>OY744475.1:64838251-65540751 GCA_963556175.1 Tipula confusa | reverse complement strand
CAGCGAGTGAAACCAACTTAATCCATTACTTTTTTTTTATTTATTGCAAACACCAAATCTAGATATGATTTTAATAATTTTTATTTTATTTTAGTTGATTAACAACATCAACGTGGTTACGTTGATATTATATCAAATTTATCAAATCTCTGAGTCTGTCTGGCTTTTTGTGAATATAAAAATAATTTTTCATTTTATCTAAAATCGATATTATTATATGGAATATTGAATAACAAAGATTCAAGCAATTTTTCAAATTTTTTTTTAAGGTTTCGATTGGTGAATATCGCCAAAATATTGAATTTTGTATTAATAATTGATTTTTTTGTTTTGGATACATAAATATGTTCTTGGTTATTAACGTCTATGTCGTTGATTTTACATGATATAATTAAAAATTTTGAATTTCACTCGTCGGAAAATTCATAAAAATTATATTTAATTCGCTAATATTTCACTCAACTAATAGTATTCAAAATATTTTGACGTGAAAAATGTAATACTATTTAAAAGCCCTCTCAATAAGTTTGTAATTTTTCTAAAATTCAATGACATTAAATTATGAGGTCAATATTGTTAAATTATTTTAAAATATTATAGTATTTTAACTCTTTTAGAATTTTTTTTTAAATTTTGATTAAAACAAGTGGCCCAAGCTTGTAAAAACTGAGCACTGTCAATTATTTTTAATTAACACTTAAACTATAAAACTAAATCTTAATTTTGAGACCCAAAAAGTCACACGCTTCTGATTAAAATATATTTTGTTCCATGGTTTTGTTTTTTGTGCATGGTTAGAAATTAAAAAATATTTTCTCAGGAGCTTACGTGTATTCGTCAAATAATTTTTTATATCTTTATAAGGTAATTAATTCAACCACTAAGCGCCTGAATACCCATTAGAATATTTTTATTATTATTTTAAAGTCTATTACAAGTCTATTACAAGTCTATTACATAATAATTTTAGAAATCATTATATATATATATATATATATATATATATATATATATATATATATATATATATATAAATATATATATAAAATATATATATATATATAATATATATATATATATATATATATATAATATATATATATATATATATATATATATATATATATATATAATATATATATATATATATATATATAATTTATATAATATATATATAAATATATATTTATATATATATATATATATATATATAAATATATATATATATATATATATATATATATATATATATATATATATATATATATATAAATATATATATATATATATATATATATATAATATATATATATATATATTATATATTTATATATATATATATATATATATATATATATAATATATATATATATATATATATATATATATATTATATATATTTATATATTTATATATTTATATTAAAATGAGTATGTAAGACACAAAAGCAAATAAAAAATCAGATAATTTTGAAAATGAAACCGTATAGTTTTTGCACAATTTCTGTTAGAACATAGTTAAAATTGATTTTAAATAACCACTTAACTTAAAATTTCACTCAATTTAACTCAGTTTCAACATTCCACTCAGTTTTCACTAAAATTGTTAAGTATCAACATTTTTTTGATAAAATAGTTGTTATGCTTATAAACCTTAAATTCGTCAAATATTCAACCACCTATCCTTATACCAACAGAAAAACTAAAACCATTTTCCTGAAAGCAAAATAAACTTGTGATACAGTTGTTAATTATTAAAGTTTATTACTGTAAAATAATACAAAGCAGTAATTTAAATAGCTATATTGATATCTAAATTCTGGCGGTAAATGTTTAAAGGAGTTCATATTGCATATTTCTTCAGCTGTAAATAGTACGTCGGTATCATTGCTTGTTCTTTTACCTATTCTTATTTTTTAAAGTTATCATAGTTAACTTAGGATTCTCAAAATAATATTTTTGTTCACAATTCCGAATACAGCTACTCGTCTTGTTTTTATAACACTTATATGTCGATTTGAGCCCGTTGGCACCCATTTATTTTCCATAATTGGTGTACGTTTCGTCTCTTAAATCAATTTTTTAATTTTAGTGTTTAGCCATGGAGCGGTATGGTTACAATCTGGATCGCAATTTGAGTGAATGATGCGTCATTGAAATTTTAAAATAAATCTTATAGGTCATCCAGATTACTGAATATTGATTGCTTCAGATTGATGCAACAATTATTAAATCTAAAAAATTTGATTCCCGCAAATAATTTAAGCATTTCTAACCATTTAGAAAATTGGTTTGGGCTATTTATAATAATATTAAAAACTACGATGTGTATATATAGTTATTCTTATAGTCTAATATTACTGTCAAAATATCCTTAAGATCATTGCATATTTACAAAATGACGCATTCAACTCATTTTAATTAAAATTAAGGCCTAAATATTCGGCTATTTCTTCTCTTAACTTAGAAATCCTATTGTGACTTAAAGGTTAGCTTACTGGTATTACAATACTAGGCGATGCAATTATCGAATGAAGCTATGTCTCACTTAAACATAGTATCACAATATTTTCAATCTGTGTCGGTATTTTTAGTTCATCAATGTGTACTTTTAAACTAAGTATATTTTAATCAGCAAAGCGAGTCGATTAGATTAGAAAATATTTTATGAGACTGTTTTTTAACAGTTAAAACTTTTGAACTATTGCTGCTCCCAACTTTACTTATATTAGGTTAGGTTGTTTTACAATTATTTGACTTGAAAAAATTTAAATTAAGAGAAATTTCACTCACATTTGGTCGATTTCGAGTATGTTATATTTGACTCGAAATTATGAAGGTAAAAAAAGTTGACTTTATAATAAATTTTAATTTTCGGTTAAACCTAAGAAATATTCATCTTAAATAGTCTATTGTAAAGTTTAAATTTCACTAAATTTTCAGTAATATATTTTGAAAAAATTAAAATAGGATTGCATAAACCATGATTTCTAATTATAATCTTACTGAAATTATTTTTAAATAAATTTTCAAAATTAATAAAGTTGTATGTTTTTAGATTATTAGGCTTACTTAAAATTAATTATAGCAAAACTAACCCAATTTCACTCAAAATATGCAATAAATCACTCTTAACTAAATAATTAAAATTATTAGGCAACATTAAAAGCTCAAAAATTAACGGCATTAGTAATCTGTAAAAAAACAGCAAATACTTTATTTTATTTTATTTTTACATTATTTTAGCAATAGCTGATATTTCCCAGAAAGATTATTATGTTGCATTAAAAGAGTTTTGCGAATTAATTACTTAAGAATTCTGCTATTTAGCTTTGTAGAGAATAAATTGTCATTTAATGTTTTTTAAATCTATTTAAAATTCTAAGTAAATTATACTTATGTATCCAAATACGATAAATGTTTTATATATATATATATATATATATATATATATATATATATATATATATATATATATATATATTTACCTAAATTTCCACTAAAGTCATTTTGGGTTAAAATAAAATTTAGATACAGAAGATGCAATAATTAAACTCATTAACCCGCTTTACGAAGGTATTCACAATTCTAAAATTGAGGAAAAAATTTAATTACCCTATATATGTCCACGCTCGATTCATTGCCGGACCTTACTTTACAATCTAGCTGTCCATTGGCCAGTTTTTCTTCTGGCAACAGCTTCTTGCCGTGTTACATCCGCATGCAACCAAAGGATCTTTCGAATATTGGTAGTCATGGAAATGACAGTTGGTATTATTCGTCTAGTAAACATGATGCTCTCGTTTTTGCAATTGTCAATTGCAACCCATGTTCAATCATCCAAGTATTGGCCATGCTCATACTAGAAAGTTGGAGTTGATCCAAATTGAAACTTCTGGAGGTAATTATAATACTGCATCAAGTACCTCAAGCCTCAAGAGACTGTCATAAAGAATGTTCCAGAAATCAGGTTCAAGGACCTTTGCCCCGAGCCAGTGGTGATCTTTTTAATTTTTTCCCCGTTTTACGGCTCAAACCACAATTTCTCATTGTTCTGCAACATGTTCTGGAATGATTTTATCTTTCCTTAAAATGTGTGTCAGAAAGGCTTGCGCAAACGGCCGCGCCAAGCTCCTTTTCTGCAGTCTTGCTATGTTGGGAGATTTCGTTTGTTCATCGATATGACTGTTGCATTTCCCTTCCAAGCATTTCAACGTGGCATTGGGAAGTCACGTCCTTCCGTTAAATCGTATTGTACCATCAACCACAGCATCAACTTAGGTTGTTGTCTGCTGCACAGCTGGTGAAATGCAAGTTAAACCAATTTTCAAAAAAATCACAGTTTCGTGACATCCATCCTAGACGTATTAAAAATCTATTACTTTTTGTTTTCATTTGAAAAACCAAATCTGTCAGCGAATGTCATTTATAATAAATTTGGAAAATAAGTTACAGTATGACAAATGACGTTACCGCAAGTTCAATCTTGAAGCCATCTCCATTATAAATTTACCTCTGGTATCTTAATGTGGCATGCCTCATTCCAATGCTCTTGTATTGAAATCTTCAGCTACAACCACCAATTCCCTCTGAGATGTCATGAACAATGTTATCAAGCCCATCCATCAGCAACTCTGAAATCATTATCTTCGGTGATAGGTTTATCCATTATTCTAACGTTTCTTCGATCAGTCTTCGATAAGCTTTATATATATATATATATATATATATATATATATATATATATATATATATATATATATAAATATATATATATATATATATATATATATATATATATATATATATATATATATATATATATATGCCTCAATTTTAACAAGTTTCTAAAAAACGGAAAAAATACGCGGAAGGCCTTACGATTTGATTCATTGAGTGAATTGATTTATTATTTATTTCTTCTTCGATTTGTGGCTACCAATTTAATATGATTGATTAAAATACTGAAATACTAATAAAATTTTAATCCCTTTCGTCCCAAAATACAACAACAAATCCTTTATACATTTTCTTCACCGTTTTCGTACAAAAATAAAATCTATTCTTAAGCCCATCGTCAGACGAAACAACATCTTTAATTTTAATTGAATTTTTGTATTATTCGCTTTTAACCTAATGTAATAAAAAAAAAGAACAAAAAAGTTAAATGTTCTCATTCGAATGTCACATTTTTATGTTGTTCTTTCGACTGAACACACATAAATACGGAAAATATGTTGAATAATGAACACAGAAGAGGAAGGAACGTACTATATATACATATAGTAGAAGAATACTGTACAATTAGAATCTTTTAATCTGGGTTGTTGTAATTTTACTTTTATTTTTTATTTTTAAGTGGAAATAACCCTTTTTCCCTAAACATTGTAGTTTTTTTTTTGCTGTTAGAGAGCTTTTATATATATATATATATATATATATATATATATATATATATATATATATATATATATATATATATATATATATATATATATATATATATATAGATTTTGCAGAGAATTTATACTATGTTTATGTATGTTGTGCGCATATACCACACATTTTCATAATATAGGGGAAATTTCTCCACATAATAAATAAATTTATTCACCACACAAGATATTTACATTCGTGATTTGTTGTCGTTATATGTGAAGCTTTTAATTTTATTTGTTTATGAATATATGTATACATGTCTTTATTGTTTATCGTGCTTTTATATTCTCTTTGTACGATTTAAAATAAAGCGTGTGTGTCTGTGTGTTTATTTCGTTTGAATATACACAAAACAACAAAAAACCTAAAACTAATTCAGCAAGAGCTTTTGACAATTTTCTCACATGGTACATTAACAAATCAAATTTTTGTTCGTTTATTTGTATTGTGTATACACAAATACAATTGTACGTATAATATACACGTATAATATACACGTATATACATATATAACGAGCTTTTATTCGAGTGAGACACGAAAAAATAAATAAAATGAGAGTTTCGAATATTTCGCACAGCTTCCGTGGTCCAGTATACCGCCTGTTTTAAATGCGACAACAACGTTGAATTTTTGTTTCTTAGATATATAATTGTTATATATTTTTTATGTTTTTTCAGTGATTTTTGAAAATTTATAAATCAAAAAAAAAAAAAAAAAAAAAATACTAATCATAAAAAATAAATTTGAAAAATTTGTAAATATATTTTAGTGGTATTTTGTGTGAAAATTGTTTCGTTTTGAATGGAAAATCGTTGAAAAAGTTTAAAAAAAAAATTGAATAAGTTCTATTTTGATATATGTTCAAATTGTTTTAAAGTGATTATATATTGCAAATTTACCATGCCCATACATATACCGCACGCATACACATGAGCCCAACATTTAATTTATTTTCTTCTTAATTGGATTAACCTTTATAAACCTGCTATACTACTGCTGCTGCTGTCTTTGAATTTAAAAACGACAGGAAATGTGAAAAACATTTATTAAATGAGAAAAGATAATACGGCGACAAATTAAATACTCAAAAGTAAGCTTTTTGTGTGTGGATTATAAAATTGGATTATTATTATTTATATATATACATATTTATATATGTACGGAACATATATATACCTGCAGTGCAGATTCAAACAGGTTGAAATGTATAAATAAGCCCGTCTTAGTATCATAAGTGTTTTTTTTGTTCGTTCATTTTTTTTAACATAAATTAAAGAAGATGTGCTTTTGTTTTGTTTAAAGGATTCAGAGCAAAGTGAAATGTTTAACCTGTACATTATACCTAAAACCGTATTCGTGGAATTTTTAAAATTTTATGTATATGTAACCGATATGTATATAATGTACAATATATCGTTTGTTTTATGTAACTCTATACAATAGTGCTTTTCGCCATTAGTTCTTTAGAATGCCTGCAAATTAAAATGTAAAACTTTTAAACATGTTCTAAAAATACATATACTCGCTGGAATATACCGGAATAATATTTATACAAATTTTGGTTTTTGTAAAATAATATCTTTGTTTTCTAATTTATAATTAATGTTGGTGCTTTTATGTGGATTTGGTTAACAGTCGAAATGTTTAGATGTTTTTGTGTGGCTAAACAACAAAAAAATTGTTTCCCGGTAAATGGTATATAGAACCCATAAAACATACACCAACTTAGTGCTATATGAATTTCGTGTTTACTAGAGAATAAAAATTAGTGATACGGAAATCTATCAACATTTGTTTCATCTCGTCTTATTATTTACATGATGATAAATGTTTCAATGACAAAACGAACAATTTTGTTTAATGATGATTGATTCAAATTTACGTTAAAATGTTGTCAACACGCAATATTTCATCAATAAATTGTAACGATTGGGACACCTTAAATAATGAGTTTTAGAAATAATTTTGTTTATCTCGTAGAATAAAATTAATATTTAAATTTAATTGAAAAAGTGCCGCATTTTTTAAGAAGCATCTAATTTTTATAAAATGTTTAATAAAAAATTGAATTTATTTCCAAATTATAAATTACCGAATTAAAATCGGTGAAAGTTCGTAAAATGAAATGACAAGTATAAATTGTGACCTTATATAATTCGTCAATTGTCGGTCTCGACTGTTTCAGTTTGAATTTTAATTATTGTTATGTCCATTAAAAGCTTTAAAAATTGATTTAAATTTATTAAAGTTTAATTAAAGTGATTCTTGCGCATATCTCACACTTTGGAAATTTAAATAAAGTAATTCTTGTAGTTAATTAAAAATGTTTAGGTTTATAAATAAAAGTTAATGTAAATGAACGACGATTTTAAATTTTAACGTCTGCAAAATTTATAAAATTGGTTCAAATACAGCCTCAGTTTATACATATATTTCGGCTAAGCTTTAGCTGTACAATTAGCCTATAATAGAAATCCTAAATGGATAATAACTCCTGAATTTACCCTTTAAATAAATACTAATAATCATCACTACTAATGTGTACTGGTTAGGGTCAGACGGTTGAACTTCTTGTACATTTGACGTAGATTTCATTTGACTCGCAGAATGATACCATTTAACAAAATCTTTACAATGATTCCGATACATGATTTTCTGCCCATCATCTCTAAAACACGTTATCTTTTCTTTAATTTTTCTCCCCAAATTGACTTTGTTCATTTTCTCTAATCTTAAAACTGGCAGTTTTACATTTTTTACTATTTTTACTATAGTTAAAACTAGCCCTATTTCAATCTTTTACTCGTGAATTAATAGAACTAAAGATCGTGCGAACTTTGTAGTTAAATAAGAAATCTTTAGCAAATAACAGATGATGGAATGGTTTTATAATCGAAAATTAATTTATTAATTTTTTAGTAACGCTTACATTATCTTTTAGTTGATTTAACAGTTTATTCAAATCCGACTACACCGTTTGTGTACCTCGTTCTGCAAATCCGTTAAATTCAGGACTATACGCGGAGGAAAATCGCTAAATATTTTTGAATTAAATGGACCATTATCCGACTGTAAGTTTTTGGTATTCCGAAAAAATTAAATATTGAATCTAATTCTTTAATGATTAGCTCTGCCATAGTTTAACCTATGTTTAGGTTTGACATCAATAATAGGCATAGGTTCTTAAATTCGAAAAAAATCTTTAAGATTTCTTGCCAAAGGATATAGTATTCTTTTCATTTTGTATTCTTCGCTAAGTTTATTCCGCCAATCATCTTTGACATAATTATATATTTTCGATTACATTAAATTATGTCGTGCATCTTCTTCAAAATTTATTGGAAATTCAGAACAATTATTGACGCAATTGATAGAATTTTCATTTATCTCAGTCTTGCTTTCGAATGGAAGACGTCCTTTTCCCATTTTGAACCCTGGTTTATAGTGAAAGTCATTACCATACGTGTATACTATAACAGTCTACCTTTTTAATCTCGATACTGTTTTCGCCGTTGTTTATCTTTTAGGATTAAAGATTTGTTTCAGTACTTGGGAATCAGAACATAACGTAAAATGATGTCCATTCAAATATTTGTGGAATTTATTTAATGCAAAAATGGCTAGAATGCTAGACATAAACAACATAGGTCTCTCCTGTTCCTAGATCTGGAATAAATCGTTCATAATAATTTAAAAACTTAATAACTCTAAAAACTTTGTAGTTTTTGCAATGTTTTTTTTACCTGACGCTATGAACATAGCTAATTCATTACCAGAAATAATGTCACCCAAAAAATGTACTGACTTTTCAAAAAACTTTCATTTTTACGTTATTGTTATTTAGACGTGTTAAAACTTTAATTAAACACTCACGACCTTCTTCATAACTTAAACCACCGACCAAAACATCAACTAAATAATACAATACTATTTGAACTCCTATGTCGAGTTTGACCACCGTTTATGACCACGTGCTTATGACTCAACATTTCTATGTTAATTTTGGTTGCTACCTTCATTAGACTTTACTACACCAATCAGTTTTGTTTTTGCTTTTGGCTCTTCACCATTTTCCAGTTTATAGCTCCTTCACAAGCGATGGCAAGAGTTAACTTCTTCTCTTTAAGAAAGTGCTCTACTGCGCCAATGAAAAATGTTTTGTCAATGTTTTGATGTTGACTATGTATTTATGTTTTTCTCATATAAATTCTCACTCTTTCATATCCTTCTCTTATACAATTTTTTTTAAATACTTTGTACACATATCGCAGGGGAAATATTTGAGGATCAACAAAAAAGTTAAAGGTGTTTTTTCAAACTCTTTTTCGGTGTATAATACGCATATTTTTCTGCAATAATTACTTCTTTTATCGTATCCCAAAGGATCAAACCATATTCTAACTTAGAATTAACTGAAGCATGGTTTATATTAATCTTAACACTTTTTTTGGGCACAACAATCTCAAGATGTAAAATTTCTAATAAGAGACCTAATGCGTTTAAAAAATGTTTGGTTATGAAAATTAAAAGCTAGATTCGAATCGATCTCAATCCCTAAATATTTAAACATTATTAGTATCAAAATTAATGATGCGTGATTGTTTTAAAAAAAAAAAAAAGTTAGTCATTTTAGAAAATACGGCTATTAATGAAATCGATCGTAAGTTCGGCATATCAGACATTTTCCCCTTTTTAAACAACGAAAGAATTACTGTCTGTTTTAATTGGACAGAAAAGATTGTGTCCTTAAGGTTAGATTTGAACTTCCTTAAAACCCAGATGATTCAATGTTATTGAGGCGTATTATATGTGAGAATTTTATCTCATACTCTTCTTTGGTAGTACAGTTGACTTTATCGATAATGAAGCTGAGCTGTTCCGGTACATCACCAAAAAAATTTGTAAATAAATTGGATACTACTTTAGATTACGTTTAAGATTTGCCAACAACTGAATTGGTCGTATTTCCCTTATATTATCCCTTTTACTGTCCCTTATACCGATAGTTATACTATTGCACTTAAAAAATATTGAAAAATTATTTAATTTGTACTTTTTATTATTTGAATTATTAAAATAATAATTAGTCCATTGTAAATCGATTTTTAAAACTTTTCTATAAATCAAACATATCAAAATTGTATGTCAATAATTTCTCCATGCTGTTGGCTGTAATAAAATAAATTTAGCTATCACTTGAAAGTTCATTCATTGCGCTACACTTATACTGAATACAACAAATCGTATTAGTGAGCCATCACCGAGTGATATAATTGTTAAGCCTTCATTATGCCATTCAAAAAATGATATATTTAAAAAAAGAATTATTTAGCACTAAAGCTAAATGAAATAATCGTTAAACAGACAAAACACGTCATATCACTTGCAATACACGAATTAAAGTTTAAAAAAATCATATTTAACAAGAAAATACAAATAACTTCAAAATATATTAAAAAGTAAATGGCGTATAGGTTTTCCTAAGTTTTTCCGTGCTGCAAGGTAAATTCGTTTAATTCGGGGTTGGTTTTTGACATTGTACATTTTTTTTGATTCAAGAAACTACAATAATTTTCTTGATCGCCCTTTCGCTTAGCCTACCCATCAAAATATTATACACGACAGCGGGCGAAATAACCAAAATGTGTGCAGCTTTCATAAAACCAAAGTTGTTATAAATTTGTGTATTTTTTCCAGGAACGTTTTAAAGTTTTTTTTTGCGTTTTAGCCAATTTTAGTCGATCTAGTAATCCATTTATTTTCTTTAATTTTGTGATTACCTTGGAATTATTCTCGATAATTTTTTAAACTAATCATTGAATTTACATCAGTTGATTTAACAACAGAATACCTCATTGTATTATGGAAGATATTTGTATAGGCTAAGAGGGTAATTTTAGTATTTATGGAACATTTTTTATCAAATATAACTTTTTTAATTTTCTTCAATTATTTCATTATATTGAAAAGCTCCAAATGATACAATGTAGTCAGCTGTATCGTATTTTCATTCTTTGAATATATATATATATATATATATATATATATATATATATATATATATATATATATATATATATATATATATATATATATATATAAATATATATATATATATATATATATATATATATATATATATATATATATATATATATATATATATATATATATATATATATATATATATATTTATTTATATATTCTGCCCAGCAGGCAGGAAAAAAACTTATAAATTGTAGAATATTGGTTTTTAGTTATTTAAAAAATTTGTCACATTGTATCCTAACAGGATATAGGAAATTCATTATATTTGTCAAAGAAACGATAAAGGATATAACAAACCATTACATTCTCACTATGTACATAATTGGAATTCTTGTAAAAACTAATAGGCTTTTTGAAATATTATTACATTTGTATTCGGTTAATCATGTTCTAGCATCACGTATTTTACTCACAAACATATTTAAAATGATATTTTTTTTTTGGTGTACAATTGAAGCTTTAAAGTATTTACGCAAATTTAAATTGTCAACATCACACAATTTTCACAATTATATATATAACACAACACACCTATTCCATTTTCGAAGGTAAAAACAAACGTAAAAATCCTTACATAATCCCAGTGACTCATTAAATTTTCCGTATATACATATACACATAAAAAGTAAACAATACACATATCTAGGTAAGAAAAAATAACTTTTGAGCATACACCGAACAAATAAAGAAGTTAACAGATCCAGATGTTATGTACGAGTATATATACGCAATGAAAATCTTTAATTTAATCATGAAACATACGATATATATATATATATATATATATATATATATATATATATATATATATATATATATATATATATATATATATATATATATATATATAAATAAATAAGGGTGGTAAAATAAGGATAAAAGATATCAATTCGTTTAATCTCTTCATTTAAAATTCAAAGATCTGTTTGCTGTATATATGTGTTTATATACACAAAAACATCAACAGTAGTTCCAAAATATACAGATTCCTTCTTTTTTTTGTGTATTGCCATTGTCACGTTTTAATAATTTCTGTGCTATAATACAGAATTAGAAATAATTCTTGCTGTTTTCATTATTAAAAGTTTTTCTTTTTTTGTTTTGCTCGTCTCACAATTTCCATTCATTCCCTGTGTACATAAATTAATTTAAATTGTTATGCGTGATTTTCTCAATTTTAAGGCGGCACCCCGGAAATAAATCTTTAACTAAATATAAATAAATTTCGAAATATTCGCACAAAATTAAAACACTATGGTATATACCCACACTAAAAGTACATGCCCAAGATAAACTTGGTTTGTTTCAATGTTTTTTTTTTTTTTTTTAGAAATCTCCAATTATTTTGATACATTTATGTCAAGAATTTAATTTTATTTTTACTTTTTTTTTTCCTGCGTGTAGAATAATAATAAATTTTGCTTCATTTATCATGGAACACGTTATGTTAAGCCTACACACAATTTCCCATTATGAATATAAAAATGATTCAATCGGAAAAAAATAAATCATTGAAAAGAAAATATTTTCGGTTTTCGTTTGTTTTTTTTTTTTTTTTGGTTTGGTGTGTAGTGCATCTATATTTTAGTGTTAAAAGCATCGCTACCTTAAAAAAATATAAAACTTTATGGTGAAAAGTGCTTTTTTGTGTAAACATCATGTATGATAATATCTACCAGAACCATATATGTTATACTATACCTAAATAAATATGGATTTTCTGAAAAATGTCTATACAATTTTTTACAATTATTCGAGATAATTTTCAACAAGTGTCAATTTAATATTTTAAAGTACATTAAAAATTAAATAAGCTAACATATTTAAGTTTCGTCAAGGAAAATTATCTATGTATATCCTCTAAACAAAAAAAAAATTAAAATAATCGAACAAAAAAAGCAGTAGATTAAAAATTGAAACGTAATTAAAAACTTTGAAAGTTTTTTTTTTGTGTTAAATGTACTTTCAATATTTTCTTGAGAAGATTAACTTTTTTTTTTTTTGCTAGTTATTATAATTGATCCTGAATTGAATTTAGTTATAACATAGTTTTTTTTACATTGCAAAAGTTAATTTTATTAAAATATTATTTAATGTATATATAATATATATCTACTTCATGTATATTGTGTTACTTATCTACGGACGACGACGTTGCCATATTATATTTTAAATCGATACTTGCTAACAATTTTAACATGGCATATTTGAATATAGTGTCCAACTTATTTTAATTATATACTAGAGTGCCGCATCCACTGATGATGATTATATATATATATATATATATATATATATATATATATATATATATATATATATATATATATATATATATATATATATACATAATATATATATATATATATATATAGGGCAGTGTGATCCTACCTATTATAGGGTACAACAATTTTTCATTGTTGAATTATCTACTTATTAACATAAAAAAATGTGCCTATAAATTGAAAGGTTATACAAAAATAAAAAACAAAAAAAACCCTAAAGATTTCAAATTAAGGCTAACTTAAGGATTAACTTTTACTTCACAATTCGTAGTAAAACACCCTACTACAATAATGTTCGTTAAGGATTAACAGTAATTTTTACCCAGAGCTCATAGCATCATTGTAAAACCAAACAGTTGCAATGTACCTATGAAATCTTTAGACATCTTTCTAACTCATAATGGCGATAGAATCGTTAATAAGGGCATAAAGTTTTAAGACCGTGATAAATTAGTCAAAGTAATAAGATCCACCAAACAAGGACTCAAGGAGTGGTTTTTCTGACTGATCACATTGGTTGCGGGACTTGAAATCACACGAGGCATATCGCTATCATTTTAAAAATGCAATTGAATGGAAGGAATTTGATTTGCGGTTAAAAACTAACAGCTCATAAATGGCAAGAAATATTGAATCGAATTATTTCTGTCTTTCTGTTCTTGCATCGCCGTCGTTAGCCATTCAGGAAACAAGTTAAAATTTATGTAATCTTTAAAATAACGGAAACTTTTTAAAATTATCGAAATATTGGCGAAATTATTGAACAAGCCACGTTGAGCAAATGACGCTAATTGTAAGATGTGTTGAGCAGAGATGAATTTGAGACACATTTTATGGGCTTTATTACCGTGACCAACACATCCGAAGAAGGATTAACAAAACCAATTCGTATTTCAACTATGCTTTTGCTATTCTCTTAATTTTGTTGCAGCTTTAAATTCTGAAAAAGTAGTGAACACTTTTAGTATCATCCAACAAATTTATGTATTTTTTCTTCTTCAAGAAGCCTTCAAGAAGTTTATTGTAAAGCTAGTTTACGCAACAAGGTGGAAAACAGAATCTTTGACCTAAAGCCTCTAATATTTTATCTTGAAGAAATATACGATGCTTACTTAAATATACGATGCTACTTAGCATCCATTTAGATATTATTAAGGCCAGTCATACAAAATGTGCAGCATGAGCCTTAGTGTGTCTTAGCGCGTTTTAAGAGCTGCTAGGTGTTTAAAGAAGTTATCAAACAGATACATGTTACGCTTGATGATTAGTGACAGTTTTTTTTTACATGTGTTTTACGCTGCTCTTAGAAATGTAACAGTTTACTGTGACATTTTAGAGTTCACTGCTTAGACGGTTATTAACAAAAGCTTACTAAACGAAGTAACGAGTGTTGCTGATTTTGGTCATTTGAACATTCGCACACAATAATTTTTAAGTACAGTTTTACTAACGAATGTTAGAAGCAATATTAACTGATGAGGATAACATAGATTATACAGAAGGAACAGAACTATGTGAGGAAATCATTAATTTTTTGCGGTTTTCGTCTAAAATGGGAGAAAATTCTTAACTTTTTACATAAAACTCAAATTATATAAGTTTTCCCTAATTTATCCATTGCAGTGCGAATTATGTTAACATTGCCAGTGGAAAGGCCGAGTGGAGAATAAAGTTTCACCAAACTCAAAATTATTATAGTTAATAATTAATAATTAACTCAAAGAGTTAAGCCGGCTGCCCACAATGAAATATTTACTATGTCAGTATTTTTGCTGTAAACCCAGAAGGAGAAAAAATACTAAATTACTTTAGAGTACCAAAGACAATATGTTGAAAGCACGAAATAGTGGTAGTGTGGATGATAAACGACTTTTCCCCATTATAATGCGACTTGACTTATTTTGTGCAACAATTATTAGCTTTTATAGATGATTCCCCAAATATTAATTCCATATTGAAGTTTAGACTTAAGACTTTGTGCTTATAGCACAATATACATTGTAAACCTAGCTATCAACGACTAATAAAAAGCTCATTGTTTATTGAATGCGCTAATACTTAACCTGGTTAACTAATCAAGTTAACTAATCTAATTTAAGATTTCTGTGGGAGATATAGGTATAAAGAATTGAATTTTTATATCATTCTTTGTTCCATTAAACTTATACAAATAATATTGTTCTTTGGATCTTTAATTAGGGCGCAAACTGTATTCTGTAATTTTACAATATTTGGTTTTTTATGGAGCAATGCCAACAGATCTATAATTTTTAATAAAGCGTCAGATATTCAAGGTTTTATATGGTTTTAATTGACAAAAAGATGATCAATACTTGCTAAGTATATGAAATTGCGGTCGTCCTAGTTGGCCCATTGACGATTGGTTCTTACCCAAAAATAAACATAATGGACTCATAACTTTTGACACATTTTGTGTCAAAATCACATTTTAAATTTTTTTAAAGATCTTTATTGAAATCTCACTCATTGCAAATATTTTGAATATTTGCAAAAATGAAACGAAGCTTTCGAAATTATTCTGAATACTTTTTAGACACTGTTTTTCTGATTACGACATTATTACTGTGTATGTATGTGGTTCAAACATAGACGCAACCAAATTGCGTTGCTTCAGTTGTTTTGCTTGTGTCAGCAACTTTTGTTTGTTAGAGGACAAAAGGTCCGTAACAAAAACATCTTGTTTACCACTGCGATTGTTAAATCCGAAATCAGTTGAAAATATCTTACGCACTTATGCAATTCGTTTAGCCTATATTATATTTTTAAATTCGTTTAGCCTATATTTATATTTTTTGTTGACACTTTAGAAAGAAAAAAAAAATATATATATATATATATATATATATATATATATATATATATTTATATATATATATATATATATATATATATATATATATATATATATATATATATATATATATATATATATATATATATATATATATATATATATATATATACGTTCATATACATATACGAAGCGTCCATTTTGAATGGATTGAGTGCTCCACAAAAATAATTATTCAATATATTTACAAAAATATAAAATTACCCTATATGTGTGAAAAATAATGATCATATTTTCCGAAAGAGGCAGCACGATTAAAGTGTTTTAATTTGACAATTGCCAGTTATCGAATAATGCCAGTTTCCGAAATATGGTATTAGTAAACCATACAACAAATCACAAATAAGTTAAAGTTAAAATATTTTTGGGATTTGTAGATGTTTCACTCGTGGCTTAATTACTTTTCTTGGCACATTTCTTGATACTATATCAAACAAGTCACCTATATTTTGGTGATGACAAACGCTGTGTATTTCACCGACTGTTTCACAATCGATTTTTTCGATTGATTTTTCGTATCAATAATATTTAAAGAGCTAGATTTATGCTGTGTGCCTCGAAAGACTTTTCGAACAAAACTTTTCAAAATTCGAAGCTTTCACTAATGTCGCATAGGCGAAAGTTGAAAAGTCAATCGACGAGGTTACTTTTTAAATACATTTCATTTTATTATGTGACGTAAATTGATGTTTTGAATTTGTTTTGACGTTAGTATAAAAAAATCAAAAAAAAAAAAAAGAAATGTAAAAATGGCCGGGTCGCACTCATTTTGATGTAATTTTATTTGGTTTTACCGATAGTTTATAAATTAAGTTCTATATATATATATATATATATATATATATATATATATATATATATATATATATATATATATATATATATATATATATATATATATATATAAATACATAATTCTGTGTAATATATTACCGCTCAAAAGCATCGTTTAAGCAAATAGTGTGCACTACACAACATATCGACCATCGCGCTTTTACCATGCCAAATGCATTTCTGACAGCACTTTAGGCCTTGGTAATTACTTGGGTTAACTTTTTTTCTAATGTAGGTAAATTACCTCTGATAATAAACGCCATTATAATGGCTAGAGTAGAAATGATATTTCCAATTATAATTAGATATTTCATAAGACCATGAGATACATGGAATTCAGGCAGCCACAACAGATGTTTAGAAATTTTTCAGAACTATCACATAACTTCATTAAAATAATGCTGTAATCTAATTACAATATTCATAAATTAATAATGTTAATCGTCTATGTTCTTTGATTAAGTGGCCTTTATAGTCAGCAAACTTTTCGTGAATATTAAGACTTGCCCCATTTAGTGGGGCAACATACTTTTTTTGTTATAATAATGTATTTAACTTTTATAAAGTTTAAAATTTTTATTTTACAAACGTTTAGTCGAACTAAAGCACAGCAAAAACTTTTGTGCTTGTGACATCTTTTGACATATTACTTGAAGTAATAGTATAGCGAAAAGTTTAGTTTGAAAAGTCTTCTGACAGCATTAATTTCTCAAAGTAGGTTTACTTCACTTAATTGTACATTTTTTAATTCGCATATAACCAGCTGAATTACTACTGCAACCTTTTTTTTGTCACTTTAATTCACAATTAAAAAAATAATAATTTAATTATTAATTAATTAATTTTTTTTTAATTTTAAAGCAAAAATGTAAAAATTTCCACATTTAAAACACATTATACTCTTTTCTTTGTTGAAATATTTTCGTAAATCTTAAGTCTAATTTTAAAAATGTTCGTATTATTTGCCCCATACAAATTTGTGTGGTAAATTCTACATCTCGTATGGTATCAATACAATACTGAATAGTGGAGACGTCATCTACATTACCTTGTCCTCCTATTTCGCACAATTTTGCAATAAATAACTCATAAAAATACTTGTCTGGTGTTTTGTTTCACTGAGACAATAATTGACGATGTATAATAAGACTACTGACTCTTAAAAAACAAAAAAAAAATTAATTTGCTCCACGGTTCCACATTTTGTGCCGCTGTTGTGGCAGTCGGACCATCGTTTCATAAGGGATTCCAATTTCACTTAATCTTACGAAACTTTGTGAACAACTCGTTTTCACATAGTAAAAGCGCGATTCCTTTACCTTTTAAAATAAAGTCACGTTAAGCTAACATTTCTTCGAGTCGAACACATCAATCTCATCTGCTGAATCATACTCATCTGATATTCCATGAACCACCTTTTTTAAAAGCTCAGCTGAAGTTTTTGTTTTGAGTGTACTTTCAGACCAACCAGTTTTAAGACCCCTAATATAGGTATACTTTGGTTCTAAAGTTAAATTTGATCAACATGGACGATCTTCATTTTGAATTAACCACTGCAAAGTTTTATTGATAAATTAATCCACTTGGCCATCATGTTGCCGCTAATCCTTTGTTTTGTCATCTTAGATAGTAAAGTAATTATGTTTTTTCTTCAAATTCTAAACCTAACAATTTCCTGTTGGAGTGTCAGTTTTTACAGTGTGATGATTTATCGACTCGTTCTTGCAATATTCTTAGATTCACTAGACGTGTAGTATACACTATCCATCACAATTCTTTCAGGATGCTTTCAAGAAAAAATTTCTATGTATTTAATTTTTAAATCGTTTGAATTAATGGGTTGACTCAGTGGAATGTAACCAGGCGAATTAAATAAATCCATCAATTATACTTAAAATCTCCCAATTCATGGCAAGCATGAATGACTTCATTCTTAGTTGCTTTTAAAATAATTTTTAAATAGTTGTCACCTTTTTGGTTAGGCTTAATGCGGTTGATCACATTCTTTGTTACTACCATCACAACTAGAGTTCGACCGATTGCATCAAAATGCTTCATTTTAAGCGATAGTCAGTGTTCGACTTATTGTAGTTGAATTCCTGAAATTGTAAGAAAATCTCCGATGATACCTCGTTTCTTTCTGTCCTTCATTGAACGCTGCATAATCTGCAACAGTGACAAACAGTTGCCATAGTATATAAAATCGCTTTTTTTAATGACGTAACAATTGCTAACACCTCAAGTTCATAATTGGATTACTTTTAGTCGCAATATTCTGTTTTCGAATGTGGCATGAAAAAGCTGGACTTGTTATCTTTTTGCAGAAGAAGTGCTCCAAAATCTAAATTCGAAGCATCAGTATGTAGTTTAGTTTCTGCATCCTGAGTATTACGTGCCTTATAATGGCATTTTTTTACAATTGAGAAACTGACCAATTTGCGGAACCCCACGTATACTTCTGCGTCTTATGAATGCTTGCATTATCAAGAACCAATCAGGTATTTGTTATTGATAAAGTTTGTAGTTTTCTAAATTATTCACTGATAAGTTTCTAACTTATGATAGCAGCGGTGTGCCTTGTTCATCCGTGGTGATCGTGCTTTGAATTATCGAATGGGTAAAGTTCCATGAAATTCATTGTATATATTGTGTAAAGATCAATTGTAGACACTCGTTTAAAGATGCATATCAAGGTTAATCGTGGCTTATTTAAGAATTATTTTTGAGGATTTTAAGCCGGCTTGCCACACTTATATATATATATATATATATATATATATATATATATATATATATATATATATATATATATATATATATATATATATATATATATATATATATATATATAATTTTGTATATATTAATACACATTGGCTTCTGTGAAATATAACTCTCAATTTGAACAATTTAAACATCACTAATTGGTTTTTTATTGGGAAAACTGTAATTCGCTTCATGAATTCCAAAAAATCCTGTTTGCTTTAAATGATATCCATTTCGCTGAATTTAAAAATCAGTTCGGTGCATATCAATAACTTTAAATTTATAAGGTAATCGTATATTTCCAATAAATCTATGTTAATAATCATGTGGAGCATGAATATTTTTGAATCGTTGCATGTACCACATAACATTCCATATGTGCATGACCAACATTGCAGAACTAAAACAATGTTAGCCACTATTACCTATTAATTCATGCCTTAAGTAATTAAACTGAGCACCAGATACGTTTCAAACCATTTTTTTATATCGTTGTTGAAAACCACTAACAAAACGATTAAGTCAACAATCTAATAATGGTAACTTGAACTATTTTCGTAAACCTAATTGCTTGCAGCAAATCATTATAACAAAAAATATTTTGTCTCAAGAGTCAATAGAAAATAAGATTTACTTGCGGTTAAATTTTGTTGTGATCTTATTTTATTTCCATTAACAATAACATAAAATGTTTTGTCTGATTCAAAGAACTTGTTGACTTGCTTGTTATCTATAGAATTATGTAATTAACCCAGTATTATGTTGTATGTATTTTAAAATGTTTTGGTATATTACTTTTGTTTTCCTTCTCCTTATCACCTAAAGATAGTATCGCAAAATAAAATATTTTTGAAAGTTATATAAGACCAAGCCATGTCACTAAATTTGATGACTTAAAGTAATATTTTTATTTTTGATTTTTTCAATATGATAACATAAACTTTTACAACTAAAGCTAATTAATAAAGTTCTTCATGGTTAAATTTCATGTAATGTAATTAACCCAAATACGTATAAAAATAAACAAACAAAAATTTGTTGAATTCAATAAATCATTTCGGGAGCTTGTGTAAAATGTTGATGATGCAAATAACTAATTTGTTGATGGTAAATCGATCGTTTATTTTGTACAAAGGATAACAAGATTTTTAACTTGAAATAAAATTTATTCTTTCTCTACAATATCTTAAGCCGATTGAATTGGTGAATTTTCTGCTTTAATAAATTTAAATGTTTTTGATTAGGTTGCGCTATTGATTGATAATATCGCCTTAAGAGACCATAATATTTTTACACATTCAAGGACATTTTATTTATTACCAAAAACCAATTTACATTTGTATAATATATAAAAATTATATTTTATATAATATAAAATTTATATTATATATATATATATATATATATATATATATATATATATATATATATATATATATAAATATATATATATATATATATGTATATATATATATATATATATATATATATATATATATATATATCATTAGTTAAATCTTCCATGATAGCATCAGTAACTTTTAATATACCTTCATATTTTATTGCTAAATTTAGATGTTGTGCTATTTCAATGATTCCACTGTTGACTTCGTCCAATGTTACTTTTGTTGATGATGAATCTCCCACATAACTTTTCAAAAGATTTTGCCAAACACCGTTCATGCAACTTTCTGACACTTCACTCCAGGCTTTTCCAATGTTTTTTATTGCGCTATGAACATTATAATTTTTCCAGAATTGTGATACATTTAAACTTTTATCGTTGTCCAACGCTGCAACAGCTTCTTGGTCTATCTATCGGTTGAAAAATTGAGGTAGTACTTGGAGACATATAAACCACTTTTATGTTTTGGTCCAACCCTATAATACCAGGTGGGTGATTTGGCGCATTGTCCAAAAGTAAAAATATTTTAACTCTTTTATGATCACAGTAAGCTTTTACTGCTAGTATGAACAATTTTCGAAACCACTCTTGGAAAATTATTCTGGTTATTCACGCTTTACTATTTAAAAAATAGTGCAATGAAAGCATGAGCTTATTTACACTTTTCAACTGTCGAGTATTCTTGGAATGGTGAATCAATAGGGGTTTCAACTTATAATTCGCCACATTACCACCCAATAAAAAAGTAACGAGTTCCTTTGAAATCTTGAAGCCTGGCAAAGAATGAATTCCAGTACTTGCTTAGCTTCGTTGGGGCATTCGTTTATAAAAAAGACTGGTTTCAACCGCATTAAATATTTGTTCAGTCAAATAATTTTCGTGGTTGATTATTTCGTCTAAACGTTCAACGAAAATTGTTGCAGCTTTGATCATTTTTAAAGATTAATCATTTTGATAATCAATAATTTTCTTTTCTCACAAATTATTTTTGCATTTATAGATGTGCCTTCTTTATGGTTGGTGATTTCGCTTTATCCTTCTGTAATATTATTGTTGAAAACGTAAAATGGCTAAACCTAAAATCTAAGTTACAGTTTTTCTTCAAAATTTAACTTATAACTTTTTCTTTTTAACTGAACTGAATTTAATTATTTAATGGAAATTTGAACAAATGCAGAATTTAACTTTCAAATGAACGCAACAATGTTAATAAACTAACTGATTATTTTATAGTAAAATAACGTTGTAAGAGCAAATATGAATGATTTTCGATGGCCAGTTAAAGATTAGCCAAGTCAACATAAACAATCCCCATCCCAATCGGTTTTAAAATATGAAATTTGGTTCCACTACATATCGCTACAATTTATACTAATAATATTTAATGAATGGAACAAAAACTAAAGAATCCTTTTTTTTTACTGTTTGTAACCATAAAATGCTCCGTATTCTACACTTTAAAAGCCATGATATTTTATTTTATTTTATTATCCCGCTTTATATTTGAATTTATATAGCAAAACTCAAAACTACATTATATTACCTTACGGTAATTTAGTTAATTTTATAACCTTTACAATTTCCAAAGGCACCATTTGGCCAACAACGTGTTTAGATATAGGCCAAAGTTTTTTTTTTTTTAAGTTAGAACCTATCCTTTGAGATTTTTTTTTAATTCTACGTATTTAGTTTTATGATTTATTATTATGCAATTTTTTTTTATATTACCTATGTTCTGCAGTGTTAAGTTTATATGTAATTTAGTGGCTTTAGCTAATTTTTGCAGTGTTAAATAAAAATGTAAGGAATTACCAAAAAAAAAAAAATGTTATTTAATAAAAGTTCAAAATGCTTGTCATCTGACTTCAGATATTTTTCTACTCGTCCTACAAAATTTAGATAAACTAATTCTAATTCAGCTTCTGAAATATGATTTCTAAAAATATCTTTAATTCTTTGTCTCATATTTTCTGACATGGTAGGCTGATTAAAATAGGCTTAGTCGTTCACTGTTTCCCATAATTAAAAATCTTTACATGTTAAATCGGGTGATCGTGGTGGAAAAGAAGTAGGGCCATTTTTTCCGATTCATTTATTCACGAAGATCAAAATTAATTGTTGTTGGGAAGCTGCACCAAAATGAGGAGGTGCACCACTCAATTGAAGCCACATTTCCTGTCTTTCTCGCAATTGAATGTCTCCCAAATAATAAAATTGCAATCGTGCTCTAAATCATTTGCAAACAACTGTGGCAGCAAATATTTTTGGTAAGCATGAAATTTATTTTCTCTCAAAACGCAAGACACGGTCGTTTGAGATGTTCCAAATATTTCCTATTGATGTGTTTGGGTCATGTGATACTGCAGTTAGCACATCTACAATAATTTCCACAGGAAACTCAGGACGAATAGTTTTTTTTCTTGTACCGGTAGTGCTAAGCTTATCTGCTAAATGTTTAAATACACCTCTTGCGAAGTATCGGCGATCTGGATGTCGCCCAGCATATAATCTAATCGCTATCCGTTCATTTTGTCGAAACTCACCGTAGATCATCTCGAACGGTTCCTTGTTATTGTACAACATGACCAAAGAACTTTATTTACAAATAATTGTAATATTATCACAATTAAAACTCAAAACCTGTGTTGCCACACAGTTTTTACCGGAAACCTGTCGGTTCATAAAAAAATCCGGAATTTTAGGAACACATAAGTTCATTATATGTAGTTTATTAACCTGTTCCTCGATAAGTGATAAAAGGTATTGATCATTAACGATGACATTGATAAGGCTTTTATAATGTATTAAAGCTGTTCCATCCTTTTAATTCTATAACACAATTGGACTGGCATACGATGAAAATCTTGGTTTACTCTCTCTGAAAACCACTTGTCGGTCTACGTCCACACAATATCTAATTCAAGAGCTAATAATCTTTTTGGAGGTTGATAGAGGTTTCGTCCTTCACAAGTATTTTTATTTGCACCGTAGATCTTCTTCGAGACGTAGTTAACGATTAGCTGTAAAATTTCTGTAAAATTAGCTGTAAAAAGTGTCATAAGTCATGGCCACACTCTCCGGTTTAAGAATTGTAATTGTTTCTTTCATTAATTATTTTCCTACGATAATCTCTCCCATCAGAAAATGACCCTCGTCGACATGTGCAATCCAATGACACTAATAGTACAACCGTTGTATTCGTGGATCGTTGCAACCAATCTTCTGTTATCATTTTGGGTTGGGTGTTAAGATAAGACGACGATGTCTAAATTCGTACATCGGAATCATTTGTATCATTTCCCTTTATTGGGACATACTTTACTGGTACGCTTTTGTACTGGAAGCACTAGTATAGCGTCTCCCTCCATGTAATTTCGCTTTTTATTTACACAATTTTCGATAACAGTTTAGTCGCTCTCTCTCTCTAGTTTTATATTGCAATAAATATTATCACCCGCACTGGTTACGTCTATTCATTTCGTTCCATTGCACTAAGTTACCAATTTCGACATTTTAAGTCATGTAACTCTTATCAAAACTTTGTAATTGGAATCAATCCAGGCTTTTAATAATTTTGCCTGTAAATTATTATTAAATGTCAAAGTTGACATAAAGTATTTAAAACACTCCACACAATTGTAGTCATGGTCATCAGTGCCGAAATTTACACTTGAGATGTTCCTAGATCTTGACCCGAAAACCATGTTTTCTTGCATTTCATTCCTGAGGTTTCTGACTGTTAATGATATCAATTGGCCATTGACGAATTTTGTTAATTTACATATAGAGACGAATTTCTCTGTGTTTAAGGGTATTTAAAACGGTTACACCGTAGTATTTCACACAATTTGGACGGTCTTCTTTTTATGGGGTGTGCATATGCTGCAGGACTTTGCAATTGTTTAACTTAATCAACTTACCTTAATTTGTTTTTAAACTTAGTTCTGTCACACTATCTCACTTGGTACTAATCCACACCTTATATATTTAGTTAGATAGTATTGTCAAGAATATATCCGATGTCTGATTGTTTTAATTAATTTTTGTTAATGTATCCTACCAACACAACTCTACAATACATCGAGGCCATAGTTTAAATGTAAAAATTAATTACACTCATTATTTATTTTATGTTGTTGTTTAAAGTTTAACTAGGTTGTTGACATTTAAAAAAGACGCACCATTAAAAACGAAAAATTAATTTCACATTTAACGTAAAACATATAAATTTATTTATAAAAATCAAAAAAAAATCGATTTCGAGTAATTCCAAGCTAAAGGTATATAAAGTACCTATAGTACGTAAAGTGGATATACTTCAATAAAATAAATAAATTGCTACTCACATAAATTTTTAATACACGTGGAGGATGGCGGCGCCATATAAAAGTTTTTTTATTTGTTAATTATTTACCCGTGACTGACGACAACAAAAAAATGGAAACAAAAATTAAAAATCAGATACCGTGAAAATATCACAAAAATAAAAGAACAAACTACTGTATATACAACTTCCAATTTTATGTTATATAACAAATAAATCGTTTCGTATTTATATAGATTTTCAATTTTTAATTTTCCAGAGTAAAATTTAAATATTTTTTTATTTTTTATTTTTTGTTTCTGCCGTTACTTCCTCAATCATTTCAATCAAAACGATTTTCTTACTGCAACAACAATTAAATATAAAACACGACGACGACGAGTAAATCCATAACATATAACAGCAGTACGAATGGCAGAAACAGCAGTCAAACAAAAACAAAATGCGGGAGAAAATCACAGAAATATAGAAAACAAATTTAACAACTGTAATGTTAAAACAAAAGCACAATAAAAAAAACTAAAGTTGTTCCTGTTATATATGTACATATATATAACTCTCGTTTTGTTTTTCCCCATTATTATTTCAGACTCGAGCACAAAAGAAAATGTCTCAGACAAGAAAATATCAAAAACAAAAAAAAAAAAAAAATGAATTGAAATGGTTGTTTTTGTTGTTGCGCTGGTGCTGTATGTTTTTGATATTTTTTGAACAGATAATTGTTTTTTCACTTTTTCGTTTTTAATTATTAGTTTTCGAATAAACTTTCATTTAAATAGAAATACTAGAAAAAAAAGCTTCAATGTTTGTTTTAACATTTTTCCCTCTTGGTTTTGTTTTTTTTTTGTTTTTTTTTTGTTTTTGTTTTTGTTTTAAACTACAGTAGCAACGATTTAATATTTCCGATTTTTATTTTTTTGACGTTAGCTTATATATATATCTAGTTCAATGTGTTTTCCGTTTTGCGATGCTGAATGATGAAAATTAAATATAAAATTGAGTATATTCTAGTTTTTAAACCTTAAAGCTATTAAATAGAACGATTCGTATAATTAAAATAATGTAGATTGTAAAAATTTATAGGATAAAAATGTTTTTGCTTAGTTCATTAAATTATTTTGACTTTAGGATCCATAAAACTACCAAAGTCTAGACAAATGTATTTAATTTGTAACCAAATTATAATTTTTTCTTAGTTTTTATATAATTTATTGTTTTAAAATTACCAATTATTTGTAATAATTTACTATATCGATTTTCAAAACTTTTTTATTTTATATTTATTTCCGGTATTTTTCCGAGAAAAACTTTACCTAATAATTTTTTATATAATATATATTATATATGTATGTAACGATATAAATATGTGATATCAATTTTATATATATATATATATATATATATATATATATATATATATATATATATATATATATATATATATATATATATATCTATATATATATATATATATATATATATATATATATATATATATATATATATATATATATATATATATATAATGTGCGGCGACAAAATGTGATATATACACAATAAACAATTTTGTTTTGGAAAATTTTTCACGATTTTCAATTTCCTCCATCGTACGAGCAGACATTTATTATCTTTAATATAATGATAAATTGTTATGCATATCGAATAGATGTTCTTATTTTTAGGATATTCCAATTATTGAATAAAAGAAAATTTATTATTTTCTTTATGTATTATTTCTAAATAATATTGTGAAAATGTTTACCATCACACAGAAAATTAGTTAACACTTCAATAAATAACAAATTTATTCTTTGTACACTCATTAACTCTTTGACAAAAAAAAATTATAAATTTTCAATTATGTCAATTATAATTATGTTTGTATACCAAAAAATTGTAATTAGATCTTTAATTGTATTTTATTTCTTCGTAAAGGCTCTTATTGAACTATATAGACATATATACTAAAGCATTGACATAATTTGGTATTTTAATGATAATATAAGAATATTTAAAGATTTTTCTAAGGAAAGGCTGGTTAAAAATGGGGTGAACAATTTATAATGTTAAAACACTTTATATTGAAATATAATTGAATGAATATTTAAGCAGCTTAACCTTTAAGTCTTTACTTGGCCACCCGAGTGGCCATTTCTTGTGCTATGCTGCTTCTCTATTTCAGTGGTTTATATGTAAGTATCAAGTTAAGATTGTAACATTGCATTTTGAAAATGTTATGCAAATCGGAATAGATTAATTCGCCAGCTTTAATCACCCAAATAAAACAATAGCAGATGTACTAAGAGGTCGAAATTCGGATGTAAACTATTTTTTAGTGCTACAATAGCATGAAGTGCTGCATCATTAAAGGTTTCTTTTTCTTTTTTTGACTTCGCAAAAGAATTGTACTAAAACATGAAAATATTTAAATCTACCATGAAATCAGTATCACTCTTCGCATTTCATTCTTTGAATTGCAGCCTTATTCGGATCTAAAATATAGATTTAACCGTCGATCATTATTAGCTGGGTGTTAAGTGTTATTAGCACTCACAGATGCAAATGCTAAATCACTGTTAGATGTCTTAATCGTATCCAAATATGTTTCACTTTTGGGTCAGCATTGGGAAAATAGTTTATGAGGTGTTCTGCAAAATTGTTATAGTGCCAAATTCACGTATACTGGTCATGGTACCGCGATTATGAGAAGTAATGTTATTTACATAAACATTATCATCAAGAAAAGTTTGCTTGGATGGTTTTTCGCACCCTCATTTGTTTCTTTCTCTTTCTTTGTTTATTTTCTCGTTGTTGGGAAGAGATACCCGCAACGCGATACGAAAGTGCGTGTTGTCTTTATTCGATACTCGTATTACCAACGTTTGCGTTCTCTATGTCAATCAGCTTCGTTGTCGAGCTTTGACTCTTTCGTTTCTTGCATTTTATTGACTTCCAGCTGTGCATTTAATTCCAAGGGAAATGTTTGCCTTTAAGCTGCTATCGTAGCATTTTCCATCTTAACCTTCGCTGTCTTTGCTAACGCATTAGCTATTCTAGACCTTGGCCTTTCAATCTTTGCTCACGCATAAAACTTGTCACGCGTAAAAAATGTTGCATAAACCACATTTGTCGTCCTGTTTTGTTTTTTTTTGGGTAATCCAAAGACTAGGTAATAAGATATCGTCTGCTAAATTTCTCAACTCTAGTTCTACTTCTTATTCCTTTATTGTATGGTTTTGCATACAAATGTCTGTTGGAACAAGCTCACATTACGATCTTTTAGTGTTTTCTATCAATTGTTATTCAACTTTATAGTTAAATAGTTTTTGCCTTAGTTCTTCTACTTGTCAAATCGAACGTTTCAATTCTTTTATTAGTGCGGTCTTTTTTAAAGCTGTGCTCCGCTAAAAAAAAGAATTTCAAATTGAAATCTCCGCTTCAGTTATCTCTCGATTTGAGAAAACAAAATTCTAGTAATTAATCTCACCTAGAATATTAACAGGCTCTTAAATTCAAAAGAGTTGTAGAGCTAATTAGGCTACCTTTCTCTTCCTTCCAAGATTTTCTTGCATAAAGTTTATAACTTGGGCCTCGGGAAATGAGAGTATATTATAAAAGGTTTTTCATTGCAATAGTTTTTTTTTGCTCTTATTTCAACTGTGCTAGTATAATACTGGGATCAGTTTTTAACCTTTACATTATAGTACTATACTACTCCAGTTGGAATTGAAACCAACATATTTTCTTCATAATGTAAACCAGCTTTAGATTCTGTTTGTGAGGTTGTTTAAAAATATTACCACAAGTAGAGCAAACACTAGTAATGTTCCATCTTTAAGTTTACATAACATTCGATATCAATAAAGTACGTCTGTCTGAAAATTTCCATCGTCCCACCGACCATAGTAGATTTTTTTATATTATCTGCAGGCGTCAATTTTTTTTTGGTCTTTCCGACCTATCAACTTTTGTTACAAGAAAGCGATCATTTGTTTGAATTTAAACGACCTCGAATGAATCAAGGTTTTTCGGTTGAATCTTAAAGCCACTAGCTAGAACTATGTTCTCTTGATAACTACAACAACACCAACTTGTCGCTCCTTATTGAGGTCCCTTCGATCCTGTACGATCGCTGATTTCGCCTTTGCTCGTAAATCATCGTGACTATTCATAAATACTTCTGTTAACTCTATCTCGAAAACCTCACTCACCCAAACGTCTTTTGGCCTTCGAATTTGTATGCCAAATATTATTTTAAATGTATATCACTGCCAGTATTGATCAATGCGTATGCATCTTGCCCACCGATTGAGACAATCATATACGCTTTATATAATGTTATTGCTCTATATACATATAAAAAATAATTTCATATGGTCTGAAATCATAGGTATAATATTGTATATGACTGCTTCATCCTCTAACACAACATGTCCCAACTCTCGTAAGTGAATAATTTCACTTTTTGTGAATAATTGTGTTATTTTCGGTCGGTTTAATCTTCTCAAACATTTCTTTAATGATTCCTAATTTACAATTAAATTGGTCCTACTCAATGAGTTAATGACGTCGGCATTGAGATACTTTTTTGCATAAAATCTTGTTTCAATATCGGACCATATGCAAGTTTATGCCGCTTCCTCGATCTCATTGATCCATTTCTTTAGCAAATACCCATCTGTATCATTAAATTGTATCATAGATTCTTTAATTTCGCGAAGCGTGAAAGGAATAATATGGCCATTTGCCCACGTTTACAATCACGTAAAGCCATCTCTCTCTTTACTAACACAATTTATTTTAATTCTAACTCATTTTGCAAAAATCTTAAAGTGTTTCATTTGTTCTCCTAATAAAAGCTCGAAAGAAGCCATATTGATAAGAATTATTAAGTAACCCTTAAAACCCGCCGATGTGAAATGTGGCGCTCTGTCAGCTAGTATATGTTTGCCAAATTTCCAAAAACAGACTTTTACAGCTTTAGTTTTTGCAGTACTTCTTTTGTGGTTGACATTTTTTTGGAAATAGATAGAGTCAAAAAAACTTTAAAAAAATGTCAATCGCCGTTTAAAGATATTTTTGGAGTCTTCACTTGACCTTTATAATATAGGATTGCCTCAAATTTGCAGGCATGCATATGTGTGTAATTCAGGAAAAGCATTAAATTATTATAATATTTCAAAAAATGTTTAAAATAAAAAAAAAATTTTTTAGAAATTTTTTTTCATACAAAACTAGGTACTTTCTCTGTTAATGCAATGATTTTTTCTAGACAAATTTTCTTGATATATTGCCTTAAATACACAAACACACACAATATGCTTTAGGGTATTATCATGTATATATACGTATATAATAATATGTCGGATAAAGTTTGATATAACCTTTTAATTGTTTTGATTTTTTTTTTTTGAACTTACACAATTCAATTAAAAGTTAATTCAATAAATCGTATGAACTAAAAATTTTGAATTTTCAAATGGCAATGAAATTTTTAATTGAATTCCACCAATGCGTAACTTTGTACGTTTTTGGTAAAAATTCAGTATCGAATAATGTTTTCATCCAAATTCAATTATCTCATTGTAATGGGGTGGTGTCCTGTATAATATATAATAAGTATATATATATATATATATATATATATATATATATATATATATATATATATATATATATAAGTATATATATATATATATATATATATATATATATATATATATATAAATTTATATATGAATATATGATAGTGTTATTTAATCAAACTGGTATAACCTAATTCGTTACCAACGTTATATTAAAATTAGTTATCAGCTCATCATGGTGTAGTTTTTGGTAACACAATAAAAAATCAATTATTTGACATACAGTGCAATTGGGTTTTGTGTGCAATTTTATTTGGAAATAGTAATTAAATAACATTTTTTTTCTATGTCCACAATCGGGTGTATACGACAATGACATAAAAAGTTACCTTTGTTGTTGTTGTCAGTTGCACGTATATTTTTTCGTTGTACATATTTCAAATATGTAATAGTTCAAATGAAAGTTTCGAATAAATATTGTAATTTTGGTTAGTCGATCAAGACACGGTGAAAGCTCTGAAATGATATATACCATTGTATATTTCTTCTTAATTTTTTCAATGGGTATACAATTTTATCTGTATATGACGTGTTAAAGTGTTGCATTGAATACAGATTTGGATTTTAATAAAATTGGCCGAAGGAAAATTACTTTAAAACTTTTTTTATACTCATTTTCAAACAAAATTTTTAGTTTTAATGAGAAAAATTCTTCAACTTAGCTATCGATTATATAAAACAATTCTTGTATAAAATCAAACAAATTTTTTCGATTAAAGATTTGGAAAAGTTTTAATAATTTTATAATATTTTCATCTCGATCTTTACAGCATATAACTAATAAATGCTTTGAATATTTATTTTGAAAAAAAAAAAAAAAATCTTAATATGACAATTTCAAGATTTATTTTCTAAATGTTTTAATTATTTTATTTTAACAGTTTGGTTTTTGAAGTTTCATTTTTTTGTTTATGACAAGATTCATAAAAGCTTTTATTTTTTTAAAATTGAGTATAAAGGTAGCCTACGCATTGTGCGAGCACTTAGCCAGAAAAAAGCTTAATAATAGTTTTTGTTGTATTGTAGAATGAATTGAAGTTGCTACTTAAAAGCTTTTATCAACACTATTATGCATATAAGTTTTTTTAATGATGTAATTTTTTTAAACAGATTGTTATAATTGTTTATAAACATAACATGGTATGTTATATATATATATATATATATATATATATATATATATATATATATATATATATATATATATATATATATATACATATATATATATATATATATATATATATTTACATATATATATATATATATATATATATATATATATTTATATATATTTATATATATCTATATATATTTATATATATTTATATATATATATATATATATATATATATATATATATATATATATATATATATATATATATATATATATATTTATATATATATATATATATATATATATATATATATATATATATATATATATATATATACATATATTTAGTGTCTGATTTTCTATCCAAATCTGTAGACTTTTAAATTATACACAATTTTAATTTTTATTAAACCTGTTTTGTTAAAGCTTTCCCTTTTATTTTCCATTATCATAATAAAACGTTTGAATCTTTTCTATTTTCTATTAATTTTTCTTTCCAATATTAAAACCATATTTAAAGCTCAGTTAAAATGTTAAATTGTTTAAGAATATTTTTTTAACAGTTATATTCTCAAAAGTTATATAACACAGAAACTATCATAAACCAAAGCTTTAGAATTTAAAATATTTTTTAATTTATCCGTTGAGCTGTGCCAGACAATTAATTATGTACCCAGTTATAAAGAAATTAATTTAAAATAACATAAAGCTCTTATATGGAAAAATTAAATTTAACTTGTGAGAGCTTTAAAGCACAAATAAAACATTTTAATTTTAACTTTTTAATTTAATTGTTTTACAATATTCTTAACTAATTATTATCTTGAGTTATAATATGAACTTATGAGCTTAAAACTTTTCTACCGTAAACTTTTCTACCGTATTTTGTAAGACAAGCAGTAAAAATTATTTATAATGTACAGTTTTAGATTAGCCATCTTGATATGTAGGTTAGTGATTTACAATTTAAATTTTTCAAAAGCTCGCTACTTTAAGCTTTCTAAAATCATTTCTGTATATTTTTCATAGTTCACATTGCACTCTTGGCACTGTCCGACGTTAAACGGTTTGGAGTACTTAGGCTTAAAGTGTTCAAATTAGAGATTCATATGAAAAAATTGTAATACAATTTCCTAAGCTTTTCTGTATAATATCTATACAGTTATAATTTAAACTGTCATTTTCATAACTTTTGAGCTTACTATAAAATTTTAATTAGTTTAAAGTTAAAGTTAAATAATTGTTTCAAAGGTTACCAATAAAAAATAAAGCGCTGGGCAGATTGTGCCATACACAACAATTTTTGCGTTAAATTCTTTTTGATTTAGTTCTTAGTTCTTACTATAATTTTACAACTGATTTCTGTACATGGAAGCACTGAAGAGCAAATATCACCTCTGGTTGTGTGTTTTAAATTGCTTATTATTTAATCGGCAGGAATATTTTTCTCTCAAACATTTTTTTAAGACTGCCTGTTTCATTTTAGGCAAAATATTTGGTAAAATCGTTTTCTATAAAAATCCGAAATATTACTAATCTCTCATTTATGCCTTTAAATAAAGTCACCAATTATAGTACTAGAGCCAAAGTATAATGTTTGTTGGCAACAATTTATAAAATATACAGGAAGTTTGTTTAAAAAAATATTATGGTAATTTAAATGTACGCCCCAAAGTTAACTCCGAAGTTTGGACAGTTGTGACCGCAGAATTTGACACGAGGTGTTTTTAGGAATTGGCAAGGCAGATCAAAAGATTTTGTTACTGCAAAATTTTTTAATGCAAGGTTTTATACTGATCCATCATAAATTCCGTACTAAAATTTTTATAACAAATTCTAATTTTCTCTCAAAGTTACCATTTACTAAAAAATTTTTTTAAAGCGTTTGTTCAGAGAGTTACGTAATCTAAAATTGACGATAATTCACATCATCCTAGTATATATATTGCAGTTTCTTCACCACTTAGGGCAATTGTATATAGTTATGAGATCTAGGACTATGATTTAAGTTCCAATTAAACAGAACTGGCCCAGTATGGATCTCCAGTAGATGACCAATGTATGTAATCGAGCAAGGATTTGAAATATGGATATGGAACTTATAGTTCTATACATCTTTAGTCAGTAAGTGGAAACTTCATAATCATTGTGCTTATTTTTCCTGGTTTGAGATTAACCTAATATGAGATTAAAGAGTGTCGGGAACAAAGCCTCTGCTTGGCGTTGGTGTACGCCTAATTGATTTTATAAATTTCTCGCAGAAGGGGTCTTTTATACACACCTCCACAGTCTCTATTTGGCAACTTTCAAATACAGCATTTGACACTGGTTGAAAATTGAGTAAATCAGATTGACGCTCCTTTCAAGAGTCGAGTACTGCATCGATATTAACACATCGATAGGTATAGTGCAGTCCGGTATCTCCTTCAAAGAACTTATTGAACTGCAGTTATAGCTGAGTCATTTGGCTCATTAAACTTTAGCCTTCCATCGTCACGCTTTTTGTCTTTAAATTCGTTTCATGCAAATTAGTATATTTGGAAGTAAAGAATCAAACGGTGGGTCCATCGACGATTTATTTGATTAATTTAATCTTATATCTATGGCAATCTTTATTGGAGGTGCTATTACTTCAAAGGGTGCATAGCCTTAAAGTGTTTAATCCAAATACGGAATTATAAATCCGCCAATTGTGATTCATACAAAATAACTGATACAACATTAGCCAACGGCAGTTTGTAATTTAACTTGCTCCATTTGCATTTTGAACACATCTAAATTACGTTCGACAACAATTGGCCCAGCACCGATCAAAACACTTGTTTGCCATCGTTTTTATAATACATAAATTTTCTGTTATTGAATTAATTATGTTGAGTGTTTTACAAGTATCGCGGAACATTTCCTTCCCTTCCCTCTACTTTCAGTGGTTGCGTTAGTGTAATGTCAACCAAATATGTCTGCAAATAGCTATGGGAATTGCTGGCTTTAAATTATTCGAATGGCATAACAACGTTAAATTGTTTTTATACTTTTTTGTGCTTTGCTAGTTTTGCTCAAGCTACGAGTGTTAAAATATTTAATCAGATGGCGTAGTGGACAATGCATGGTCGAAATATATTTCACGCTACAAATGTGTAGATCAAGTGTTTTTTTACAGTAAAGCACAAGAGGATAATATTCGTTTATTTGCTAGCTCCATTCATGCTTTTCCAAGCATCTGCCGCTAGATCGAGTCGGGAAAACGGATATATATTTTCACTTAGATCGGTCTAATTTTTGCCAGTTGTTGCATTAAATCCAAAACATCCTTTTTCACGTCGAAATCAAGAAAAAACCAACATCAATATTGTCGATGTCATATCCACTGTAAAGCGACGTATAACCTATTGGGACACATGGTCTCCACTTTTTAGCTATCGAGTTTATTGGAAAGCAATGAGTTCCAGACGATACCCTTTCATGGTTCATAAAACGTACGTAGTTTTCTTAGCGACTACACGCACTGTATACCAACCCATAACCGCGGGTTTTTGACTACCCATAATCGCGGGTAGTCTTGTTAAATTTTGGTGGTATCCATATACATTTTTGTTAATAATTTTAACAAATGGGTTTTTTAAGGATGCCCCACAATCCAACTTTTGTTTAGTTGCCTCCTTTTGTCAAACCAAGGATGCTGTGGTAGGATTATGAGGCAAAGCTTTGTTATTAAATTAAATTATATTTTCAAGTTACTAATTCTTTGTCTCGTTAAAATTAAGTCTTGTTTTAGTTATAATTTATAAAAGTTTTAAAATCAAATCTAATACTTTTATATTCAAAGCTTTAACTCAGTTATTATTAAAATTAAAAAATTGAGCTTATCAGATTAGATAAAATTATAATTTTGAGTTCTACGAAAATTCTATTTCTTAGTATCCTAGATATTAAATAATTTCAGTTTTTAGTAATTAGTACCGATCTCTTATAAGCAGATAATTTTGCAAGGTTAGATTTCGATTAGTTGAAAACTTGCAAAACCAATATATCCCTTCGAATGCAATGTCAATTTTTTTGTCGCATAAATATGTATTATGTCAAATTAATTCTAAATCAACTAATTGAATTAAATACAAAAAAAAAAGTCTAATTTATTTTAGGAGGATATAAAACTTTTTCTTTTTCTTTATTTATTTATTTAATCTAATCTCTTGATGATAATAAAAACCAGAATATAAAAAATAAATTGTAAACATTTTGTCTTGTGTATGTACGACGAATTCAATTACAAAAAATTATTGTATCAATAGGAAAAACATTTAGCTTCATAACATTGAGACACACGCACATTTTGTATGGAAGACTATCAAATTTATCCATTTCCATAAAAAAAAAAAAAAAAAATTTATTAGGGCGACCGAAAATGAATTTTTATATATTTTAATTTTCCACAAGACCAATATATATATTTTCTTAAACGAGAGGGACGTGCAAGACATAAACGAATATGACTTTAGAAAATATAGCAACAACATCAACAAAAAAAAAACACTTGTCGTTTAAAGTAAATATATAAATATTTTGGCGGTTTTAAATGTAAATTTAATTATTTGCCTTGTGCGGTTTAAATTTCTAATCGAATAGAGTGGTAATTAAATTTTATATTTTTTTTTAACTTTAATTACGGAATATGTTCTTTAATAAAATAATAAAAAGCTATATACTATATATACAATTTTTTTATATATAAGCTTAAATCTATCATTTCCGATTTGACACCAAACATGTGTAAAATTCATGTTGGAGTGAAAAAAAAAAGAAAATAGTTCTTGCTTTATATGTTTCTCGTATTTTATATGTATAGTGTATGTTGAGTGGCATATAAACATGAAAAAATAAAATTGATTTATGTTCTAAAAGAAAAATTGTATGTTGTTACATCAAAAAGAGCTTTTAAGCTGGATATATATATATATATATATATATATATATATATATATATATATATATATATATATATATATATACAGTTTTATGGCCATCCCCAATAATCACTTATCATGCAGTACTTTACAATATACGCATAAATCATAAATAAATAAAAAAAAGTTTTATGATGTTGCTCGAACATAAAAAACTCGAACATTTATTTGTTGGCCAATTTAACATGAAACCTAAATAATTTTTTATTTTTTTTTGAATATTTGGAATCAAAATATATTTTTATCTATTATCTCTAATAAATTAGGAATTTTGTTTTTCAAATTTTTGTAAAAGTAATATGTCATAATGGCATAAACACTACAATATTTATTATATCATGTATTGAGAGGTTTTATTATTTTTTTAACATCAATCAATATTGCATAAAATAAAATTAAGGTATATCCGTTTGCTTCAGCAAATTAGATTAATAATTATTTTTTAAATTACTCAACGCTATGGTAATTTTCTACAAATTTTCTGCACACGCTGTATAGCGGATAAAATCGCATTAACTTTAAAACTTGAGAATACATAAAAAAGTAATATTTTGATTGATTAGTTTTTCTTATATATTTATCTTTAAGACGTTGAACGGAAAGCCATTGATAAAAATATATCCAAAAAATGATAAATTTTAATTTTATTATCAATATTTGGTTCCTTCCTTAAAATTGAATAAAAAAAATATTTTTTTTTCTACTTTGCGTGCGTAGTCAAAAATCAATCTGAAAACATAAAATAATTAAATTTTTATTAAAATTTATTGTTTTCCTTTTTAAAAAAGTTAAACTTTTTTTTTGTGTGTGTCTATATTATGTAAATATGAATATTTATAGAGCATTATATTCAATTTAATATTTTGTCTAAATCAATTTTTGGAAAGGTAATTTTTATTAGTTTTTCACAGAAATAATTTCCTTCGATATTTGAAGGATTTTTTTTTTTTTAAATTTGATGACTGTATATCGTTCCAGACAGACTGTTAACCTATGCTATATTTTTTTAAAACTTGAAATAAACAGAACTAATGTTAAATATTTTATATATATATATATATATATATATATATATATATATATATATATATATATATATATATATATATATATATATATATGTATATTTATATTATATATATATATATATATATATATATATATATATATTATATATATATATATATATATATATATATATATATATATATATATATATATATATATATATATATCGAGCATTAGAGATGAGTAATGTCAGAAATATTTTCAATGGAGTTTAAACATTATTGGAAACGTAGAGCTTAATCCGTCACGAATTCATTTATATATGTTTCTCTGCAACAACGTCGATTGATCATTGCTTAATGTTTATTGGCAAAGTCGCCAAAAAGTTTAAATTTATCTTGAAAAACGGCTACATTTATGTCTTCCGAGAAACAAATGTTTTGTATCCGTTTCTGTTTTCTAGACTCGTTTAAACAGTTTTGAAACATAACACAATAGGTTCACCTTTTCAGTCTTTTAAACCTTGTATTCCGTTAGCTAGTCGATGTGCCGAGTTTTGTCACCAGAAGTTAAAATTACTTCGGTAAAATGGCATTAGCTTTTACTGACATTATTGTGTCACTAACCCCTATTAATAATTTTTAGTGTGGTAGGTGTGATGATTTTAAGATAGTCTAACGACGTGTTGACATGGAAAAAAAGTGTACACTTTTTGAACAAAATCAAAAAGTTTCGTTGCATAAGGACAAGACTCAGATGTATAGTTAGTTACCGACTAAGTTTAACGAATGACTTATGTAAGGCACATAAAGTGCGCTGGGCGATTCGCGTTTAACTTTTGTTTTCAAACCATTATATTTCGCTGATATTCTGATATATGTGACTGGATAGGAGTAAAAAAAAAGAAACATCAGTTGATCAATATGACTTATGTCTGCAATTAAATACACTATTATTGAGAATATTTTATTTCATCGATAAAATCTTTACGCAGCTTGTCAACGCATGTTGTTTGAGAAACTCATCAATTCATTCAGAATTTTCTGAATTTATTCATAAATGTTGTAGTGTTTCTATCTTTTATTTCGAAGATATCGTAGCGAATTTAGATAATTTGTCAATAAGCATGAAAAATGTTTCATACTCCTAAGGGCAAACATATCGCAATGAATTATTTCCACATTGGACCGTTTGAGTAATTTGGAATTTGGTTTTAACCGAGTTCCGTTCATATTTATTGAGGTTATGTAATTTGTTTTTAATTGAAGGCATTAAAAACAAATTACATAACCTCAATATGAACGGAACTCGGTTAAAACCAAATTCCAAATAGTTGGAAAAATAGTATTGATGTTTTATACTGTATGCCTGATTCCGATTTTTTCGACTAAATTACATACTAAACTTTTTGATTTCACATTACGGTCAGTCAATAATAGATGGCACTAGTGAAAATAGAATAATCGGTGCCTTGTGTGTAAACAAAATTAAAAACTTTGCAAATGTCAAAACTGTTATTTTGTGCTAATTGATAATGTATTGAAATATATATCTGGTCGGTGACTATGTGGTTAAGACTGCTTTTAGCAGTATTTAATTTCTTTGTAAATTTGATGCGTTGAATTTCGACTGAGTATTTGAAGCTGGAGTCATGACGTCTAAAATACGAGCACGTTTGGACAAGAGGTGACCTCTTTAATCGAAGGGATCCGATCTCATAGCCTTTATAATTCGAAAAATTGACTGAATTGAGAATGGACTCATTGTGTTACATGACACACCAAGTAAAGATCCCATTCAGCTACAGGAATTTTAGAGCTTAAATGAGCTTTAAATAATATTTGTAAAACACATAAATAAAAGTTTGTAATGCTTTTGCATTCTTTTTTTTTAGTTACAGATCTTTTGAAATAGATTTGTTTCATATGGAGCGTTTTAGTACTGGATTCGTTTTCATAAAATTCAAAAACGGTTATCCAAATTTGCGCTTGTAATAACTGAACTTTGGAAGACAAAAGACATAACAACTATAAACAAGTTAGTACTGAAATTACAACAAGATAGTCCTTATCACATCAGATATTCCTTATCCGATAATGCCTGTACTGCCTCTACTGCCTCTACTGCCTCTACTGTCTCTACTGTATCTACTTTTAAATGGTAAACAATCATACTGCTTTAAAATCAAACACTCCAGGTTTTGGAATTTATCGATCAATGATAATTAATTTAGATTCTTCATAATCATAAATTAATACTTGCATTAGGTTCACACTCATCGTCACCATCAGATATTTCCAATGAGAAGTTGATTCTTTTGTAATAATGATAACTAAATTGAAAAGTAACCTTGTGAGGAGACTTCGTTAAATTTTGAAGGTTAATAGCGTAATTTATCGTTGAATAGTTTAGTTTGTAATTTATGCTGTGTGCCTTAACCTACTTTTCAAACTAAACTATTCAATTTGTTTAAGCTTCTGCTGTTACCTCATAGGTTGAAGCTGAGAAGTACATCACCGAGGTAACTTTTCAGTGACTTTTCACAAAAAGTACAAAATAACTACAATTGGTCACCTACGTTTTTACAAAGTATTAATTTTTTTTCATTTCATTAAACTTTTCATTATTAACTTTTAATTTCAACCTTACATTTCGCTATTGCTCACTTGGCGGCGGACGAAAACACTCATCGTGAGTTTGCTTTTCAATTATAATTTGACTTCAATTATAGTTTGACTTGACGTCAAACAAAAATATAAATAAGCCACTGTAATTATTTTTTTTAGTTTTGTGGTTTTTTATAGTTTTCAATAACGGTAAATTAAAAAGAATATTTATTTAAATTTAAAATATAAAACTAAATATTTTTTTTTTTTTGGTTTTTGATTTCATTCAACGGGGTATCCGTATCATGTATTCTTTTTGTCATGCTTGTGGAATTCGATAAACCGCCGTCTAATTTATCAAAATATTATTAATATTCTGTATAGAATATTTATCATCTACTGTTTGGTTATTTAATTGGTGGTAGTCTTTTACTTAGTAGACGCCATTGTTTTCTGCTTTTTAGCTTGGGGATGTCGGTATTGTTTGACAAACTCAAGCTTCTCCTTTGCTAAATGCTTTTACTAATAATAATAACAATATATATATATATATATATATATATATATATATATATATATATATATATATATATTTATATATATATATATATATATATATATATATTATATATATATATATATATATATATATATATATATATATATATATATATATATATATATATTATATATATATATATATATATATATATATATATATATATAAATATATATATATATATATATATATATATATATATATATATATATATATATATATATTTATTTATTTATTTATTTCTGTAGTCTATTGTTAAAAGCTTATAAGTGAGAATATTACTAATTGTTTCTGCAAACTTAGAGCTGCCAGCTGCATTTTCCAGTCAGTTATAAGATAACCATTTAGGTCCTTTCTAAAACGTTTTTATTAATTCCTTATCTGTGTAAAGCATGAAACGCCACGTTTAAATAAAAACCAAACTTTTGTTCCTAGTATGAAAAAAATAAACAAGAAATAATATAAAATAAAATGCAATCATCTATTAAACGCTGTTGGTTACTCGGTCATCAAATTTACTTCTGATTCTATAGTAAGTTCTGAGTGAAAATTTAGGCCAGGTACTGTATGTACCTTTTGATACAATACATGAAATTCCATCGTAATAATTGTCCTTTTTCATCAATTGGATTTTTTTAATGCTCATTTCCTAAATTTGTATTGACTACCACTTAATAGTTTGCCAGGAACGACGATTGTTTTCCTTGCCAACATTTTCCCATTAAAACGTATATTTGCTATTTGAAGGAAATACTCGTCATTCTGAGTTTTTTCGAAAACCGAATTGTTTTTCGGATGGTACAAATCAAACAAATAATATCAAGCCTTTTAAAAAATCATCTGTTGGTATATATTTTATTTTTAACAGTTTGTGCAAAAATTTTGCGTTGGTTTACAATTTGTATGTCATATATTGAAAAAAATTCATTTTCTAGTTGTCACTTACTGGGTTAAGCACTAAAAAATCGCCTTATTCTGATCATTATTCCTGAAATTCGTTCTAAAAAATAAATTTTTAAGCTATAAACCAATAAAGAATTTTCACATCTGTATTTTTTTTTCTCCAAGTAAATTAATTTTTCGTGATAGTGGAAAAATTAAAAAATTTACTTTGGTTTATCTTATTTATTATAAACTTCGTTTGGCTTTTCATGCTTGAACGAACTGGAACCGTACTGGACTTTAAGTTTCTGTTAGTTTTAATAATCATAAATATAGCAAAAAAAGAGATTTAAGTCTGACTGGTATATTATTAGTGAGAAAATTAGTGATATACTTTTATGAGTGAAGTACTTGTTGAACGTGGTCCAAAATACACTATAATATTTCATTGCCTCTTCCTACCTGTAATCATTTATGTCATTTATGTGCAATCAATTATGCGTGCGCTTGCTGCAAGATTTATATCTTTCATAAGCAGAGAAGACATTATGTCGTTTTTAATGTCAGAGATGCTGTCAGTAGATTTAAATGGAAAGATTTTAACAAGTTTAAGTATAGATTGACTTTTTCTAAAGATAATTTTTTGCCTATATCCTTTCATTGACCCTTTTTTAATCTGCTGCTGTAAAGATAAACTAGTTTTGAAACCAATATACTTTTAGACATTAATTTGCTTTTGCCATCCAACGAGTTGCCTAAAGTTTCGTCTAACGATTATTAAAAAAGTTTGGCACGGAGACAATAGTTCAATATAATGATCTTTTGAAGCTCTTTGTTAGAATTTGTGGTGTCGAATCGTAGTACCCGAACTCAATCCTTGGGGTCCCTTACAGACATCAACCGTTCAGAAAATGCTTGCTTGCATTGGCTCTAATATTTGTAGAGTATACAACTCTATCCAGTTTTGTATACTCTACAAATATTATCGCTTAACAATTTACCTATCCAGTGGACATATTGACATGTGTATATTGTGGAATAAATAAAGCTTGTACTCTATATTAACGAATCTCCCAAACAACAGATACAAGTACATTGCATTTCTATCAAAAAGATGAATTCGGTTAACATCTTAAAAAAATTGATTTTTGCAGGGTGTTTTTTCTTACTGCAATTGTCGGAATTTATAATCTCAGAAAGAAAATCAACTACTAAATTTGCGTTTTGTTTTTGGATATTTAGTAGTTGACTATTTTCAATTTCCCCTTTACTCATCCGTTTTCAATTTTCCACTTTGTTATGACTCGTTCCATATTTCGAATTTATAGTAATTTTTGTTAAACTTCGTTAATTGAAAAATTGCAACAGACTTATATTTACAAAAATTTGAACTGATCCTTATTATTGGTATCATAATTTTACAATTTAATTGAACGAGAATAATAATGGAAGTTCCTGTTTATTTCATTCAATATATACGCTTGATTTTTATATTCCGATTATTTTTACGGCTAATTATTTTCGATTGATTTAAATAATAAAATGTAATGTATCGTGCAATGCGACCAATGGATTGTACATCCTTTAAAAAACAAAATCCAAAAATCGAAAATAATCTTTTTGTCTTATTTACCAATAAGCTTTTCAAAATGTCTTTTATTGATTTACGAATTATATAGTCAAACTTCAAACTTAATTTTCCAAAAAGTAGCTTATTTGAACCGACAACACTTCAAATTTGTAGAGCGCCGATTTGTATATCAATTTCCGAAAAAAATATACATAAAACTTGACAATATTTTTGAAAATAAAATATTCAAACAACTAACCCACTTAACTCTATATATAAGAGCTTTGTACAGAATAATCAATTCAAGTATATGAACTCAACGATTTCAATGTGAACCGATTTTGTATATAAAAATAAAATAAAAATACAAAAATTGAAAAGGATAAACAGTGGGAGGGTGCAAAATAAAATAAAAAATTAGAGAAAAATTAAATAACCGAATATAATTGATTGGCTTAGTTTGACTCTCAACCTTGTAAACAAGATAAAATGAAGCAAATATGATTCATCAAATTAAAAATAAAATCAGTTTTGCTTTTTATGTTTGTGTAGCAAACGAACGACAAATAACATATCCTTTCGCATTAAATATCCTTTTGACCTAAATCACATTAAAAAATCGAGCAATAATCATATTCTGAGCATATTATATGTGTATTTCTATATATATAAAAATGATACCATATTCCGCCCACCGTCGATATAAAATTGAAATATCTAAAATAAAATCTTGCTGTCGATACAAAAATGTTTTTTTTTTTTCGATACAACACATTTATGTAGGAGGTTTTTGATTTTAACGAATCGAAACCTAATTATTTATAAGTTACAACATTTTTTGACTCATGTAGGTGTTCGAAAGTTTAATACTGCGAGTGTCTGAGGTCGAAGCTCACCTAAATATTTCGAGGTTAGTTTTTCACATTCTTCTTCTCTCTACCAGCCAAATCGAGGACGAATGAAAAAAAAATTTCTTTATTAAAATTTTAACTTTGGCGGTGTGTGTTTACAGTAATGCTTAGTTTTGATCTGGATTCTTCACAATAATAAAGGAAAATAGCTATGATTATTGAAAGAACCAAGTTCTACATGGAGTAAACTTTTGATTACTAAAAACAAACTAATTTCAAGTTAAACAATGAACCTTTAATCGTGTAAAATTTAAATAAAATAATGCCAAAAATTTGATACCCTAAATCTAGGTATCTTTAATTATATCAAATTCCAAAATCTTGTTCATAATAAAAAAAGAGTGAAGATATTTCCACTGCTAATTTTTTCTGTTTACAAAATTCTATAATTTAAAAATTTAAAAATTTAAAACTTTAAAAATATTACAGCCGAAATTTAATATAACAACCGAATTTACAATTAGGTAGAGGGTATATGTCAACTCCACCGTAAATCATAATAGAATTATTCTCCCAACACTTTTTTAAAATGATATTTTAAAAATTTTAAATATTTAAAAACAAAATATAAGTAATTTAATATTTTTTCCACTTATTATACTATTATCAATCATGTAACCGTAGCATTAAATTAATTACTGGAAATTTAATTAGTAAAGAATTAAAAATAATTGAAACTTTTTAATAACTTTATTGAAAAAAAAAAAAAAATAGAAATGAGTTGATTTGTTTACCAATTTTCAGCCAAAACTAAAGTATTAGTCATAATAATAATAATAATTAATTCTAAGTAAATAAACAAATTAAATGGTATTCGAAAAATTATAAGTCGTTATATATTTCGATAAAACAGACAAAATACATATTTATAGTACACAAATAAAGGTATTGTGCTGACATAAAAGCAGTAAAAAAAAATGACATATGACATGTATACAAAACGAAATTTTTTAATTTATTTCTGAAACGAACCAGTTGAACACACACACACCACAACCTAAACAACAGGAGCTATAGAATAAAGCAAAAAACAAAAAAGTTTCCAAAACTTGTTTTCTTAATAATTTATTGTGCAAACAAATGTTGATGATTGATTTATTGAAAGACTGGCCAATAAAAATATAATTTTCGTCCACATATCGATTACAAACTTTTTATTATATTTATAGACTTCGATAGACAAAAAAGCACAAACAAAAAATCAATTAAAATATGATATTGATACTGGAGGATAAAAGTAGCAAGTGATTATATCACACAAAGAAAAACTTTTTTTTGTTTTTCACCATTCAAACATTTTGTACACTTATATCAATTTCATATATATATTATATATATATATATATATATATATATATATATATATATATATATATATATATATATATATATATATATATATATATAAACAGGATAATACAAAAAAAATTGTTTACACAGTTTTTTCATTTTATTTGATTTTCATGTTTTTATTTTTTCACAACAGTTTTGGCACAACAGTATAAACTGATAACAGAAATACCACTTTGGATTAAAATAAAAAAAATGCAACAACAACTTTATATAAACCAATCCGACTATCATCAGTTTTTGAGTATCATTTTATTTTCTGCTAAAGTATTTTCCGTAAATGTGTTTATATATTTCTCCAAAATAATTTAGAAAAAAAAGATACATAAAAAGCTTCAACACGTAGATAAGCACATAGTCGAATGGCATAAAAAAAAATTTAAAATGCTAAAAATTTTGTTTACAAAAATAACAGAAAAAGGTGTCATTTTTTCATAAAGCTTTTCTTTTTTTTTGTATAGTTATTTATGCAAAGTAGAGAGCAGCAGCATAAAAAAATATAATTTGTGGTTTTTAGGACATTTTTTTTTTACATCTTCTGTTGGCTGTTAATTCTTTGAAATCGTAGTTTTTATCACACAAAAATGCTGATTCTATATTTTGTTTGTATATGTGTGAAGTTAAAATGTGTATACATATTGCTAAGTAGTAACTATACGACAAGTTTTTCAATATACACCAAAGGCTTGTGCTATGACTGGATAAGGTATATACACAGGGAATTAATTTGTATCACATCGTAGAAAAATTCAATTAAATTTGTTTGCGGTTATATGTTCGAGTAAACAGACAAATGAATAAAATAAGGATTTGAATTTCAATAAAAACCGAAATACTGGATTTATATACAATATATTCATAATAACCACGAGCACTACCTAAACATTTTAGTTTAATTATAATTATAGAAAATTAAAAACAAAGATATCTAATTAATTTTAATAATAAGGGTCTGTTCCAATCACCGATTTATTTCAAACTTATTGACTTATTGTACACCATCTTGAATAAGTCGATCAAGCCATCCCAATTGATTTTGCTGACTTATTTTGACATCTCCATTGAAAAATACCAATATTTTTACAATCTACTAATTGAATACTGAAAAAAATAGCGCAAAAATTAATTAAAATGTACAACCAACGAACATTTATATTATTGATCATATAATATGGATACCAAAAATGTTTTTTATACGAAGGTTACTTGCTAGCAGGTTTATTCAAATAAGTCTGACTTATTAAACAAGTCGGTTATTGGGACATACCCTAAGAGTCAATATTCTTTACAGTGCGTTTTCATGTTTTGATATTTTTTTCTATAATGAACTAAGTTGGTCATAAAATACCAAAAATAAATAAAAAAAAAACTGGTTCGACAGATTGACCAATCTGAAACCGTTAATAAAACGGCATAGACAAATTGACTGAACATCACTGCTATGACCGCAGCATCTGTCTAAAATACGGCTAGTATGTGATTGAGCCAGCGTAGTTGCTGGTTTTCACTTTATTAAAAACAAATAATTCTCATCAAATTTTTGGCTAATAAAACCTCGCGTTTGGGGCAAAAACCGTTTTTATGTCCCATTCTATACAATTATTATGAGTGACAAGGAATACAAAGCATCAGAAATTACTTCTTGGATTGCATCTTGGCCTCCACCAGCTTTGCAAGGCGTAAGTTAGGATAATCGAGAAAATGCCCCAGGATCACTTTTCTAATCACTCAACTTCTAGCTACAACCTGAGGATGGTTGCTAGTAAAGATTCAGCAGTAAAAAGACAGTATTTTCTTCCAGTTATAATCGGAGGGACACGATTTGAATATAAATTTATAGTTGCTTGTATAACAGATCAATACATCCTGGGCTTAGATTTTATGACGAAGCATCAGATGTGACGAAGTACCAGGCAATGAGTGAAAAAGTTATCTTTGCCAGAATAAACGGTGACCTTGGGAGCAACATAATAATAATAAACGTTTTTGTACAGGCCATTGTTGGTCCATACCGAATCAACATTCTAGCTCTATCGGATTTTATCTCGAGCTTGTTCTTCGTATTATTCTAGACAATCCAGAGGAGAACCGTTTGTTCTCTACGCCGACGAGACATCTTCGCGACTTTTAATTATAATTATTTTAGGAAAAACCATTAAAAATTTAGAAACTAAATTAGAAACAGAACAATCACTACCTTGAGAACCAAAATTTGCACCAATATTAATTGGCTCAAAAAATTAGAAAAACGCTTTAAAGAGAATATCCGTCCAAAATATTCAAAATCATTCAAGACAATTCTTGAGTGTAATCAAGCAATTAATGCCGATGAAACCTACTTTTTTTTAAGATACAAACTAAACGAATTTATTTGAAAACGAATGATAATGATAATATTCAAAAATCTCTGCCAATGAATTAAAGGCAGCAAACGATAAAATTCCATTACTATTTTTAAGCAACACATTGGGATCGAGGACAATGTTGAATGAAACGCAATGTATTTGAAAATTGGTCTGACCATTGCTTCGTTCCTGAATTGAGGTTTTATCGCCCAATTAATGCTTAATGATTTAACCAGGACATAATTTCCATTTTTAAGGTATATTATGTTAGAAAAACATTAGTCGATATGCCTATAACAATATTGGTTGGGCCGTCGCCAGATTCAGGAATAAAACAGATTTTTCATCAACCGAAATTCTTTATTTAAACATCATCTAATTGGCATATTCCCTCGGAGGAGAAAATTTCGAAGTTTTTAGAATTTCCACTATAGAGGAATAGTTCAACGGTAAGGAAATGTCGAATGGCGTCATTTAGGAGAGGATATGCAGTTAGGCAGAAGTTTGCAAACGTACTTTATGAAAATAGATTGTGATATATATATATATATATATATATATATATATATATATATATATATATATAAATTATTATTGGTTTGGAATATATATATATATATATATATATATATATATATATATATATATATATATATATATATATATATATATATATATATATATATATACATATAATATTTTGGAATATATATATATATATATATATATATATATATATATATATATATATATAAATTTCTATTGGTTTTTTCAGTTTAAACGAAACCATTTCCAAATTTAATGAAACCTTTTTCAGTTGGAATGAAACTATTTACAATTGGAATGATACTATTGAAAACTTTCGGGTGGTCTTTAGTAGATCGCTCATCAAACTGATGGAGTCGACATTTTAAGTAGTACTATTTTATAGAAGAAATGCATAGAACTAAAATGGTACCTAAATTCCTAACCTGTTTACAGATTCCGGCTTCGACGTCCCCTAAAAATTAAATTTTAAACCCCTCGGAGAGCTAAGCAAAAGAGAGTGCGAAGTGATATGCCGCGTGCCCACTATAATTTTCAAAGCTGTTAGTATCAACGATTAATGTTAAAAAATTTAACTAGTTTTAATATAAGACAGTAATGATTGTTCTTGAAGCATTCTGTAGAGCTTTATGAATTCATTAGATGTCAATATGCGGCAAAACTACTTTAAAAATAAAAAGTCAATTAAAGTTAATTTATTAATTTTAATTAGTAATTTTTAATTAACAATTAAGTTTTTTTTTTTGTTTTCACTATATGTATATACAGAATAGCAAACGGCAGTTGATTTTGTCTTATCTTACTGGTTTTATCGCGATATATTTTAACTCATTCAATTTTCCACGAGTAAGTTTGATTTATTGTTTCGAAAGAAGGTCCGTTATCCGGAACAATTTCAGACAGCAAATTAAATTCCAAATGGATACGTTCAAATGGAATATTGGTGGTTGGTCAGCTAGAGTTTTTTTTTGTCTATGGATGGTCATCAGAAGTAGGAACGGATTAGCATTTTCATTTTAATAATTCCGTTATGATTTTGATGACAAAAATTCAAAATTCTTTGCCGAAGACTTATTGGGATTATTAATCGATGTCCATGAAATACACACCTCCGATCGCAACTCAATACAAATTTGTTCATCTTATACGGTTTTACATCAACACTTATTGACTCGGGCCATCGATTTTTGATATATTCCAGAACTTTATTCAAAATTGTATCAAGAACCATAATTACTTTGACTTGTCGATGGGAAACATTACAGGCTTTTCCACATCATTGAGGAAACGAACAGCGAGAGAACAGTGTCAATTCTATATGGAACTAAATTTCCGATAGTACTTCAGTAATCCTAAACTTTTTTTGGATCTGGCTGAATGACGTTATTTGACAAGACTTGACCTAAATATTCACACGTTGTTTGAAGGAAGCAACACTTCACCTAATTGGTTTTGACGTTGTGAAAGTTAAGACGTTCTAAAGTGTGAAGCAAGTTATTCCGATATTCATCTAAAGACGAGCCTTTAATGATTATATCGTCTAATCGAAACATGGAAGGTGCACTTGCTATCCCAAACTTCTAGTTTGGACTTCTAGTTGTTGGTATGCCTCCGACAAAGTCAAGCATACTAAAATATGAACAATTATTCAGAATCGCAAAAATATTCTCTATGGATGGAAGAGAATAATGTTGCATATGAATAAAGGGATTTTTTGTGGCTTTGCAATCAATATACAAACGAATATCCTCATTTGGCTTTGGGACTACGACTACAGGACTGGCCCATTCAGAATATTTAACAGAAACCAAAACTCCATCACTTACTAACCGATTAATCTCGACTGTCATTTTCTCTTTTAACTGCAACGGTATTGCATACGACTTACGAAAAATTGGCGTAACCGACTTAATGTAAATTTCGGCTTTATATCCACGAATAATTTATTTACTATCCTTTGATACCACATTCGGATACTGACAGCGTCTAGTATGCTCCATATTTTCATTTACATTGTTAATTTGAGCGACAAACGAATTTCGCCGTTTGGGTTGTATGACATCCAACCAACCTCGACCAATTAACGCTTTAAAATGTTGTGACGTTTTTACGATCACCATCTCTAGATTGAAGAGTTTATCATCAAATTTCTAAAACATACTTTTGATGACCTTTTGTATTACAACAAAAACAGACCCACTATCTTGCTTGACAAGAGCGACTATCATGCAACCGTAGAGCGCCTATAGAGGATATTTTATGGATAACTTTATGTATATCTAATGGCTTAATTTTTTTTTGCTGTTTAACAGACATTTCGATATGCATTGCAACTTTGACCCATTTATCAAAATCATGATTATAAATTTAGTTGAATTTTCTCATTACAAAGGCCAACTACGAAACGATCCGTTAAAACATCCTCTAAGATCTTTTGATTATCAGCAGCATCACTCAAAAATTCTTCAAAACCACAAGATTCGGCTTGCGATTTTAGCCTAACCACAAAATCCTTAAGCGGTTCTCCCATTTCTGGAAATTTTTTTATTATATTTGGAAATGGTTTCGTTTTATATATATATATATATATATATATATATATATATATATATATATATATATATATATATATACATATATATATATATATATATATATATATATATATATATATATATATATATAAATATATATATATATATATATATATATATATATATATATATATATATATATATATATATATATATATATATATATATATAAAATATACAAATCAATAAATTAGGTAAGTTCAATTAGATAAAACTTATAGATCAAACATTTTAAAATAGTTTAACTATTTTAAGTGAATTACAACTTGATTTTTAAGATCAACACTTCAACAACACTAAATTTGAAAAATTGTTAAAATTCTAAAAATAAATGATTGATTATTCCCAAGTCGTAAATCGGACTGCCTGAACTTAATATGAGTCAATTTTTGTTTTATTATGACTTTACCCTGTTTAAAATTTATTATGATATCTTAATATAAAGTACATTAAAATTGAAGAGATACGAATATTAAAAAGAACCATGGTTCATTATAAAATTTTAGTATGATCTATTTATATATATAGATACATTTTTTTAAAGTCGACCGAAAATTTCATCTATAAAAATCTAATCGATTTACGAGATTTTAATACATATTTTTGCAAAACCCGCATATAAACAGCCAAACGAAGTTTAAAAAACAAAAAAAAAAAAAAAACATAACCAACGAGGATAATGTTGGTGTGTGTTGTACAAATATTAAAGATGATGATGCCGATAAAATTATTTCAATGTTTAATGTGATTTTAATGGAGATTAAACAGTCCCTGGGTATAAAATAATTTTGTGTGTTATGGATAATATGTATATAAGGAAGGAATTTTTATTTTTTTTTATCAACAATCTCTCGAGTATTGGTTTTTTTTTTTTTTTACATTTTTTATTAAGGATTTAATGTGTCGACATGAATATAATACCATGCCTGAAGAGATACATTAAAAAAAAAATTATAAATAAATACAAAAATCAAAATTTATTATTTTCTAAAGTTTTAAAAAACCAAAACCAAAAAGTAAATTCAAAAGTAATAAAAGTCCTGCACAACAACAAAACATAAAAAAAATAAATGTTTTTAAAACTAAAAAACTAATAACAAAAATCGGAAAATTTATTTTATGGCTTAAAAATGTAAAGGATTATATAATAATAATGATGATGATGATGATGATGATTATGGTAAATAAACTTTAGATGTAAAGATTAAAATTTTATTTTTGCAAAATTTGCTTTGCAATCAGATTATTTCGAAAGACTGGAATAGATATTTTATTAACAGTTTTCTCATACATTCCTAATTATAATAATTTAGTTGTAAATTCGTTGTATTTACAACACTAAAACATATAAAAAATATCACGTAACGTAAATATCATAATATGTCGATTCAGCAGCAAAATAAAATAAAAACTAAATCTACAGAATTTAATTAATTTTCAACCTCTTTTTATATACCATATTCTCAATATTATATATATATATATATATATATATATATATATATATATATATATATATATATATATATATATATATATATATATATATATATATATATATATATATAAGCGGAAGTTCATTTCTATCAACAAAACTTACATCATGTTACATTCTCAATTTAATTAGATTTTAGTATTCAAATATTCCAAAAGAATATACTATTTGTAGATATGCACACACACACATACATAAAATTATTTTATTAAGTTAAACTTACATTAAATATAAAAATTAACTTTGTTTCTTTATTTAGAATTTTAAGCATAAAAGTTGCCGTCTCCCATTTATTCGAATATTATTTTAATTAATTTAATTAAATCTATGTTTTGGTTTATCTCTGTATTTATCTACGGTGGTGTAGATTAATTAAATTAATAAATATATTTTAAGTGTCTAATATATTTATTTTATTTGAAATTAAAAAATAAAAATTAAATAAAATGACATGAATTTGAAAAATGCAAATTAAGTTTTTTTTTTGCTATGAATTTCCAACATTAATAAAAATTATTAAAATTGATATTTTATAATTAAACAAAAAAACTATTTTCATACCGTATATATTTTAATATTTCGAAATAGTCAAACTAGAAAACTATTTGGTTTTTTGCATGAATAATACATATATTTTGTGTGCATATAAGTTAGAAAATTTTATATATTATGTAATTGTTGTTGAACATTTTATTTAATTAAAAATTAGTTTTTTAATGAAATGTGTTTAGAAGTGTGTGGTCCGCTAGTCGAAAAGTTATTTGGAAATACAAAGTGGATGCAAGTGCTAGTATTTATATTTGTAGTATTTTTTATTTGTTTCGAAGTCAATTAAACAACTAGTGAAAAAGTCTGAAGCATTTTTATTTTGTCACAGTGATCAAAATCAAACATTTTATTCCCAGTTGAAATATTTCGGGAACCTGTTTGTTATTAATTACATTTTATTCAAATTTGTATAGTTCAAATTTTTAGTTAGCGCTACTTTCTAGTAAAATTCCAACTAAGACAGTAGATTCCATTTCATTGTTTTCTACGGGTGTGAAGTTTTCAACAAATAACAAAAAATAACAAAACGTATACGTATACGAAATTTGTTAAATTAACAAAAAAAATTACATGTATTAGTAAAACAGTCGGTAAAAGTAATGTTGTAAATTAAGGAAGAGTAAATTAACTTGAATTAACATTTAAACAATGTTATTACTGAGAATTTTTTTGTAATTATAGCAAGCCTGTTAAATCAGTCATTGTTGAGTTACGTGTACAAAATAAACTAATCAATGGTTTTATTTGGTATATTTCATACATGTGATCCGAATTTGACAGACTTAATAGGCTCGCTAGTTACTTGTAACATTTGTCGAGGTGGCCTACTATAAAGCAACGTGCTTTCGAAAAATATAATATAATTATAACTGCTTATAACTTTCTTTACGAAAATAAAATTTGAAAAATAATAACAAAAATTATATTTAGCCTCAAACACAAAAAATATATATATATTTCAAAATTCGTATTAATATTATTTATATATTACAAACATTGGTGAACCGTCGCATTTTCGAGCTTAATAACTCAGTACGGTTCGCTGTATAGAGGATTGGCCAGCTCACAGAGTGTTTACCGGGATTTCGCTTATGTGAGCAACATATTAAGGGATGTTCTTTTAAAACAAATTTGCCTCATTCTGATATGATGTCGGAGAAAATATAGATGGAGGCGCCCTTAAGACCTTTAGTCATATTACTTGACACACAGGTTTCAATGGCATGGATTTCGGCTAGAAAAATACTAAGTGCCCAGTGATTTCGATATTTTGTGGTTGGGTCAGTTTTGTCCAGCTCAGCAGCTGGTAAAGTTGATACTTTTAAAGAGGTATCACACTCTATATTTAAACTTTCTGAATTCATATATGCCTGGTATCCGGAGTTCACATACTAACGACTAAGCTCCCCTTTAGCCACGCAGCTCTTGGCGTATGTTGTCCCACCAAAGCTTGAGGCAATGGATTGTCCGCCACTGCACGGTGGTGTCAGTTACTTAGCGACATTCTAGGATGCATTACCCAGTTGTTGCCACGAGGAGGCGTAACTTCACTAGCGAGAAGTCTTATGAGAATTGTGTATGCCTAGAAAGCTTTGACTCCTAAGACCAAACCCAAACAGCCAAACGTTCAGAACGTTACTTAAGACTTCCCTTGTAGGCCTTATCCATATTTGTTTCTCACTATTTCCTCTAAAATTTATACTTCATTTTTATCATTTTATCTTATGGAGCTCCCAAACCAATGAGATCCATTTCATTCACAATGGATATCCCGTTTATAGGGGCCCTGTTCATTCATACAGAAGGAGAGTGCTACAATACTTAGAATCGCTTGGTTAGCCTTGTTTGGATGAATACTAATTGCTGATTAATAATGACCAATTAGTAATTAGTGATACTGATACTAATTACTGATTTCTAATTACCAATTGGTATGTAGTAATTTATTAGCTAAAAATAGTAGTCTGACTGAGGTTACGATTAACCGATTATAATTAGATCATAATTTGAAATTACGTTCTATAGTAAAATAATATTGCTGGATTAACAAACATCTGGTTTGTTGTCAATGTTGTACACGGGAAACTTTTTCAAATCATCGAAAATCTCCCAATTATTATTGGGTCTTTTTATAATTGCAGTATAATGTTTTAATGTGTTATCATAATTTACCATAGCTTTTAAGGTAAAATCTTCATTATCCAATTTAATATTTGTTTCTACCTCACAAATTTTAATATTATAATTTTTATTATTGTAAGACTGAACGTCTGCGATGGCTATGCCATAATCACTAATAATCTTCTCCACGATTAAATTTGCTCCACAACTAGAACAGGTAAGAGATCCGAATGATAGCGAACCTTGAATATTGCGCAGCGTCTTTTCATTAACTGTAAAAATGTTAAAAGGTAAGTAACAGTTGAGAGAATTTCGAACTCGAATAACGTTTTCCTCAGCACATTTCTGATAAAGTGAAATAGGCTGTGGTATCATTTTATCAATCAAATATGTAATTTGACATTCCGCATTCAGCTAAGTTGTGTTGTCATATTGGTCTACACAACTTATTTCTTTAAATAGATTAAACAACAAATTTGTGTGCAAATCATAAAGTTCCGGTGTTATTTTATTAAGGTGGATTAATGACGAGACAATGTTAAAGAAATCGTTATCTTTTTCTGAAAACTTAATTTGTAAATCTCACTGTCGACGCCTAAACAAACGAAAATCTCTGTAAGAGAGTCGAAACCACAGGTATTTATCACACTTATAGTTTCTACTCCATAAAAGTTGGAATAACCATTTTTTAAAATTGGTATTTGCTGAACTTTAAAGTTTTTAACACGTAGTTCGTTTTTAGATTCTACCCCAGACATCGACTTGTTTAGATAACGAGTTAAAACGTTTTTACCTATAAGTTTTGGTGATGTTAGTCTCATTTTTTTATTCCACTGCTCTTCATTGAGCATGTCATCGGGAAGATATTTGGTCTTTCTGTTTCTTGGTGTAGGTATTAGAGGCTCAGGCATTTGTATAGATTTAAACTTTTGCTCACACTTAAGTTTTAGAATATTTACTACTCGTCCAATTTTCAAGCGCTTATTTTGTAAATATTGGTTTTTCACCGAATGAAATCAGTTTTCAACAAGATTTACACCTAACTTGCATGAAAAAAAATTGGCCCACAAAATGCTGTAGGAAAAGTATTTTTTAACAATGAATTGTATAAATTCATCACAATGAAATTTATTTACCTTTGACCCACGATCTTGATTTATTTTATTTATGACTTGTTCATAAGTACGCTTATATTTTAAGTAAAAGATGTTTGCGGTATCTTCCGGCCATGCAATAATATTTGTATTTATAATTTATCAACCTAAATAACAAGGTCTATAATCCATCAAATCAGAATAAGGCCAATTTTATTTAAAAGAACATCCCTTAATATGTTACTCACATAAGCGAAATCCCGGTGAAAACTCTGTGAGCTGGCCTCTAATAAATTAAACCATTAAATTTCAATTTTTTTGAAATATGCAACTGTTCACAGTCAATAAAAAAGGTTCAACCCCATCGCAATAAATATTGACTATTATTTTACTATAGGTCTTAGCTAACTTTGCGTATATATCAAGTCTATTGGAAATTTCTGGGAGTTGGCCAATCTTTAATACAATGAACCACTAAAATTGACGTAATATTTATTTGACAGCAAATAAATATTTTTTCGGCAGTAACTTGCAATTTTCGAGGCGTTGTATAAAGCGATTCTATATTTTTAAAATTTGTTTAAATGTTGATGATTGGTCCAAGAAAAGATATACAATAAAAAATTATGTATAAATAACAGCCACAGTAATACAGATTGTACCAAATATAATACAGATTGACAATGATAACACAGATTTTAGGTGATAGATAATTTCAGATATGATATTGATTGACGCAAAAACATTTTGCTCACCTAAGACAAACTTAGTCCAACAAACTAAATATGGTACGTTCTCCTCGATAGACAGCATCACAATTCCAATGATAGCTTGATTAAATTCTCCGTGATGTATTCGTATTCTGACGACCCTAATGGTTTAATCATTTGGAATCGTTTAACAATCCCACCAAAATATGAAGTTAATGAAGGCGCCAGATCATCACAGAGAAGGACTATCTTTACGAAAATTTTCCTTGTGCTTAGTGATCGCTTTTGTAAAGTAGAGAAATATTCCTTTTGAAATCGTCGTTTTGGTCCAACTTGATTCTATATTTAGCGGCATACCCAATGACTATTTCGAGAGTGCAGCTGGTGAATCCTCATGAATGTAATGCTTTAATTGCTGAAGGTCATGGAGGTTAATAAATAATGGCAGCAACGACATCTTATTTTTTTTCTTTGGTAGTTTTACTTTCATAGGTGATTGTTTTGAACACTTTTCGTTTCACTTTTGAACTTATTAAAATTCATTAATTTAATTTTTATTAACTATTTTTAACATATTTTTTTCTTGTTTTTTTTTTTTGTACATTTTAACATTTTTCTGATTTTAACATAAACTTTGTTATCTTGTCAAATTTTTCTAATTTTCTCAGCCCGATTCACACTAAACACGGCTTTTATATACCCACTCATTACCCGTTACTTATTTTGTAAACCAACAAAGTAGGGGCAATGAGCAGGTATACAACATAAAAAAAATAAATTTTAAAATAATTTAAACAAAAAAAAATTCGGGGGTGAACACATAAATAAATTCAACACAGGGAACGAGCACAACAAGTCGCTCGTTACAACTTTTCAAACCATTTGTGGACGAAATAACACGATTGTTTGACAGATTTGCATGATCATCAGGAAATGCTACAGGCATCACCACTTTATCTTTTATTACGGTTATTATTACTATTTTTACTGAAAAAAAAATCAATTTTCGATGTAAATGGGTATTTTCCGAATTTAATTTGAATTGGTATAAAATAAATAGAAGATGCTGTCCCAAATTATATATTTTAAGAGCGTTTGATCCCAATTGACTAACTGATAGACATTTTTTCTAGCAGTTTAAGTAATTCAGATACCGTTATTTGATAAACATTTTCTTTTAAGCAAACATATTAAAACTGTCATTAAAATCTCTAAGCCGTAAGATCTAATAAATTAAACTAAGTTATCGCCACATGGAAATTAAAAAACTGGCAGTAAACTAACCCACTAATCCTCTCAAAAACCACAAGACACAGAACTCTCAATACACACAAAAAATTAAAATTAAAATAATAATTAACACCAAAATTAAATAAAATAATCGTTAAACTGCAAAAATACGTTATTGTAGTTACAATAAAATCTCATGGATGTAAATAGAAGCAAAATATTGAAAGTGTTAACAAACTCAGATTCAAACATGTAAAAATTTGTTTCTTAAGTTTAAAAACTTATTTAATGAGACAAAATATTTTTCACTCGTTCAAATAGTACCCCACTTTGTATATTAGGCTTCATAAAAAATTCAGCAGATTTAAAACATAAAACGTCTAAATTAAAAAGTTTAAATTGTAAGCTTTTCAACAACAAAAAAAAAAGTAATAATTTAAATTTTATTCTAACTTTTTTTTTATAAATTTTATAACATTGTCACTGCGTCACCATCTAACCCGATACCATGATCAACATGTTTACATAAACATTTAAAATAAGACGACAATCAAAACCTAAGCCAAATAAATGTATAACAAGTACGAAAAATCTCTCCATCATGTCATCAAAAACGAGTATTTACCCCACCAACACAACTATAAGAATAAATTTAAACTTTTAACATTTTTTTTTCTTCTAAAAAGCTTCAACAACACAATATAAATTGGTTAACACTTTGTAAATAATTTTTATTTTTTATATTATTTATTTATAACTTTTTAATTTAGGAAAATTTAAATTTAACGCACAATTGAATAACAACACAGCCAAACGACACTGTCAATACCTAACAATTATTGCGTATGCGGTACAAAAGTTTATATTGACACAACCCTTATATATATATAAACGAGTATATTATGTACAATTACGAGCTTTTTTCGTTTAACTATTGTTGTTTTTGTTGGTTGGTTATGTGCCTTAAGCTTAGGCGAACGGGATTTTATTTCATGTCTTCTTACAAAATTTAAGTTAAAATTTTTATTTTTTTTTGAGATTTTTTCGTTAAGCTGAACATTCTTATGGTTATGTATATATATACATTACTCTTCTAGTTATATACTCAAGTTTTATCTTATTTAAATTTCAAAAATATTTTTCGTTGCTTCTCATGGTTTAATATATACCCGAGGGAGCTGTAATTTTAAACTTAAGTTGGAAATAACATTGAATAAAAACAAAATTATGTTACATATTTTGACTTTAAATTTATACACAACCAATGTTATTATTCCTTAATGAAACTGAAAAATTAGATTTTTACTAGTACATTTTAATGGGTTGTTGTTGTATAAATGTAATATTTTTTGGGTGGATGATAGTATATAATATTATGTTTATAAACCTTTAAACAAAAATATATGGTGACATAAAGTCAACAAAAAAAGACAACTAAGTCACATTAGGAAAACGATAAGACCGATATAGTTTATATATTGTTTGATTTAGTAACCATTGTCTATTAAATTTTTATCAGTATAAACCGAAAATCCCATTAAATTAAATATCCCCACAGAATTCCTCGCACAACCACATCTAAGGTATTTAAACCACACACAGCAGCGGCAAAAAATACGAAAAACACACTTCTTATCTCATCAAAAACATTAATATATCATTTAGGAGTAAGTCTCTTACACATATATTTTATATATATATATATATATATATATATATATATATATATATATATATATATATATATATATATATATATATATATATATATATATATATATATACATAGTTCAAACAGTACAAAAATGAAAATGAATTAACAGAAAATTTATTGCCAAGTAAAAAAGAAAATTATAGTATGTCTAAAATATAAAAACAACACTGGAATTATGAAAGTTTCATTATATATATATATATATATATATATATATATATATATATATATATATATATATATATATATATATATATATAAAACAGTAAATAAAATTGTTTTTATTATTTTCCCTCGATTTTCCCGAACGAAAAAATTAAATATAATTTATCAGCTTTTAATGAACATTTTATGTTTCTGAATTTACAGAAAATCCACAACTTCCATTAGTATATATAGCAAATTTCCACCACACTAGCCCAATTCATTATTCTATATTTCATTATTTATTTAAATAAATCTTAAGTTAATTTACAATTAAATTAAATTACTTTAAAATTTATTACCCAAAGCATTAAAAATTATAAACAAATTGTATGCAAACGTCATTAAGTCTGTATTAAAGCTTTTGTTGTTTTAAGTTTCGTAAAAAAAAACAAAAAAAAATCGATTTAGGTAAAGTCAGGTATACTCTTTAAATTAATCTTCTGACTAAACCGACAGAATAAAAAAAACATATATGTATGTGCTTGGTTATAAATACATGTAGTTTGACAAATTATGCCAACCCACAAATAAATTTTATTTATTCAATATATTCGAAATTAGAAGGCGTCACCACACATAACTAATCGACTGGAAAAATACTGTAAAAATTTTATTAGTTTTCTGCCCAGATTTTTTTATTTTTATTTTTTACTTCTTATACTAATGGCGTTAACTTCGTCAAGATTGCCAAAATATATGTATAATATAAGAAATGATAAACAATTTGACAAACAATTCGAACAACACATTTTTTGACAATGAAGCGCTTTGTTTTGAAAAAATTGTATCTTTTGTAGATTTGTCTTCTGGATATAACCGCAAATTTGAATTATTTAGATACTGGTTTTAAATTTTTTTTTTTATATTCTGTTTAATGCAAAGGCACTCTCCGTTATGTTTTATTCGGAATTTAGTAGAACTGCTTAGGTAAATTTCCGTTTAGTTCAAATTTAAGCCATTGATCCTAAACATTGTCAAAAGCTTATGATACATCTAAAAAAATACTGGAGCATATATATTTATATTATATTACACTTGATATCAGTTTTTAACTTTTATAATGTTACAGGTTGTAAGTTATGGTCCTTTACGTTGCTTAAAGGTATTATATTTTCATCAAATATTTTACTAGACAATGATTGAAAGGTTCCACTCAGGGAAACCGCAAACAATCGCTTTGTTGCTTTCTAAAGAGAGCATTCGCGAAAAGAAAAATTTCTACATGCTGCACGTTAAATAATACTGTAAACTATCTCGAGTTCGTCTTCCCACTTCTGGTCTTTAATTAATTCCTTATTTGTTAGCCTAATTAAGCTTCTCTTTTTACCTTCCACTTTGCTGCGAGTTATGATAATATGTGAGTGGTCTGAATATATATATATATATATATATATATATATATATATATATATATATATATATATATATATATATATATATATATATATATTTATATATATTTATATATATTTATATATATATATATATATATATATATATATATATATATATATATATATATATATATATATATATATATATATATATTTATAATTATTTAATAGGGGAAAACAACTGGAGGCTAAGCATTGTATTTGAATTTTTATCTAAATCTAAGATACTCATCTGTAATATAGATAATGTTCCTAGGGTTGGGAAAACCCCAATTTTTAATTGAAAGCAATTGGGTAAAACTCGTCATTCAGAAGCTTCCTGCGAATTCCTGAGAGAAAGAGCGACATGGAGTTGGTAATGTGAGAAAAAGGCTAATAGGATGTGAATGTCTCCATAGTCAAAGGATTTACCCAGCGAAGTTTTTATTGCAATTGTGCACTCCAGTGGTTGAAAATAATTATATTGGTATCGTTTACGGTCAATTGGCACCAAGACTTGAATTTCGTCCTTTTTATTCGTCCCGTTTCGAAAGTTTTTTGTTGCAGACTTCCAATTTGGTCAAATGCTCTGTGCCTGTAACTTTTGCATCTGAAACGTTATTAAGATATACGCGTGACATAATCAGCAAGACATCGATCGCTCTAAAAAACCAGGTGCATTAAAATTCTGCATCAATGATTTCAGTTTTAAATTAAAAACTGACCACTAAATCTTGTCTATTAGATGTGAGTTCATCCGCGCATCCTTATTTCATATTTGATGACGAACCTTCAAATGAGGACAGCAGAAGCATGAACACTCTAACTTAAACTCCAGGATTTTTGCCACATTTATTCTATGTAGTCTGCAAAGTGCTTGATAAAATTCGGCTCACAACTTTTGGTTCTGTTTTGACAAATAAAACTTAAATTATCGGTTCCCACTTGCAAATAAAAAAAACCATTTTAAAGTGGTGAAAATCTTCCTGCACTAGTTCGCTGAGTGAATTCTTCTTTGATACTTGCCTCGAATGAATTGAGCTCCTGTTTAACTTTCACCCTGCCATCCTGTTTGAATTTTAGGATGAAAATATTACGTTTTGCATCGCTTCAGAAGTATGAGTAGAATGCAACAGATGAGCGCTGTTATGTTAGCGAATATTGTCGTGATGCTTTAGGTTTGATAAAAGTTTTCTGAGAAATTAAAGATACTCGAGGACATTTCCGCTCGAATAAACTAATTTTTTAATTTTACTTGGTCTCTTTAGCAGCAATTGGCAGACTTTCTATTCGAAAAACACTCGGCAGCATAATTTGCTGATGTACAGAACTGGCAAACTATATTCAACGCATTGCAACTTTATGATCAACTTTATGAGTTTCGTAAAAATGTAATGGGACCACAAATGTGAAATGTGGTCATATTTTCTTGGCTATGGTAATCTCGCCACCTCTATTTTTTCTTTTTCTGCTCTTCTGAAGAGCAGGATCTATGTCTAAATAACGAGGGCAGAGGGAGAAGTCTGGTAAAAATGAAACCAGGAATAATATTTTCGGCCAAAAAAAATTATTTTTCAACGTAGTCGCGTTTAAGCTCGATGCACTTAGTCCAACATCTTTCCAAATTTTTCGATTCCTTCCGAATAATACGTTTTCTCCAACTCTTGAAAATAGGCGTTTGTTGCATCGCTGATCTTCTCATTAGAGCCCAATCTCTTTCCGCCGAGCAATTTTTCAGTTTTGGAAACAGGAAATAGTCGCAGAGGGTTAAGCCTATAGAATATGGTGGATGTGGAAGCAATTTGAATCGTCATTCATGAATTCATGGATTCATGGCAACTGCACACGTATGTACCTGTGCATTGTCTTGATGGAAGAGAATTTTTTTCTTCGCCAAATGCGGTCGTTTTTCTTTCAAAGCGTCGTTGAAACGATCCAATAAGTTGCAGTAATATTCGCCGTTTACTGTTCTACCCTTTTAAAGGTAATTGATGTGGATTATGTTGCGTGCATCCCAAAAAACTGTGACCATGACCTTGTTGGGCGATAAAACCTCCTTAGCCTTCTTCGGCGCAGATTTGCCAGTAGAAATCCACTGTTTAGACTGTTCTTTGGTCTCCGATGTATAATGATGAATCTATGTTTCATCCACAGTTATGAAACGATGCAAAAACTCCTTTTTATTTGGCTTGAACATTGCTGAACCTGCCTCTGAAGTTGTCACACGTGTGCGTTTATGGTCGTATTCAAATGTTCGTGTAATATATTGCGCACACGTTCATCTTATATGCCTACTATTTCAACTATCTCGCGCACTTTTATTTTGTAGTCTTGCAATACCATATCATGAATTTCGTCAACCATTTTTAGTGTGATGACTTCATTTAGGCGTCCTAAATGTTGTGCTTGTACGACCACAACGAAAATCAGTAAACAACTTGTAAATCATTTTAATCGATGGTGAGGAGTCCCCATAATATGTATCATAATATTTTTGGTTGTCCATTTTCAATGACTGCAAAACTGAACTAAATGACAGATCTGTCTGAAAATTTTAATTTGGTATTGCCACATGATGGTATTGCCACATGACATCTTGGATTTGCGATTGTGGCGCCATCTGATGTAATTTTACCAGACTTATCACTACGCCGTCGTGGATTATGTGTCTGCTTTGAATAGCTCTTTTCTCTTGTAAGTTTTTAGTCTTGATTTCTATCAGGATCATTGGACAGCAGTAGACAGAGGCTATACTATTTTCATTATTATTACTCGTTTCAATTTTTATGGTTTTAACCTGCATGTTATGGTAATCATCTAACAAAACATTGCATTAGAATCAAGGAAAACATATCAAATGTGTTAACTACCATAAATATAAACAAAGTAAGGACAACCCACAAAACGACTGCAAAATAAAATTAGCAATATGCTAGAAATTAATCAGGCTTAGATAGTGCTAAGCCAGCAGCTTCAAATACAATGGAAACACCTAAATAGTAGAGTTCAATAGATAAAAACACAGGCAGATAAAGCATAAGATGGAACAGCAGTGGTAGTTAAAGAGAGCATTCCCCATTTTAATGAGTGCAAAATAGTAAGCCAAATAATGCAAGTAAGAAGAATTAGCATCCAAGCACAAATTAAAGAATTAGTACAAAAAATTAAGATAAGAGTAGAGACGAAGGTAATTATTTTATTATTGCAGGTGATTATACTGCTAAGCACACTTATAATGAGACTCGAGATTACATCCATGAGTAGATTACTCGGGAATTAACCGCGGATAAAAACACAGGTTACACTATATTTGAACAGCAGCCAAATAATTTAGAAGACCAAAATTGGATGAAGATAAGTGGATTAGAAACCCGAAGATAAAAGCTAATATATTTGCAGAGCACCTGCCGATTTTTTTCAAAAAGTCTCCATAGGGCACATTTGTTGCCAACACAACTCTCATAAAAGTAGAGGACGAACAAAAAAAATTCTTTGTTACACAAAACAAACTGAAGAACATATGCATGCATAAACTCAGTAATGAAAAGGCGCCAGGCCTAATTACTGGTCAAGTGCAATTCATTATTAATGCTTGTTTGAAATTTAAACACATTCCAAGACATCCAAAAATAGCTAAAATGATAATTTTACCAAGCCAGGGAAGCCAACATCAAGGGTCGAACCATATCGACCAAAATCCAGTTTGTGTTGTTTGTGTTATCAAAAATTTCACAGAAATTGCTTCTAAGAAGACAAGGACGAATTATTATAGAAAGACTACTTCCGAATTACCAGGTGTTTAAATAGTACTCCTAACCATGTTCTTGCGTTGCTGTAGCCGTGCATTAATGGCTTAATATACTTTAACGAGTCTCTTCAATAATTTGTAAGTAACTTTTCCTCTTTGTATACCTTCAACTGATGGTTTTAGCTCTGTCTGGGTTTTAGTTGATTTCCCTTGTGAAACCTTTTAGAGTTGGCTACAAATTAGTACATTTCATTTCTTTTTTTATTGCTTCTTACGTTGTTGTTGTTGTTGTTTATGTGCTGATTTATTAATGTTGACATTACCGACCTTCTTACAAATAGATAAATAAATGATCGGCTTTGCCCAAAATCCATTGATTCAACATCGGTGTCCATCTATGGAGTATTCATTTCTTTTTGCTGTAAGATGAAAATTCAAACAAAAATACACACGACCTTTCGAATAGTTAAATTGTGAATTTTATACCCAAAAATACTACTTAAAAAAAAGGATTGGAAAAACTAAAAAAAATTAATTATTTAAATTAATTCAAAAATATATTCAAAAATAAAATTATTTATTCATTTTGAAAAAAAGAAAAAGAAAAAATTTAAATCTAATTTAATTTTTTATTCTAATATAAATACCTAGAGACCATCGTCTAGCAAAAAAGAAACAAAAAATCTTTTCCCTTTTACTTTAGTTAAAAAACTTAAAGAAAAATTAAATTAATTTTAATTTTCTTTTGTCTTTGTGTTGAAACATTTACGCGCAAAATATTTACCTTCGCGGTAGCGAGTAGTGTGGGTGTATAATTTCGTTTTTCATCCAAATAAAAAAAAAAAAAAATGGTATCAAATAAGCTTAATGATACTTGAGTTGTTTGTGACCAAAAAAAAGCTTAAATAATTATTCGTGACACGAAAATAGGATTTTATGTTTAATTATTTAAAAAAAAAAAAAAAAAACAAAAAAAAAAGATATTTTAAAATAAATTAAAATTATCGCGCTTAATGAGACACAAATTATATTTTTATTATTGATCAATCAGATAATTTTAAAATGTTTTAAGTGGGTAAAAAAAAATATATTATGACCTTAAGAATACTAGAGGACATGGACGTGATTTACTGCTAATTGTTTTTGTTTTGTTTATTTCGAAAAATGTTTAAAAATTAATTAATATTTTTTTATTTTATTTCTTTTATAGGTAAGCAAAAGCATTCATCAACCATTTAAACATGTAACGTTGCGAAATAAGGTATACTATTGAACACAAATACTAATCAAATCTATATATCTAGATAAGCTGTGTGATTATCTCAAAATGACAAATTGAAAAAATGTTGTTGTTGGTTTGATATATTTTCTTTATATACTCTCGTAAATGTATATATAGCTATAGATATCTATCAATCAACATTTTCTATCCGATATATATATTGTGAGTATTTTGGTTAGATAAATTTATATTCATGTATGCTCGAAAGCTTTTTTTTATGTATAAGCCCAAACTATAACAACACTAACAGAAATTTATCCAATAAACTCGTATGATTTTTTTGTCATGATTTAATGTTGAATTTTCCAATTTTGATATGTACAAAAAAAAAAAATGCAGACAAAAAATATTGAACTTTAATATTAAATCGTCATTCGACCATGATCATCAACCAACCTCATTCAATTTATCCACCATATCTATATAGTGAGTTCTGTCTAAAAAAAAATTTTTTTTTTGTAATAGAAAAATTGGATAAATTTTTATTTCAGGTGATGAATGAGCAAATAAAATGTACGCAATATTTATGATGGGCAATTTTTATTTATTTTTTATATACCACACTCATTGGATGATCAGTTATTGTTCGAAATTTTAGTAACGCTTCGGTGGTCGTCTACTGGCTATAGTTTAATTTTATTACAACATATTTTGATACGGTACAAGTTTAATCAAATGAATTTCAAATCGAGTGATTTTCGATACTGGATGTTGACTAACATAAAAATATTGATTTTTGCTGTTGATATTTTAGAGTAATATATAGGTTAGTGTAAGGGAATTCATAAAGCACCGTCACAAATTTACGTTTTTGTCCTAAATAGTATCGGAAAAGCTAGTTAAAAATTTGTGAAAAATCCTAGCTTTCCATCCCAGTCAGTTATTATTTTCATAATAATATAAGAGTGGCCACTGCTTAAATCATACTGTATGCCCAATAGATTTTTGGCCATCGTGAATAACATGAGCCATTCTAGGTTTTAGGATCTCTTCAATAATTTTTGGGCTGTGTTAAGCATACATCAAGGACGATTTTACCAATGTGCATTGGCACAGGTCTCCCGTTTTTTACTTGCTAACTATTACTAGTCTTGATGCTTTCTTTTTTAGGTGAAATTCTACCGCCCGGACTCGATAAATTTTTAATTTTTATGAAAGCTTCGGTGTACAAGAATTCTATTCAGTATTTGTTGCTATGTTGCTATTCTCCACAGCGTGCTACCCAACTTGTCTATCTAAGTGAAGAGAATACAGGATGTCTACTATATATTGAAGGTAAGGTTTTCCCAATTAGCACGATTGCTTTCAAAATCCTCTTCTTTCATTTATTTATGGCGGCTTGTGTTGTAATATTAACTTTGTTAATTTTAGGTTCCTTCTCATTTTTTTGCCTTACGATGGCATCCTTAACATATCCTTCCATTCTCAGCCGTTTTTTTTTGTCCCTCGAATGAGGAAAATGGTTGAAACACTTATTAAGACAGCTTTAGAAGAATATACATAACATTAGCCTCTCAAATGATAGTCTTATCATACCGCACTTTTCCTGTATTGAATTGAATTGATACTTTGTTGATTATCCAGTTAGCATTACACCATAAAATTTTGAACTGAATCCGGATCATTGACGGATCTAGTTCGAGTTCTGTTTTGAATTCCGGATTCGGAGTTAAATCTAGATCATTGACGGATCTTGTTCGAGTTCTGTTTTGAATTCCGGATTTGGAACTAAATCTGGATCATTGACCGATCTTGTTCGAGTCCCGTTTTGAGTTCGAGATTTGTTCGAGTTCTGTTTTGAATTCCGGATTTGGAACTAAATCTGGATCATTGACCGATCTTGTACGAGTTCCGTTTTTAGTTCTAGATTTGGAACGAAATCCGGATCATTGGCGGATCTTGTTCGAGTCTGATTTTAAGTTCCGGATTTGGAACTAAATTCGAATCGTTGCCGAATCTTGTTCGAGTTCCGTTTTGAGTTTCGATTTTGGAACTCATTGACGGATCTTGTTCGAGTTCTGTTTTGAATTCCAGTTTTGGAATTAAATCCAGATCATTGATGGATCTGGCTACAGTTCCGTTTTGAGTTTCAGATTTGGAACTAAATCCAAATCATTGAACGATCTTGTTCGAGTTTCGTTTTAAATTCCGGATTTGGAATTAAATCCGGATCGTTGCCGGATCTTGTTCGAGTTCCGTTTTGAGTTTCGGATTTGGAACTGAATCCGGATCATTGACGGATCTTGTTCGAGTTCCGTTTTGAGTTCCAGATTTGGAACTGAATCCGGATCATTGACGGATCTTGTTCCAGTTCCGCTTTGAGTTCCGGATGTAGAACTTAATCCGGATCATTGACGGATCTTGTTTAAGTTCCGTTTTGAGTTCCAGATTTGTAACTGAATCCAGAACATTGGCGGATCGAGTTCTAGATTTGGAATTAAATCCGGAACATTGACGGACGGATCTTGTTCGAGTTCCGTTTTGAGCTCCGGATTTGGAACTATATCCGGATCATTGACGGATCTTGTTCGAGTTCCGTTTGTGTTGCAATATTAATTTTGTTAATTTTGGGTTCCTTCTCATCCTTGTAGCCCTACGATGGCATCTTAAACATATCCTTTCAGGCTCAGCCGTTTTTCTGTCCATCGACTGAGAAAACCTGTTAAAAAACTTATTAGGAAAACTAGAAGTAATTACATTAGAGAAAGCTTTATTTCAAGCTTTCATCATGATAGCTTTGGGAGAATATATTGGCCTCTCAAATGATAGTCTGACTATAATCGACTTTTCTTGTATTGAATTGAATTGATACTTTGTTGATTATATTCCAGTTAGCATTACCCCATAACATTATCAATTTACATGCAAGATTCTATTTTTGGGAACTTTTTCTTTATCTCGGTTGAAAATAGTAATATTCTAGTCGCGTTGTATAAGATAAAATCGAATGCTCTTGGTGACTATCACATTCCTTAAAATCATAATGCCGTTTATTATTTGATATTTCCTGTGTCCGTATTTCGCTTAATGCAACTAAATTTATGGTTCTTTATAGAGGTAAAGAATTCCTTTTCCACTCATCACTCTTGGTAAAGAAATCATTTCATACACTAACAAAGTTCGAAATCTGGCTTTTATCATGAACTCTAATTTAATCTGGGACAATCAAGTGAATCTTATCTTATCCAGCAACTATGCTAGTCTCAAAAGTGTATCCTAGTTCAAGCATTCAATACCGTTTAAAACCAAAAAAGCTCTTGGACATTTGTTGTTAATTAGCCAGATTTGTCATTTCATTACTATAGGTATATGTATCCTTGACATGATCATATTTATACAACTATTTGAAATATAAATTGTTCTGGTGCTATTTAACATAATTTAAATGTGGTAGCAGTCCCCTCAACATAAAAACTGCAAGTTCATTGCGGTATCTGACATTGATTACGCCTAAGTACTCTTCTGCTTTTATACGTAGGTTTTTTTCCATTAATGGAGTTAGTTCAAAGTTGGGACATTATTAGTTCTGAAGAACTATCACGATGCATGTGTTACACCGACTTGCATGACTGAGATGGTTCTCGCTTCAAAAAAGAAACATTTGAAGCAACCGCCTTAGTTGACGAAACAATGTAATTAATGAAGTTGTTTTGGTACGATGATAGATCAATTTTATAATTCGTTGTTATAGGCAATAGATCCTCTCAGTTTGCAAAATAAGTCTTCCAATCAGTAATATTGACTCTACCAAAGTATGATTAATTTTTCAAAGAGTATTAGATTGGAAGCATTTTCTAAGTTTATAAAATTTATGGAAAGTATTAATAACACTTTCTAGTTGTGGAATGTGGGACCTCCTAATAAGTTGCGAACTGCTAAATCAAAATATTTATACTATTTAACAGATTTTAAAGCATAACATTAAGACTTGATGTGGTTTTTATCACTTGCATGGGCAGTGGTGTATTATATTACGTGAAGTATATTATGTACTTTAGAATGACTATAAAATTGAAATTTTGAAAATATAATTGAAATAGATCAATAATAGTAATGGTCCCAAACTGATCCTTAAAAAGGTCTGGGTTGCATAGTGTTCTAAAAATTTTGCCAACCTTTGTAAGTTTTAAACTAATCATTAATAATTTTTAATAAACGCCTTTATCTGGGCGTATCTTAAAAAGTGCAAAATTACTTCCTTTGTAAGATTAGATTTTTTTTAGATAATCTTTCGTTAGTAATATTTTCAAAATCTCGCTGACATCTTCAAGTCTCAAATCAAATAGGTTTTTCCAAAAAATCATGATATCCCTTTAAGGATTTAATTTTAATTCGTCAAATTCATGATCAAATTCTTGATATTTGAACACTTCAAACGGCTATAGACTATGATTTTAATTAGATTCCACAAATTACATATTGTATTTGTCCACTACACATTTTCATATTTTTGCTTATTATGCATAGAAAATCAACCACATATTACAGCATAAGATTATCGATTTTACCAAATTTATTTTGCGTTAAACAAAAATCTGTTAAAAATGAAAATTTCTTCTAAAAGCTGAAAATTTTGACTTAAATCTGTTTGTCCGTTTTACGCGTAAAAATCTGACAAAAGCAAGTAACTTGGCAGTGATTTTCATGAGTAACATTTATAAAAAAACATTAAATTGTTGACTTTTGCCCTAAACCATTGTCAATCACTTTCCATGTACACCTTAAATTTTTACCTGCTGCATCGAATTTATCAATGTCTTGATTTTACTTATGTTTCCGAGAGAACTTTTTAATTTTTTCACTATAGGTAATATAGTTTGAAATCTGTCCATGTTTTGAGCTTATTCTTTTTTGGCAAAACTTTAGTGTATTTGAATGATTCAATATTAGAATTAAACATTTATACAAACTGTTTTTGAATAACAGCTAGTTTGATACTAAACTGGTTATCTGCAATCACAATAAACTATATCACGATAGCCTTATTTTGAAGTAATGTCATCAAATTGCTGTGTCTAAGTTGAGAACTTATTCTCAGGCATGTTTGCTAATATAGCTCTGGTGAATGGCAAAGAGATGCTCTTTCCGCGATACTCTTTAATACGAGTATCATGAAATGCAACGGTGTTAAATAACTACTGAATCTACTTGTACGTCTGTATTTAGTAACAAATTATTAAAGTCAACTGCCTTGCCTGAATATTTGCAAATATGTAATTAAAATTTTCTATTCTAAATATTTTAATATTTTTTTTTGAAATTAATCAATTTATTTGATTTGAGTTAATCAATCCACTTTGATTGAAATTTTTTCCACAAAAATTCTATATATAGACTATTTGTAGCCTTCATTAACTTATCAAACAAACTGAATGCACATCATCTCAAAAATTTTCAAAATTTAAAACAATTTAAATTTTTCTTTAAAAATTGACAGTGAAATGAGTTGAGACAATGGAAAATAAATATGTTATTACGAAATATGATGTTCTATAGTTAGAAAATTGTTAGCTCAAGCAAAAATAAAATTTATTTCCAATCGATTTTCAAGTTTTCCGATCAACAGACAATTTTATGATAATAACAATTATGATTACACATATAGAAAAGCAAACATTTATTTTTTTCCACCACCAATTTTTCGAGGTTTAACATTTCCACACGACGACATAACAAAACACAGACACACCGCTATTATGAAAATTTATTATTTTCTAGTTAATAGATTTTATGTTTATATACACATATACACGTACACGCTCACAAATTGTTAGTACCTTGAATGGTATTTTATTTTTTTGTTGAATACAGTTTTATGTTATATCGTTTTATGGTTCGCAGATATAAATGTGAAGGTTGGGTAGGTTCAATGCATGGTAAATTTTAATCGATATTTTTTGGCAATGTATATACGAACAAAAAAAAAAATATATTGCTAATATTAAATTCACATTTGGAAAATTATTATTATTTTATTTATTTATATATATTATATATTGAATGTTTTTATTTGATTCGAATTTCGATCGATTCGTTGTAATATTTTTATTAGTTTGGTTTATGATAATTTAATTTTTATATATTTGTTTACTCATTATATATATATATATATATATATATATATATATATATATATATATATATATATATATATATATATATATATATATATATATATATATATATATATATATATATATATATATATATATATATATATATATATATACATAGACTCGCGATAACGTGAACTAAATAAAACCAATCAAGTTCACGTTTGCGAGGGTTAAATTTTTTAATATAGAAAATTTTAAATTTCGTAGAATTATTATTTCATTTAAATTTATCCTGACTTTTTCATCTCATAATACTTTATTGAAAATTTCAATTGCTTCCTTCGGTCGAATTTTGTAATCATAATTTAGTCAAAGTAGTACAAAAATAATGCTCAACAAACCAGAGGATAAATAGTATGAAGCATCTAAATGATATGCTCTATTGCTGAGTTAATTTCGGCGTTTCACTGATATCGCAAAATATCAAATCGTCTTCTGGATGTTCCTTATGAATCTTCGATAATTATAAATATTCCAATAAAAATTTTGTTTCAAACTTTTCTAAAAAATAAAGAAAACTACCAGCTGATAGTATCGTCTCCCGGTCCTAAATGTGAGGTGATGGTATTATTGTTTCAAAAAATTCAAATAGCTCTGATTGGCATTATATAATAATAGTTACCCCTAGAGTTAGAGTTGAAATGCTGGACATAGTAGAAAAAAATAATCTACATGAGCTAAATACTTTCTACAGATTGTGAAAGAACTAAATTTAGTCTATGTGCTGTACATTGGATGAATCGCGCATTGGGATAAACCTCACCATCGTAAGCCTACTAGTTTTGGTCAAAACCCATAAGATGTAGCCATTTCTAGCACATGATTCGAATTTCCTTTACCTGATCTGTTTCGACTCACGTGTGTGAAATGTAAAAAAGCGCTCCTGTATTGTACCTGTATCTTCAACCAACCTATAATTATAGACATTTGGAATACTGAAAAAGTATCCGAGGTTTAATCTAGAAGTACGGATACATATAGCGAATTATTAATTTCATTTTTAATTTAATTTAAAATAACTTGGCTTATTGGTACTTGTTTCTGCTTGTCCAATAACAAATCGATTATCACATTGCCAACCAATTGATACGAAAGTGTGGTGTCTTTTTTAAATATTTTAAAAACACTATTTTTATTTTAAAATACAATTAAATTTTATTATTACAATTTATTATTTTTATTTTAAATTTTATAATAATTGCTTTATAATTTATTTATTATTTATTTATTATTTATTTATTTATTATTTAGCATTTAGCACCACTGATCACCTTTTTCATTCGCGATCGTTATAGGACTGTTCTTAAATTTTTGTGCGTCAACGATTTTATTGGGAGCAAAAAGTTTGACTGTATTTGTAATATTAATAGGGTATGGCGAGCAAAGTAGTGTACAATGATTTCCGGTGTATATATAAGTTAAGTTCGTGTAATATCGTCGTGATAAAATACACGAATTTTGGACATGCTGGATGGTAATAAAAAGTACTTATAAAAACATCGTGGTTTTATATGTAATATGGAAAGCAATTTGACTGGATTATTAATTTCATCCTCCGTTCAATCTCTTGTTATTGCGAGCGCGCATGACAACAAAAGAGAATTTCAATTGGTAAATTGCTTTACTAACGCCTGAATGTTGATGCAAAATACGATTACATTATTTTGCAATTGGAGCGCGATTGAAATTTTATCTTATTTGAAATTTAAATCGGTCGATACAGTACTCCCCTCCTACTTGATTCTAGTAAAACTTGAATCTAAACGATAAATGACACTGCTTGGTTGGTTCGGGATTGTAAAGGATGCTCAACCGAACTTAGGATGCCAAAAGCAGGTTTAAGTCTATCAATTTAAATATTATGATTTTGGTCTTTGATAGATGTAATAAAATATTTACGAAGGCGTCGTATGACTTTGTACGGTCCTTCATAGGGAGGAGTGCGTCCAACACGAACTCTGTCAGACCTGACAAAAACAAACTCACAGTTGTCCAGAGCTTTCGGGACAAATATGCGGTTCTGAGTTGCCCTACGCGTAGGTGCAGGTATGAGGTTCTTCATTGTGTTGTGAAGTTGGTTGACTATTGTGTCGCTAGAAAGCAATGGTGAAGAAGGATTGTCAACAAAGAATTCCCCGGGAAGTTTAATGGTCTGACCATAAACCATCTCTGCGGGTAAGGATTTAAGATCTTATTTCACATAAGCTCGTATACCTAATAAAATAATTGAAATCTCAGAACTCCAATTAATAGTGCTGCTTCTGGCCATCAGAGCAGCTTTAAGCTGTCTATGGAAGCGTTCAACCATGCCATTGGCTTTAGGATTGTAAGCCGTTGTACGAATACGATGAGATCCAAGTAGGTTAGTTAATTCTGAGAAAAGCTTGGATTCGAACTGTGTCAGTTGTAATCTGCGCACGAACACCATAACGAGCAATGTAATTATTGACAAATGTAGTGGCAATGGTTGCGGCTGTCATATTGACCATGCAGTACGCTTCAGGCCATCGTGTAAATCGATCAACACATGTAAGTAAGTACGAATATCCATTGGAAGGAGGAAAAGGTCCTACTTTATCCAAATGGATATGCTCAAATCGACCAGGTGGAATTTCGAATTTCCCATACGGTGAGATTGTATGGCGTTGCACTTTTGAACGTTGGCAAGCTATACAAGAACTAGCTTATTGGGTTACGTCCCTGTTGATGCTTGGCCAAAAATAGCGAACCGTAACCAATTTACGAGTGGCTCTGATACCAGGATGTGATAAATTATGTAACGAGTCGAATACACACACACAAGGCATAGTTTTGTTAATATAAATATGTCATAGAGCTGATGAGAAATAAAACGACTTAACATTTAACCAGCGTCAATATTGTAAATTTAATTTGTTACTTTTAAATTTAAATGTTAAAGCTCGAAATTATATTAAAGCATTCCTCTACGTCTTTTGGCTAACGCATGGCACAGTATTCCCGAAAGTCCTTGTTTGTCTTTGGTTGTGATATTCGAACAACTGAAGATTCGTAAAACAGAAATAGAAAACATGCCCAAATTCTGCAAGTGTTTTTACCATAGCATAGCAAACTTTAACAACATAATTTATCAACAGGATCGGTAAAGCCAATTTTGGTAGGCCCAATTCAATTTTATCATGTGTAAAAAGTATCGATACCGCGACGACTTAGTTCTTGAATCTATATTTAAGCCATCTATCAAATTAAATGACACAATTGAATGACGTAATGTTACATGGAAAAATGTATGTTTAAAATAAACCCTACTCACAGATTTTTTCAAAGCCCGCATTATTTTGAATTTTCACAGTAATTTTAGGTTTAGTTTGAACTTGGCACATTTTCTGCAATAAATAACATTTTTAGCAATCATATCTTGTACTGTATATTGATTATTGATTTTTTTTATGTTCCATAAAATTTGACTATATACAATACGACTTATTATAACTTCATAAAATCATTTATATCGAATGAATAATTTAAATCGAGATATTTTTGGATACATAATCTGTTCATGCTATCCAATTTATAGCATTACTCAATGTGAGACATTCTGCGAAAATTTATTAGAAAATGTTTTCTCAGTGCCACCATCATTTGTCTAACACACCTTTTTGTGTTGTTGCAATTCTTTCTTTCTTCTTGTAGTATATAGCATTGGCAGTTCCAATCGAAACTAACACAACATCTAGCTATTTGTATATAACCATATACTTTAAAAATATGATGTACCGAAAAAAAAAAAATTGAAGTAAAATAAATTGAACATATATTGGTAAGAAGTCTTTTGTTATCATGAAAAATAAAGATCAAATGTTAAAAAAGAAAATTGAGTATTACATTATTTTGTAAAATAAAGATCTGCATACACAAAAAATAAATCCAATTCAATTAATTTAAATCAAATGTATTCAATAGAAATCCAGGTGATATAAATTTCAAATAACATGGAACTTAATATTATATATAGACATACATATATATACAAAGCGGTATAACAAACATGCTTTGAGCTTTCTGAAGTTTTACATTTTTTTTCTCTTTTTTATACGAGATACAAAAAAATAAAAATCTGAGTGATATTCATTGATTCAATTTAATACTACAGGCAATTTACAAAATAATAAAAGTATTTCCATGCCCTCGACTCTATTTGTATACTTGTATATGGATATGTATCGTATATATTTGGTATCCCATATGAGTAGAACGTGAAATTGATTGATAACAGAAAGTTGATTGTTTGGATGTATATACAGTTTTCCCTATCTCATATGTCTAATATATGTTTACGTACACAGCATCAAAATGTGTTCCGGTTTTTAATTTATTTCAACATATTATACTTGTATATATAAATATGATATATTTTGCTAAAATCTTAGGTTTCAAGATTAGCTTACACACACACAAACAACAAAACATTTGAGAATATATTTTAAGTTTTTCCGTTTTCTTATAAATTTTAATGAATTATTTATTTTATGTTTATTTGTGTACAGTGCTGCCCGAAGCTAATATTATTTCTTGTCTTGATATTATAAACAAAATTTTGATATTGTATCAGCACTGTACGTAATTTTAAGACAATCGAGTACATATATCATCTCGTCTATTTATCCTGTATCCTTTATCCTGATCATAAATTTTCGTATTATTTTTATCCTGCATATTAATAATAATCATATTATAATAATACATAATATGATTTGATGAAAGGAAAATCATCTCTCATCATATCAAATTGTTTAGGAAATTAATAATAATTTATTCTATATCTATATATATATTTTTGTATAATAATATGACTTAAGAATATTAATTAAAATTATATTAATTTTTCTATTTAAAAGAAATCTACCTTAATTACTTTTTATAAAATAATTACATTTCTGGGTAAATTAGTAGGATTTCTTGTCATGTCGACACAACAGCCACTTTTCGGTTTGCACCCAACATTAAATCAATCGATTTTAATCTTGTTTGCTCGTCATTATATTTTGTTTTGTTATTTGAAAATGCTTATTTACACGAATTTAAAATTTCCCAGAATTAAGAATTATCTTCAGCTTAAAAACCATTTGTTTTATTCAAAAACTAAACACCATAACCTCAACAAAATATTCTTTTTTTTTTTTTTTTATCTCTACACAATAACATTTTTTGTGCTATTGATTAGATTTTTTTTTTGTGTGTTACTCTCGTATATTTTATGTTTTTAATTAAAAATTAAGTATTTTTTACAGCAACAACACCAACATAAATAAAATAAGAGATTGTATATTTTTATAAATACATTTATATATTTTCTAGTATTTTTCTAGCTAAAATATAAATATATATATATATATATATATATATATATATATATATATATATATATATATATATATATAAATAATATAATTCAACTTAATCAAGTTAAAAAGAAATTAGGATAAGTTTTCCGTTTTTCATTTGCCGAGTTTAGTAGAAACAACAAACACAAACAACGCAAAAATGTAATCTAATAAATAAAAATCTTTCAAAGTTACACGAGAAATTAGATAAATAAATGTCGTTTAATTTTTATAAAATGTTTTCGACACAAGATGATATGCTCGACGGTTGTTATGAAATAGAATACTCGATTTAATTATAAAGAAATTAATGTGTTTTGTGCATACGTCAGGGTACTGTCTTTATCGATTGCAAAGTAAATATTATAATCAGACATCCAGCAAATTGCACTTTTATTGCACTTTTATTAGCACATTAACGTGTTCAAAGTTTATGGAAAACTTTACCATTGTATTGTGTTGTGCTATTAATGATATATACTCAGCCTCGTTAGTTTAAAATTCTATAAATTCCATAAATTCTATAAATTCTATAAATTCTATAAATTCTATAAATTCTATAAACCCTATAAATTCTATAAATTCTATAAATTCTATTAATTCTATAAATTCTATAAATTCTATAAATTCTATAAATTCTATAAATTCTATAAATTTTTTAAATTTTATCAATTCTATAAATTCTATTAATTCTATAAATTCTATAAATTTTATAAATTCTATAAATTCTATAAATTCTATAAATTCTATAAATTCTATAAATTCATAAATTCTATAAATTCTATTAATTCTATAAATTCATAAATTTTATAAATTCTATAAATTCTATAAATTCTATAAATTCTATAAATTCTATAAATTCTATAAATTCTATAAATTCTATAAATTCTATAAATTCTATAAATTCTATAAATTCTATAAATTCTATAAATTCTATAAATTCTATAAATTCTATAAATTCTATAAATTCTATAAATTCATAAATTCTATAAATTCTATAAATTCTATTAATTCTATAAATTTTATAAATTCATAAATTTTATAAATTCTATAAATTCTATAAATTCTATAAATTCTATAAATTCTATAAATTCTATAAATTCTATAAATTCTATAAATTCTATAAATTCTATAAATTCTATAAATTCTATAAATTCTATAAATTCTATAAATTCTATAAATTCTATAAATTCTATAAATTCTATAAATTCTATAAATTCTATAAATTCTATAAATTCTATAAATTCTATAAATTCTATAAATTCTATAAATTCTATAAATTCTATAAATTCTATAAATTCTATAAATTCTATAAATTCTATAAATTCTATAAATTCTATAAATTCTATAAATTCTATAAATTCTATAAATTCTATAAATTCTATAAATTCTATAAATTCTATAAATTCTATAAATTCTATAAATTCTATAAATTCTATAAATTCTATAAATTCTATAAATTCTATAAATTCTATAAATTCTATAAATTCTATAAATTCTATAAATTCTATAAATTCTATAAATTCTATAAATTCTATAAATTCTATAAATTCTATAAATTCTATAAATTCTATAAATTCTATAAATTCTATAAATTCTATAAATTCTATAAATTCTATAAATTCTATAAATTCTATAAATTCTATAAATTCTATAAATTCTATAAATTCTATAAATTCTATAAATTCTATAAATTCTATAAATTCTATAAATTCTATAAATTCTATAAATTCTATAAATTCTATAAATTCTATAAATTAAATGAATTTTATAAATTCAATAAATTTTATAAATTCCTATAAATTCTATAAATTTTAAAAATTCTACAAATCCCTATAAATTCTACAAATTCGTTAGTTTCAGTGTTGCTACTATCAAGTGTTCTATTGGAAACTAGCCTTAAGTGGTAGCAAATCCCTAATATTTACGACATTAACTTTTAGGGCTTTTATAATTGAATTTGTAAAATGCCTCGCATCTTTAAAAAGAGCCTTCAAAAAATTGAAAATAGTCGTCCGTTGGTGATAACAAATTTGACGCAAGCATATGTAAAATCAAATTATTTTAATATTAGAAGGTGAAGTGTTAGCTTATCCTGGCTCCTACGGCTTTCGACATCTCAATCTTAAGCTCATTGGAGCCATTAAACTCAATAATTCCTATTATTATGATACATATTCTTAAGCTGAAAATTATTTGATAAATATTCTTAAGCTAATGTCATATTTTTATCGTATTGATCATAAACTGCCAGCATTCTTCTATAATTTGCAATGTTTCTCTGAAAAAAAATTATATTAATGGATTATGTCTTCAAGCCGAACGCTTTAATAAATTGAATTAGGTTTCGCCTGAAAATTACAAATTAATTTATGCATCCTATTGTTGCTATTAGTTATTAAAAGTATAATTATTCATTCTAAAGTAATAATATATTAATATAATAATATAATAATATAATAATATAATAATATAATAATATAATAATATAATAATATAATAATATAATAATATAATAATATAATAATATAATAATATAATAATATAATAATATAATAATATAATAATATAATAATATAATAATATAATAATATAATAATATAATAATATAATAATATAATAATATAATAATATAATAATATAATAATATAATAATATAATAATATAATAATATAATAATATAATAATATAATAATATAATAATATAATAATATAATAATATAATAATATAATAATATAATAATATAATAATATAATAATATAATAATATAATAATATAATAATATAATAATATAATAATATAATAATATAATAATATAATAATATAATAATATAATAATATAATAATATAATAATATAATAATATAATAATATAATAATATAATAATATAATAATATAATAATATAATAATATAATAATATAATAATATAATAATATAATAATATAATAATATAATAATATAATAATATAATAATATAATAATATAATAATATAATAATATAATAATATAATAATATAATAATATAATAATATAATAATATAATAATATAATAATATAATAATATAATAATATAATAATATAATAATATAATAATATAATAATATAATAATATAATAATATAATAATATAATAATATAATAATATAATAATATAATAATATAATAATATAATAATATAATAATATAATAATATAATAATATAATAATATAATAATATAATAATATAATAATATAATAATATAATAATATAATAATATAATAATATAATAATATAATAATATAATAATATAATAATATAATAATATAATAATATAATAATATAATAATATAATAATATAATAATATAATAATATAATAATATAATAATATAATAATATAATAATATAATAATATAATAATATAATAATATAATAATATAATAATATAATAATATAATAATATAATAATATAATAATATAATAATATAATAATATAATAATATAATAATATAATAATATAATAATATAATAATATAATAATATAATAATATAATAATATAATAATATAATAATATAATAATATAATAATATAATAATATAATAATATAATAATATAATAATATAATAATATAATAATATAATAATATAATAATATAATAATATAATAATATAATAATATAATAATATAATAATATAATAATATAATAATATAATAATATAATAATATAATAATATAATAATATAATAATATAATAATATAATAATATAATAATATAATAATATAATAATATAATAATATAATAATATAATAATATAATAATATAATAATATAATAATATAATAATATAATAATATAATAATATAATAATATAATAATATAATAATATAATAATATAATAATATAATAATATAATAATATAATAATATAATAATATAATAATATAATAATATAATAATATAATAATATAATAATATAATAATATAATAATATAATAATATAATAATATAATAATATAATAATATAATAATATAATAATATAATAATATAATAATATAATAATATAATAATATAATAATATAATAATATAATAATATAATAATATAATAATATAATAATATAATAATATAATAATATAATAATATAATAATATAATAATATAATAATATAATAATATAATAATATAATAATATAATAATATAATAATATAATAATATAATAATATAATAATATAATAATATAATAATATAATAATATAATAATATAATAATATAATAATATAATAATATAATAATATAATAATATAATAATATAATAATATAATAATATAATAATATAATAATATAATAATATAATAATATAATAATATAATAATATAATAATATAATAATATAATAATATAATAATATAATAATATAATAATATAATAATATAATAATATAATAATATAATAATATAATAATATAATAATATAATAATATAATAATATAATAATATAATAATATAATAATATAATAATATAATAATATAATAATATAATAATATAATAATATAATAATATAATAATATAATAATATAATAATATAATAATATAATAATATAATAATATAATAATATAATAATATAATAATATAATAATATAATAATATAATAATATAATAATATAATAATATAATAATATAATAATATAATAATATAATAATATAATAATATAATAATATAATAATATAATAATATAATAATATAATAATATAATAATATAATAATATAATAATATAATAATATAATAATATAATAATATAATAATATAATAATATAATAATATAATAATATAATAATATAATAATATAATAATATAATAATATAATAATATAATAATATAATAATATAATAATATAATAATATAATAATATAATAATATAATAATATAATAATATAATAATATAATAATATAATAATATAATAATATAATAATATAATAATATAATAATATAATAATATAATAATATAATAATATAATAATATAATAATATAATAATATAATAATATAATAATATAATAATATAATAATATAATAATATAATAATATAATAATATAATAATATAATAATATAATAATATAATAATATAATAATATAATAATATAATAATATAATAATATAATAATATAATAATATAATAATATAATAATATAATAATATAATAATATAATAATATAATAATATAATAATATAATAATATAATAATATAATAATATAATAATATAATAATATAATAATATAATAATATAATAATATAATAATATAATAATATAATAATATAATAATATAATAATATAATAATATAATAATATAATAATATAATAATATAATAATATAATAATATAATAATATAATAATATAATAATATAATAATATAATAATATAATAATATAATAATATAATAATATAATAATATAATAATATAATAATATAATAATATAATAATATAATAATATAATAATATAATAATATAATAATATAATAATATAATAATATAATAATATAATAATATAATAATATAATAATATAATAATATAATAATATAATAATATAATAATATAATAATATAATAATATAATAATATAATAATATAATAATATAATAATATAATAATATAATAATATAATAATATAATAATATAATAATATAATAATATAATAATATAATAATATAATAATATAATAATATAATAATATAATAATATAATAATATAATAATATAATAATATAATAATAATATAATAATATAATAATAATATAATAATATAATAATATAATAATATAATAATATATAATAATTTATAATAAATAGTTACAGGAACAATAAACGAACGAAATCCAGTTTCACTCGATATACGTAACACCAATACACAAAAAATTCTAAAATCTATAAAAATTACAGATCCAATAAAAATGATTTAGCACGGAAATTAAATAAAATAACCGTTATACAGATAAAATACGTCATTGTTAGTTAATAAAATTAAAAAAATTGTTTTTCGAATTTATACAAATTTTGTTCATTATAAATTAAAAATTATAATTAAGACAAAATTTGTATAAATTATTTTTAACCAATTTAAGTCAACGTACTAAATATGTGTATGCTTTCATATCAACTTGAATTCACAAATACATAAATTACTAATTTTAAATAAACAGAACATCGTAAATTGTGGCAGGTTACAAAATAGATATTGATTATTGAACCTAATAAATAAAATATTATGCACCACGATATTTTGCAGTCTTCTCACATAAATTCTAATTTAACATGTTTGCTTGTATTATAACTCTACCCATACCGGAATAGTAAAAATTTTGTTTTGATTATCTCGAAATAAATTTAAATTTTTTTTTTATTTCATTGGTATATAGAATAAAAATTGATAATCCTTATGGACTAAAATGATCCACAATAGAGTGCCAGATTTTAATAATATTTTCATTTAAAAGCAGAATTTTTGCAAATCTGTGCAGGAGTGAGATGGAAAATAATTGATGAATATATTTATTATACATAGAGATTTGAATACACGGATTATATAATTAATAACTCTAATCAATATACAATATAAATTTTGCTTGTTGTTTGTATATATATACCTAAAATCTAATTATTTTGATTATAATAAATGTTTATTCAAAGAAAAATGTAAATTTATTTTGTACATCTATATACCGGTACGATACTATAAAATTTATAGAATATTAAGTAAAAAAAAATTAAAATTTATCGGTTTTAGAGACGGCAATTTTAAAAAATAGTAATTTAGTTGGTTTATAAATAAGGATTTTCGTAGAAAAAATCGATGCTACCGTACTATAGGCTTACTCAATTTTTTTTTTTTTAAGATTCAACACAGTTGAAAAACGATGAAATAGATCAGGAAATTTTCTATCTCGAATCTTGATTAATTATATAAATAATTTGATATTTATATTTTATTTGCTTAGTAGAGCAGTGTGCACACATAACAAATAATCGGATAACAAGACAAAAGATAAATAAAAATTTCCTTTTGGTCTATAATTTCATTTCTTATATCACCATTATTATCATCATCTTCATCATCTTTCGTATTATATATATGAAGAAATAAAATTCACGTAGCAAAAACAGAAGCACACACAACATTACGACAACATCAACAAAAGTTTATTAAGGTTTCATTTTATATATATATATATATATATATATATATATATATATATATATATATATATATATATATATATATATATATATATGTATATATATATATATATATATATATATATATATATATATATATATATATATATATATATATATATATATATATATATATATATATATATATCGAGTATGTTGCCTTAGTTTCTACTATTGTAAATAATAAAAAAAGAAAATATTTGTATTTTCATCTAGCACAGATGAAAATTATAAAAAATTGTTTGATATAAGTATATACGAGATATATGTGTGTGTACATATATAGTTACGAAATATAGATCGACGAAGAAAGTACGTGTATTAAGAAAATTAAATTATTTCATTTTAACTTTACCATCGTTGTCGTCGTTGTCATTATATCTTATCATACATATTATATTGTTGAGTATGTTTTGCTAAATAAACATTTTTTTTTTTGTTTTTCGTTTATTTACATATTAATTTGAAAAGTATGAACAAAGTGGTTGCTAAAAACCATTCCGATGCTAAAATAAATCTACCAACATTTTTATTATAGTACTAAATACTTAACATATATAAATACACATAACTAACTATAAATGCAAACATCATATATGTATATACATAGTTACATAAAATAAATATCAGTATGATTTTATTGTCAAATTCAGGAATTTATATAAATTAAATTTTAATTTTGTATAATGCATAATAGTATCAATGTCAATTATATTATAATGTATGTTTAATTAACATGAATTTTGTAAATCGGATAATAATTAGGATGTGCTTGACAGGTTTTTGTTGGTAGGTCAGGTATACAAATAAAATCATGATTATTTTATAACTACATAATTTTAATTAAATATTAGCTTATATTTTTTAAACTTCATTCAAACTACCTTCAATTTATATGAAAATTCAAGACCCAAGAACAGAAAAAGAATTCATTTATTTAGGAGCATTTATTTAGCTAACTTCACGCTTACTTCAGGGTAATAATGTTCTGAAAAAATTCGAATTTTAGAGTGATCTGAAATCATTTATTTAATATCTTAATAAATTACTTAATTAAATTTAATTATTAAAATTAATAATTAATTATTTTTTAGTCTAACTAATTTTCAATGTAAGTCGATATATCATTAATTTTTCTAAGCCGTAAGCTAAAATACCTTAAATTTAGTTTTAATAAAAAAAAATTGTGAGATCGAATAAAATAAGTTCGACCTCTTTGAAAAAGTGTGAATTGTGTCCCAACACATACAAAATTCTCATATATATATATATATATATATATATATATATATATATATATATATATACATATATATATATATATATATATATATATATATATATATATATATATATATATATATATATATATATATATATATATATATATATATATATATAAATTAATGATTAACACCAAAAAAAATGAAATAACCGTTAAAATGTCAAAACACGTCATTGTAGTTGCAACACAAGCAAAACTCCAAAATATAGACAAATTACATATTTAAAAAAAGTCCTTTAATTAAAATGAATATTAAATAAAATAACCGCTAAGCTGAGAAAATATTTCATTGAAATCACAAGAAAATCAAATTGATACATTTCAATACACACAAAGCTTTCAAATTTAAATAAATTAGATTCAAAAGAATTATTTAACACTAAAATTAAATGAAATAAACATTATCTGGACGTTAGTTAAAATATTATTCTTTACAAAAATGGAATGCACGTATTTTATTTTCAAACTAAATTCAAATATATTTTGGTCTTTTTCAAGTGGCAGTATACCGTAACGGATAAATCTACAACCGTAAGATTGCTAATCATGCTTCTTTAGGAATCAGGTAAATTTTTGCTGAACACGTTCAATAGCTTCTATATCAATAGAATAAATTAGATTCCAAATAGGCGATAAATAATCCAGTAAACTTCTAACATATAACCTATAAATGACAATATGCTATCTGTATATGTAACAAAATTGACCATCACTCTTTTAGCAAAACCTAGCATATTATATGACTTTTTAAGCACTTCTTGTATGTGCTACTTTAAACTAATTTTGTTGTTCACAATATTGCTTAAATCTTTTACATTATATACTTCTTCTAAGAATATATGGTTAATGCATAATTTATAATTTGATTGGAAGTTCCTCCTTTTGATTTTAAGAACATTGCATTTCTCAATATTTAGTTCCAGGTTGTTAACCCTACACCAATTATATAGAGTATTGAGATCATTTTGGGATTTAATTGATTTATAGATCTTTAAATCATATTCAAATAACAGATTGACACACTGAAAAATATTAGTAATATCATTTACAAATATCATGAACAGGAATGGTCCTAATGTTGAACCTTGAGGTATTCTTGAAGTTTGGCTAATTTCACTAAACCGTACTCCACCTATTTCAACAAACTGAATTCTAAAGATAAGAAAGAAATCAAACCATTTCCGACGAGTGCCTGTAATTCCATACCAAACCAACTTTTCCAGTAATAAAGAATGACCGACCATACGTGAAATGCTTTCGAAAAATCATTATAGATACCATAGATTAAAAAAATGTGGATTTTTGAAAATTGTACCTTTCATGTGGGAAACAATTTTCCTTATATATACAATTTTCTCAAAAATTTTAAAAAGCAATTAAAAATTGAAATCGGCCCATAATTTACGACATCAGTTTACAACCTTTTTTAAAAACCGGAAATAATTTTCCAGCGATTAGGAAAAATTCCTTCCTGAAGTTACCTGGTAATGCCAATAGAGAGCGGTAGTTACATAAATTGCTTGTGCAGTTTTTTTATGAAAAAGGAGGTATTTAATCAGGTTTACAGCCTGTTCAGAAATAAAGAATTCCTTAAAGGATTCGAATTGGTTAAGAGGAGCACTATCGTTTCTGAGATTGGCTACCTTGGTTATCGGTATATACTGATTTTAAAAAATTAATAAACATATTGCATATAATTTATATATATATATATATATATATATATATATATATATATATATATATATATATATATATATATATATATATATATATATATATATATATATATATATATATATATATATATATTTATATATATATATATATATATATATATATATATATATATATATACATATATATATATATATATATATATATATATATATATATATATATATATATATATATATATATTATATAATCTCTTAAAGTGTGAATTCTATTACACTTAATGGTAGTTTCAAGCGGATGATGATGTCGATCCAGCTTGGTGAGCGCATCAATAGAAACATCACCTGGTACATTACCAAGATAAATATAACTTTAAATATAACCTAGATGTAAAAGGAAATAATCCTAAAATATGCATTGATTCATCAAGCGCAGTATTAGCTCTATACCTTAGTAGTTAGTCCGAATCAATGAATTATTGCTGTTAGAGTCAGGAACCCTACTTAGTAATGTCAGGTAGGTTAAAATCACGTACAATTAAGAAATGCGATGATGGTTTCACATTACTGATAATTTTATGGACATTATCGACATTTCCTCGGCATAAGTTTCCCAAGTTGACATTCAATATGATTTATTTCTTTTCTATACATGATATTACATTTCTATATGTGCATAGCTGATGTTAGTCGTGAAGAAGACCAGTGGAGGGTTATTAAGATATTTCGGACCATTAAATATTTTAAATTCTTTCTCTCTCTCTTTCTCTAAGGTTTTTGAGTAAAACATCAAAAATAAATTTCAAGCATTTTTAAATAACAATAAGCTAGTCAGTTTGCTTCAGTTTGGGTTTAAAAATTACAAAGAACCTACTATCACTGCGCCTAAAAATGTATATGAAGGCATTTGATGTAATTAATTTTTATAATAACATAAGAATTGATTCACCTCTAAAGCTATTCAATGTATTTCCAATTACCATCGCGCTGAATAGTTTAGTAATCTAATTAAAAAAGGTGCCACTGGCAACCAAAAAATGAGTGGATTCTCACCAAATTTTTTTCTCACCAAATTTAATTTCAAACCGTATATCTATGTCATCTGTTATGAGGCCGAAGCACACTCAACTCTTTCGCGAACTACAGATTTGCTTTAAGCACCATCTGCACATTGCATTGTTCCAGCCAGCCTGTATTGGCGTGGACAATGATTCGGCTCTTGGATTCCGCACTTCAACTGGGGGTCATAGTTGTGTTCATCGTCATCACCGATCGAAATCAGATGATGAAAAATCCCTTTTGCAATACTTCCATGTTGGGATTTGAACACAGTACTTCCCGACCCACGCAGCGCAGCTTTAACCATTATGCCATTTGCTCGGTGTTTTTGTTGTTCCATATAGTTTTATTTTTGTATGTATACAACAAATTATTTGTGTGCTAAATAAAAATGTTCTGGGTTGAGAATGAGAAGCAACATGGTGAGTATGTCACGCTTAAGTGCCAATATTTGAAGTAGCATTATTTAAGTTGTTTGACAGGATCTTCCAAAATGTTTAAGTTTGACCTAAAATAAATTTGAAGATAGACACAGATTGTTTTTCGATTATTGTCTCCATATTGATTGTCTCCATATTGATAGGTTCAAGAAAAGTTCACTCTTTTTGCAAGCTCTTCGAAAATTTGTTGAAAATGGTTGTTTATTCTGCATTATGTCGTTGTGTTAATAACCGTTACATGGTAGTCCATGCTTTGCCAATATGGAGATTCTAACGAGTATGATAAGAACAGGTGGTCCTATTGACCCTTTACTCAGATCTTTTGCAAGATCTTTCAGACCGCTCAATTTTTATGATCCTGTTAGAATTTTCTTTGGTCCTTTAGTGTTCCTTAGTGTAATTTCTAAATTTTTTTTAAGTGTTGAACATTCATTGCGTTTTTTGTGCTACTAGTCATTTTTTATTCACCACCGGGCCTGATAATTTTAGTATTTTCCATCCATATTCATTAGTTATATAATCACTTGGTGAGGTAATGAATGACCAAATAATACTTTATAGTTATGCAAGGCACCTATGGGCAAAATACCTTTGGATTCATTTACGTATAAATACAGAAAAAGTGAAAAAATAGTAGTTTTTTTTCTTTTGTTTTGTAGTCTTAGAATTTTCTTTATAGTTTGCTGCAACTTGCACTACTTTTACTTTATTTGAATTAAAATCCGATAAAATATCCAAGTCATGTTCGATGCTACTATTTATTGAAAAATTGCAGTATCGTAATATCCTACGTAGTTTGTCTATCAAACTCAGTATATCAGTTCCAGAACTTTTTCTAAATCTATACTGATAAGCAGAGAGAATCCAGATTCATTCTAAGAATGCCTGAGACGAGCTAGTACCTAGTTTCAAATATTTAGTTGATAATTTTAAGAAACTCGGAGGAACCAAATTACAATAAATTTCAAGACATTATTCCAAATATTATCTAGGCCAACATCTTTACCACTACAAAGACCAGAAATAATATTATAATTTTCCGCAGGAATTGTGGACTTTTTTCACTTCCATATAATTATTGTACTCACTACCGAATTATGGTTATTAATAAAGTAGTTATCAAAAGTATAAAACCACAGTGTTTGTGTAGCGCTGGTCGCTACAAACTTGTATTAAATGAAGTAAAACCGGAGAATTTAAACAAAAATATTGACGTTGTCGCAACACAAACAAAAAAAAAAGAATGCTTAAAATGTCCGAAACTGTAAAAAGAGATCGTTTTAGGACCTTCAACGAAATAAAAAAAGAACTAAACTTTACGGGTTTAAGTATCACATTTCGCCGACGGCTGTTAGAACATCATTTGAAATCCGCAGTTCAGCATTTCCGACTTTTATGTAGTTCATCATTTCCGACTAAACTTCCAACTATATTCTATAGTCCTGATATAAGAAAAAACATTTTGAAAACTATTTATTTTATCGAGTTTAGGACATGATGTCTTCTGATTTGCTTGACATAGTAGGTAAACGAACCCTTTACATCGATAGTAAAAACTCAATAGTAAAACTAAATTTTTTATAAAAAAAAAAAAAAAAATTGTAGTTTGAGCTAACAGTTGGACTACCGTCTTTAAATGTAATTTCTGACATAAATTCAAGTCAATATCATTTAAATGTAATTAATCGAAAGTTTATATATATATATGGCAAAATAGTCGGAAAGGTTTATATTGTTATATTATGTGTTAGGCCGAAGAATAAATATTATTTGCACACTAATTTTGTATTCTGTTTATACAAAAGACTTTTTTTTTTGTCTATTGGGATACTTCTTTTAGATCAAATACTTGAAATGAATATATATATATATATATATATATATATATATATATATATATATATATATATATATATATATATATATATATATATATATGTATATATATATATATATATATATATATATATATATATATATATATATATATATATATATATATATATTCCAATAAAATAAGTAAAAGTAAATATAAAATCTTCAATTGGATTCCCTACTTTTGTTATACTTATGGTTTTATCATAAAATGTAAGTACATATAAGGGGAGGAAACCGGATAAATCAATAAATTCAAGATTATCCTTTCGATGAGTGCGATAATTATTATACAAATATAGTTTTTTTTCAGTAGAACTGAGTCAATTTCGTCCATATACTTAACACAAAATAATTATAATAATATGTTATTCAAAAGTTTTGAAGAAAATCGATAAAGCTTGAATGAAAATCTGGGCGAAACGTTTTAAATAATTCAACACATTTATTTTCTTTAATCATGTACACAAAAAAAAAAAAAAAAACAATTCTCTCTGCACAAAAATACTTTATACATAACAATAAAAAGTTTTTTTTATTTATTTATAAAAGAAAAGAGTAAATTGTTTCTTAAACAAACCATTACGAAGAAATTTTTTTTTTTTTAAATACACAACGCGATGATAAAAAACAAACGCAAAAAGCTTTAGGGAAAAGTTAAAAGTTAATATTTTTTATTTAATTTAATATTTTTTAAAGCATTTCATATTTCCATTTATATGTTTTAAAACATTCTAAACAACAGAAGAAAAAAAAATACATAAATACTACATCGTGATGAAAGATAAAAAATAAAAGTAAACAAAACAAAATTCATTTTAACCAAACATAAAAAATAAAAAATCTTGCAAGAAATAACATTAACACATTAAAAGTTTGGTAAAGAAATTGTTCCATCTTTATTGAAAATGAGCTCTAACTAGTTTTTGTAAATGTTTCATACGATGATGAATGAATGAAATATTTAAATTCTCAGAAGGATATTTTACTGTAGTGAAACATGATTTTTAATGTTTTCAAAGAGGTTTACTTTTTTTTATGTAAATAATGGTTTTGTTGATTTTCCGGATAAGATCGTTTAGGAGAGCTTTTTTTTTTGTTTTATTTATATGAGTACATATCCGTTTGTTTAGATAGACATTGGAATGTTTAGTCAACGAGTGTTTTAGACAAAAACTATATTTTCAGCAGGGATTTTAAAATTTGCCTTGAAATTAAATCAAATCATATGGTTAGCCTCCTGTTTCTTTTTTAGTGCTTCTATGCATTGTCTTATAACTCTTGTAAGATGCTTTTTAGATCGAAGTATCCTTCCTGTAGCTCTTCATACCTACTACCAGGCTAGAAACCAGTCGCATGTTTCATGAAGAACTCTGAAGCCGCATCTCCTGATGAACAGACGCTTCTCGCAAGTTTTAGCAAGTTTTATCGCTTTTACCGTTCAGCAACGTTTGCGTCTTCACGACTAATATTCTCGATACCTTACGGAGACCATTACCTTGAGATGTATTATTGTGCAAAAAAGTTCAAATTCTCTATCATATATTCAACGCATTGATAGAAAAAAATTTCATCGCGTTTCAATTTTAACATGTAACTTTATCCACTTGATGATCCACTTATTTTTCTATTGTATCGCTGCTTAATACTTCATAAAATAGTGAATCTTGTCAACTTCACAGCTAACCAACATTTGATCATTACGATCCTCTTCAACTCTTTTCGGATATACAAACAAACGTAGCCAATGAAAACGTTACGTCGAATATATCTTGCGTTGTTCCAACACTATTTTTAGCCATAGTGATGCTATCAGGTAAATGACGTTCAATAGCTTCAACCAAATTCAGAGCAGAGAATAAACCAAGAATAACCACAATACCTTTTTTTATTGTTGTTTGTCATCACTACTATGAAATAAGACACCAAAAATTAAAGCCGAATTAATACTTCAATTTCTTCTTTCATTCATCCATTCAAACAATTTTTTCGACCAATCATATAAATTTAAAATCACGTGGAAATATGGCGAAAAAATATCTAGCATCATTTCCTATTAGCACTATTTTGTAATATAGTAGAGCCCTATGCAGAAATATTTTTTGGTATCCGATCTGCATCCGCAAGACAAAAATAAAAATTATCCGTATTCGCACTCATTCAAATGCTTATATCCGCATCCGCACTTATTTGCATCCGCAAAAAAAAAATAAGTCACCTTGCCAGCCGACAAATAAGTCGGTGATTGAAATATAACATTACAATACACTAACAAAACAGTGCAAGTATAATATCAAAACCAACACGAATGGATATATACTATAGGAGATTTTGATAATATCAAAACTTGCTATATTAATATAGGCGTTTTTGAGAAGTTTTGATAATATACAACCAAAACCTATATTTCTCTTTGCTAAAAATATAAACTCTTTGATTATGTTGCAAGTGTCGGTATAGAATAAGGTTAAAAAAAAACGATTAAGCGGTAAATTGAGAAAGTTAAAATTTTAAATATACACATACATAAGCGTATAGCACAAATACATTGATTACTTTTAACATGTTTAATTTTCACTTGTGATACTGATGCATTTGGAAATATCCGCGCAAATATTGCGGATACATCTGGTTTTGTGGATCGATAATAAAAATTACGTAAATTTCTTTTAAGATGGATCAAATATAACATAATTAAAATATTTGAGCTTTTTTAATATAGAAAATGCGTAGATAATCTCATATGTCTATGCATACGAATATTATAAGATGTATCTAATTTTATTCGGTTTACCATCATCACCATTAAAAATTAAAATTTTTTAATTTAATACAATTTTTAACATACATTATTAAAATATAAAAAAAAAATTAAAATTATTAAATTTATCTAATAAAAATTATTTTATGTCTCTTTATATATTCTTAAGAAATTAATTTTTTCTTTTTTATTTACCTACTTTTCGTAAATCGTTGGGGTACGTAACAAAAGTATCTACGAGTAGCAAAAAAAAAAAAAAAAAATTAAAATTAAATAAAATTTGTTTAGAAAAGATCTTAAATGTTGAGCACACCACCATCATATACGTACAGCATCCATCCAAAAACATAAATTAAATTTTTTTTTCTTTTTATTTTTTTACTTTCAATTACATAAAATTTATGATATGGTTATAAAACTTTATATGACTCCTTTGGTAAAGATTTATAATAAATAATCCGAGCATCTAAAAAAAAAAAAAAAAAAAAAAAAAAAAATTATACATGAAGACGCAGTTTAAACGGAAGAAAAATGTTTGCATGATGATGGAAATTTTTTTATTTTTTTATTATATTTTCATGTTTCCACATTTTTTTTTTTCAGTATACATATTAAATCATGAGTTTTTCATGTTGCCTATAAATTCTATGATGTTTTTTTACCATTTTCGATGTATGTATACCACGTTCTTAGACCAAAAAACAATTTAAACATTTTTCTGGTTTTTGTTAAGAATCATAGATGTAATCAAGATAAGTTGTCAACGGATTTAATGTACTTTGTAGGTTATAGTCAATGCGTTTTCAGATTTACCTGTCACACTGCCACTTTTTTTAATTAAATTTAATCCTGTTTTAATTCCTAAGCATTTATATGCTCCAGGTTTGTTTCTATAATTGGTATAACCTGTACAGTTGCTTCCTGGACGAAAGGTAGTACCTTGACTTTATTTGGCTGATAAGGTAGGAAATACATATCACTTGTAAATTTTGAAGAATGCTCTCAGTTTCTATATTCTCAGTATGATTGTTAATTTCAAGTATCTGTAAGAAAACTTTAATATCCCACTCCGTTGGAAGAGATATTTAATTATCTTACTAAACTAACATATTTTAAGTAGGTTAATAATTTTGTACTTGCTACTGGCTGAAGCGGTCGATCAGTTTTTACATAACCACTTTTTTACCAACTATTTCGATTTAACCAATAATTTATCAAATACTGGCTGGAATACAGAAAAAGAAGAAAGTTAACTGCATCCCAAATTAAAAAGTTAAAAAATTGGCTTTGAAAATCAACGACAGCATGATCTATCATATGAGGAATGTTGTGTTTTGCATCATGAGTTTTTATTTTGGTTTTAACTTAATTTCAGTGGATATTGTAAAAGTCGAGTGGTATTTTGGGAATGAGATCTATGTAGTTTTAGGTATTTATAAGTTATATTCTGCTACTATTAGCCTCTTTTTACAAGAAATTACAGAAATTATTGGTAATATTAAAAATAGAAATCTTTTCATTGTTAATATCATTGAAATCTTTTCATTGTTAATATCATCTCTCATTGAGATATTAATATCGACATTCTGAACTTTTCAAATACCTGCAATGACTATATGTTTCTCATGTCATCCTTCGGCCTTGAATCTTTGATAAATGCTCCTACACGTGTTACTACCACGTCAACTTCTTGCATTGATTATGTTTTTGCTCGGCTTAAAACTAATGAGCTATCTGTCTTTCAGTTTCGGCATTTGATCTTCAGATTTCTAATCATAATCTTATTGGAATAATAATATTGAAGAGCCCTGATGTTTCACCTACTTTCGTCAACTTGCCATTTAGTCGCACTAGAAAGCTCAATTTGGAAAGGTTATTGCATATTGTTGAGACCGAGAACTGGAGTTATGTTCTTAACCTTGGCGATCCATCTCTAGTGCTTGACCAATTTCTTATCAATACCTCGGATATACTTAGTCAATGTTATACTTATAATAAAAACCAAACGTTTACAACCTTGGATTTCTATTAATCTTGCCAGACGTATTATCCTTAGAAACAAATTGCGCAACAAGTTGAAAAATCACCCAAATGATTTAGTACGTCTAGTAACCGTGGTGATTTTAAAAAAACTGGTCTCTAGCGAATGAAATTCTTACTAAGAAAAACCTAAGTCAACATTAATAAAAAATTCAATTGTGAGTTCAATTGTTATTTTACGAGCATAGCTGAAAAATTAAGAAATAAATTTACTTCGATTAATTTGCCTGATAATTACGATTTGCCAAATGATTAGTGCTCCTCGTCTTTTTTTATGACTCCAGTATCCACAAATGAAATAATTGATATCATTAGTTAGCTTGAACCATTTGTTAATTATCCCTTTGTTAAAAAAACGGTAAACGTAATGATAAAAGCAATTATAGACCAATTGCTTTGCAGCCATTAATTTTAAAAATTCTTCAAAAGGCTGTGAAAACCAGAGTCACTATATTTTTGAACAAGTTTAATATTTTAAGTATTTATCAGCATGGCTTTCGAAATGGCATGAGTACTGAATCGGCCTTGCTGGATTTTTTGGAAACCATTTACAGCGGTTTAAATAGTGGCAAAACTTGCGCTGGTTTATTTATTGGCGCTACTAAAGCTTTCGATATGGTGAACCATAAAATGCTTCTTTTTATTCTCTCTGACATTGGATTTAGGGGCATTTCTAATAAATGGTTTTTGTCTCCTATCAGTACGAGTTAAAATCAATAATACGCTGAGTCTAGAATCGTTCGCGTTGGCGTTCCACAGACCTCAGTGTTAGGCCCGATTCTATTTTTAATTTACACTAATTCCATTTTTAAATTGAAATTACATGGCTATTCTACTAGCTTTGCGGATGACATGGCATTAGCTTACACTGGAAAATCTCCTAATTTTGTCATTTCTATATGATTAATGCGGATCTTATAATTTTAAATCTATATTTGTTTGACAAGCATTGTTTAATTTTAAGTGATAAAACGAAATTTATGTTGTTTAAATTGTCTGGAGAAATATTGGTGGCTAAGGTTGACCCGGTTACTTACCATTATATTTCAAGATGTTCCGCTGCTGGTTGCCACTCTGAGTGCTTTAATATTGAATTAGTCAACATGTTTAAATATTTAGGAAATAATTTGGACAGTCAACTCAATTAGTTTTGTCCTGTGTCTGTGCTAAAAGTTACGTACCACGCGCTAGTTATGACCAAATTAGAGTACGGTTTATCATTTTGGGGTAGTTGCTATGTTACTACTTTAAATCCTTTGTATGTTCAACAGAAAATTATTTTGAGAATATTATTGGTAAAGCATATAGAAATGAACCATCTTGGCCTTTGTTTACAGCTAATATCTTACAGCTAATATCTTACCGGTACAGCATTTGTTTGTTTATAAGGTTCTAAGATTGTTCTTTAGGCGTAGTGGACAACAAAGTTTTAGAAGTCATGTGAGGTACAATATTCGAGGTAACCATAATGTTCTTTGTAATATATCCCGATTTTATAATGATCAATTTCGCCGTTACTTCCTAGTTACAGGTCCAACGTTTTTTTAGCGCATTGCCTGTTTCCATTAGAAGACTTATCTATTTAAAACCATTCTTATCCAAAACCAAACAATGGCTTTTCGAAAAATAATATCATCTTTAATAAAGTACATCCGTAGGTCCCTACAGATCTTTGGCCATAACTTTTATAGGTCGACAGTATGTATCCTCAGCATTCAACTTCATTAATAAGTTCAATAACTGTCTGTAATTTTCCAGACGTCATTGTTTAACTAGCGATGTTACTGTATACTCTTTGTCAGGAATCGATTTCATCTGTGACTGAATAAAAATATTACCCGCACAACATTTTTTAGTGTTGGTGGCATTTGCTGTTGCTTCCTTTAGTTATCTAATGTTCTTTTTATAGGCCTAAAGTTCTTTTACTAGATCTAGCCACTCGCAATATATTTTATGTCCAGTTGCTTAAATTTTGTTATGAATCAATAAGGCAGGTCTCCGAAAAGGATGGATTTTTCTGTAAATTACCTGAAGCACCTAGGGTAATACTTACTCTAAATGCCAAAATTGTTAACATAATTTATACGAATAACTTTTGTTTAACTTACATAGTGTTTCTTGCCTAACTTTTTAAAATTAAACCAATTCAAAGCTAAAATTTAGCACACATATAACAACACAATAAGACAATTAGCTTTTGTAATATGTTTAAGTTAAACTTTTTCGTTCCCAAATGAGCACCACCTAATTTTGACATATTCGTTCGAACGCTATACGTGTTTGTATTAATATCACATACACCAAAACGTATTCATCGTACTACATAAATTGCCATAAGCTCTAAACTTAAAAAAAAAGCAATGGATTTAGCTTCGAAAAAATAGTTCTGTCTTTCTAAACCGAGTCGTATACTAGCGAATATGTTGTAAAGACATCACATATTTGCAACAAAACAAAAATTAAGATATTATATCATGTCTACGTCCCAAAAAAAAAAGAACTCTCGATCGTTTCGGAATTTGCACAAAATGTAACTCGTATACATATAAGGATAAATAAACTAAAAAAAAAACTATTAAATTAACAGTAGCATAAAAAAAAACAGCAAAAAAACACTGTACTTTATGTAAAAGTACGTGATACTCTTTTCACATTGTATAGTAGTTAGTATCATTTTATCTACTATAGATACAGGCAACTGTTTGTTTCACATAATAAATTATCTACTTTTTATTTTATTTATTTGCTTATGTATCGCAACGAAGGATATTTTATACCAAGGCTCAACAAAGTTTATACGAGAATTTTAAGGAAAATATATTTAATTTATACTTAATTATTAGTAACCGGCGTGTCGGGACATTTTAAATGAATATTTTAGAAAATTATGAAGAAAAATTGATTTAAACGAATATAAAATGAACGTATAGGCCGAATATTATGCTTGGTCTGACTCATAGTTCTTCAGTCGTTTGAGTACTGTGAAAATCATATATCTGGAGGTGTCTTATATTTTTTTTTGTTAAAGTTTATCCTACTGTACAAAATTTTCCCAAATAACATGTGGAAACTTTCTCAACAATTTCTGTATCCTTTCTGTTTTTTTTATGGATTTTTTTTATGGTTGTTTGGTGGTGGTGGTAAAACATTGACCGTTTAATGTCCAGAACAAAAATAAAAATCAGCATTTTTCTATCTAGATATATATTTATAAATGAAAAACTAAATTAATAACAATAATTACACACTTTTGTTCTTTATTAATTTTAGCTTGTATTTATGTGCTATGTGCTGTGTGTGCGCACCAGATGTTGGAAAATTAATAATTTCTTAGTCATGCAGTTTATATCTATATAAAGTATCGTTTAGCTTTCGAGAGAATAAATTTGTTAGAAAACTGTTTTAATTCGTGCATACGAATTTCTATATCGCCCCACTTAGTTAAAGTCAAGTCCTTATATATATATAAAATACTCCACACCCTTTTCAACTCTCGTAATTTACATTACTGTAGCAATTAATTTCAATTTTTCTACTTAAAATAACAAAAATATAAAATTTAGAGATTTTTACCCAATTCTTTTTTTTTGCTTTTCCTCCGGAAAAGTAATCTTTTATACAATTTTTTGGTAAAATTTATTTTTAGTCCAAATTACTATACTACACTTTTGGAAAATGAATAGATAACTCGAGTAACAAAAACAAGATAAATGAATTAAATTAATCTCGATTTGAAAGATTTTGATAAACATTGTTAGTATAGTCGACTTTTCTAATCAATTAAGTTTTTGGATCCACTTTAATTTTATGTCTATTTTTTTTATTTTTATTTTTGGTAACAAGAAAAGTGTAGCTTTTCTTTTAAACATGTGCGAGATGGACCAATAAAATTAATATCAATCTCAATTTATAAAGAATTATAATTTTTCGTCGTTGGCCCATTTTTATCAATTTTACTGAATAAACTTTTGTCCCATATATATGCCGTACAACCGTAATGGTTCAAAATAAAACACAATTACCACTAAGTAGTCGTTCGATAAATTTTTATTAGACCATTACATAAAACCCCACAAAAATGTTGGTAAAGTAAAAATTAAAATCAGCCAAGATGTGGAAAAAAGGATTTTCTATTTTTTTTTACTTTTTTATTATACACAAAGCATTTAAGATATTATTGACTGATATAGGTAACAAAAAAAAAAAAAAGAAAAAAAATCCGGAACACAACGAACATGAAAAATTTGTTATTTTATGGTAGAACAAAAAAAAAGTTTTTCATTTTCCAATTTAACATCACACCGAGAAGAAGTTGAATGGCAACGAAACGAAACTAGACATTTAAATCAAAATAAGATTGATGATAAAATCACTTAATCAATCAGACTTAAAACGCATTGGTTTTATGTCTTATATATATATGTATGTATGTTTGTACAGAGAGCTGTTTTCCCTTTTGTTACAATTTTTCAAAATTAAGATTGGATTTTATGGTTTTTATGTCGATTTTAATCAAAACGAAGAATAAAATGTGTCTTCGGAAATATATTATATGGTAAATGTTGCTGGTACAGCAACAGCTCTTTTTTATGACTAATGGCAATGGATTTTCTTTTATTTTAATGATTTAACCAACTGTCGTGTAAGATGTTACGATACACAAAAAAAAAATTCTGAATATGTAATCGATACAATGGAATTGTATAGTGCTTTTTGTTTTAGAATGGCATGTTGGCAGATTATACGACAAAAAAAAAAGAATGACATTTTTTGTTGTTGGTTTAAATTTTATTTCATGCAATCTGGGTTGGGACCAAAACTCTTTCGTTTTTATTTTCAACTTGGCAGTTATATTTTTACTATAGCGTGGACGTTGCTTTGCGAAAATATTAAATTATAACTTTGAAGTTTAAGTTAAATTTAAAAATTATTTTAAAGTAAGCTTTTTTGGGTAAGTGAGTTAAGCTGAGTTATCTCAAGTTTATTGTCAAATATATTGTTTGTACTTTATTACATGACTAAGCAGGATTCTCGCCAGCGTTTGGTTGAGCCAGATTTCTTAGGTTATATTCGTCTCTATGCGGTATTCTTTTGGTGAACTTGTATAAATACATTACAGTTCCTATAATAGTGAAAGTACAATGATTGCAGTTTGGCTATTTTGCATATATAACTTCAAAATAGTTTTAGCGACCTGTCTATCGACAAATTAACTACGGGCAAGAATAATAAGTCAATTTTACTATTGATTGTTTTGGGACTTTTTAAATAAATTAAGCCAGCTTTTAAGAGTAATCTTGGCTAAAGGAATCTTTTCATTTATCTAAAAAGTTGTCGAAAACACTCTTTCTTCACACTCTATGTTAGCTACCTGTTGTGGTGTAATAAAAATAGCCAGCTGTTGTTTTTAAGTTGAGCTCAGTTGTCTTTTGGTTTTCTGGTTAATTGTTCTACTATTTGACCGTCGTTTATCTTAACCAATTGTTCAGATTGTTAAGTATACAGATGTAACTGTCGTTAGTGTGTTTATAATGATGAAAGTCATGTCTGACGATTATATTGACGATATAATGATGACGATGTAACATTGTCGCCAAGTATAATCTATTGCTGGTTGTATAAAGGTATGTTCTTTTTTTGGAAATGCAATTGGCTTAAATAAGGTATAATTCTCCTGATGATTTTACCTTTACAGAAAATAATTTTACCTTTACAGAAAATAATTGATACACAAGCACAATTCGATCTGAGTTTTGCTACCTGAGCAACTAGGAAGTCTTTAATTAAAAAGTGACCTGACGTTAATACCATCTACTGTGGATCTGCAGATATTACTGTTAGATGTCTCGAATTGAGACATGCTTCGATTTGTGATGTCACTTGGGCCAACTACAGGTATACTAATTTACTGTCCCCAATCATTCGCTTAAAATGGTGCTTCATAGATTTAACTGCTGCTTACCTAAGTCTTCAAAAATGTGGTGCTGAAGGCGATATGAAATACCATGTTGTTTCGCCTTTAGCTAGCATTTCTTGAAGATGTAGAATAGTTTGTTTAATGGCTTCATTTTTTTCTAGTATAGATCTTCATCCGACGAAGTTTAGTCCATTTTCTGAGTAGATATGTTGACATAGTTCTCTACATACTAAAAAAACTCTTGAACGCCGCTAAAAACGCGATTTAAGTGTGATAACTTACATTTTCTATGTGAATTATTTTAATTGAAAAGCTTACAAATACCGCTATATATCCTTTGTATGTTTTTGTGCCCCTACCTTTTGAATTTGTCTACGCCAGTGTGGGTGAATGACGTGAGGGAACTATCCTTTATTTTGGTAGGTTTGCCATCAGTTATTGCTTTGTATCGTTGAAATTATGACATACTATGCATTTGTTGATCTCCAAACGAAATCTTTGTTTGGCATTTGTAAACAAATGAATTGTTCGTAAACAATCTAAAGTTAATTGAGTTTCTCCATTTATCTGCAATTAATAGTTTCTTCATATTATGCCTTGGTCTCAACAGCATAGGATGTTTGGCATCAAAATCTACCTAGTTGTTCGCTATGCGCCTTCCAGTCGAAGTATTCGAATCTGTGTGTACACCTAATCTCTTTTTGAAAACCTTGACGTTGAATTATTCTGCATATTTCATTACAGGCTTCTTTGAGCTCTTTTCCTGATTCTAGTTCCTTTTTAAACATATTTTGATGAAGCGCCGATAGTAGCATTAGATGCGTAAGATTTGTTTACCTTGGATATTTTTTCTATCAGCTGTTCAAAAGGATTGATTGCTGTGCAGCTTGTGGCTATTATTTTTGCACACATAGACGATTGTTGCAACCAGTTTTGAGTAGCTAGTTGAAGGCAATCTTCATTATTAATAAACTGACATTATGATGTACTGGGCATGATGTACATAATGTGAGTTTACTTAATTCGTTTGAACGAACTCCTCTAGTAGTGCAATCAGTAGGATTTTCTTTAGAACTGGATTTCTGAAATTCTATTCATCACAAAAGATTTATATTTGTGAGAATGTCTCCGAAACCATGATAGCGTCATGGCCATCTTGACTGACGCTCCTAGCATAGATGAGTAAATCATAATTTAGCTACTCTTGTAATTGATTACTCTTTTTTTAGTTGTCTGCTACTGTTTTATCTTGAAGAGCTCTGATTTAATGCAATTTATTTCTCTCTGATCTTTTCGTTTCCAAAAAATTAATATTGAAATAATAATATCGCTTCTTTAAGCAGCTAAAGTGTAGTGGGTTTCCTATTTATTTATTCAATATTTGACTTTCAGACAGGCTTTAGAGTTAGACTGAAGTGGTCCTAAAAGATTTATCAGATCTTATTAGAAGATTTTTAAATAAAAGAAATCTAGCTTTGCTTTACTTTCTAAATTTCAGCAAAGTTTTTAATTCTATATCTTCTTGAAAATTCTACACTAAGTTGCTACCCCTTTTTAATTTCTAAATCAATGCAGAGAAATTCGTTGACCGTATCGGAACAAAATCACGCTATTTGCTTCCACTTTTATTTAACTCTTGGGATTACCACAAGAATTGAGATGGATGACCTTCAAGTTTTATGTGAAGTTATAAGCAATATCCTTTTATAGCCAACCAATAACCAATTGTCCCTATAAATGCTAAAAAGGCACAGGCAATTGTATTCTCTAAAAAGTGTAGACTTGTTAATACTGAATGGTTTATTGAGAGATTGTTTTAATGGAAGTTAAATCCATCTTTTTAACGGGTTGAAAACACTACTCCACTCTCTTGACTTACGATAGAAAATAGAAAAATTCGAATCTAATTAAAAATTCGACATATAGTGTATCCATTGCTATTTTAGTGCACATTAAGTTTGGAGTGACCGAAAAAACTATCAATTTATATACACAAATCCAGACATACTTAGATTAGGTTAGGTTTAGGTGGCCGTCATACAAGGACGTAGCATAGACTCAAAAATGTCCGTAGACCTATACCACTTTTTCTTACCACCTCTTGCTACTGAAACCAATTCGAGCTCTTGACGAAGCGATGAATATCTCTAACACTCACTTCGCTGAGGTCTGTGATATCATACAGGATACGAGCTCCTAGAAACTTAAGCCTGTACTGAGCCAGGCTAGGACAGGTGCAGAGATAGTGAAGAATCGTTTCCTCCTCCTCTTAATCCATGCAACCACGACAGTAATCATGGGAGAGAACACTAAGTCTACTTGCATGCTTACCAATGAGACAATGTCCAGTGATGATAACCACAATTTTACCAATACTACATCGCTTCATAGATATTAGTTGGTTAGTAGTCCGGGCTACTTTCGACGTGAGAAAGCCTGATTGTAAGACCTTAATTGCAGCCTGACTGTCCGTAAAAATGCCGCTATCCCTTACAGATATTACATTATACTTCATCCAATCTATGGCTTCCTTAATTGCAATGAACTCTGCCTGAAAAACACTACAGTGATCAGGTAGACGAAAAGAGAATTTCAGATTTAATTCCTCGCAGAAAACCCCACAGCCAGATTTACCACCCATCCTTGAGCTATTGAAAAAATTAATCGCATCGGGCTTCATAACTGCTTCAGTCGCCCAGTCCAGGGGATTCCTTTATTATTTAGAATAGATGAGCCCCTTATTATTGCAGGTTCACAGAGAAATTGATATGTGTCTATTAGCTGTACAAGCAGCCATTTCTTTAGCTAAAATATCAAAAGGTATAAGATGAAAGAGAATCTTCAGTGCTTGAGTGGAAGTGCTCCTACGTGCACCACTAATACACAGAGTGGCATTTCTTTGAACTTTCATCAACAACTTTTGGTTAGCCTCAGTACTTAGAGCTGGCCACCAAACAGAGACTCCGTACATTAGAACAGTTCTAACTATAGAGGTATAAAGCCAGTGAACGATACGGGATATAGTTTCTATCCTTTCCCAATGACATTTTTATAGGAATACAGTGCTACAGTATATTTCTTTACTCTTTCCAAAATATTAGGCTTCCAATTCAGTTTGTTGTCCAGAATAAGACCCAATAATTTTATTTTATCAGTGATTTTCAAACCATCTCCGTTAAGAGTGGGTGGGTCAAAAAAGGGAAGTTTATACTTCCTGGAAAAAATAAGATATCACCCATTGGTCCATTTAATAAGAATACCAAGAGAATTCTGCATGAGATCTCTCAGGGTACTTGGATATTTACCGAAAATACCAATTGCAATGTCATCCGCATAAGCAACCACTTTAAAGCCCTCCCTCTCCAGGTTTAATAATAGACCATTTATGACCAAGTTACAAAGATGGGAAATAATACACCTCCTTGCGGTGTACCGGTATACACAAATCTACGGACGAATGCTTCACCAAAACTAGCCAAAATGACCCTGCTTCTAAGCTTCTGATCAGACATGCTTACACAGATAAACATTTAACTTTCCGTGGTTTAAAACGTTGATGTGGTTGGCATATATAAAGTACCTTCTGGGCAAATTTGTAAAAAGTTTGAAACGGTTGACGTTTTAATCAACAAAACACATCAATTGTCACTATTATTTTCAGTGGTCGACAAAGTATATATTTGCAAGATCACAAAGATAAATTCTGGTGTTCTAACTGAGGAGGAACCAAAACACAACAATGTCAATTTTTGTGCCCTTTTTAGATCAAGATTAAAATTTTAAAAATCACTTCAATTATCAGGTTGTAATGCGATGTATTTGAGCCCTCATAGACAGAATAAAATAATTGAAGCATATGTTAAACTGATTACACGTTTCGCAGTACTACTTAGCTGACGAAACTAATATGGTAAAGGTAATATTTAACAGTTTTCGTTATCTGGATTAGTCCAAAATTATATAATATTTTGTTAAGTTCGTACTAATGGTTAATGTAACTGGAAAAGGTCTCGTCGCAATTATAATAGCAACCATGGGTAAAATGGAAAGCATTGCGTATATATTACATGGTTGGAATATTTTCCGGTTAGCGGATTAGCGTTACTTGAATATTCACAGAGATCTGGAAATACCTTAGCATAAAGTAATAGTACTATGCATTTATGTAAAGCATTTCCAATAAAAAAGTTTATATAGAATTAGGCTTGCCACCTTTGGAAAATGTCAGAGGAGGATAGTTAAACTTTTGCTTTAAACACTCCAAAACATGTTTGGTAAGTCCAAAACATTCACCAGGTATCCATTTTGGAAAATCTAAACTAATGAAATATCTTAAAAAAGCTGGCCAAATAATTATAGTTTTATCTATTGCAGGCAATAAAGGCAACCTTCGCGTCGATGTGTGCCGAAGAATTTCTTTAAATTCAATTTCCGCGTAGTTCAAAATTCAATCTACTTTTGTCGACGTGAAAAACGTCGTAGGGGCGTTAAAAACGTTTCTTAAAAATAAATTTTCATTAAAAATCTACCTCTTTATAGTTCCTTGGTTTCCGGTGATTACTATCGAACATCTCTTTAACCGCAGCTCGATTTATTTTCTTAACAGCCATTTCTTTCAGTTAATTGAATTCAGCAATTGGATTTTTGTCTGTAAAAGCGCGAGTAATAATTTATTTTTCAATATATTCTTCGGGTTTAAGGTCAAAACTAAATATTGTGGCAAATTTCCAGTAGTTGAATTTGGTATGTAGTTTAATGGCCATTGCAATTGAATAATTTTGAAATCCCATTTGTTGTCTTCTTCGCATATAGTAGCCCTTAGCATAGATAGTATTGTGCGGTTATATCTCCTTTCAATTGGTCTTTCGCTCTCGGCGTTGTGGTTGCGTTCATCACATGCTTTTTGTCGTTGTTTTCGCAATAGCTTTGGAACAACTTACACGTATTAGCGTATAAGGAAATGGTCCAAGCTAAAAAAATTTCTGGAGCATCTTTATTGCCTTCTAAATTCCACATATCCCATATAGTCGTGATTTAGTTGGGCGATTCTCCACTTGATCATTATAATAATGACACATTGATACGCCCTTCGTAAGGCTTACAAACATGTTGGGATTTATTCGCCAAATAATCGTGGAGTATCTATCGTTAATCTGCAATTTGATGTGGTCGTTTCAACGTAATAAATATTTCCCTAAGATCCTCGTTCAATAGGTGCATACCATCAAGCTCATCGTGTTCCCCATTAGTCATTTTATAAATATCTAAACTGGTCGGTTGCATCAGTTCTTCCGTATCGTTTGTATTCCGACTCACCACATGCTTCATATGTGCTCCTGGCCGATATTCCATGAAAAATCGTTATCTGCAAATTTTAGCCACCAAATTGAAATTTTTGGTATTAAATTTTGCATATAAACACGGTACCGTGCTTCCAAAGTTGTGCAAAATATTAAGGTTTTCCATGAACTTTCGAAAAAATCCCGTCAATTCCATAAACTGTAGTCGTATCTGAGTTCTGTTCTTCGGCTGTTTAAAATTTACATTGGCATCTGCTTTTGATCTTTCGGGTGTAACTCGTGATCCTGACACTTCATGTCTTAAAAATTCTGCCTTGCGTTTTTTTCAAACGCTATCTACTGCTATTTTCCAGGTTAAACAATAGACCATGGCACATTATTACATCTAACAACTGCTCTAATTGACCCATTCCCTTGATGATCATCTTACCTCGGGATTATTATATCATCTAGATATACCACTATTTACTCAGTAATATCGTCAACTAATCAATTTTATATTTAACTGATAATGTCCATCAACAGTAACAAAAGCGGTTATGGGTATTGACTCTGGAGTATTCTTGACTCATCGCTACCTGGTAATAATTTGATAATAAATTTAAAACGGTAAAATAGTTAGCCCCGAATAAACTGTCGTTCTTTTTTAGGTCCTTCTCTTTAATATTTACATTGCAAAGAGAGTCACACGCTACAAAATAGGGTATTTATTTTGCTGGTGGAGGACATTTTTGTGTTAGTGGAGGATGGAAGAAATTTCTTAAGAAAGGAGGACTATCCTCCATAAAGGAAGAAGGGTGGCAAGCCTATATAGAATACTAAAAAATATCTTTCATGGCTGATATAATACCATCTAATAGCGACTACACGTTCTACGTTCATATACTAAACTGCATGTCCGTTAACGTAAAATTTTCATCCATATTTTCTTTTGATTTTTTTTCAAAATTACATTTTTTTTTGTTGAGGCGATTTTTTCGAAATATTTAAAAGTTTCAGATTAAAAAAATCACCCGGTATATACCTGAGATGTTTTGTTTTATAAAGGAAATCGAATTTGCTAATCGGCTTAAATTTATTGGATATGTTTTTTTCTAGAAACTTAAGGAATGTAAGTTTAACAAACTTAATTTACAATTGAGTAGTACCAGTAGTAAAAGCATAACTGGAAATTCTACTTTAGTACAAAACAATGGGGATAAAATAGTTTTCCTCAAAAACATTCATTTCGAACGTGATAAATAGGTTACGAGTGTTAAAAACTATATATAATATATTGTTCGATTCCAAGAATTTATTCAGGTGAAAATTATTTGTTCCCAAGAAAATATTTCATGCCCGTTTATACATTTATATATATAGTGATATATAGATGCTTATATATAAAGGATATATGACAAATTTTTGATTTATACTTGAACAAGTATAGTTTATTACGATTATCAATTTTCTCCATTGTTTTCGAAACGAAAAAATTGAAAAATTATTTTTTTTTCTCATTTTCCGGTAGTTTGAAATAATCGATGTGGAAATAATCGAGAGCGTTTTTTTTCTTCATTTTCTTTTTGTTTATCGTATATACTGTTTGCGGGTTGTTTAGAAAATTTCAATTTGGATGATTCCTGATTAAAATTTTTGATTTATTTATTTCATATTTCGTTTTATAATTATCTCACTAAAAATAAATTTACACGAATAAATTTATTAAAAATGTATATATCGGCTTGATTATAAATCGTGTGGATAAATTTTGTCACTTTTTTCAAAATCTGATCAATGAATGCTGTTGAGAAAATCCGTATAACAAACATGTATATAGAAATGATGACATATCCTAATTCAAATCTATTGAAAATGATTTTTATTTAAATTGAAAATATATAAAATTTTGTTGTTGTTGTACATGGAGAGAAACCAATAAAACCACATTCCTCATAATTACCTATATACCTAAATCCTATATAAAAAATATTTCAAAATTATATTGACATGTAAATCCTATTACACTAAACTGAATTGAATACCAAATTTAAAAAAAAAAAAAAAAAAAAAAAAAAAAAAATTCCCATTTCTAAATTACATCGACACAATTCAACATATATACAGTGGCTAAACATATTTTTATTGAGTTTTCTAATTGACATCATATATATGTAGATACATGTAGAATAAAAATTTAATTCGGAAAATTAATTGGTTTTTTCTTTTCGAAACGATATTTTCAGTCTTAGTCGGTATATATACAAACATATAAAGGTGAAACACTCTCCCAATTTATGATTGACAATTGAATGAGATTTAATTGGAAAATAGATGACGTGGATTTTTTTTTTCGTTTTCCATCTAAACAAATTAATTACAATAGCCGTATAATTAATTATAGTATAGCATAGTAGTTGTCTCTAATATCGCGTGATTTTTCGGTTTTGTGCTGCTCGAGCGAATTTCATATTTTAATGATAAAAATATTTGCTTTAGTTAATTAACGAGGGGGAGTAAAATTTTATACTGTATATTAATTAATACCGTGATGTGGGTATAGGGGGTATATTTTTATTTACAAAAAGCTCATCGTCTTTTGTACTTTTTAACTGGTAAATTTTTATCAAATTATTTCTACTGTACTAAATCGAGTACTAAAACATTGTTAGTTTTAAGATATTTGGCAGTTTCAGGATAAAAAAATCACCCGGTATATAGGTAAACGATCTTTAAATAGTATGTGTTCTAACTTAATTTTGTTTTTTGGTCGAGGAGCGCATAGACAATTTGCCATTCAACCATTTTTGGCCAAAAAGAAAAAAACTTCAATAATTCAATAATTTTTCCTCAATTCATTTCAATTCGATTATCCTTTTTTATGTCGATTATTTTGTTGCCCAGATAAATATATATATATATAGTACAAGAACGAAGACATTATTTTCCCTTTTGTTTTTTTCCTTCTTTCCAACTTTTCAAGTTTAATTGTGCGTAGTCAATGTGTTGTTACGGAAAATTTTTCAAATATTTTCTTTTCTTCGATTTTCTTCGTTATGGTATTTCTTCATTACGTATATATATGGTAGCTAGCTATATACATATACAAAAGAATGTGGGGTGTTTTATTTAAGTTCACCCAGTAAATTGTTTGATTTAGTATTTGTGGAAATGAAAAGTTTTTGGTTCATTTACGAATAAGACAAGATTTAATTTAATTTAAAGTATTTCATTCGCTGTTAATAAAAACAAAAAATATGAAAAACTTTTTTGCAATCTACACTCAATGTGTTATGAAATTCCAAAGTTCCATATTTAATCGGACAAAGTCTATATATATATATACACGAATACGATATTAAGATTTTACGAATTAAGAAATAGCATCTCGACAGATGGTTCTAATGCTGAATTTACATAAATATGTATTATCATTGTATGTGTATAAAAAAAAAATTATTTTAACATTTTCGATGTATCTATTATAATTTTATTTTTATTTTTTTATTAAAGTCTTAAACTTTTCGAAAACATGTGTTGTACCATATTAGTACAATTATCTAAGAATTGGCAAATTTATAATCTTAATAAAATACAATATTGTGTTTTGTTCTTTTATATTTGTGCTGACTTTACTTTTTTAAGTGTTAACATAATATTATAGCCATATGGCTCTGTTGTGTTTCGAAGAATTTATAATTAAAAATGTTTTTTTTTGTCTAAACCATTTCTCGAAATTCATTTGATTTACTAATGATTTGGTATATATATAAGACAAATTCACTAATGGCTTAAAGAAGTCGAAAGAATACAAAATAAATTTAATTGACTGAACATAATTGTATTGGATAAGAATCGCACACATTATCGCATAAAACAAAACGACACCCCCACCTCCACCATACTAATGATTGTAAATCTTTCTAATTTTTGTGTATTATGTTGTTTTCGATTTAATTAAATCGATTTGGTATTTTAGTTGTCTGTCTGTCATGAGAATTATTTTTTTTTTAGGTTTATGTGCAGTATCATTAGCCTAGATAAATATTTTCTAATTACAGATATATATATATATATATATATATATATATATATATATATATATATATATATATATATATATATATATATAAATTCGTTATGTCACTATATATAGACAAATATATAGGTAGTTTGGGATTGGTTCAAGACTAAATTGTATATTAGATACAAAATACCAATCAAATTTTATAAACCCAAAGGCAATAATGCAAAAAATATTATAGACGTACATGACTTGAATTCAAGAAAGTAATATAAAAGACAAAAATTCTAAGAAATATTCAAAAATATGTTGTAATCACACTTGTAGATAAAAAAAAATGAAGAAATGCGAAATCTTTATATAGAAAATTTTAATTCCTCTGGTACGAATCATATTTTTGTATTTTGAAAATGTGTATAATTTTCCCAAAAATTATGCCTAAAACACTCTTTTATTATTAAAAATGTGTAACAGTTAAGCATTATTGAGCATCATGATATTATGATCTGGTTTAACAGATGCCAGTTGGTTTTGCTAATTTTTAATTGGTTGGAGTAGAAATGTAAATATATATATATATATATATATATATATATATATATATATATATATATATATATATATAAATATATATAAGAAAAATTAAAAATTAATGTTGCATAAAATAATGTGTCTGAAAGATTTCCATTTACCAAAAAAATAATTAATAACTATTACATCCTCAGGTAGTAAAAACAAATTTAAAGTTGTTAGATTGTAAGTGTTGCAGACCGAAGAGGTGGATAACCTCTTTTAAAATTAAAAATTTGTATAACTGTATTTTTTAAAAATTTTAATGCTGTATAAATTGTTCTTACCATTTATGTAAATTTGTGTCAAATTCAACTTAACCTTGCTTTGTACTTGAAATTTTAAAAATTATTTTCCAATATAATAAACCATAATGTAATTTACCCATAACCAGTGCACGGTAAGCTTTTTTTAACACAAAAGTATAACGAAAACCACAAAGACTGTATAGACAATTTTTTTTGTCTTTGTTGTTTTTGGTGGATGATTAGAGATCACTCTAATCTCTCTGATTAGAGTGTTCAAATGAATCTTCGCTACGATAATGAGTTCAACTGTTAGCCCCATGATGAAATCTTTAATGATCGGAATATTTTTATGTTGTTGATTTTCTTTGTAGTTACTTGTTTGTTTGTAGTGAGGTTAGTCGTTAAGTCCATTCTCATATTTTTGTTTTGGACTATTTTGTTTGGAAATTTTCCAAATTGGACAAGTGTAAGTTAGACTTGGTCTACTAAATAATTTATAAATTTCCAATTTGTTTTATTTATTAAGTTTATTGTCGTGCCTTATTAATGGAAAGAACCGCTTTATACCATGTTTAGTGTTGGTTATGGCACACATAGATGATGATAAGATAGTTCGAAATTTTAAATTTCAATAGTTTGTATACAGCAATCCTGTGTGCCAAAGCGTATAAAAGGCTTTTTAAATACCCAGGAGGACCAAAGACATAATTATTGGCTGTATGCATTAAAAAATGGAATTTTTTTATGATATTTGAGCCTTTATTGTGAAAAAATGTTACAAGATTTTTTATTCAAAGTATTGCAAATCGCTATCCACTACTTTTTCCCATCTTTCTGTCAGCTTATGGATTCCATCCCAGAAACACTGCGCCGGCTTGTAGGCCAAAAACGAATCAAGCCAATTTTCGATACCTTGAACTGAAGTGAATCGTATTCCTCATAGGCCATTCATGGTTCGAAATAGGTGGTAGTTGGAAGGAGCAAGGTCTGGGCTATAAGGCGGGTGAGCAGAATTTCCAATCCGTTATTCTCCAGGTAATTATTGACCGGCGCCGCAATATGTGGCCGAGCGTTATCGTGGTGAAAAATGATTGACTCGGGTGTGGTCGCATACGTCTGCCTGGATTTTTTGCTTCAATCGGATCAATTGTTGACGATAGAGTTGGGCATTGATGGTTTGGCCACTTGGCAACAGCTCATAGTGGATCACACCTAGCTGGTCTCACCAAATGCACATCATGACCTTGGCCCCGTGAATATTTGGCTTGACATGCACTTTTTTGCAATTAGGATTATCGTAATGGATCCATTTTCATCACCAGTGACAATACGATGCAAAAACGACTTATTTTGATTGCGCTCGAGCAGTATTTCGGACATGCAAAATCGTCTTGGCTTCAACTTGTATGGCACCCAATTTCCCAACTTTTGGATGGATTCTAAGGCTTTCAAACGTCCGAAAATTGTTGCCGAAAGTTCTTCTTGCATTTGACATGAAAGTTGATCGAGTAATGCCTCCACTTCTTCATCCTCAAACTTTTTCGGTTGACCAGGACGCTCTTTGTCCTTGATGTCAAAATCACCACTTTTGACGCGACTAAACCACTCAAAGCACTGTGTTTTTGCAAGAGAATGCTCACCATACAAATTCACGAGTAAACGATGACTTTCAGCAGCAATTTTGTTTGCGAAAAAGTGACTCAACAAAACTTCCCGTAAATGCTGTTTTTTTCGCAAATTTGATTCCATAGTTGAAATCGGTTAGATGTACACAATCAAAACAAAAACTTTTAGCTGATTCTGAGAAGTATTGAATAGGGCTTTCAAATGACATATATATCCATGATGTAATATAACACATAAACAAGTAATGACATCTAGTATCAAATTCCGGTTTTTAATGCATACACCTTATATTTTATTATTTAAACTTTCTCGTTAGCTATACCCTACCTAGGGAATGTAGCTTGATGTAAATCAAAATTGTTCATTTTGAATTAAATTCATTGGGTCGACCGATTCTTACACTCTATTTAAAATAATCCTTTCGTTAGTTTTCAGTGAACTATATTAACTATTGTTAGTGATTTTTATGTGGATTTGGAGGTTTTCCTGGTTATTAAATGGGAAAAAGTGCTTTTTTCCAAGATACCAGAAAATATCCTAGTTTAATAATCGATGTTATAAGATCAACAATAATTTGAACAGCTTATAATGGTATTTTATAGATTATTTATAACTTAAACTTTAAGGTAATTACTATTTCCCAATTTTTGTTTTTATGATATATTAATATTTTCTCGAAAAGTTTTCTCAAGAGCTTTTAGCAGTGTTTTTATTCCTGGAACATAAACAACAATTGCTTTTTTTTGATAAAACTTAAGTAGTATTAAAACTTAAGTACAATTAGTAAAAGTTAAATCGACTAGTGTTTGATTTTCAACCGTGACAATTTTTAAGCGGTATCTTAGATATTTCAAACGAGTTAAATTAATGTTTTACCAGTATTGTTAAATAGTTAGAATCAAGATTTGATTTAAATAACACGACTGTAAAGTGTTAACTCCGATTAGATAAAAATTCCATATGATTACATAAAAATTTTGCAAATCCAATTTTTCTGTAAATTGCAAATCTTTTTGTTGGTGGAAGCCCCAGATAATATGATTTTTCATCGTAGGCATTGGTGAACAAAACACAAAATAGCATGTTTAAAATCTACAGTGCTTGGCATTTAAATTTTTTTTTTTTATATATTTATATTTTGTAGCAATTTTTTCCAACAGTTTTTCTATACTGGATAATGTACCTATGTTCTAGGCCATTTTATATTTTTTTGTGATGTTAGTTTTTATTTGCTAACCATTGCGTATTTCCTCAGTGATTTGAATTTATTTTTCTTCAATAATTTTTAAAAATCGTTTTGAATTATAATTTTGGATATGAAGAAAATACTTTTGTAAATACATTATAAAATATATGTACATATTTCAAATTATAACAAAATTTTCAAAATTGAACAGATGTAAACTGGAATGATGTCTAATTGCCTTTAGAGATACAATTTTTCAATTAATGTCTTAACAATTGGCAACCATATAATTTTAACAAAATTTACTTGTACTGTACACGAAAGCACTGATGTTCCAGTAGTTTTAATTAGATTATTGATATGGTAGCTATATTTTTGGCAATGGTGTAGTTTTTAAAATAAATTTGTCTTTATGATTGATAGAACTAATGTATACTAATATTTGAAAATATATATATATATATATATATATATATATATATATATATATATATATATATATATATATATATATGTATATATATATATATATATATATATATATATATATATATATATATATATATATATATATATATATATATATATATATACCGTGGCGCATTCAAAACTCTACGACTTTGTCAACTGCAAACAAATAATTCCAAGTTACTGTGAATATAAACAGATGTTTTCATAAAGTTCATGATTTTGTGAAGCAGAATTTCAAACATCTATAATTTAACATCGGAAAATTATTTTTGATGTATACATAAATTGTTCGAATTTATTTGTGCATTAACATTTTATTTTATATAGAAAGAGAAGTTTGCAAAAGGTCCATATACAAAATAAAATTTTAATAAATACTGTATATCTTATTATATATACATAAATATCTATCTATATATATATATATATATATATATATATATATATATATATATATATATATATATATATATATATATATATATATATATATATATATATATATATATATATATATATATATATATATTTATTTATTTATTTATTGGTTAACAGTTCAATATAATTTAATTATGCACAAACATACGAGTATACAAATAAAAAATAAATAAAACTAGAAATTATACAAATCAAAAATTAAATAAATACACGACTATACATATGGATTCAATAATAAATAATAACAAATACAATATAGTATTCAATTTTAATTAAAAAAAAACTAAAGTTTAATAAAAAAATAAAAATAAATAATAAAAAATATGCCTATAATGCATATAAAAACTAAAAATAGAAAAACAAAAATAACATATAGTAAAATTAACTATTACAAATTAATAATGCAGCGATACGTCGTTTAAATTCATTCTTATTAATATTAAAGTCAAATTCAGAGTAAAACTTCAAAATTGCAATTCAAAATTACAATATCTACAGAATTGTGACAACCGTAATTGGTTTAATGTAATTGGTTTTATGTAATTGGTTTTATGTAATTGGTTTTATGTTTTTTTTTTTAAAGTTAAGAAGAATCAATGTGATCTCAAACAGTAGGTCAAAAATGAAACAAGCAAGGAATACCGAACGTCTTACATGTAATTGTTGAATCTGGAGAAGCTTACATCGTTCGTTGTAAGATAAATATTCGGACGTATTCATAAGTCGACGACAAAGGGATCTAGTAAATTTTCTTTGAACCCGCTCAATTCTTTCTGATTGACTTTACCAACAAATATTCCAACTGAGATCTCACTAATGTAAAATACATAGCTTTTATAGCCTCAATATTTTTGAATGGCTTGCAAGTTCTAAACATAAAATCAAAAAAGGCCTAGGCCAAATTATTAATATAGGGCTCTATAGTCGTAAAATGAAACAACCTTAAGTTTATATCACATGAATCATAGTATAAATACACATAATACACTACTATAATATGTTAGCCATTGACATGTTAGATGTCGCTACTATGGTATCGTTTTAAAATAATCGAAATATATGTATATGTATAATCGCTTAAATGTCATATATTTATCCTAAATGTGGACGATATTCTATCGATGACATTTGAAACTTCAACGGATAAACCTTGTTTTCTCATGATGGTATACTATACTATATTTTTTTATACTATTTAACTGGTCCGCCATGGTTGAGCAATGGTAATTTTTTAATTATTCCAAAACACTGAAACTTCCCTCGGCTGAAGAAACCAATGCAGCAATACTTAGAAATATTCTTAAAAAAATGCTTTAAATTAATTCCAAAATTTTGTTTTACTGGTGTATTTTGTTTTTCGTGTTCATCAGTTAAGAAATTACCAAAAAACATCAAAAAGACTGCAAATTTGTTTTAAGTGCGGTTTTTGTAAGCCATAGTTATTATGGAGTTATCAATTACGTTAAACTTATTTTTTAACTGCAATAATTTTTGCTTTCGCCAATGAACAACTATGAAACTATGAAATTGTTAAACTATCAATATTTTTTGCTCAGTATTAAATGCAGCATTTCGAGCTTCAGTTACATAATTTGTCTGAGGTCCTGTCAAGATTTTGAGCCATATATGGCTAAACACATTCGAATTTATTTAAATACAGTTTTTTAAGTTTAATTTTAGTCTAGCAGACTATCTATTATATATATATATATATATATATATATATATATATATATATATATATATATATATATATATATATATATTTAGTTTTTGTTAGTGTTACTATCATTTTATTTCGGTACAGGATAAAATACACCCCAGTCATGGTCTCGGTTGATATGTTCTAGAAATATAATTGTCGCCATGACCACATGTTACAAACTTAACTTCTTCAAATATCATTTTATGCGAAATGACTAAACAAATGACTAAACGCAAAAATAACTTTAATTCTTTCTTTGAGCGTAACTGTGTACATGTTACAAATACTTAATCGTTCGGAATAAGCTTTAAAATAAACATATAGAAAACATAATAGTATGATATTCCGAGTTGTAACAAGAGTATGTTACCTTTAGTTTTGTGTCCATACTTAAAATGCATATTCCAAAATAATTTTTTTATCGAGTACTGTTGTTGTAAATCTTTATAGATTGTTCCGTTTTCCTAAACATCCTGTCACTTATACAACCTCTTACATACCCTTAAATTTTAGAAGCACTTAAAACGTGTCGATTTCTATAACTTTTTGGAAAAAAAATGAATTTTTGGAAATCCAGGAGCTTAAGAAATCAAGGGCACGGGGGTATACCATCTCGAACAAAAATTGATGCAAAACGTTTACTAATATACTAACTTAGGTGCAAATCAACATATTCCTTCTTTGTGTGTAATCAAATTCCATTCATATTTTGATACGGTTGTGCAAAACCATTTTATTATTTTTTGGCGGGAAAATTGTTTAACATCAAAATTATTTTCTTTAGATACATATTTAATTTAATTTAGATCGGTTGGAGAGGCTAGTGATGTGATAAAAATAATTATATTTTTGTATTATTTACAAATTTTATCTAGCAATTTTTTTTATTTATTACGTTTAAAAGTAGTTAGACTTAAAGTCAATTAAAATAGAAGCACACAAAATACCAATCCAATAACTGAGTCTCATCACAGTAGGGAAACAATTAAATTAACGGGCAAGTGCAACAGTTAGAAGGTAGCTAATTGATATAATTATTTTGCTAGATTTAAAATAAGACAAATAAAAAATTATTTAATTATTTTTTGTCTAACTATTCTTACTGCAAAGAAACTTTCTAAGATTGTAAAATCTTGCCATAAGGGTAAGTCATTTCAGTGCAATTAAATATAATTATGCTATCGCGTTTTATTCAAACAAAACTTAAATTGCACCAGACGGTTTTATTTTAAATTATTGTGTAGTGCAGCCGGTCAAACGCACCGATCGCAACCAACAGTAGTGGCACTAACACTAAACGCCAGTATTTTCTATCTCACTTATCAATTGCCGCAATGCAGAGACAATACCAGGTAACAAATCCTGAAAATATTGCCACTCATAGATATTTTAGGATGCTTTTTCGCTTAATTGAACTTGAGATTCAAAGTCCCAAGTTCAGATTTGTGTTTCATTTGCATCCGATAAAAAATAAACCACGAAAAGCTACCATTAAAAAAATGTTTTAATGATCCAACATCGTATTCAGAAACTTCGGGTAAAAGTATTTTTCGAATAGTGTCAGCGGTATTCCATAGATTGTGGAATCTAAACGTGGCTAGTGTTATAACTGTTTGCTTGGTGTGTGACGGGTGTGGCGGACAAATTCAATAATAGTTTGGATGGATGCTTATATTTGTTGTCTACAATAGCGCAATTAAATATTAAATTCGTGGAGTTAATATTTCCTGTAGCAAGGCATTTTTATATCCCACTCAACCTCGTATTCGCCCAAATAGAAAAAAAAGTGTAAAGCTATGTTTACCATTGTCGAAGTTAATCAATATTTAGACATTTATAAAAATTTTGGAAAAAAGTAAGCCTTAGTTAGAGACCAATGTCTGGTCTTCAATTTCAGACTAGCAATGGGAGAGTTTTAAAGCCATCGACGAATTGGCATTTTCAGTTTCAGGCATCAAAGCGTATGATAGGCAAAACAAGAGTGTGATGAAGAAAAAACAAAATGATATTTTCAATGAAGTTTAACATTGAACCTTCAGGCATATTAGTAAAACAAAAAAATTGGCCAATATCAATAAACTTGACAGGGGCAGTCCATCTTATGTGGGTTATAAAAAAAGACGTCTTAAGCGCAGTATCGGAAAATAAGGAAAACTGTGAATTACACGTGTAAGATTTGGCGCTAAAATTTGAATGATATATTCCAAAACGACTTTTTGATGAGTAGAACTCAATATTTTTTGTTATTTATTAAGCGAGATCTATTCCTATGTTGTTAACTTCAAAACCTGAGTATTCCAGAGCTTGGTAACAAAACCAGCTTATTTAAAAATAAATGCGAAATATTTTAAAATTTTTGCCTAGAACAAGGTTTATATCTTCTTTTATTGTATATAAGCAAATAATGCTAATTAATTTGCAATACTAGTTTATGTGCTCCAAAATGGCTAAAATGGGAAAGATAGCCTTTTGCTTCTAAGCTACACCCTTTGAATTATGTTGGCAGAAAGTCTGAATATTCAAGGTTTAGTCTCCAAGTTCATACTATATTATTTGAATTGTTAAATCTTGACATTTAACCGAGTGCTAGCGTTGATTTTATTCCTCCTATTTTTAGATTCTATTTCTGTTCTTTTTAATAGAAGTCTCTCGTATAGATATTTTCCTTCTCTTTGGAAACCCTCGTTGGTTAAAATAATTTTAAAATCAGGCTATAATTTTTAATTATAGGGGTATAAATATTTGCTAGCTAATTAGATTAGACCTTATTCGGAATCTAGAACTCAGATTATGAGGATTAGTAGTTTTCAGTCAGGGATGATTAAAGTTACTTTAAAAGTTCTTCAAGATAGCTACTTAGAATCCAGTTTTTTCACCCTTTTTGTAAATGATGTTGTCAATTGTTTGATTTACTCCTATATTTTGATTTATTCTATCGAAATTTTTTGGTGATTGTATTATTGAAATGATAGGTGTATTTAAGGACTTTCATACCTTAACGGCGAATTTATCGTTCCTCAAGCGCATTTGCGTTTCTAAAGCAAATTCAATGCTCAGGTTCGACAAAAGATGTTCAAAGGATTTTTATGGTCCTTTTTTATTATGACACTGTATCTCATGTGTTCGGTCATTAATGGAATATGTTACTGTTATGTAGAAACCTTTGTAATGGTGGTAACTACAAAATTGCGACAAAAATATAGGCATGTCATTAATAAACATTATAAATAAAAAAGATCCTAAACTCGTCAAGTGGTTTTCAAAAACTTACAACATTAAAGATATAAACCATTTATAGATTAAAAATCGATAGTAATATAATTATTATAGAAATTAAAATGCCCTTAACATATCTCGTTTACATACCACATAGTATAGATATGTAGTACTACCATCATAAGAAAAAACAGTTTTCCCATTGATGTTCGGTAGATTATCATCACAATTTAGAATAAATATATGACATTTAGGCGATTATACATATAAAAATATTTTGATTTTTTTAAAACGATACCAGTAGCGACATCTAACACGTTAATTGGTTAACATACCATGGTAGTACCATGTGTATTTATACTATGCATGCCATAAGCTGTTTTTACACAATTTTTTGAGGCGGATGATGTAAATGTGTAAACCCGATACCAAGGCATTTTTAGGCTCAAAAACTAATACAAATTTCACTTGAAAGTTACTACAAATTCGAGAAACAGTTGTTTCAGATAATTGATTTAAGAAAAATCCAGGAACTTAAAACTCTATAAACAGATCAGCAATTTCCGGTTAAAAAATTCAACAAAAATCTAAAATGTTGTTTATTTTTAAGGTAGACTATAGTTAAAATAAAAGTTTTGTCTTCTTACGGAAACTTTCCATAAACTTTCTTTCTATACATATATTTATAAGATTTTCATTCATCAAATATGGATTGCTTAAATATTAAAGCAATTACTTAAATCTATCAATAGATTAAGCCAGACAGTATAATACTACTAATTTATCTGCAAAAGCTTTTGTTCTAAAATCCAACATGTGGTTGTCTTTATCTTTATACTATCAACTTTTCTTCGTAATATTTTCAGCAATGCTAGAATATTAAACATGTTAATTATATGTGAAATTGTTAAGAACGATATGAGTTATGTTGGTGTGTCTGCATATATATAGTAAAAAGTTTTTCATATAAAATTTGATTTCATTACACAGCCGCATACACACAATAACCCGAAAAGTTGAATAAATATTTTTTTTTTGTTCGAAAAACTTTTCAACTATATAATATTTTTAAACATAATATATTGGAATATACGAGAAGAAAAATCAGGTATTTTACACTTGAATATGCCTTCAAGTTTTTTGTTTAATAATCTATTATAAGTTAAAACTTTATTTTAATTGTTAAACATTTAAGTGCATAATATGCAATAAGAAATTCCATTTCAATAAATATATAGTATGTCACAAGCTTTAAAAGTTTTTAATTCGTATTACCGCGGTTAATTCGCGCATCCAACCAAACGAAAATAAAAACGTAACCCATCATATAAAATTATTTGTCACCAAATTTCTTCGTCTTAAAATTAAACTTTGTGTGCCCCATTCAAATTAATACCTTTACACAAATTTGGTACAAAAATAATTGTATAAAGTTTTTAGGTAGGTTTTTCACTCCCATATATCGTCGAAATAAACTTTTCGCATACTTTACGTTTTCAAAACAGTTTTTTTTTTCTAGATCACATTTAAGATAAAATTGCTTATTTTCTACTTTACATAATTTATTAAATATATAACGACAACATCGTATATACATAGTCGCTATTAAATTTGTAATCAAAAACAGCCCAAAGTTACGGAAAATGTAATATTGAATATCAATCATGTTCACTGGAAAATTGTTGGGATCTCGATACATGTGAACTATACTTTATAATTTGTATGATATGATGACTTGGTGAATAAATTAAATTTTTATTCGATTTTTTACGACATTGTACCAAAAGTTTGTTACCTTACTTGGAATATGTATTTGGGTGGCGGAAAAATAAACGGAAACACAAAATTCTCTATGTAATATTTAAGACAGTTTTGTTAAGTTTTGAATTATATATTTTATTGTGTGACTCGTTTAAATGTTTTATTATGTTATGGTTGCGGGATGCCAGGCAGTTTAATTTAATTTGATTGTTTTTAATAATTTGATGATTTTTTTTTATGTTTTTTAATTTAAAATTTTAAAACCTTATACACGATGGTTGTGTGCAGTTTTTAATGCCTAATTAAAAATAAATTTCAAAATTGACCAACAACAGCAAAAAAAACTGAAAAAAGGTCAAATATTTAACTTAATCATTCATTAACCCACAAAAACGAAAAGAAAATGTATACGGAAGATTAAATGGAAACCCAGCACACAATTATATACCACACACACCCAATTATATAATTATATAATTACTAATTAAAGTCTTTAGGATTTGAAAAAAAAAAAAATGTTCGTTCGTATTTGACATGGAAATTTATTTTCTATTTATACGGTAAAATCAAAATAATTTTCGTATACTAATTAGAGTTTCATTTTAAAAAATTTAGATTTAAATTGGAATTTAATGTTCTTGGTCCTCCGCATATTATTGTAATGAACATAAATGTGTTCCAAAATACCTTATTTATGTCGTCGCATCATTATTATACAATTAAATAAATTTTCTTTTTTTTTTACAGAAAAACAAAAAATAAAATGTATTTCATTTTCTTTTTTTTTCTATCTCGTTTCAGGTAACCTTTTTGAGACATCACGTATACAACAAAATTCCAACAGTTTTTTTTTTTTTGGAAATTCATCAATTTTAAAATTACGACAACGTCGAAAATCGAGTTGGGTAACTTGGAAAAAAAATAAATAATCGAAAAACAAAAAAAAAAAAAATTGACGAATCAACTTAATTTTGTAATCCTCGTCGAATTTTTCCTTTTATCCAGTTTTCTCGATTAGCCTCTTTAATTTTTTTCGAACTGCGAAACTCAGTATTTAATATCCAACATCTTTAGACTAATGATTGAAAATTAACTTATTTTATCCGAACACTTTTCTGGTGTTGTTTTTGTTGTTTGTTTGTTTGTTTGTTTGTTACTTTACTTATTCAACCCGAAACTTTTTTTTTTTTTTTATAACAAAATTTCATCTTAAAAAATGAAAGTTTTATCGTTGTTGTGCGCTCTGCTTCGTTGTTTAGATATATTAACCAAGAATGAATAATGAACCGCGATATAGAACAAAACGGTTATTTCTTTATTAAAATGTATATTATGTACGAGATTTCGTAACGTTTTGAAAAAAAACTTTAAGCATTTCAAACAAAAAAAAAAAAGTTACAATGTAACAAAACGAAAAGCACACCGATGCCGATGTAAATAATAAACAGAAACCATCAAAAATACACATAACAATATGCGGGAGGAAAAATCGTAATAATAATTTTCATTTTTCTCGTCTATTTATTATTCATAACGGGATTTTTTATTTTTATTTTTTTGGTACACAGAATGTGTTTGCAAAAAATGTGTTTTTGTTATGATTTTATGTCTGTTAGTATATATATACATATAGAAACATGACTTATGATTAGAATAAATTAGATCATCTATCTTGAGAGTTGTTGGTTTTGAACTTCCTAATTTAATAATGCTCATTAGAGCTTTTCACGGTATAAACCTAACAAAATAAAAGTATATGCTTTTGCTCAACATTTTTCACAGAAGCGCGTATTACATTTTTTAATTATAATCAAGGGTATAACTTAAGTATGATTGAAATTGTAAACAAATTTTTAAAGTACTCGTGAGAATATTTTGACCTAGGGCTGTGGGAATTTTGTAATTTATCGGCGAAATTCGATTTGATCCGTTTGGGTATCGGCTGTCATTTGATGCAACTTGTCATGAATTTGTATAATCATAGCCATGCGGATATCTACAAAAAAGCGACAGGTTGTTTAGCAATAACGGTACTCTTTTCAGCTTTCAAACATCGTTTTGCGCTACCAAATGGTTCAAAAAGTCGTAATTCGTAGGAACTGAACATATGTTGTTGTATATGACGCAAACATATGAGGCAATGGTGATCAGACGCAATTCGAGAAATTGTCACTCCTAGCTTTCGGTTTCCTAGCAATCCCTTCGACCAATGTTTGTTAAATACTCTCGAAAAGAAGTTAATCAACTGTTGCATGTCATCAGAATCCCTTTTTTGTTTGCCAGTGCTATATGACATAGAACTGTGCAAAATATATGTAATCATAAGAAATTGTCGGCATATTGATATAATTTTCATCATTCAAATCGGTATAGCCAAACGGTCAGCCATTTCATTTCCATAGATATCCATATATGAGATTGAACCCACATCAACGAAATGACAAAATTTCGAATGCTGCCAGTTAGACTTAATCTTCGACCGTCGTCCAATTTACTAATCTAGTAATTTACTACCATGGTATGATATGTTAACCCATTTACGTGTTAGATGTCACTACTGGTATCGTTTTAAAATAATCAAAATATTTTTGTATGTATAATCGCCTAAATGTCATACATTTATTCTAAATGTTGACGATATTCTATCGACCCGACATCTGGAACATTAATAGGTAAACTGTTTTTTTCTTATGATGGTAGTACTATATGTATTTATACTATGAGTATTTATACCATGCGATGTAAACCATGTAATTCCGCGTCCATGTAAACAAGCTAATACTTTCTCCTTCTAACGAAATGATATGTTAATGTACAAAGAAGCATTTTCTCTAAAACTTATCTCACGTACATTGTTAAACGACTGATTGGCCGATTTGAGTCTGACTCATTAAGATTTTTTACAGGTTTATGAATCGGGACTAACTTTGTTCTGTGCCATTCAGAGGAACACCGCAGTGTTCCTCTGAATGGCACAGAACAATTTACCGTGGTACATTCTTTAGAAGGAATGATCTAATTCTATCCAATCTTGGTAACGTATTATAACAACAACTCAATACATTTTCAAGTCCGAAGAATTAAAATGGTTGAATCATCCAACTCGTAACTTGGTCATCTTGTCATTTTGTCCTATTCGATTTTGACGATTTTCGTTTAGCATATATTTGATGATTAACACTTTTGTGGTAGTTGTAAGCAGCCAGGAATATACCAATCATGTTAAAAATAACACTATATTGACCACCGTTTTGTTTTTGGTTTACAAGTAAAAGTCCTAGCAAACTTATCGAGATTGTCAACCCAATTTTAATGGCGTTGTATTCTAAAGTTATAATACTTGGTTTATTCGACATAAAGTTAAATTATTAATCGCTGTGTAAAGTGTATAACAGTTCAATGAACGTTTTTGTTGATTTCAAATACTATTACGTGGATCAATGCATTTGGTACACATTGTTGAAACTCTAAAAGTGATGTGGTTTAATTTTGAGCGGTATGTGCAGTTACTCTTTTCTCTTCTTAGAACCAGAAAATCTTGCGTCCTAGTCACATCAGAATTTGAGCTACATTTCCGAGTAACATATTTATTTTGTTACTTAATGCTAACCTCTGTTCGGTCGTTCAACAGTTTGCTACATTTTCTTTTGCATCTGCCACCAAATTTTTATCTTTAAAATCTGTGTCCTCTTTGGATTCATTTGGATTTATATTGTTACTCACACCGTCGCAATTGAACTATTTTCTGATCAAGATTATCGTCGGCTGCCTTATCTTCAACGCCGATTCTGGGGTTGAAACCCTATCAAACAGTTTCCGGAGATCTATGAGCTGCATTGCCTTTTTCATGAGACAGTAGATTCTTATTCAAATGTTTTTTATTTTTTTGTAAAATGCTTTCCTCTCTACTTCTATTAGTATAATAACGAAAAAATATACGAAGGAAACCTGATAGTACTTAACATGTAAGCATAGTAAATCGATTTTGTTGTTGTTATTTTTAACAACATCGTAAAAGAAATATATGCGTTCATTTGCACAAAAATGTACTTGCTTTTTTTAAATTCAATCGTAATTACCATAAATAACAGTAAAATGGAAAAGTTTTCAATGGTATTCTTTGTAAAAGTCATTTGTTGAGGCTATCTAAATGATTCGGACTATTTATATGATAAAAAATATGTTTATTATGTTTTAAAAATGGTTGCGGTTAATTTGACCCTAATGCACAGGGTAAGAGAATAGAACCCGAAACTTAATTTATTAATTTGATGATTTTGCTTCAAGACGACTACACATTTTTGTAAATTTATTGGAACCTCTTAAGTTTTTATTTAAAAATTAATAGTTAAAGTTAAATAAGCTCTTTTGAGTAACATAACAATTTTTTTTAAAAAATATTTATAAGTTCTTAGAAACTCTCTAATTTATTTGTTGTGTCTTTTTGCGAAAAACTTAAGGGAAGCAAGTTTTTATGGTTAGTTTATCTAACTTGTTATCCATTTTTAAAAGTAATCAGCTGAAAATATTTTTTATTTTAATATTAAGAGCTTTTCAAATTAGATTATAATTATAAAGCTCTAGATTAAAATCTTTTAAGAAATATGACCCATTTTATTTTTAATGAATTGATAAAGAATTTTTAAAATTCTCATGATCATTTTTATTCTAAACTTTGTAATTTTCCCCAGGTTTGATATTTTAAAATATTTTTACTTCAAGATGCAACAATTGTATGTTAATTTCAAAATTATGTACTTGTTTACTAACATATTGTTATAACCTTTTAAGCAAATCGAACCTGTGTTCGTGCGTCCTCAATTTGGCTGGTGACGGCGTAAGGTAGGACGTTAAAAATTAACTGCGAAAGAGTTGGGAGAGCTTTGGCCCCAGAACAGATTGCAGAGTTCAGAAACAAAAAAAAACCTTTTAAGCTCTGTAACGTGTTTTCCGAAGGTTTTCGAATTATTTTCGTAAATGTTTATGTTTAGTCCAACCAAAGTTATTGGTACCTAATTTTTACCTAATACGTTGACTATTAAGAAGTTAACAAGATAATTTTTTAAAACGTTGAACCTTATAAATGTCGAAATTGTTCGTTGACTTAAAAAGTCTTAGAAAAGCTTTCTTTAGATCAACCAATAGTCCAAAAGTTCGAAATTTTCAAACACTGAAATTAAACAAAATATTGTAATTAAAAGCTATAGTGTTAAACCTAGGTTGACAGCTCTTAAACATTCATAAGAATCCTATGAGTTAAGTTTCGACAATAGAATTAAAAAAAAAAAAAAAAATATTTTATTACTATTTTATTTACTATTTTAGTTATGAAATTTTAGAATTAATACGGAAAAGCTTCTTTTCTTTGTATAATAAATTATAGTTTTTATTGTGCAAAATAAATAAGTAATGCTTTCAAATACAGGTAAATTTACACTTTCGTAAAAAGATTTTAAATGTAAACGTTTATTTTGGTTAGGCAGAAAGCTCAAGATTATTATGTGTTTAAAGTTTGGTAATATTTTAGTTTATGCATTACATTCTTAAAAATATTAGAAATTATATATTTATCACTGTTCAAAGAAAATGTTTAAAAGTCAAAAGTTAAACAATTTATATGAAAAGCGCAATGCTATAAAAGTTAAAATTACAAAATATATTTGATAGCTATATCAAGCACCGACATTGTAAGCCAGTTATCAACAATTTAAACAATTTACGATTTGTGAAAGCACGATTACGAAGGCTCTAAAGATTCTGAACTTATGTGCCTTTTTCGTAAACTGTTATTTCGAACAACCAGTCAAGAGAAAGCTGTTTTTAAGTAAGCTAGGTTTTAACATATATGTTTCTATTTTCACGTGCTGGATAAAAATTACTACATAGGTATTTTTTAACTAATTTCAGTAAGTAAAAGCTCTTCTTTGCAACTTGTTCCATCAATTAAATTATTTAAAATCTTAACAAACATTTGTTTTAAGCACAGTTAAAATTACAGTTAAAAAGATTGGGGTTTTTTAAACATTCAAAGTATTACTAGCTTTGAGCTTAACATAAATTTAGACACATTAAATTTGACATTTAAATGTTTAGTGAGCCAATTAGTAATGCCAATTTTTTTTATTGTATACCTATAGCTTATATATATTTAATATCATTAATTCTCCATGTTAAGCAATAAGTTAGTTGAAAAAGTATCAATGCAGTTTTTGATCAAAACTATGTTTAAAAATACATTTAAAAGCTTAAGATTGCAACACGGTAAATCTAACTTTTAAAAAATCAAATCAATTAGATGTGAAAGCACATTTGCATTGTACATTAAATTGGTATTCAAATATTCAAATACATTTTCATTAGAAGCTTTAGCGTATTATTTTAAAAGTTTTTAGTCGGTAGTCAATATTTAACCTTTTTCTAAGTTAGCCACTTTTAAACTTTTAAATAAATGTAACTAAATATAATTTATCAGTAGGAACAAAGCTTCTTTAAACTTAGGAGAATTTAAAAATTCAATTCAATAATTGTTAAACTTTATAAAAAACCTTTTAAGTTACGTTCAAGAATTAAAAGCTCATTTAACACCAGGAAAATCAAAGTTTTAAAAAACAAATTAATTAGATGTGAAAGCACATCGTATAATAAATTGAAATTAAAGATTATAATCATGAATTAATACAAATTTTATAGGAAGCTTTTTCGCATTATTTAAAAGTTTATAGTAAATATGTAACCTCTTTTTAAATTAGCAGGACCTTAAAATTTTTATAATATTTGTAAATCGTGTAAAGCTCATTTAAATGGGAGAATCTGATTCATTAAATTTTTTCTATTATGTCTTCTAAATGTATAATATTACAATTATAACTGTAACGCTTTATTTGAAAATTGTTAGTCGTTATTAAATACGTGGATATCACGTTAGCTCGATTGAAAATCACATTTCAAAATTTGTTTCTAATTTCATGATAACAATTATTGGAAAATTATTAAGTCTATTTCAGCGATTAGCTTATATTTAAACTTAAGCTTCATTTCAATTTTTAGCTATTGATTTAATTTTAAATATATTAATCAATTTAAAAAAGCTCTTTGATAAAATCTTACACATTTAAATCATAAAAAAAATTGATTTTAAAAAGCTTTATAGTGAAAACTGGAGTATAAAAGCTTTTTAATAAATGTAACGAAACATAATTTATTAGTAATAAAGCTTTTAAACAATTAGGGATGCTTAAAAATTCAATTCAATATTTGGTAAAAATAAGAAAAAGCTTTTAAGTTTAGTTTATGTATTTAAAGCTCAATTGACACCTGGGAAGATCAAATATAAAAGAGCTTAATTAATTATATAGGAAAGATTTTTTTCATAGTATAATATAGTAAACGTGTAACCTCTTTTTAAATTACCAGGGCCTGAAAATTCTAATAATATTTTCAAGTTGTTTCAATATGCTTATCAATTAAAAAACTGATCTTTTAAACAACCTAAGACTTGTTTGAAAGTTGTTTATTCAATATTAAAAATGTGAGTTTCAAAAATTAAAATTACATTTCTCAGTTAGTTCCTCCTAATTTAAAGAATTGGAAAATTTTTTAATTTAGTTTTGGGATAAAATGCTTATATTAAAATTTAAGCTACCTTTCAATTTTTTATTATTAAATCAAGTATAGATGTCAATTTCAAAAAGCTCGTTTTTAAATAATAAAACCTTACGCATTTAAATCATATTATTAAGTTGGTTAAAACATTATTAAATTGTCAAATCAAATTTTTGAAAAGCTTTAGATTAAAAACTAGAAAATTAAAGTTCTTAAATAAAAATAATATAAAGTTTATAAAGTTTCTTTCAAGCTAGGAGGGATTAAAAATCAAATCAATATTTTGTAAAAATATTGAAAAAGCTTTTAAGTAAATTTCAGATTTTATAAGCTTATTTGGCAACTGAAAAATCAAACACAAAAAAAATTAATTAGATGTAAAACCACAACTGCATTGAATTTTACAGTAAATATGAAACTTTTTTTAAATTTGCTAGGTCTGATAACTCTAATAATATTTTTTTATTTCTAACCGGAAAAATATTTAAAAGCTGATGTTTTAAACAAATTTAAACTGTAAACTGTCGTAATCTTAAGATTAATTTATTATCGGGCAAGTTTGATTATTAAGCAATTGAAACTTCCACGCTTTATTTAAATTACGTTAGACAATATTAAAGCGGGAACAATTATTAGAAAACCTTTTAGTTCAGTTCATGAATTATAAGCTTTCATTATTTAAAATTTCACCTACATTTCAATTTTGTATTCAAATTTTTAAATATCAGTAAACATTGTAACATTTGTTCTGGATTTTATTTAAAAGTTGACATTGAATCAATTTAAAATATATTAGTCAATGTAAAAAGCTCTTTTATAAAATTTTAAAGCCTGCATATTTAAATCATGATTTTAAGTTGGTTAAAATTTAGATAAACCTTCTTTAATTAAATAAAGCCATAAAAAGATTTTAAGAAAAGTTTTGGGTATTAAAAGCTCTATTAAAGTTGAAGTAAAATTTGTAAAAAAGCTCCCTTACATTTTATTATAAATTAAAGTTTTAATTATTTAAGGGTAATAAATAATTCTTTTAAGTAAATTTTATAATAGTTTTACGAAGATATGACAAATCGAAAAATAGTTTAATTAAATTAAGTCTTTGTTCTTGTTGATGTACGTATATATACAAAAAGACAAGAATCTCTTTTTCTTCTAATTTAATATTAAAATTGTTGTTAATATTCCTTTTGTTTTTTTTTAACATATTCACGTATAATCCGGAAAATAGTTTTATAAGCTTTTTATATTTATTTTGATAATTAAAAGTTTCTTTCTATTCTTTCTATTCTTTTCGATGATCGCAAAGTTAAATTGTTGTACTACAAAAAAGAATAGTTTTATTTTATTTTGGTTGTACATTGTTGTCATTTCTTTACAATTTGTCATTGTGCTTTTTCTTTTATTCTGTAGGAATGTTTTGTTGTACTCGAAAATAATCAGGATCTACCTTCCATATCATACATCAATATAAAATAAAAAAAAAGATCATCGAATACGACGGTAATGATATAATTTTGCATAATACATGCTTATTATGAATAGTATATTGTATAGAGGTTTTGCCTATCTATCTTGTGATTTCCTTCATATTTCATAAGTTTTTATCACAAAACCTATCACTGGATGGATATAGATGAAATGTATAAACTTTTGTTATTTTTGCTAGGTTGTTGAGAGGGTAATAATACACTTTTTGTGTTGTTTGGTATAAATTTACTAATGCCGATATATATATATATATATATATATATATATATATATATATATATATATATATATATATTTATATATATATATAATATATATATATATATATATATATATATATATATATATATATATATATATATATATATATATATATATATATATTCATACAACAAATAATCCCATTTTATTATCATCTTCATCACACATATTCAATTCATCTTATTATTTATGAAAACTTCCATAATATATACTTATATGTATATATATATATAACTTAAAGTTATATTTGTTTTGTTGTCGGTGGTTTTTGAATGAATTGTAGTTTTTTTTTACGTCGTTATACCACTAAATTATGCAAAAACATCGTAAAGTGATGATAATATGCATAAATAACTTTACGTTTGAAGGTCAAACGTGCTTATAAAAATTATGTAATATAAACGATGCCTAATAAAATAAAAAATTGTATGTATAGAAAAAATAAAATGTTCATCTCTCAAGTAAAATTTATATCGTGTCCTCGGAGTATAAGATACACACAAAACGTAATATTAATTATTTTAAAATCCCTAATTCCCGAGTATCAGATTAACGTTTAAAAATGAAAATGATAAAATGATAAGTTTTTTTTTTTTTTTTTTTAATTTTTAATGAAATTATTTTAATATAAAATGAACGAAACTTTCAAGTATTTATGTTATACGTATATATGGAAGACTTACAGAAAAGAGCTTTTTGATCGTAATGCAAAAAAAAATATATTTATTTTACCGTCTCTATACATTGTTCGGTGGTGAAATGTCGTTTTTAATTGGTTATAAATTAATAATATGATTATTTGACGTTTTACTCTAGATTGGTATCTATAAAGTTATTTAATAATAACTTTTAGAACATTTTATAATAATTGTATATAATAATAATATGTTTGACCGTTCGAGTAGACAATTCATGTTCACGGTATAAAAACATTAAGCTGTATAAAAGCACTTAATCATGGTCCTCACACAGAGACGAATGTCGTTCCCATATGCATTCATATAACATATACTCAAATACGAAAACCTTTTGCCAACTGACATACAATTTATTTAGAGAAGATTTTTTTTGTGTGTGTGTCTACGTATGTGCTCCGGTATGTCATATTAAGACATTTATTAATTTTTCACTTTGCGCTCTCATATTATAATTTATGAATATTTTTATTTCGGCTGAAAGCTTTTTTGGTTCGAGTATGTTATACATATATGTACACAGTCATGCTATTGTTATATGCTTTTTTTTCACTCTTGAAGTAGATTAATATCTGTGTATATATAAACACACAGTTCTTACATGATTGATGATATTGACCTGTTTCGTCCCTTATTTATTTTTTATTGTTGTAGTTAAGCTTTTTTTTTCGATAAATTTAACACCTAATTAATCCAATAGGTTGGTGGGCCCCCCACCATTGACGCATGATTTTTAAATTTAGAATCAAAAAATTTTAGTGATTTTTATTATAAAAACGTGATTATTGATTTCATTCATCATCATCGGCTTTCGTAATAAAACAAGTGTCGAAATTGTATGTACATATATACGACCAAGTATATTACACCCTTTAATATTATCACCATATATATAATGTACGAGTTGGTGTATGACATGTACATAAATTGCCCCTTGTAAAGAATTGCTGGAACCGAAATTTATTTATTTATATATGTTTCGCATCTGTTGCCCAAATTTTAATATTAAAATAATATAATATTGCACACAGCGAACCAGAAATGTTTTTTTTTTTTTTTTTTGAAATTCAATATATAAATTTTCCATCTTTCAGCTGTATATTTTCACGTATGTCCACACAATGGTATTTTTCCACATTTTTCGCTTCCATACATTTGTTTTTCGTGGATTTGTTTTATTTTTTCAACGTTATCAATATGATTATTGTTATAATATTGATAAAAGTACGTATAAAGTGTGTGTGCGTTTATGTGTGTGTGTAATAAATTTTCATCATTATTTTCTATCCCCATCATCAATCCATATGATACCCGATTTTTGGTTTTGAAAAAAAAAATTAACAAAAAACTGGGAAAATGGATTTTATTTCATGAAGAAGAATAAAACTTATATAATGTTACATTACTTGGTTGCTGCTTTCGTTATGTATCCTTATTGTAATCTTTAAGGATTAGTTTCGTTTACTAAAAGATTTGTGTGATTTTTTTTTTGTATTATGGTTTTATTTTATAGAAGATTAGGACGTGGGGGTATATAATTGCCTGATCTTTGTAAAATGCTTTTGGTGGTAGGAATAAAAATATAATTTTTGTCCCAAAATAAGTTTTAGGTCAAATTAATTTACGATTCGTAAGCTTTGGCTTGAAGACAAATATTTTGAGTTTTTATTTTTATATTGAATAAATTACAACTTTCTTAATCCAATAGCAAAATCGCCAAGTCCTGAACCAGGGCCTTGTCTTGTTAGTTTAGTCGAAGTCGGAAAAGTTACATTGTGTGATTGGTCTGTGTGGCAAAGTTTCGTTTTAAGATAATAGTACCTCGGTTACTTTTGCAATTTCCAACAAACGAACATTTTTAAGTAGATAAACTTTAGCTTATGTTGGTTATGGGTTTAACATTTCAACAGTCGTAACCACAAGCTGACTTCTTTGGCAAAGTCGGTGTAACTTGTATACGATCTTAGTTATTTCAAACCCATTTCTCCCCTGTCACTTTTAATACAGTACCGACAGTGTTATTCTTTGAACTTTTTGTTTGTTGGCATTCATAGTGAAAAATCAGTACTGCTCTGGCATTTGTTTATCGACCATTTTTTTCATTCATTTCCATAAATAACTTTCGGGCCTACAAATCAGGCAAGGGGTTGGCCCACAAAATTATAAAAATGGTGCAACAAAACAGAGGTAGGTTATGTTACGCGATGAGTGACATTCATATCCTGTCATTTATTTTGCACTTATAGGAGTACTTTTCTATTTTCTGGAATTATAAGTTGGGATTCCAAATCCATATTTTTTACGTTGTAGTCAGCACCTATAGTAAGGTCCAAGCTTGTTAGAAAGGTGGACATATTGATTTTTTACAATGTTACATCTTGGTCGGATATATTCGCTAAACAACATCGAAATTTGGCCTCATTTTAGCTGAAAATTAGCAGAGCTAAACATAAAGTTCAGAAAAATGTACTGGCTCATATAGATAGGAGCTTAAAACTCAATAAAACCGACGACTGGAAGGCCGCTCGCTCACTATAAAATGCCGGTCCTGGGTATCTTAATAATACAGTCAAGCACTGTAGCATAATCCTTCTCTTGATTTTTAACTTTTGTTTTATTATTTATAGTTCCTTCTTCTAGCCAGTTTTACTCCGCTGGTAGCATTTTATTTTCCATCTACTCGCTGGCAAGTCGGTGAGAGTATTTGTCTGTCGACCACCTGGGGACGTGCTCATGTAAATTTGGCATCTCCTCTAAATGTTGTTTAATGTGATATTGGGAAGTATTTTAGATTGTGTGCGTTGCATAAATTATCTATTTGAAGCACTGTTGTATCGCTTTGGATCCCAAAACATCTTAGAAAATTTTATTTTTATTTGATTACGCTTTTCTTCTATGTAGTTTTCCCATGCTAACCTTCTTTTCAGGTATAAGCCTAAGTACTTGACATTAGGAAAACCATTCAATTCCACTGGTGGGCAGGTGCGTTTTTTAACTATGACTGTAACAACTGTTGATTTATTTTCGTTGAATTTATTCGCCAGTTTTTGATTTATTTTGCAATTGCATTGAAGAAGTTAAAGATTTTTGTGAGATACCAAAATGGCTGTATCAGCAACAAATATAAAATTGAACTCAAGAAGCTTTCTTGTAGAACGATTGCGCTAATATAAGTAGATCCAACGGTTGCAGCATTTTTGTCTGATCAAAAATTATCAAAAGTTTTCGCCCGACGTATGGTCCCAATGCGAATGTTGCCATCATGTGCTGGATGCGCCGGAATTACCCGACATAGTGTCCAAAAGTAAGGAAGTTAAATACAATTCAGCAGCTAGTATGACGTCTCTTAAGGATAATTTATTAGACACACTCGTACGTTTCTGTCCTTTGCAGCAGTGTTAGGTAGTTTCGATACCATCGCTGGCAAAAGTGTTACTGCATCTTTTGACTAATTGCCATCTAGTCGCTGCTGAAATTTTCCCTTTCTTCCCGTCATCAGCAATGTCCTCGAAGGAACGTTCAATTAAGAAATTGGCTGGTGATATAAATCTATTCCTGAAGTTTGGGCCATCGCTATTCGTCTTAAATTAATTATGGTTTCTGTTTTTGTCATTAATGTGGACAACTCTTTAAGAATAATAATGGATTCGCCAACCACTTTTTTCACTTGTATCACTGCTGTTTCCAGACGCCATCCATATGTGGTGCTCCTGGTGGAATAAACTTCCAAGTTATTTTATACTGTATGAATGACCTAGGTATACGCCTTGGTCAAGCCAAGAAGTTTAAACAGCCGCCTTAAATGATTGTTCGCCCTTACAAAACTGTTTCCTTTGTCGCTGTTCATATTATGGCAATTTCCTCTTCATGGTGCAATTCGGCTGAGAGCTCCAAGGAAACTTTCCGTTGTCAGTTTACCAACAGTCTCAATGCGTTGGTTTTACTATAAATGGCCTACTTTGTGAAAAGGATGAACATATTGGACACGTTCTGCGGGTAGGTTTCCCATTAGCTGGTTTACTGATCGTGGAGTTTGCTTGACACACTTGATACCGTTGTTTACGATTTCTCTGACCATTATATCATCTACGTACATATAATTTAATGTGGAATGGGCTGCATCTGGTTAAGTTGACAGTAATCGAGTTTCAATTTGTTTCAAACAAAGATTTTCATTGAATGCTGCTGGCGCCGTTCCGTATGTTATCGTTTTTAATTGGTACCGTATCGGCTGTTGATTCGAATTCCGATACCACCATTAAAATGTCGTTTATTGCTCTAAATGATTTGAATTTGGCCGATTCCGGTTTCGATAGACGTGGCAATATTGGCATACTTCTACAAGTGGAAATATTTTTTAAAGTATTCCTGTCCGAAAAGCGTAAGCTTCACGACCTTTGGCTGGGTAATGGCCGGTGACAGTATGCATCGAGTATGTTTTCCGTTATAATTACCTCCCGCAGTGAACTTATTGCCCTGAAGATTAAAAAAAACCATGAATTAGTTGTTCTCTTGTGTTTTGGACCACAATACACAATTATCTAATCAATGGTTCTCTCCATCATTAACATCAAGAATTTCATCATATCTGTAAGAGTTATGTTTAAAGCAGGTGCAACCAATGCAATTGACGTTTATAACGAAAGAAAAGTCATTAACTTTCCAAAATATAACTTTCATTATCTTTTTCCTAAATATTTACTGAACAGTATAAAAAATCTATCCTGATCCTATTGTTCTAAGTATAATTAAGCAGAATATACCCCCATTTGTAGGAAATTAAAGACAATGATCACGTTCACGATTTTATATTTAAAACGAAAATTATTATACCATTCCCATTCTTTAATCGAATCAACGGATTTTATACCAAAACTAATCGTTCATTAATTTGCGGTAATTTTAAATCTTATTCATTTCCTCCTCCCGCACCCCAAAAATAAAATCGTGAGTCGCATAAATTATTTTAGTAAGACAATTTTATACTACATTTGTAAGGAATATCGCTACACAACAAAAAATTAAAATTAACAAAAATAAATAAAATAAAAAAACTTTTTAAAATTGCATACTCAGCAAAATCTTTGAAAATTGTTACAAAATACTTCTTTAAATTTTCAATAAAGTTTTTTTTTTTTTAAATTTTTATTTTTATTTTTTCAATCGAGCACAAAAATAATAAACAAAAATTTGTTAAAAAAAATTTAGTCTTACATTTTGGTTCTTATACATATATTTGTGAGTTATAATAGTTTTACATTTTCTTCGTATGTAGTACGGGATGAACTATTTAGTTTGATACAATCGAAAATACGAATTAAAAATTTCAAGAGCGTTAAAGTTCGCACTGACGATCCGTTGTTTATCACCCCCAAAACAAGTGGTGATGATCGATGACGTCTTGCGGGAATCTCCTGCAATCGACAAGTATAAGTACCTGACAAATTTCCTGATAGAACAAATAATGCTGTCGGTCAGAAAAAAACTGGAAGCTCTGTTGGATAAAACAGCGATGGGCGACAACACCCATCTGAAGTTTTACGGGCATTAAAGCACTGACCGATTTAATACTCCTCTTATAACACAACTATGGATCAGAAAACCACCTGAATTTATTCAGATAGATTTGATCTCACAGCATGATAAGGGGGTAGACAATCTTTACAGTATAGCCGACCGGCTAAACGGAGCAATTTTATTCGCAATTTTATTATGGTGGGCGCTGTCCACCACGAATTCACGGTCACGCTTCATGGATAAATCTGTCCAGGTGTCAACAAGGCATGACAGATTTGAACATCGAGCATCTATTTACATTCTACATTCACTATTACGAACGTAAATCGTCCTCATTGCACCTCATTGGCGCAGGCTTTCTTAATAAACATGGCTTATTACTCAATCTTAAAATCAAGAAGCTGATTGATCCAGCCACACAGCTGTCGATCAATGTGTAGCTAACACAAGTGAACACACCTTCACGACAATCTATTAAAAAAATTCCTTTATTTAACAGCTACAACTTCCCCTTTACACACAATGTAGTACAGCACATAGTGACTACAGGACATCTACCGATGTCCAAACCAAGAAGATTGGATCCAATCCACCACAAAGCGACCACAACAGAATTCAAACACATGATCCAACTGGATATGTCGGCCATTGGCATCACCAGTATGATGACTGGAGACAAGGTTGCAAGATATTCTCGAAGATCGACTTGCTCAGAGTTTTCGGCACAATCCCTAGACTTCCTGAGTTACAAAATTACCCTAAATGGTATTCTGCCGTCCACTGGAAAAATTAACGCCATTTGGGAGTTTCCAACTCCTCAACCAATCAGGCATATACAGCAATTTATCGACTTGAAAAATTATTACCACAGCTGTATGCCAACGATAGTGGAAACTTTATGTACAGCTACCACCAATAAATTATTCAAATATTTCTTTCAAATTCATATAATTCGCTAACGCTCCATGTGCATAATACATAAATATATTAATTTAAGGTCTCTTTTAGACTATTTTTTTCTAACGTACCATGTCGGGCCATTGTTTCGGGCTAACAAGACCAGAAGAAATGGTTCTCAATTTGAGCTCCACGAGCTATTTTTCCACATTTTGAATAGATTCAATAGTGAAGCAAGAGAGGTTTACACGAGAGATGTCATGTCACCTGAATTGCTGTACTTAGTATTAGTTTTATAAATTCTCTTGTAGTTTTCCGGTTATGTTAGGCATACATAAAAGTCTTCCCTTGCTCTTATTACCAAGCACCAGCCTCTGCTTCCCCATTTTGAGTGGAATATTTCCTCTTGCAAGGTTTCATTTTACATTTTGAGCAAAGCTTCTTGAGGACTCCAATTTGGGACCGCGTTATAGACAATACCGGTATTTGGGATCAATAGTGCGGTATCTAGAGTAACCGAGTACCAACCCGTGGTGTCTTCTCCTCTATATTGCACTCTAATTATTAGCAGGTCCACCTTGAGCACCATTATAAGTTCCGCGAGGAGATCAGAGCTAGACGATTTCGAATGAGGTTTTCTTGCAAAACGTTTAACGCCATCTTATGTTCTTTTTAGCTTCCTGCTGTTTACATTTAAACGTTTAATAGCGTCACTTGAAGCTCAAAGTTTGGTTTCGAGACTTTTTCTCGTATGGCTTTCTCTATGCCTTCTGACGTGGTGCAACAGTCTAGATTTCGGGGACAATAGTGGTGAGAGTGTTATTAAAGGGTTTCGATTGCGTCCCTTTCGATTTGATTGGGTCTCTTATTTTTTTTGTTGACAGTTTTTCGCCGAACTTCAATCATCCTTCTCGGTGATCTTTTTTCTTAAATCTTCCTTCTTCTCTTTCTGTTTAACTTTAGAACCAGAAGATGATTGTCTTTAATTGGTGTCCACCAATTCGTAACACTGTACTTCCGTAAAGTCCTTTCACGCATCTTTTGGGCTTCAAAAACAGTTTTAGACGTCATTTCATTTTTGATATTTTCGTTTCTGCACGCAATTTTTTACAAGCCTGCACCAGTTGCTGTTCATATGTTAACATACTGATATCATTGTTCTCTTTTGCAGATTCTGCGATTTTCCTTCGATCTGTTTGTACCTTAAGTATATCAGCTTCATTTGATGGTTGCAATCCCTGTGATAGTGGAGGCGGTGTCTTTTGCTTCTTCTAAATTAAATTATTCCTTCAAACCTGGATTTGTGTTTGTTTTTCAATTTTTTATTTTGCTTCCCACGACTTGCTAGGATGGAAAACTCATTTTTAGCATACCCAGCTCTAACACAAGAATGCTAGAATAAAACTTGACTGATCCATAGTCCACATACTAAAGACTTATTATCAGCCATTCATCTTCTGGCGTACACTTTAAATTTATGTTTTAGCCTGATGTTGAAAAACAATCCGGTGGTTTCAACGAAAAGGCAGCAGCTATACTTGCGAATCACACTCAGGCTTCCCTACCCACAACTTTATACGCCAAAAACAATGTTGCTTAAACCATGACTAAAACATCCCGGTTACTTTGCACGCCACTGTAAGGTTTTTGGACTGGTAGTTAATACTTAGCATTATTTTTTAGACTTGATTACTAAAAAGCAATGCACATAGTGAAAAATCAAACTAAAAAAGCACAAAATATTAGATTTGGCTACAGCAGAACTTCTAAAGTAGGTTTAGTAGTTCCTTAAAGAGTTTCCACTTAACTGGCAACAGTGAAATTGGTTTATAAGTTGAAGATTTGGATGGTGGTTTTTCAAGCTTTATTACCAAGATTATACTTCTGCAATTTCCTATAAACTGTGTGCAGTTAAAAGATTGGTGAGCTTTACTACACATAAACCTTTCCTTGGTTGGAATTTTTAAAATTTCTGGATTTCCCTTCTTAACTATAGAGAGTAATATTGTTCATCTTAGTTTTTTTATAGTGTTTGCTGACATATTTTGCTTGCTCTTATTTTTTCCGACAAAGATCTCTAACTTTCATAGGTAAGGCCTGGGGTTTTTTCTGCTAATTAATGCACTTCATTTAAAAAATGTTGAACTTCTTTTTCTATTTGCATGTATTTTGATAGGTGAAAATGTTGAACCATTAGTTTAGTTTTTGAATTAAAAATAAATTTGACCATTAAATGACCGTCAAATGTAAAAATATCGAAATATGCAATAATGGCAAATATTTTTTGTAATATTTTGTATTATATTGTACTCAATCGTATCATGTTAAATGACTCACCCATTAAATTTATATTCATATTTCATTTATAAATATACTTGTTTAAGAAATAAATTTTTAAAAATTAAGCTTTTCGCTCGGTTCTTGCCGCCATCGGTGTTGTTGTTGGTGCAAAATACATTTTTTTTGTTAATTTTGTATTTTCTATTTTTATGTGCTATTTAACAAACAAAATAAATATGTAGTTTTTCTATTTTTGTTTGGGATGCTGAATGTAGTAATGCTGCTGCTGCTGCTATTTTCACATGCTAGAAAAACATATATGTATTTATAATAATAATAATAATTTTTTTTAATAACTTTTCGCCCGAAAAAATGTAACAATAATGTAATATAGTTTTTGTGCAAATTCAACGTTTATGATATTTATATGAAGATATATATATATATATATATATATATATATATATATATATATATATATATATATATATATATAAAAATTATGATATATAATAAACTAAAAGTTTTATTATAACGGTGTTGTTTATTGTATATAAAGCATACAAATTATACCATTTGTCTTCATATAATATCTTAACATTTTATGTAAGATAAAAATTTCTAATTTAAAAGTTTTATGGTTTCAGATTAACTTGTCGTCCACAACAAAATATTCGCTAAAACTATTTTGATTATATATCACAAAAAAAAAATCTTCATACTATGTACTCGTATGTCTTGTAACTTTATATCTCACATTACATGCTGTATGCAAAACTTTTTAAATTAAAATATTTTATTTTTTTTTTCGTAAAAGTAAAAGTTTAATTACATTTTTTTTGGCATATTATGTAAATTATGCTAAATTATGTATTCGATTCAATTTTGAAATCGTTAAAGCGATATACGCAATAACATTATATGCGTGCGGTATTCTACTTAGTCTCTTAATCTTTTAAAATTTTGTACTAATTTACTTAGAGCGATTAAATTAATTAGATAATTAATTTTAATAGAATAACGTTAGTATATATATAGCCAACAAATTAAATGTTTGTCGTTTCAAAACGAGTATGTAAGTAAACATACATTAAAATTAAAGTAAGCAAAATGAAAACTAAAAGCTCGTTAAAATATGGTATGTAAATATGTAATTCACCTCAAAACATTAAACAAAACTTTTTTTTTATTTAATTAACTTTTTGCGCTTTAAAATACCAACAACAGTATACAAAACATAAAGGTGTCACTTGACTTTTATAACCGTCGTACGTAATAATAATTTTCCTAAAATCGTTAAAATCCATCTTGAATAGTGTATGGTAATTCAGAGCATATGCGTGCAGAGCTTTTTCGAATGTGTTTGTGTGTAGGGACCTAAGAATGCGTACGCACCTTTGTGTAAAATAAGTTTATGAACTTTTTTGTACAATAAAATAAAAAGACCTCAAAAGACTCTATAGATTTAGAAAGTTTATGAGGATATAACCATTGAGATTTGGCTGTAAATGATCAATATATAAAGATTTCTATGTCCATTTCTATACAACTTCTATACAACTTATAGTTCATCATTTAATTTTAGGCCATCGAAAACAATGATTCTCGTTTAAATTGAGCATGCTCCGCTCAGGAATCGATTTAGTAGTATTACTTATTAGGAAATTACCTCGTGTCAGGATAGTGAGGTCATTGGGATCATTTCTAGTGGGACATAATGGTCTTAAATTTAGTCCACATTTAATTTGTGTAAATACTGTGCTCACTTCTTCATATGTCAATTGGCTATCACTAATGCTTTTTCAAAGATGGAACTTAATTTCCCATTAACCGCCTAATTAAGTAAGAAGTTCCTGATGGAATAAAATGCCATTTTGTACCGCCGTTTGAGTGATTACCCCATCATCATCTAAGAAGAGTGAAGTGATGTCAACTTATCTTTAATAGGTAAATTACTGGTGCAGCCAGATTTGAATCCCTGCTTACATTATGATCAAATCGAAGTAAATATTCCATTATTCTAACCAACTTCCAAATTGTCAAATACTTATGATGTTGAATTAACCAGCTTGTTGCGTTCTTCTCAGTCAATACCTTGATTTACTAAATATTGTTGATTCGGCCACTGAGATGAATGGGGAGCCGACCAAGGAGGACCAGTCCACTATAGTGAGTGTTTTTGTAATAAAATAGATGACACACCTCTGCTAGCGTGGTTTTCTGACGAAATATGCCTCCATTATGCAATGTTTATATAGAGGAATTCCGATACTCGCGGTTTGCGATAAATAGCTTCCAATCATTAGGATGTCCTTTTAGCCAGTATGACACAATAGGGGAGTTTGTCCAGCTCTGCATCACACAATGTTAACATGCATTTACAGATGCCATCTGAATAAGCGTGTCATTAAAAGGCACCACACAATTCCAAACAAGGTTATGATTGATACCTGCTTTATCGGAGAAATCGTAGTTTTTGGCGACAGACCTTGGAAATAAATAGCTGCTGCATATTGTGTGTTGAACGCATCTCTAAAGAAATGCATCGCACAGTATTTTTGCATTATATTAGTAATGAGCTATCTTGGAATTCTTGTTTAAGAAATTTGTGGAAGTTCATCTCGGTAATTACGCCAAGTGTGTTTGAGACGTTAACAGCATACATCTCATGTTGATCACTTTTAGATGCCAGTGTATATTTTTTTTCGTCGGAAGATAACTGCATTAATGTCTTTATAGCCAAGTAAGGAGCATTTGCCGTACCATAGGCTACGATTTAAGGATCAGGATTTAAACGCCAAACAATACGTTGGAAATCCGTAACTTAATTGTTTACTCGAATCTGCCTGTGCATCTGTTTAATGCCGGCAGTAAGCGTAACCACGTGCGCCAAATCATTAATATAGAAATCAGGTCGGCTTGTATATAGTAGGTCCCACTATTAATATTTTAGTCACTGAGATTCCATTTGATGACTTTCTGGAAGTATCAAAGACAGCACGTAATTTTGTGGCACTGCTGCTTTGCTTAAAGACGTTATGATGTGACATGTAAAAGGAACGATTGATGTTAGTAAATGGTTCAATAATGACTTCCATGTATCGCTGATCGAGGTATTCTTTCATGAATTTGTGGTATACCTCAAGAAAATTATTATTTCGCTTACGAAAGTGGTGTAGTAATTGCTATATTTCGTGAAGTGCCGAAAGTATCTTAATTTGGTCTAGAATAAATAAACGGACGATTAACGATATAATTACCATCTGATGATCTTCTCTTGAATATAACATTTCACACTTAATTCATCTTGTGAATAAATGTTGGCTGTTAATTCGTCTAATTCCCAAAATGATTTGATCTGATTGGAAATATCACAGCACGGATGGAAATTCATGATTGCAGATGAACTCTCGATAACTTGTGTTCTTTCAGACAAAATGCAACCTGATATTGTATTTTGGGATGAGGGTGATCCGTTTCACTAAAAGAAAGAAGGAAGCACTAATCAACAGGTCGTCAGGGCCTTGTTCTTAGTATAGTGGATCGGCTAATTTCAGATTTGATTTATAAGGCTATGTTGAGATTGACACCGATGTTCGAAGGAAGTTGAGCAATAATCGTTGTTGACACCAGCACGCTAGTTGATAATTCGAAGTTGACGTCTGTTATGGATTGGATTTCCAGTTTTACTACAGTTTGCCTTGCCAGTATTTATTGAACCAACTCCGACAATCGGCACATTAAATACTTCTGCCACAGTTATAAAAGTTGCCTTAGACTTGGTCTAACATAGCTCATAATGTCATCTGTACCCCAAATTCAGACTGAACCTTAACCAGTGCTGTAGCTAAAAAAATGTGTTTATTAGTAGATGCAACATGAGCACTGACTAAAGTCCTAAATTAGTAGATTTAGAGTGATGAGATATGGTTACAGCCTTAGTTATCTTCAACAGATGCAGTCTTAGTGATATCGTGCATCAAGGAATGATGTCATTCTTTGCATTGTGAACAACTCTTAGTACTTGGGCATTTATAATTGTAATGGTCACTTCTTGAACATTTGAAACATACCTGGTTGATTCTCACGAAGTTTTGTTGGTTATCTACGTTCAAATTTTGGAATCTAAACAAAGTACTTTTGGGAATAAAAGTCCATAACCGTATACGTTTCTAAAGTAGACCTGCCACATTACATTAAAAATGTGTTAAAAAGTATAACTTCCTTCAGTTATTATTTAAAATTTTTGAAAAATCTTTTGCCGTTTTCAGATCAGTACTTGTGATTCGCCGGTAATTGTTCTGTTATGTAGCTGCATTTTCTCTATAAATCTAACTACAACGATCCTAAAGAAGTGGTAAAGCTGGCGTTCAATATACTTATTTTAAAAAATATTAAATAAACTGGCCGCTTTCTGTTGACAATGTGATTATAGGCTAAGTTTTTTCAGTTAAGTCATTTAACCAAATATTTACAGATTTTTTATAGTTTTCATAAATATTGGACTTGGTTGCTGTTTTACGGATTTTACTTTTACTACGGCAACACTCGCACGAATACTTTTTAAATATTTTAAGTTGAACATACTGTTGTGAGAGCTCATTTTATAGAACTGACAATGCTAAATGCCTTTTCTTCCTTTAATCGGTACAAACGATAAAACTGTTTTGTAGATCACAGCCATCTATGATCTATCATGTATGAGATTATTAATAGTTTGAGTGGATATCGAGGTATAACTGTATTATCTAAAATATTTGTATATAGACAAAAAACCAATAACAAAACTCTGCGGGACTCCTGTGTTTCGTCCTCAGGAAGAATAACTAAAGTACATCATGTAGTTGATGGAATCAACTGTTTGGGGAATATTTTAATAGAATATCGAATTCATCAAACTAAAGTTGTATCTAACATTTTGACAAAAACAAGCAATAGCAGTGCAGTCTGCAAATAAATATAAACTTGCAAAAATTGTAATCTCTCAAACTGATCATGCATATGTATTGCACAGCAATACATTGTTCATGTATATTTATATATGTATATACAATCTCTTTAAAAAATGAGTCCTATAATACACATGTGGGAAATTGTTAATGTATATAATTTACAAATTAAAAAAAAAATTAGCACGAAAATTAAATGAAAAACAATTAAAATGACAAAATACGTCATTGTAATAACAATAGAAAATCCAGAATCTCCCTTCTCCATTGTGATGAGAACTCGTTTCATCCCAATCCAACTGTTTTTGCCGCACTGAGTGTTTTCCACAAAGTTTTTAAAACTGATTGCTTTTATAAAAATATATGACCTCTATAAAAGTTGACTCCACAAAACATTTGGAACCAAAGTTGGCTTTATTCCGTTAAGATTCGACTACATCATATTATGTTAGGTACACAAACACTTTCCGATCCATATTAAAATAAAAGATTTACATTTTAAAGAGAAATCTTTCGTTTTCCGCTTCTTAATATTCTATTATGTGAAAACAAGTAAAATTCACTTTTTAGTGTATATGCTTTTCATTTGTTTGTACATGTGTATTCCACCCCCACGACTTCCCCATCCATATAAAAATTAAACCGTATAAACGTTAGATATTTGCGTTTTATTTATTAATCGCATAGTATTGCTTGCCATGTACTTTCTTCCGTTTTACAAAATAAGTATAAGCAAAAAAAAAAAAAATAGACAACATTTTTATTTTTCTATTGCTTTGTTTGGTAACAAAGCAATTGATAACAGAATTTTGAGAAGATTTTTCTTGATATAAAAAAGCTTTATTATAAAAAATGTTGAAGATTTAGAACAACAAACGTTTCTATATATAAAATATATATATATTACAAAAAAAAAGCTCACGTATGACAACGATGAAACGTAATGTGTATACGCAACAAAAAAACCGATATTTTGTTTGAAAAAAGTTTGAATCGAACAAAAAAGCTTCTTACACATGTACGTAGATTCAGGGTTGGAGGGATGTTGATTTCTTTCCTTGTTTTGTTATTTTTTAATCTTTTATTGTTTATATTCAATATGTATTTTTTTTTTATTTATGTTTTTTTTTTGCAATATGGGATGACTTTAATATGAATTTTAAATTAAGATTTTAGTAAATATTCATTGTAAAAAAAAAGGTTTTTGATTTTTATTGTACGCATAGACCCGGGGTGGAAATCCTTTTCGTTTTTTATTGCGATTTATATTTATATAGGTTTTAACCTATTTTGATTGTATTATGCATGGATAGAGACAGGCTAGCTAATTTAGATGGTCTCTTTCTCTTTAAAAAAAAAATTATCAAAATATTATAAATGATCCATTTTAACAATATCCGTATGGATTTAGCTTTATGTAAATTAAAGTTGTATGGTTTTATAGTATTTAACCGTACTAACTGCTCATCCCCAAATTTTTTTTGCAAATCCAGCTTCTTCAAGCATACATCGAGTAATTTCAATACCATTTTGTGGGGGCAAATTGAATTTGAAACCATATCGCCACAATCCTTACGGGAAGTTCATGATTTATGTCCAAACTTTGTGTTTTCCATTGCCACAAATTCTTTTAACTATTCTGGAACATCTGGTTTTTATTTCAGAAAATCAGAATATAAATTCGGTTCGCTCATCGTTACTGTCACATATTTACTTTTAATGTTTTCAACATTGTGGTCACACACAACGACAAATCGGTGAACAATTCTTCCGTATTGCTTTTTTGTTCAACTTGTTGCGCTTTTTCTTTGTTTGAAGTGATCACCGATTCAGCATCTGTATCATCTGCACCCTTGCGACTGTGCTGTGCAAGAAGCTTTTCATGAACTAAATCGATTTGCATAACGTTTTTCAAGTGCTGTATCCAGTATATCATGTAGCTTTTTTGTATAGGTCACTTAATAACATTGCTATCTACCAGTCATCTTGCTATTGTTCACCCATATCCGCCAGTTGCTAAAACAAAATCCACAACACAGCCAATGGTGCTCGATATTATCGCCATTTTCAATTTAGTACTACATATAAGATGCATCAATGTTGCTTACATGACATAAACTCTATTGTGGCAAAACTGAGATACTATGTTGGTTTACCAAGGAAAATTGAAAAGAGTATGTGTTGAGTATTTGTTCCTAGTCAAAAAGTAATGAGTGCAATGAATCAAAACAACCACTATTAGTTCTCTTGAAAAGAATTCTAATGTCACCGTACACCCGGATGTTCGAATGCTGTATGTACGAACCTATAGTAGAAGCTCGTAGCTGGGATAACTAAACTTAGACCTTGTGTTCCCAACTCCAATAAACTGAATGCTGTCAAAAGTTTTCGTCATTATTTTCGGTATTATTCAATAGCATAATAAATGTGCCTCGCAAGTTGGTAGTTGTTAATTTTTTCGGTATAAAGCTAGTTCGGAACTGTAAGATGTATCGAGAAACCAAGTCTTAAAATGAGTTATACATATAGTTAGTTCAAAACATTTTGGGGCTGATAACACAAATGTAACACCTCTGTAAAATGAAAGCTCGCTTTTCAGTTTTAAAAATAGAGATAACTATTGTAACCTTTAATTGTTTTGGAAATATGCTGTAACTCTACTTGTCCTATTTTAAAAGTATTCTAGAAAAGTTTTGGGTCCGTCGATGTCAAATTGACTGTTTATTGTCAAATACATTGTTCCGTAAACTTTTTTTTAACGTCGAAGAAGCATTCATATAGAACAAAATGAAAAGTCAATATCAATCCGCTCCTGAGATTCGAGGCGAAAAAATCTAGGCCAAAAATCGGGAAACATACCTCTGGACATTTTATGATAGTTATTGATATAAGTTATACTCATGACGGGACTTGAATATACATCAAGAGATACAAGGATTAATGCTGTAGATATGCGGTATATGCAGCTCTTCGTAATAAGCCACGAAAATAGTTTTCAAGTTTGATTGTAAATCTTTCAGCCAATGCAGTGCAATGATTGCATCAATCCAGTAAATGACGTAACTTACAGGAAAATCCACAAAAGCTCTAACTTGGTTCCTTTTTGAACCAATTTTTCCAAACAGAAATGTTGATGCAGATCATTTTGATTTGCCCTTAACGATTGGCAATATGTATAGTAGGTCATTGGAAAAGCTACGACTCAATCCTTTCCAGCCTTTCAAAACTGGAAAGTTTATGCCACTAATCGTAAAATGTCAAAACTGCAGTTTTAATATTCCAGACAATTAGTGATGGAAAGTTAGGTTATCAAAACAATCAAATCAGTGCCACAATTCGTGAAGATAGTCGAAACTTTGTCACAATTCGCAACTGGTCAGTCTATCGAAACTTTGAAATTTAAAACAAATCGAAAATTTCCAAATCCAGAAAATTAGATATGGTTAGTCTATCAAAACTGTAAAATTTATGCTACGATTTCTATCTTTCGATTTTCGTATCTTCTGGTTTTATTGGTCAATGTGGTATTTTCATGATGATTTTTCAATGCATTCCATGCTGTTTTCTCTGTTTTCAATACCGAATATGACACAATTGACTAACATCAACCAACGACACAATCCAAGATAATACATCTATGGTCGTTACTCAATGTTGGTGCATTATCAATAATTACCGTCCAAAATGTCCCATTTTTTAACAAATGCTCCACACGGATTTTCAATTAAAATAACTTTGATTGTTTAATTTGTCGTCACTCTCGTTAATTATTGTTGTCATTTTTACTCTCACACCTAAATTACTGTGACGAACAAAGAATCCAAGTTCCACGAATTTTTACCGATGACCCATCAAATTTGCTGTTTACTTTATTTGCTTTGTTTCCGTACGAAATTTAGCAAAAATATTTTTAAGATGTGTTTCCACAGATTTCTCGGTAGCTTTTCATAAACCACCAACATGAGTAGAAGCTGGTGGGGTCAAATGCCATTGAATCTCTGATTTTGCTAAATACTCTATAGTTAAAGAATTATGATTATTGCTTGAATAAACTTGATACAATTCACATAGTTTTTGATTCGCTCCAATTAAATTGGAACCATTGTCCCTGTATATCTGGGCTGCTGCTCCTCGTCTTGAGTCAAATCTTTTGTAGATGGCCTTGGTTACCATATAGCTAAATAATTAGATTTTCCCTTTAATAGATCTGGCCCTATTTTTGAAGCTAGTTATATTGGCCCTGCATAGCCGCATAAAGTGAAAGTTATTGCAGCTTTTAACCTTGCCCTAGACAAATCCCCTATCAACTGCTTCAAAGTTTTCGCATTGGTTTTGAAACATGGAACACAATTATCTGCGATTTTTGATATGCTGCTCCTACCTCCGACTATTTAGAATTGTTATTTTATCAGGTAAAACGATAGCAATAATCCCATTAGATGCTCTTTTGGCAGAATTATTTGATGATTATAGTCATACTGGCAATCTGAATGCAGCCGTTTATCACCAATTCTCAAAATTCAATTTACTCTAATAAATGGTGCCAAAGATAAGATATCGTTAGATTTCCTAATTTCTTTTTCTTTGTGTAGGCAATGGATTCATCATCATCAAACGCTTCTCATTGCACATGCATTAATACATTAATGATTGAAGTTTCTCGCTGGTCTGAGTTCCTCTACGATGAGGAAGCTGACCTCAATGCCCACCGCATTGGTTACCCGCTCGTTTTTTATAAAGCTTAGAACTTATTTACCCTTTGTTCTTTTCATAACCACTCAGGACCATACCACGATTGCCCTTAATTTAATAATTTTGGAGGCAAAATCCCCCAAGATGCGCTGTCTGCTGGAATATATTAAGGCTGCACATGATTCCAATATTTTCGCGTTAAATTGTTTAAAATCTGTAAAGTGCAATTTGCTTCAAACGTCTTCCGTCTGGAAGGATGGCATGATAACCATATCAATGCAATTGTGGAGTCGGTCCTGACATAACATTTAGCCGGATGCTTTATTGTTTGCTTTACCGATAAAGGCCCACGCGCCCCGAGTTGAATATGACACTTGCTTAAGTGGCACCTTGGTCTTGCATGCCATTAAATTCACCGTATCTATTCCATTCGCAGCAACTGCTTTTCAATATACTATATAGCACCGAATGATTTTTCACTGGCATCCGGTAACTCATGTAACTCTACGTCATCTTGTTGTGGAATGTTACGGGTTATTTTAATTTTTTCCAACAGGCTTAATTCACTCCAATTTTTGTATAGATGCTTGAACTATGATCCGATTCTTCATCATCCCAGTCTAGTTTCATTAACTATAGATTTTGGAAAGTTATTTTTATTAAAATAATCGAAGGGGTTGACTAGCCACTTTGTTAGTACTGGACTTGTCTCTAATGATAGCTTGGAAGAAAATATATCTTCTACAGCATTCCACTGAAGATCCAATATTTTTACATTTGCAATATCCTTGTTTCAACGATGCATTAGCCTGCAACTTTCTTTCTAATGCAAGAAACCTTATTTTGGTTGTGTTAAAAGAATTTACAGGTTGATCTATATTTTTCGATAAATAAATCGCCACCACATATCGGCCGTCCTCATTACGCTTGTATGTTGACCTTTCACATTTGATCTTCTCTGGGCTTAGAAGCCAAGGTTGCGGAATTTTTTCTTGCTCAAAAAACCTTTTCAATTTAGTATCGATGTCTGTAATCCAAATGCAAGAAAAGTATCCCATTGTTGTTCTGTGCCGCCTCATTTCTCTTAATGGTTTATAACCCCAAATGCAATCCAACCAATTATTGTGCGCCAGTCAATGGACCCAACTTTGTTATATTGAGGATCAGCTTATTTCGGGTCCTTTAAACCACTTTTATCCTGTAATTTATATTCAAAACAGTCAATTTGAATTTCTTCTTTTATAGATTGTATATATTTTCAAATAAAAGACATTACATCTCTAGTCGCTGTTTTGCCAGACGCTAAACTTTTAGTGCATATATTTGTCTTTCACCGGTATGAAGAAAGCCTACGATCCAGAATCAAGTAGCACTCTGCCTCTTTGCAAACTTCAAGCTTTGTTTACTACTTTGACGATGGTTATTGGAAATAATGACTGAAAGCTCTGTACAGCTACAGCATTAGGTTGATCGTAATCGGTAAGGTTTGTGCTGCTCATCAAAATCTTTTCATCTTTCGAGCTGGTTTTTTTCAACAAAACCACTTGCAAAATGACGTGTTAAATTGTAATAGTAATCAAAAATCATTGTATCGCGTCTTATACACATATTTAGCTCATATGGCTCCCATTTTACACCTCACCAAAAATCAAAATGCCTATATTGATCTTTATACATTTAATAAATTTGAAACATTTAATTTTCCACCTTTTCGATCATGATTGGCAGTAATATTTTATGAATTTTGTGTGCGGGTGTGCGACTACAGGAATGATTCACCCAAACCTTCTAGGATTCTTATTTTATTTATTTTTTTTCCTAAACATTTTATCAGTTAATTTGAAAATTTTTATTCGATATGAAGCGACGAGCAAAAAAAAAAAAAACGAAATTTGATTAACATTTCATTGTTCATTGACTTCGATTTTGTTCCTTATTATATACAACATCCTAAAGTTACATACCGAATATATTACCAAGACACAAGAATTTTTCCAATATAAATATTTTCATCGTGTCATTTTCGTCGTTTCCAAAAAAGTAACTCTTATTGTATATAAATATACATAGATATATTTAGTATTGTACTAATACTAATAGATAGAGACGAAAAAGTAAGTCCCCAATGAACTGATTCTGTTAAATTTACTACGTGTATTGAATTTCGAAATAATATATTTAATATTTTGTAAATTGTGTTGTATTTTTGGGCGCGTAAACAATCCCCGCAAAAAGTTAATATAAAATTCAAGAACAAAGAAAATAAAAAATCGAAAAAAGCTCGACATAATATAAAATGGGAAAAAAAGCTTTTTATGTTAATTAAAACCGTTTTTTTTTTGTTTTTTTGTTTCCTCGTTGTCAAACAAAATCTTAATCATATTTACGCCAAATAAATTTAAACATTTCTCTGATCATTTTCTTCAAATATTTTCCATTCTTTCGTTTGAGGAATTTGAAGATAGCATTTTTTTGTGCTTTTCATTTTTATAATTTTGGCTCGTTTATAGAGAAATGTACCTTAAAGGTATTTTTTTCATTATGTCTTCAAATGTATGTATGATGTATCGTATTTAACAATTTAACATATATACATTTATTTATTAAGTGTTTAATAAAAAAAAAAAAAAGCTTTATATTTAAATAAAATATGTTGTGTGTATGTTATTGACTTGTGATGTGTGATAAGTACAAATAGCTTTTGGGCATTTCATTATGTCGAAATAATTATCAGCAGCAATAAATGTCATAATTATTGATTTATACCAATATTTTGTGGTTATGTTATGAAAATTTATATATTTCGATTGTAGTGGTTTAAAATTAAATTTAAATTTAAATCCGATTATTGGTAAAGAATCCATGTTGAAGTATTTATTCAGCTTTAAATGAAAATCAGTATCTAACTACTAAGTACTAACTAAATTAAAAACAGACTGCACATGAACACAAAAGCTTTTTAGCGTATACGTACATGCTTTATCTCTAAACCAAGAAATAGAAAAGAAACCAAATTTTTTATATTCAATTACATTAGTCTTATACTATTCGTAATGATAAGAAAAATTTTGAGAATTGTATTACTTTTCAATTTGTCAAACTACCAACCGCCAACACCACCATAAATACCACCCCCACGACCAGAACACTATACCAACCGAATAAAACGTAAAAAAATGTACGTACTGTACATGTTCGGAATATTAAAATAATTTTTTATGCATATAAATAATTCTGTGTGTGTGTGTGTGTGTGCCTGTGTTTGTGTTGTAATCTAACGAAACGTCTTATGGCGTCTTGTCTTTGTCTTATACCAATAAAAATTGTTCACGTTTAGATTTTTCTTATTAGAATAAAATATTTTTTATTTATATTTCGAACACGATGACAAATGAGAAGTAAATTTATAAGTTTTTCTTGTTCAGCGGTTGAATGGTGTGTCCGTCCGTCTGATATAATTTTGTGATTGGCCGCGGAACAAGGTCAAATTTTAGTAGTTCGCGAATTTATAAATATATGTATATTTAATTAATAATCGTCAACAAACAAAGATGTCATAACTTTACTAAACTTTGATGTTCTATTCGTTTTTATGAAGTTGTCATGCTTTTAGTGAAGCTTTGTTATAAAAAATATATAATTTATGGTTGGAACATTTAGATTGTTTATGTACAAGACGCAGTGTATAAGTGACCTCAAGATTCATTTCTTATTTAAAAAAATAAAACGTGTATTCAGTATATTCAAATGGCTTTTGTTATGATTTATTATTCAAATTATGAATTTTGAGCTTAAAGCTCTTAAATGTTTCTCCTATGTTTATAATGCCCGTGACTTTATTGTCGTCTATTGGGTTGTTTTAGAATGTCCTGGGCAAATGCATTTGGATATGTCTCCCCAGCTCCAGTATTTTCCAGCATAAATTTTTCTTTGATATGCTAGTGGATCCTAAAAAATAAACATTGCATGTGGAGAAAAGGTCATAAATATCGCTCTGTACATATAATAAGACTTAATTGACAAATTGTTTCTTACAATTATTGTGTTTGAAAAAGCTTGACAGTACTGCTTGCAGTTGCTTAGTAATATTTTTTTCAATATTTTTTAAATTGTGGAGAGCATGATTATTATTGTATCTTCCACTTTTCAATAATGTTAATTAGTTTTAATTTTAAAAATTTTAATTTTAATTCCTCAGTGTTTCGTTATTCATCCTCTAGTTTTTCATAACCGATTTCCACCGATTTCATAACCGGTTTCAGTGGTTAAAAATGCTTTCGAAATGTAGCGAGAGATCTACAGTCAATATTTCAAAAGCGAAGTGGCGCCTTTGCGAATTTTATTGAGAAAAATCAAACGGTGTAGCGTGCTGTCGACGACTTGATGAAGTAATGCAGCGATGTCAGAAGCGTCAATATAAAGTGAAAGCTCTGTGGTTTTTGATGGATGAAATTGCGATAGAAATTAATTGGTGTCAAAAAAAATATTTTATTTGTTTAACCATCGTTGGAAATGGGAATGCTTTTATGGCTTCCATTTTTTTGGGCAACAGCAACTAACTGTCTTAGATGTGACACGCAATGTCCAAGGAATTGAATTTCTCGCTTGCCAAATTCGCGCTTCGCAATATTAATGCCAAATTGTATTCGTGGTGTTCTTCGTGCGTTGTTGAGGTGCTGCACAAATCTTTAATGTATGCAAACACAAAATAGAGGCCACGAACATCGTGACGCATACGTTAAAAAGTTTGCACAGGATTACAAAGCCCAAATGTCTATAATTTGATATCAGAAAGCCCAAAAATGTCTTAATAGCCGTTTTCTTAATGATTTCATTCGTGACTGAAACTTGAGTAATGCTAAGTAATGATTGGAAAGCAAATGCTAAGTAATGGTATTATCTAGCAAATTATAGCGATCCGGGACCGTGATCACATTTTTTTTCAGGTTTTTTACCACGTAGAGTAGGCTTGCCAAAAACTGCTTGACGTTTGACAGATTCCTGCTTTCATCAAACGTTTGAATTCCTTTTCGGCTGCTCTAAATTTAGGAATTTCGATATAATTTGAAATTAGGTCAGTAATTAGTGGATCGATTATCTTTTTACCCATCAAAACAATGATTTTGAAATTTGTAATAAAAATCGTGCCGGCGATTAAAAACGTCCACACGAAGTCACTTCGTAGGACGAGGTTTACCGTCAGGGTTGTTGTGTTAAGGTTTTGGTTTGGTTGCTTTTTGCTGTGATCAGCTTAACATGTGATGGTTGGCAATTACCTGTGAATCGACTAAATGGCAAGATCGATATATCGGCACCCCATATCCATCAAAAATCCTATATTTGTCGATTTGTCGTTTACTTTCAGTCGGTTGATGGAATTGGATCTAGGTTGTTCCCTACCTTAATTCAACAAAGGCAGCTAGCTTTAGTATATATTTGATTTGACACCTTTCATGACGTTAAATTTTAATGGTGTTGCTTCGACACCGAACTTCCAATGGAACCAGTAATTTGGAAACTCTTTTTGAAGGCTCTTGTGATCTCCTGGCGTTAAATGCTTTATTTCTGCTGTGGTTGGCGTAAAATCATTGTTCGAGTTCAGCAATTTGATTGCTTAGCTTCTCGAGGTAGCTTATTTCGGCTAGCGGTGTCAGGATAGCTTTGTATTTTCCGTGGTTATCGATGGTTCGGAAATTGTTTGATGAGTTTTGCGATCGCCGATGGTAGGCAAACGAGTTGATTCGACCAGTGCATCAACTAAAGCAATTTGGGTGACTCGAGCCCAAAATCGTAGAAAAGGTCTGCTGAAGTACACCCGAGTCCAGCTTTGATTGACGTTCGAATGCCAAGAAGAATAAATAGGAGTTCATCGCTCCAGTTAAAGGTGTTCGATCGAACATATAGAGGAATTTTAATTGGTAGTGCGAAAGCGTTCCGCCACAACGTTTGCTTACGGCTGCTACCCAATATGCTACCCGATGGATCTTGTCCAAACAAGATCCATAGGGAAGTGTGCAACCTGCTAGAAGGTATGTCGAATTGGTCGTACGAAGTGGATCGAGTATGGCAAGTAACCGTAGATTTTTAGCGAACGGAGTTTTCGTCCAAACTCCAACATTAATGTTCATTTTTGGCCAGAAATAATTGGATGTAGTAAGATTACGAGTATAGCTCGAATTCTAGGATGAGATAGACTATGTATTTTTGAAAAGATAGATTGACATAAGTCGCAAGGTTTTTTCAGTCGATTGTTTTCTTAATGAGGGTTCGCACCAAGGTGATAAAGACGAATTTGGATCGCGTATTAGTTCTAGTTTTTGGTGTTTGTAAATTAAGAGATTCTGCAAAGGCTGTATGCGTTATAACAGAAGCCTTATAATCATCAGATCGAGATAAAACGTCTGCTACGGTGTTGCTTTCACCATTTATATATCTTATATCGGTACTTAATTGCAGGCTATAATCGAGTTGCCAGCTCGTTATAAATTCTACTTTCGACGAAATACCGAAAATGCATGATAGCACAGTAAATTACGAGAAGTTCTCGGGCAAAGTAGTATATAATTTTGCTCGTGTAGCCGTTCTCTATTGGATAAACAAGTAATGTAGCCTAAGCAAAGGGCAGTTTTTGTTTTTACAAAATCTGCTTTGCATTCAGGAGTCCATTTGAAGTGTGATTTCTTTGTCGCATTATACCGTGAGAATGTATCTCTTTGTGTATTGGAGCAAAATGTTTGGCAAAATGACGAAATCCATTCTCTTCGTAACTTGATTTGTGAGACGCTAAAATGCACCCTCCTCAAGGCGGAAAGCCCGAAAAGGACAGTAATCGCGGTTTTATATTTTTTCCGTATCAACTGGTATATGGTGGTGATCTCGGATCTTGTCAATTTTAGAAAAGATAGTGCATCTTTAAGAATACGTATTTAAAAGCTATGAATGTGGAAAAGACGATATCGATCTGCTATCGTTGCAGACAATTATGACAATTTGCGTCACAATTCGATGTACGATGGTATGCTTAACTAAAAGGTCTTATCGGAGTTCCGGTGATAAACCCAGGGTACTTTACGATATACTACTATAGGACATACTACAAGCTACTGTACTGTAACAATCTAGGCGACACAATATTCACGAAATAGGACACTCCTACACATCTGTAGTAGTTACCTTAAGTTCGGTATTTTTACCTATGAGGCACTTTTCTTTAGATCAACAACTAAATTTGTCCAGAAAATCAGCACCGATAATTGGCCTGCTGATTGATATTAGAAATCTAGACGCAATTCTAAATTTAAACAAACAGGCGTGTGTCATAAGTAAACTATTAGCAGCATTCAAAAGAACCACTATAATAATCAGAGAAATATTTAAAAAGTACAACCGACAGTTCAGCACTGGTATCGATTGGAAAACTTGGGTTTGTAGAGAGATACGAATCAATTTAGCGACGGGAACCTCTCATCTGTTGAGTCGGACCATTCAAACAAACAATGCCGCCTTCATTATCTAGCATTGGGACCAAACCTCTTGCTGTAATAGCAGTATTTTTATTTACTGGCTCTATTTCTAGATATAAAAAAGGGTTTTGTAAGACTTGCTGTTAAATGGGTCCATTTTAATTCGTAAATCCTTCGGTGTCGCAATATTTCCGACTATTTTCATACAAATTGGAAGTGTCATAAAAAGGAATTCAATCGACTATAGAGCACACAACAAAATAAATATAAAGCTTATTTTTCTTTAAACCAACATATTTTAATTAGAAAAAGCTTAACATTAAAAAAAAAATTGAAAAAAATTAAAATAGTTAAAAATCTTGAAACCAAATCGTTAGTAAAACCAAAATCTTTTTTCGTTTCTAATCTTAATCTTATGATGTGTATTTAAATGAAAATTATTTAACCATAATATGCTTAAGACGATACCATATGAATGATTTTTAAAAATTCAACTTTTCAAAGTACCTACATTCCAGTTAACTAATTAAATTCAGTAGTTTGTCGTTTTGTTTAATTAAATTACTATTTAGATCGAAAAAATACAGTTATTCTATCACAGCAATATAGTGGTTAATTGCCTTTTTCCCATTCTGCCATTAAATTCAGTTTTCATTAAAAATAAACTGGCATCGACGGTTAATAAAACCGTGTGTTTTTGGTGTATGTATACTAACCAAAAAAAAAAAAAAATAATCATTTATTTACATTTTAATTTATTTATATGTAATTTTAATTAATAATTTCAATTAATACCCAGTATAAATTTATGTTTAATGCATGTCAAACAAAATAATCATACAGATATATAATATGTTGCCACAAATTATTTGTTAAAAAAAAATATTTAAACATTAATTTAACAAATATTCGCTGTGTGTAAAAAAATGTTTAACTCTCGCTTCAGACTTAAAAAATGAGTAAAACCGATAACAATTTTTTTTTTTAAATTTATGCATAAATGCATATACATTAAAACATTTTATGTTTATTTTATATCAATAATATTAATTTGATTTTATACTTTCATTCATTTAAATTTGAGCGTTTATTTAATTAGTTAATATAATTAGTGCGGAAATTTGAATATGTTGGCTTTATATATTATCAATATGTTTGGGTAAATTATTTTAATGTGGACTAGTTTGAATCGATTTGGAAGCAAATTCTGTATATATATATATATATATATATATATATATATATATATATATATATATATATATATATATATATATATATATATATCAGTGTTGTGAAACGTTATTTGTAACGGAACAAAAATTATTTCAGGCAACAATACCAATATCCAAATTTTTTAAACCCTGTTTACCGGTATTTATAAATTTAATAATATTTAAATATTCAATAATAATATTGACATCAAAATAGCAACTAGTCAATACACATAAATGTGAACCCATTTCATGTAATATATATTTTGAATTTAAAACTTGGTTCATAACATCGGAAATAACTCCCGAGCTACAACAAGTGATTCCGAACTCCCGAGCTACAACAAATGATAAAGAATCCACCTTTTATTCCCATACTCGAGTTGAAAAAAATGTAATTTTATACAAAACGAGCAAGGGAGTTCGGAAATTATTTCCGATGTTATGAACCAAGCTTAAATGCTAGCTAGCAGCACTGTGTTGTATGTACATTTTACTTTTAATACAAAATTTGTCTTATAGCCCATTGCCAAGTTGTACCGTTGAATTATTTTATATTTTTTGGTTGGAAAAATAAATATAATAATTCGAATCTCATTTAATTTCAACAATTAATAAATTAAATGAATTGACCATTTTGCAAAAAGTGACATTTCAATTTCTTCTTAGTTTTGCACCACAGATAACTAAATTCATACTACGCAAATTAATGCAACTGAATTCTAACCAAGCAAAAAATAGATGTACATATAAAAACGAATATTTTCGTTCTTCTCTTTTTTAAAAAACTTCATATTTTCGTAAAATATTTTCGTTTGGTTTTTTGTTTTATTTTTTTATACAGTTATAAAAAAGCAAAGGGTCAAAAAATGCGTTTTTATATTTTTCGTTCGGTTTATTAATTTAAGTATCATGAATTTACTTGTGTAAATTTGAGCCATACAAAATGTTCATCTGGTATAATTATCTGTGGTTTTACTGAAAACTAATCATGAGACGAATCATAAGAAAGGAAAACGAAATAGGTTCGGATTTTATAATTGATAAATTAAAAAATAATTGATATTCGATCCTATTTCCCTTGGGATCGATACATTTTCTTCGATCAAGTTACATAAAATAGAAAAATTTATGTTTTATCACGTTATAGCATAACATAACCAAAAAATATTTTGGTACAATACCGGAAAACGGAACGAACCAACTCTGTATTGGAGTGTATCGAAACGTATAACGTTATATTTTTTTTGTTGCGCAAAACTGATATATACTGATATATATATATATATATATATATATATATATATATATATATATATATATATATATATATATATATATATATATATATATATTTATATATATATATATATATATATATATATATATATATATATATATATATATTTATATATTTATATATATATATATATATATATTATATAAATATATATATATATATATATATATATATATATATATATATATATATATATATATATATATATATATGTAAATATATATATATATATATATATATATATATATATATATATATATATGTAAATATATATATAAATATATATATTTATATATATTATATAAATATATATATTTATATATTTATATATATTATATAAATATATATATAGATATATATATATATATATATATATATATATATATATATATATATATATATATATATATATATATATATATATAATATATATATTTACTACCTGACCCGATGAACGTTGTCTTCTTTTTTGACAAGCAAACGTTGGATCTATTTTCCGACCGGAACAAACTTAATCGCGGATGAATTCATTACGTCATAACATTATTAAATGTTTATTACATTATTATCTTGTAAAATTTGTTTGGAGAGTTTTGCGTTCTGTGATATATAGATACTGGCTTTTTGTAAGTATCCCCTGTAACTTGACGTCAGGTTTGAGAAATATTTCTTCCGGCCCTAGTGTCTTCAATAGACATTTTTCGGCTTCCATTTCAATGGCGTTAAATCATGTTTTTTTGTATCTATAAGATATATAATTAGAGAAATTAAAAAGTTAACTAAAAAACCATTCAAAGGTTTAAATGAGATTGGCAATTATTGTTAAAGAGTGCTGCAGGTATCTAGTAGATCTTTTTAATTTTAGCTTAAGTACCTGAGTATTTCCAGATAGTTTCAAAACTGCAAATTTCACTGCTGAATTGTGATTCCACTTGCACAATCATCAATTTAGTTTTTTAGGTAGAAAAACGACAGGAGAGGCTTTGTTTCACTTCTTGAGCTACATTTATTGTACACTAAATAAATCTGCAAAGTTCCGCACATTATTTATCGATATTGCTAAAGCTGTTGATACTGTTGACCAAAATATCATTCTTCTCAAATTATATGTTGCTGAAGCTTAAGTAAATGGATTTTTTTTTTGCCGGCTGGTTGTTTGTGATCAATTTAGTGTTATGCATTTTCCGCAGTTCTTCATTGTATTCTACATTTATTTTATTGATTGATTGAATTGATTGATTAGAGTGTACGGCCAAGGACGAACCAGGAACTTGCAACATACCGGGCACCACCATACACCCGGGTCACATATTAAAAAAACCGAAAGAGTGGATGAATTGTTAGTTATAACAGACTCGACCCAGTTACTGATACCTAAGCGATCGATAGTAAATTTTTGTTTTTTTTTTTTGGTGGGGAGAAAGGAAAGGTATGTATATAACCCAATAGGTCCGGTTTCCCGGTAGCTAATATTCAAACTACTATTAGCATAAGACAATCACATTTTATAGTGAACAGCTCTGTATTCTGCATTCTCTCATCAGCAACTCGACTCCGCAACTTTCACGTTTCTGAAAAAAAAAAAATTTTTTTTTTATGTCCTAAATTCTTCAAGCCGCAAACTGTAATAATTAAAAAAATTATTCCACTTTGGACATTGATCCAACAATCTACCCGCTTTGTTTAACCTTTAGATGATGTTAATATTTATTATTTATGATATTTAATGTCCAATTTTCTTGGACAGATATTGCACCGTCCAGGCTTTGCCTGATTAGATCTAACAGCCGAAGAAGTAGATGATGGACTCGGAGTATTAGTTTTATACTTTAGAACAGTGTTTTTTGCCGTAGGACCTCGCGGTTCTATAAGGTTTAAACCCAATTCCCTTAAGAAACTTCGTTGTTTATGGGTCTTATTTTTATGATAATTCGGGAAAACTTCACACCAAATTACGAATGAATTATACGCTGAAACGTCAACAATATTTGAAAATATCGCGACAGGCCATCGAGCTGTTCTTCTTTTGCACGAATACGATGCGATCACCTGGTCTAATGTATCAACAGTTCCCTTAGTTTTATTATATATAATCAAGAATCATAATTGGTTTTTTATCTGCTCTATTACTTGTATCATCGGTTTTATGTAGAGTGCTGTTCAACACCACATTTTTATATTTTTTCGGAACATACAAAATTGTTGTATTATTAGAAAAAGCAAATCTAGAGGTATGAACTGGAATGTTTTTCACCTGTGTTATTAGTGTCGGGATTTCGGACTTGTTTTCTCTAATAGTGCCCAACATCGTTAAATTTCGTTTTCGCAACATCTGCCCTAAATTTAAACTGCTAAACAAATTATCCCAAGTTACATTTTGACCTCTCAAAGCGAAAGTTAGATCAAGGACAACTTAGCCACCTTGATTCTTTTCCGGTTTGTTTTCAATTTTTCCTATGTAGACTGGCATATTCCAGCCATAAGATGATTTACTGTCACTAACGACCCATGTTTTTATTCCATATCTCGCTGGCTTGGATGGAATATATTAATGGAAGGGATACTTTCCTCAAAATGGTATTAATTGCTCATCCACTGTTACAATATACCCAGAATTATAGAGCTTAGGCAAAATTTCAACCCATAGATTCCATATAACGCGTATTGGAGCGAGTTTATCATAAGTTTTTCTATTTTGTCTTGTTTCTTTCATCAAAGCGTATAACTCGTGATAACTGCTTTAATTTTACCAACGACATAGTAGCGCGAAATATAGGCCTTCCTAATTTATCATCCCATAATTTTAGTAGAGATTCATGGTTTGAGCGATATACACATAACCATGTAGGTCCACATAATCAATGTTTATCCATTTTGCGCCATACATTTTAGCACCCTCCTTGTTTGTCATATCTAAAATAATTTTTTTAATAGGAGGCGGGAAATAAATTAAAAACTTTACTTTTATAGCAGTTTCTCGAGCGGTGGCATATGAAGTTGGTCTTGGTACATTTTTTATTATATTTGAAGTTGAAGTACGACCGATAAGTGTAGGTGCGATCGAACTCCATACAATATCATTATTCTTAAAAGCTAAATTGATTACATTTTCAGTTTGATTCTGATTAGTAATTCCTTCGTCGTTGTCTTCCTCTTCACTGCTATCAAACGAAATTTCTGGTATAATCAATTCAAAATCATCCTCACTTTCGGAAACATCTTCTTCAAAATCAGTTTCGATTTCAAACTCCATAGCTCAAAACTGACAATCAGCCCAACGGTAACTTATGAGTATTTGTTAGTAACAGTAAACTTTGTATTATTTTTTATTACAAAAAAATTCATGAAAAGAAAGTGTATAACCAACATTTAGTTTGGGGTCTTATAAAACCCCAAACGTATCTAGTGTAAAAGTATGGCGATGTATAGATAATATCAATAATAATTAACCGTTATACCCAATTATGTATATAATCATATAAAATGATAAAGGTCATACCCAATTATGTATATAATCATATAAAATGATAAAAGAGTCATAATAAGTTGAAACTAGTTTTGGGTCGTATAGAACCCCAACAGCGTCTGAAGGTTAAGCGATAACGCTTAAACATTTCATCCATTGAACCAACTACTATTGTAAATTTACTGCAAACGAATGTGATTTTTTATTTTCCATTAGAAAAATAAATTCTTCAGTTAGCCTCATTCAATGACTTTTCCCAATAATTTGATAAATTTCTAAATATAAAAATTACTAATTTTAGTTTATCTATATCATCTTTCATTAACATAATATACATTGAATTTTACAAAACATAAGTTATACATTCAAACGTAAACATAAGTATATAATACACACGACAATTAGTAATAATCAAAACATTAAAATAAAATAATGCTATACAGACAAGCGACGTCATCAGTCACAAAGTTATCAAATTTCATAATAAAATTCTTCAAAGGAAATTTATCATAATAATATAGAAAATAACAAATCCCATATCAATTTTCATTTTCTGTAAAAAAGAAAATTTTTCAAAAATTAAAAAAAAAATGTATCAATCATAATTTATGATATATAAAAGAAAGCATTTTAAAAAACTTAAGATAATTGCTTGTTTGTATATATATTGTACATCATACACGTTGTTTAGTACGAGTAACATTAAATGTCAATTTTTTTATTTTGTAAACACATTATATATAGAAAGAAATAATGTTATTTCATGTAATGAGAACTGGTAACTTGTCAAAATCATATTTTTGACAAAAACAAAATAAAGCTACAGTATATACGAAAATGGTAAAGTTTTCAATATTTTTTTTTTAAATAAACTGTCTTATCCATATCTATGTATATTTATATATATATATATATATATATATATATATATATATATATATATATATATCCGAATAGTTGAATTTAATTTTACCTGTTTATACGATCAAGATTGGTCCATAACTTTACAAAATATGTTCTCGATACATTTATATGTCTGTTGGTATATTTATAACAAAAAGAAAGAAATATACTTCTTCCAATCCAATCTAATATAAATTTTCTTTCGTCTTCTTATATGTTGGATATATATTTGAAATTGAAAATTTAAGAAAAACACCTGGATATTTATGATGTTTTTCGTTTATTTTTTATTTTAATATCATAGCAGAGCAACAAAATAATCGTATACATGTTATATATATATATATATATATATATATATATATATATATATATATATATATATATATATATATATATATATATATATATATATATAACAACAGTACTGTGCAGTGAATTTCAGACCCAAAAAGCTTCCTTAATTTCTTCAAAGCAGAAAAGCAATGGCGTTAAAATAATATTTCAAAGTTCTTAATATTTTAGGAGTACAATTGTGAACATTTATCACGCTTAATGAATTAATATGACAAAGCTGAGAGTACTTAAAAAATATTAATTGTATTTAAATTTAGAAAAACCTATCGGGATTTTGTTAAACTAGCTCTAAGATAAATTAACAAAACGTTATATTCATTTAAAAAAAACGGGAGAGCAATTGGCAACAATTATATAAAAAATCCACACAAATACTTGTGTCCTGATGGAGTACGAGATATTCGATATCTTTCAATCCTTACCACTAATAACAATAATGTTACGTCCTGTAAGCTAATAATAATTTTGCGCCAGATAATTTTGCGCCAGTTACTTTTAAATCACGAAACCAGGGTTTTTATAAAGTCACAATTTGTTCAAGATATTTCCAAAATTTAGGAAATACACAGTGGAAGGGCAAGACTAGCAGGAAATTTCTTATTAACAATTACTTGAACGCCATAATGTCTTCCCTTCTTATAAATATAAAGTTAATATAAAGCATTATAAACTTCCACTTACGTAACTTTTAAAAGGGTTAATTCAGACTTATCTTATTGTTTAAAAAAAAAATGCAAGCTAGTTTTAAACATTATGACATAAACACAAACATGATTTTAAAATTTAATATCGGTTGATAAGTTTTAAATAATTTTTTTATAACATTTTGAAATAACAGTTCTCTTAAGTTATACTATACTATAAATTGGAAACGGTGATATATATTACTATATACTAGTTGATCCAGCGAACTTCGTACCGTCTCAGAATTAATAAATGTTGAGTTAACTTATTAGCTAAATCAAATTCAGTTTTTTATTTAGATAAAATGAAAATTCAAAATGTATTAAATTTTAAATGTACAAAAATTAAAATGAAATGTATTTTAATTACATTGAAATTAATGTAATTCACGTAGAAGCAAGCCATTTGCTTTATTGAATGGAATCGAAATGGTTTGCTTAGCAGTGTTGCACTACTTTTTGGTTAAACTTTTTGAGGGATGCGTTGCACTCTGGTCGATTCCCTTCATTGAAGCACATTGATACGACATTTTTCGTTTTGTTGTCATGTGCCAGAACGAATATAGCGGATAGTTTACCGACACGTGAACATGCTACGTACAATTGGCCTTAAGTAAAACATTCATTTTCTAGATTCAGACCACAAACACTCAAGAAGTGGCCTTGTGGCTTATTGGCGAATGCAAGACGAATTGGAAATTGTATTCGTTTAAACTCAAATGACTTATCAGTTGCGATTATAAGAATTCTCGGAATGAGAAATTCTTTTGAGTATCGTTGCGTAAATCATATTGTCCATGAGCTTTTTCACCACCAAACGCGTTCCGTTACATCGTTTAGGTTGGTTTATATTTTGAAGCATGATAACTGCCGAGCGCCAACCTTCAGTTATACATTTTGCTGTCACAAGTCCAACAGCTCTAATGAGTTTAAACATTTAGTTGGATAGTTGGTTGCTCCGTCTTCGTTCGTTACACAGTCAATAGATTTGAAAGAATGCAGTGGACTAACGATTTGATTTTGAATTGTGATGTTTAAGTGATCGACATCCTTGATCTTTGCCGCAAAAATTACTTGTTCACTAAACACGATCATTGCCGTAAGTCAGCAATTGCTTTAAGGCATCTTTGGCAGATGGATCGTTTAACAATGCAACTGACATGTTTGTAGTCAGCTGAAGTTTCTTGATATAGCGCCTCAGAGTCGATGATTTGTGACAAGCATTTATTTCATCGACAGCGGTCGATCTTGGAATGATTGGTATAGTGTTTGGTGAAAATGTGCGTTTGTGCACCATTGTGCATACATCCTAGATGATTTTACTTGCTACAAAATTTTTGGCTATTGTTAAATGTTTCACACATGTCGATTTTTCAGTTGTTTTAAGGTGTAATGACAATTTCAATGCTGAATAAGCCATTCGGCATCCTTCTAGCAACGTGGCCGCTATCCCAGAAGAAACAAAGGCTACATTAATTATGGATCTCGCACGAACAGTGGCCCACTGATACTCAATGATATGAGAAATATCTTCTCAGTTCCACCGGGCGCATCGAGTAAAAATAAACAACCATTTCCGTCATCATTTGCCTTCATTAACGTATTGTACATTTTTTTCTGTTGGGGTTTCAACTGTGATCTATTCGGTGGAACTGATTAATTCAATGCATTTCGATCCTATTCACGTTTATGTTCTTATTCTCGATTTAAAGCGTCGTTCGTTCTACGATACAGCGTCGGCATTTAACTTGACTAACAAACTGCCGCACATAAAATCACATATGCCTTCGATCAAAAGCAAAGCCTGTTTGTGTATCTCTTCCTTCACCTCGAGATTGGGATTCCCTGAACTGACACGAATTCTATAGAAAGCATGTCGAAATAGTGATAGCAAAATATGTGTGTATCTGACTTGGAGATGCAGAAACAATTGTTTCAGCGATTGCCTTGTTCCAATGATTATCGTTTTAAAGCAAATTGAATTGTTGGCAACAGGGACTCGGCCATACCTACTTAAATTATGTGTCGGAATATCCTTTATGATAACGATTAATATAGACCTTTGTTGATTGTACAGTAAATGGTCCTTTTTTTGGTGGTCTATAAGTATGACGATTGTTTAAGAAGAATATGGCTTCATTTTGACTCCGAACAAATTGGATGCGAGCTCTGAATTAAATCGAAACTTGTCGAGTGCTGAGCGAATTGTCACAGAAGACATGTTAGCATGCACGTATGGTGCTCACATAAAATATCGACGTTTTCAATTCCCACTACTGAACTGACTACTTACTAATCACAGGAAGTACTATTAAAGAGATCGTCTTCGATTACAAAAGAACGCAAGGCCAACAGCCAGTTTATGTCGGTTTATTGAGAGTCACTTTCATTTACAGCGTTAAATGCCATTGTTAACCAAGTATACTAAGATCTTTTGCAAGATGTTTAAGATCATTTTTTACAATTGGCGATCGTTTGGTAGCCAACCAAACGAACAATTTTACCCACAATTGGTCATGGTGTTATGGTCCGCGACTGGAATTGAACTCAGGACCAAAGAAGTTTCACTTCCCACGCGAGCTTATGTGGATTGAGTTCAACTATTTTTTTTTACAATTATTGTAATGAACACCTAATCACTTTCGTTTATATTGCAAAATGTATTTATTAAAAAAAACTGAAAAAAATTTATCAACATCGAATAATATTCTTCGCTTGGGATTATCCCGATCAACTGCATCGCTCTTTTACTTACAAAGTGATTGGTATCTCTCATTGCTTATTGGGCAGAGTTTAAAAACAAAATAACATAAGGGAAACCTGTGACTATTATACTGGTTCACCTACTTGAATTAACGATGTAATAGTATAATTTTCAAAATGCATAATTCGAAGAAAATAATAACCGATTGATATCGAAATTTGCCACGTACAGCAGATAAAATCACTTTAATATTTTCGATAAAAAAAATTCTATTTTCTGAGTAAAACTCTGTTCTGTGAATGCTATGATGTCTTCACCTGTAATTAACTTGGAAACATCCGCTACACACATCTACCTTATCTGTTTTCCGAACCATAGACACTTTTCCGCTGAACTTCTAGTCCATCTTTTATTTTGCTAAAACTGTTTGGATTTCATTGCATGGTACTGTATATATATATATATATATATATATATATATATATATATATATATTCATATTAATACCTTTATATATATATATATATATATATATATATATATATATATATATATATATATATATATATATATATATATATATATATATATATATATATATATATATATATATATATATATATATATATATATATATATATATATATATATATATATATATATATATATATATATATATATATATATATATATATATATATATATATATATATATATATATATATATATATATATATATATATATATATATATATATATATATATATATATATATATATATATATATATATATGTACATATGTGTGTTTATATGTAGATTTAGATTTTGGGGTACATAACAAATTCCATCACATTTCTTTGTTAGTTTCTTCGCCGTATGTCCTGGTTTACGAGAATTGTAAATTTTTTGCTATACTTTTACGATTTGATAGATAATAGAAAATTGTTTTACTAAATAAAATCACATATTCATGTTTCATACTATGTATATATATACACCTAAATATATATATATATATATATATATATATATATATATATATATATATATATATATATATATATATATATATATATATCAGCTAAGTATTGTTTATAATGTAGGATTCAATAAAATATGCTTCGTTTTCAATTTTGTACTGTATACTGTGTGTTGTCTCAATAAATAAAGCCAGAATTGATCAAAACACCAAAGCAAAAATTCCCATTCTTATCCCGCCATTTACTTTGTATATATTTTACAAAATAAAAATGCAAGAAACTTGGAAGACGTTTTTATTTCGTCTTTCTTCTTTTTTATAATCTAAAAGATTGTTAGAAAATTGTTTTGGTTTGAAAGTTTCTTAGACGTGACTTCATGGATAATGATAATTCACACTTTCAAATATTTATATATATATATATATATATATATATATATATATATATATATATATATATATATATATATATACATAAATATATAACTGGCTAGGAGGATATAGTTGAGTTCTGATGTAGAGTAGACTCACAGTTTAACTTTTTTATATTGTTATCGTAAAATGAGAGAGGATCGTAAATTTTTTTGTTTTAAATTAAAATAACCGAATATTTCAAACCTATCAAAATTTCTAAATCATATTTCAACCCTCATAAATTTTAAGATGGATAATCTGCTGCTATATATACGAAAAAATAAAAATTTCGAGAGAGACTGTTTTATAATCTACATAAATAAAACTATATTTCTTATATGGAGTTAAAGAGATTTAAAAAAAAAATAAATAAGCAAAAATTATTTATAGGCTTATTTCCTTAAGGCATAACACCGAAACGTTTTAAAATGATCTACTGTTCTTCATATTGATATCGATTATCAAAATTTTATTTCATGTATGCGTCACAGTTTAAAGAGAAAAAAAAACCGATGAAGTTTTAGTACACAATACAATTACCTCTGTTTTAGTACAAGTTTGTTCCAAATAAAAGTTAACCTTTGGTCCATATTTTCCGAATATTCTATCTTATGCCCTCGTCAGCCAAATATTGGACGCACTACTACAAGTTTGCTTTTTTAAAGATTCATCTATAATGGCCTGGCTCATGGATACCGCACTTCAACAGTGGCTTATAGGGGTGTTCATCGTCATACCGATCGCGATACTGTCATAAAATGTCGAATTTTATTGAATCTATCGAGAATTTCGATTTGCTCGTTAGTTCAAACGAATTAATTTTACAAAATTTGTACTAAACATGTGTTTTGTCTAAACATAGATTATAGTAACAAACATATAATTAAATAAATAAACATAAAATTGTTTAGTATTAGTACTAAACTATATTTATATTAACGGTAAGATATGTACTAAATATATGACTTTAAACAGTGTTTTAATCGTTTTAGAGCTTAGCTGAACCTTTTTAATTTAAATTTTAGTACAAAAACTAACCTACGTTAGTTAACTATTAAAATTAAAGTCAAGATTTAGTACAAAATGTGCTTTCAAGCCGCTTATAAAGTTTTGTTTACGAATTATTTTATTATTATATTATTTTATTATTTATTTTTGTGTTTCGTTTTAAACTATAATTTTACAATTTTACTACTATTAGTACTAAACTGGCACTTAACGATAAATAACCTAGTAAGCATTAAAAGTTAAAAAGAGTATGAATAAAGCACGACTCATTTTTTAAACCAGTACTGTTTATACGACTGATCATGTTTCTTGCATTGTCTCGAAAAAGTAGATTTTTATTTTGTTCTGGATTTAAATTCTACAATTTTAGCATTTCACTCAAACAATTGCCAATGACAGAAAAATGACGGGAATTTAAAATTTTGCATCTTTTATTTGAATCATCAGTTAACCAGTATCCACTAAGGCTTATAAAATTATCATTCGTTTCAGAACAAGTCCAAATATCAGATGTCAATGTTCTAAAATTATTCTGAGATCTTTCAACATCACTTAAATATTGGATTTTGGACCAACATTTATTATAAATATCTGGAACAATATTTGTTGAAATGAGTTTTCTTGGTGGTAATTTGTATCAGGACAGGCTTTACAAGATTAATAAACCCCATCGACAATATTAATCGGTTGGTGGTTTAAAGAGATCACTTTACGAATTTTGTAATGAATTTCAGTAGCTTTCACATTATTTATGTTCCATAATTTAGTTTTATTCAAACACTGCTGTCAAAGTGGTTGCTGAAGATTAGGTGCAGTACATAAAACATCTAACTTTTGTTTTTTAGTTCCAGTATTTGTTTTTCCCATTCATTTGGATGTTTTAGTTGTAAATGCTTATTTAAAGATGACGTTCCGAATGTTTTTCGATCGTTGCCACCTCTTGATAAAATTGATCCACATATACTTACAAATAGTTTTACCCTCGTCATTGGACAAAACCAAAACAAATTTGTTCTAATCTCTAGGTTCCTGTGAATGTTATCATTTCGAATATACCAAGCAGAATTTGTAATACTTCATAGTATTTTTGATTGTGTGCGTTGAATAGGGGGTATATTTGATGTGCTGGTAGAGCCCTATAGTTGAATCCGATATGATCAAATGTGGATTAGGATCGTAGAACTTTGCAGTCTAGTGACAGTTTTGATGTCAACCAGCCACCACATTTTGGAGAGTTTTATTTTTATTTGTTTGGACTTTGTTTCAATTTGCTTTCTCTAAGTCAACCTTCTATCAAGATGAAGACCCAGGTTTTTGACATTTGTTTGTTGAGGAATTGTGACGTTGTTTAATTTAACCAATTGGCATGTTCGTTTATTCAGTGTAAACGTTATGTGCGCTGTTTTTTTATTCGCTTTTATCCGCCACTTGTTTTGCCAGTCTTCAATTTTGTATATTTTTAAGTGAATACGTAATAGCAGTGTCATCAGCAAATATTGATGTCACCACCTTTTCAGTAGCTGGTAGATCAGCTGTGTACAGCAAGTAAAGCACTGGTCCCAATACGATTCCTTATAGTTCGGTAATGGCTTCATTTTGCTTAACCAGAAGTTTTCTTTTGAATAAGTAATTTTCAAGGGTTGCATGAAATTTGTTTGGGAGCAGAGTTTTTATTTTGTATATCAGGCCCTCATGCCACACGTTGTCAAAAGCTTGTGCAATATCCAGAAGAATAGTGAAACAGTATTTCTATTCCTCTAGAGCTAGTTTGACTGCGTTTACAACTCTATGCACCTGCTCTACAGTATTATGCTGATCACGAAACCCAAACTGGTGGACTGGTATAATGTGCTCTGCAGATAATATTGGATTTAATTTTTGTAGTAACATTTTTCAAAAAGTTTTGAGACAGTCGGAAGGAGTGTTATGACGCTACATACGTTTAGTCCTTGCCAGGCTTTGGGATCATTATAATTAGTAACGTTTTCCATTTTTAAAGAGATATCCACACCTCATTATTGCATTAAATATATAGGTTAAGAGTTTTATGCATTTATCTGGTAATTCTTTAATCATTTTTCCGGTAATAAAATCATGTCCTGGAGCTTCCTTTGGGTTTAGACTTTTTAATAGTGGTTTTAACACTTTTCCACTTAAAGTTTATAGGATTCACGATATAATCAACCTTTGTATAATCCGGCAGTGAACTAATACTTGTCTCCTCATTTGGTGTGAATACTGGTTTTTTGATTGATAGATTCGATAAGGCTAGCCTTCTTAATTTTTTAATTGCCTGCCATAGTGAGTAATCGATTTTTTTCCTTTGCTGAGAGTTCAGTCAAGCAATTCTGCGTTTCTTGATCTGCTTCTTTTACCAAGGCTCGTTTTAGAGCTTTAATAGCTTTAGTTAATTTGTAATTAGGTAGTGGAAACTTTTGGTGCTGACATTGCTGGCGTATTTTCCGTTCTTCTTGAATTAACTGTTGAATGTTAGGTGATGGCCTATTGACAGAGTGATCTGTTCTGTTCAATGACATTTATATATATATATATATATATATATATATATATATATATATATATATATATATATATATATATATATATATATATATATATATATATATATATAATATATATATATATATATATATATATATATATATATATATATATATATATATATATATATATATATATATAAATATATATATATATATATATATATATATATATATATATATATATATATATATATATATATCCTATTTAGTTAATTTGCTTGTTAGATGGTAAACGAAGGTCAATTTTTAAGGCATCGGTACTCAATTTGACTATAAGTAGAGTGTGATCATATGATAGGTCATATGATAGGTCATAGCAATCGTCTAAACTTGAGCATTGGTGCGAGTGACTCCCTTAGTTACACAGAAATCTATAAGATCAGGTATTTTCTTTCTATCTGTTGGCCAGCAAGTAGGGTGTTGAGAAGATAAGTAACCTAGATTTCCCTGGGTAATTGCTTCATAAAGTTGTTTACCTTTAGGTGAAGTCAACCTTGAGCTCCATTGTAAATGTTTAGCATTGTAATCGCCTCCTGCGAGAAATTGTATTCAGCTGATTAAAATAATCAGTAAACTGCTGCTTTTTAATTTCGTGTTTAGGTGGTCAGGAAACGGCCGAAATTACACAATTACCAGATCATTCTTCTAGGCAGATATTAGTTGCTTGAATGTGAACTTTATCATATTTGTTTAGTTCATAGTCCTTTATTCTTGTTTAGGTTAAAACTGCAGTGCCGCCATGTGCCTTACATATTTCATCCGGATGTGTTTGGTATCATAAACAGAATAGCCATTAATTTTAAAATATTTTTTAGTCGTAAAGTGTTTTTCTGATATGACCATGATATCAATATTTTGATCGTTGAGGAAAGTTTGTATTTTAGCTTTGTGTTGTGAAAAACCATTTTTATTCCATACAGCTATTTTTAGGAGAGTCATTTATGGCTTTTGAAAATAATTTGCATTAGTGTGCTCATCATTTTGTATCATCGTGCTCATTTGTTTTTTCATCATCACCATGAAGCTTTGGATCGTTCCAGTCAGCTTATTACGATTGCATGGATATTGGACGCTTCGTCATTGAAGTGAACTTTTGGTGTTGATACGGTACCCTTTGAAATATTTACAAAGGAAATGCCTAGTTTCGCAAAACTATTTGCAGCTATCAGGATTTTATTGTTTTGTGTGGTTGTAAATACATCGGTTGGTGGGACAATCAAATTTCTTGAGAACATATTGCTTTGATTGTAGTGTGACTTAAGCACTCGTTGCTCATATCGCACTTTTGGGGTAATTTTCCGTTTCAAGTCCAGATAAACTGGACAGCATCGGTAATAAGCAGTGTGTTTCTCACCACAATTACTGCACCGCTGCAATTATGGATCATTTTTTGTTTTATTGCCCTGTTTCGAATTCGAGTTTTAGTGTGGCCATATTCTTGACACTTGATGCACTTAACTGGTCTACTTTTCTTCGTGGGTTCCTTTACAGTGATTTAAAATGTTTGTGTTAGACTTTGCTTGAAATCCTTCCAATTATCAGTGGTAATCTCAACCCCTTGAACTCAAATCCAGAATTGTTAAGAACATTCAGCTTACAAATTATATAAATACATATATATAGTCTAATCAATTATTTATAGAATTTGTATAGTGTATTTTCTCCAGAAATGTTCATTATAAACATCTCAAATTCCCTCCAGACATTCAATTACACACATCACTATACTCGTACAAGCTAATTAGCTTGACATATTTTATGCGTCTAGTGTTTGTTAATCAAGACAAAATACATTTTATATAAGATGTATTACAACACACATTATAATATTTTAGCCTGGAGCTTTATAATATTTTCAAAATGTCATATACACATTTGTCACAACAACAACAGTACAGCAAAAAAAATTTAATACAAGTTGTTCCCGCTAACAATATATGATTTATGCCAATCCCTTATCTAACATACATGTTAAAACATAAAATTTAATATCTTCAAGAAAGGCAAAATAGCAACGAACAAAAAATTAAATTTCACTCCATTAAATTTTTACGACAATATTTTTCCATTTCCCAGTAGCAGAGAGTAGCATTAAATAAATTTTTTTACCGAACCCACCATCATCATTATCGTCATACACATAAACCAGAATTCACTTTGTATATATTGTTGTTATTATTACTAATAATATTAATAATAATAATAATAATAATTATTATTATTATGAGTAGCAAAAACGTATTCTTGTAAATAAATTTTAATACAGTTTATTACTAAGTAACAAAAAAATAAAAGCTCGTACAAAGAGAAAAAGCTTATGAAAGTGTATTTTTTTTTTTGTTTTACAAAATTTTATCTTGAAAAAGTTAAAAGAATATGGCACAAAAATTTAAAAAAAAAAATTTTAATTTTATTTACAATTTACTCAGTAAATTTCTGCATTGTAATGCTATATACCGAGTACGACTACGTATATACACGAACGTACACAGTGTATACACATTTTGATGATGGAAAACTTTTTGTTTTTGTTAATTAGGATTATTAGATTATAATTTGTCATGAAAATTATGATTTATAAACTTTATTTTGCTTTTCTTTTGTATATGTAATGTATATATAATTATTTTATAATTTATGGTTTATTATTATTTAGTGGTTTTTTAAAGTTACTTTTTTTTTAAATATTTTTTTTTATGTTAATTAAAAATAATAATTTTGTTATTTATTTCTATTTATGATTTTGCTAAAAAAAAAAAAAATAAAAAAGACATTTAGATTGTTTTTATTTATGTGATTGACGTTAGAACTTTAGTTACCGGTGGTTTATTATTACAAATTAATTTTAATTTGAGTAACTCACCGATGACGAAAGTGATAAATGATAATGATATGACATTTTAATTTAATTTAATTTGCGGTGATGTACGATTTAATTGATGTTGCCACATTGTTATTTAAATATATTTGTAAAGTTTTATAAAAAAAAGCGTATCAGTTTCAAGCAACATTGGATTAGTTCATTGAATTGTGATATTTTTTTTTAGTGGTTTATTCATATAAACATTTACATAGGTTGTGTTTTAAAATATATTGAATGCTCTGTATTTGCGCTGCTGTTATTCTGTCATCTAGGTCACGGTTTGTTTAATCGTTTGGTTCTTTGTAACCTTTTTGTCATAGTGATGTTGGTCATCATGCGACGTATATTCTGATTTGCATGCGTTTCCTTGCATGGTAATTGATCTCGTCCGCAACAAACTCCATTTTCAAATCTCTATGAAGGTTGTCGTTTCTACAGAGTTGTATGCCATAGATCAGAATTTGTTTATATAGCAGAAACATATTATGAATTGAGAGTTCGGACTGTCTCCCTAAAAGCCAGTGCATTTTCTTGAATTTGATGTTTAATTTTTTTTAATATGTTCTTTCCACCTTAGTTTAGCATTCAAGGTTATACCTAAGTATTTAGCCGTATTTGTCTTAGATTAGTAAAGTTTACACATGTTGATTTAGTTTAATTCAGTTTAATACGCCATTTTTTTGTCTAATTGCATATCTTGTTTGTGGCTTTCTGCAGTTTGTTGATAGAGTCAGGTATGTTTTGTGCTGACGCTAATATAGCAGTATCATCAGCAAATGTTGCTCTAATTGCATCAGTATTGGGCATGTCTCATGTATATAGGAGATAAAGAATGGGCCCAAGGACACTACCTTGGGGTACTCCTGCTGTTATTCTTTTTAGTTCAGAGTATTCATTCTTATACTTTACTCGAAAGTATCTGTCTGAAATATACGATTTCAATACCTCATAAATTTGTTTCGACGATGCGGTTTGAATGCAAGCCCTTGATGCCATACCTTAATAAAAGGTTGGACCACATCCAGGAAAATCGCGGAGCATATTTGTTTGGATTCAAGTGATTTTTCGATTACATCGGTAATTCTATGAACTTGTTCTATAGTCGAGTGTTTTTCCCTGAAACCAAATTGATGCGAAGGAATAAGGTCTCTTCTATTATTAGTTTCAGTATTTTCAGAAGTAAATTTCAAATAATTTCGATCGCGTTGGAAGGGTACGTATTTTAATCGGATTGCTGCATTCATTATGTGCAATAATGTCTTCCTTCGTTTTTCTGGCAAGCTTTCAATTACTTCACCCGTTATTAAGTCATACCCCGGAGCCTTTTTAACGTTTAGGTTCTTCTTTATTTTCCAATTTAGTTCATGCATTGTTATAGGTCTTATTCCGTGCTCATGCATTTTGTCAGCTGGGGTAATATCTTCCTTTGCAGATTGTCTTGGATATGGTTGAAATATGTCTAGATGATTTAGCAGATCTGCCTTTTGTTTGGAATTTCTAGCCTACGTATCGGTGTTTTTAATTGGAGAAGCCTGTAGGTTGGGTCTTTTTAGAGCCGTGGTTGCCTTCCATTAAGAATAGACTGAGTCTTTTTGTTCTGTCAGATTGTTTTGGTATTTATTGACTGACTGGTTTTTAATTTCCTTTATTAAAGCTTTTAATTTATTGACCAAATTATTAAACAATCTCTTCGCTTCAGAATTAATAATTTCTCTCACTTCTTCGGGATATGTAACTTTTTGATTTGTTTCCTTTATATGACTAGGAGTTCTATTTCAAGCGACACTTCGTATATTTTCTATGAGTTTGTCTAGTTCATCTTCTAATTGCTCTGGATTACGTACTGGGACTTGCAGATTAGTTTTCTCCTGTATAAGTGTTTGAAAGAGATTCCAATTAGTTTTGATATTTGTTAAGTTGCGGATTTAACCTCCTTTCTTATTATTGTTTAGCGTCATTGTAACTGGCGAATGATCCGATGAAAGACACGAGGTATTTTCTACATGAATAAAGTCTATAAGATCTGGGAGCTTATTGATATCCGTCGGCCAGTAGTTTGGTGTACTGCCTGAGTGGAATTCGCATTTTAGCTTTTGACCAGCTGCTAATAGCTCCTTCCCTTTAGTTGTTGTTAACCGTGATCCCCAGTAGATATGCTATAATTTTTTGCTTTACTTAGATGCACTTTAATTGTTAAGACTTGCATGAACAACTTTTCAATTTTCAGTTCTTCATTGTGTTGGATATTATCTTTAACAAAGTAAGTTGACCCTCTTCTAGCTTTATTCTCAAGATGTATCGCATGGTAAAAGGTATACCCATGAAATTTACAATATGAGGATTTTGTGAAATGAGTTTCCGATATCAAACTTATATCTATGTTTTGTAGGTTTAAAAATATTTCTAGCTCTTGAATATGCTATAATAACCCATTTGCATTCCAGGCTATTATTCTAAGCGTCTTATTCATTTCTTAATTCTATAATTTGTTTTTATATAATTTATATTTTGATAAACTTTATCAAGGTTTTTCTCAACCCATTTATTTTGTTTTCTTATTTCTCCAAGTGTGCTTTGAAGACCTTCTTCTTGGGTATCTAATCGCTTATTGCGAACTTCTAAATTTTTCAATATATCTTGTAAAATTTGGTCTACTTCTTCTTTTCTTTAATCTTTTTGCTGTGGGGTACTTGAGCGTAAGTCAAGTTTGTGCTTACTCGTTCACTTTGTGCTCTCACGTTAATATTTGGTACGATTCTTCCTTTTACTGCTTCTTGTACATATTTACCATCGTTTTGTTTCTGATTACGAGATTTATTTATCATTTTTTGTAGTTCTATTGCAACTTCACATGTTGACACATTTGGGAGGTGAGGTTTTATTAATTTGACAAGCATTAGCTGTGTGTTTCCCTGCGTATTTGACACATCTAGATTCACGATTACAGTATTTTTGAGTATGGTTAAACTCTTGGCATTTCTTGCACTGTGGGATTAGTTTAGTCGCTTTTCTCAATGACTCAATTTTGACTCTCATGTGAAGAATTAAATGTCTCAGTTCAAGCGATAACATCAAAATCGCATTCACTAACTGCCAAGAAAAATTCTTTGGTTTTGGTACGTAGCCCTCTTACATTTTGATAATACATTTTTAATGAATTAAAACCTGATTAGGTCGGCAGCGAGAATTAAATAAAGTTGTACATGAGATAGGTGTCGATGTTAAATCATCGACAACGGTAACTGGACGTTTTTTGGTCTATCAATAAATTCCCGGATCATCACTCCTATTGGCCAAACGGGTTTTAGTTAAATAATTTCTAATAGCCTCAGTGGTAGTAAAGGCAAGCTCTACTAGCGGGATACATAAACAAATTTCCTCACAGAACTCTTAACCCAGTTGTGTCAACAAGGTCAGCACAAGCGCTAATTATTATATTTTCCTGGGTATTAACTGGTAATATACCATTTTCTTGGGTAGTATAAAATCTTCTTCTTTCCAGGACGAGTCATTCTGCGTTCAGAAGACAAACCAAGTAACTCCGGTTTAATGATACATTTAATATCAACAGCAATGGACTGGAATGTATTGAGCATAACTTACGTATTTTGAGATAACTTGTCGATAATATCATAATGGTTTTTACATGTAGTAAACACGCGTTTTTTTGAGACATTATTAATAGTTGGCGTGTAATAAATTCTCGTAGAATTAGAGGTAAAACTGTGTGTAGACTTCAATTTTTTCATGATAAAGTAAAGATGAACGATAGTTGTTATTTAACGGATAATAGATGTCACTGTACTATCTATATGTATATAGTGTATTAGATCAAAAATTGCTCGGGAAAATTTGTCAGACTTCCACCAAACAAAGTATACAGTCAATTTGATCTATTTCAGCTCTTATTCCTCTAATTCAACACTTAATGGCACAGCACTTATATTTCGTTTTGTTTTAACAATTTATAATTTTTGAGAAATCTATAATAACAGCATATTTCCCAATATGAAGTTTATCTTTTACTAGTTGTAAATATTATGACTGTTGCCGAGCAATAAAATCGTATTTTCGCAGTGCTGCCAAGCCCAATTTTGACGATTTTGAGAATTTTTCAAGAAACTCCTCTTTGGAAGATGTTACCTTCTCTAGTTTGTAGATGTTATCATTAAAAATCAGTTCCGTGAATTTGGAAAATCCGATATTCTCTAATGAATATTTCTCTAAAAATTTTTGGTAGGCTTCAGATAAACTACACAAAACCAGCAATTTTTGCTTTTTAATGTGTTTACCATTGGAATTACGAACACCAACATAGTCATTTAATCCAGGAAGCTGCCGACTGATATCCATAATTATACAAAAAATATTAGAAATATTAGAATTACAATAAAGTTTCCGCCCATAACTCGTTGTTTTCTAACATGTCATACGTGAGTCATTCGAATACAAAACGTCTTTTTTTTAACAATTATGTTCAGCTTAAAGATTAGATCATTGACTACCACTTTTATTCTAGAAAATAGAATATTGTTGAAAATCAACTAATTTTAACTTGACGTTTGTAATGATAAAATTGTTAAAAATCAGTTAATTTTAAGTTTTAAGCTGTGTATCGCTAAAATAATTATTGTATTTTTAAAAACTTAAACTAATTTTAAACACGTGTTTATTTTAAACACATTTATTTCTATTAAAATGCTATTATTTACAGTTACAATCTTAGTAAATCCTTCACATTTACCTGTTTTCTTTATTCAAAAGAATATCAAGAATATCGTTTTTCTAATTTAAAATGGTAAACTGGCTAAACTAGATCTTGAACATTCATAAAATATCTTCCGATAAAAAGGTAGAACCTTTATCTTTATGGTGGGTAAAACTATTTTATGGACTGGTGGCTGAGCCATCTACACGCCAAAACATTTAGTAACATTTTTGAACAAAACCTTGGATAAAACTAAAAACACCACAGTTTAACGTAACCTCTAAAAATAAAATTATTAAAATTTAGAAACAACGACCAATTTTAACTGTATAACGGAATAACTGAAGTTCATAAAACTTAGCAAAAAATTACGTGTCTGCTTTTTTGTTTCAAGGAACACGATAAAACCAAGAAAATTAAAATCGGTGAGATGAAAATTTAACCGATGCTGAAATATAATGGAATGACCCATAAATATATATATATATATATATATATATATATATATATATATATATATATATATATATATATATATATATATATATATATATATAAATATATATATATATATATATATATATATATATATATATATATATATATATATATATATATTTATATATATATATATATATATATATATATATATATAATTTATACTTTTTACCATTTAAACCTACAAGAATTAACAGTATTCTAGATTTAATTATTTTGTTTGATCTGGATAAACATAATGATGATTTATCTTATGAACAATGCGAGTTACATTCTATCCCACAAATCAAAACACTTGTGATATAAACACTTGTGAGAATGTAGACATAACTAATAATCCACATAACGTAATATTGTTTTAGATTACTTTTAAAAAATAAAATAAAATACTTACCAATTGTTTTCTCAGAATTAAAATTGTTTTATCAGAATTAAAATTGTTTATCAGAATTAAAATAAAACACTTACCAATTGTTTTCTCAGAATTAAATATGTTTATAAAATGCATAAATGCATTTTCTTAGAATTAAAATTATAGAATTAAAAAACCTAACATTAAAATGGAAGGGGAATCATTATAAAAAAGAATTGTAATAATGATTCGACAGATTATTGTTAACGGCCACTCCAAAGAGTAGCATTAAAGTTATATAATTTCAACACTCTAACAACCGAAGTTGTTGAGTAAATAAATTAAATAAATAAAGTTTTAAATTAATAAATAAAACATTATCTTTAAATATAATTGTATAATTTGTTGTATTTCTATTTTAAAATAAAAATCACGAATTATATATTTGGCGCAGTTGATAGGATTCTCATCTGAAGAAGAGAATCAAAGGAAACGAATTAAAACAAGATAACACAACGAATAATAATAATAAATAACAGTGACAATATTTAAAAAAAAAAAAAAAAAAAAAAAAAAAAAATTAACAATAGGTGGAAAGAAAAGTGAAAGTGATAAAAGATCAAAATCTTTTGATAGTAATAGATCTATAGAAAATACAAAAATGGACGAACAAGTTCAAGCACAGTTGCAACAGCAACAACAACAACAAAAACATTTGCAAGATCAAATTCAATTTCTGCATCAACAATTGGCAGATCAAAAATTAAAAGTACAAACAATGAAAACAACGAGATTTGATCTTACACCAAATCAAATTATACGTAATTTTGATGAAGTTCAAGCATTTTCGGGAGAGGACTCTTACAAGTTAAGATCGTTCCTGAAAGCGGTGGAGGATTTGGAAGAACTCTGTGGAGAAAATAATACAGAGTTGAAGCAATATTGTTTAAAGAAGCTGGTAAACAACAAAATAATCGGTTATGCTCGCAATGTGATCTTGGAAATTCCTGAACATCTCAGAACATGGAGAAATGTTATGGAGCAGCTAAAAATTAAATTCAGACCAAAAAGCACCATTCATCAGATGTTATTCAAAGCGAAGGATATGAAGGTATGTAATCTCAAAGATTGCTTTAACAAATTAAATAGGATTAAGAGTGAATGCAGTGAAGTCTGTGACTTCGATGAGGAGGATGCATTTACATATAGTTCAATAGACAAAGAAATTGTTCAAATTCTCAAGTCAAAACTTATACCAATAGTACAGCTACAAGTTGACTCAAACAAAAGTTTATTTGAGTTAGATAATATTCTGTGTCAAACAGAAATTTATTTGGCAGAAGACATAATTAAAGTAGAATATAAATTAAATAAAGACAGAAATTTTAGAAATAACAATTTAGAAAAATCAGATAATTTTAAAAAAGCCAATAGAAATTATAATAATAATTATAAAAAGCCAGAATATTCACAAACTTATAATGGAAGTAATAATAATAGTAATATTAACAAACAAAATAATGATAAAGATATGAATATGAATAGAAATTATTATAATAACAATAATTATGGTAATGGTTATAAAAAACCCAATTATGTACAAAACCAACCAAATTTTAATAGAAATAATAATAGCTACCAAAATAAACCAGGGCAATATCAAAGACAATTCGACAATTCACAGTATAGGGATAATAACATCAAATATAGACAAGTAGAACCCATGGAGGTTGATAATATCGTTAGAAATAGTTCATTAAATCAAGAGGTAAATTTTATAGAAGACATACCACAAACCAGTTACCAATAGTAAAATTATCTTTTAATAATAAATCTATTAATTGTTTAATAGATACTGGTTCGGATACCAGTTTAATAAAACCGAACATTTTAGATTACAAAACTTTTAAATTAATATCTCCTATCTCATATAACTCATTAGGAGGAACCAATTATGTTACTCATAAAGTTATCACACCAATTCCTAAAGAACTAATTAAAACCGGTACTTTAGATTGGAAAATATTTCCCTTAAAAAGTAAAAAATACGATGCAATTATTGGCATGAATTTTTTAATACCATTCGAAGCTAAGCTCGATATAAAAAACGAATATCTAAAGATATTTGACCAACATATTATTCCCTTTGAAACAATCAAATATCCCATAGAACTTACTGAAGTAAATCACCTGGAACCGATTGTTTCACAAGATGAAATTTTTAATAAAATAAGTAAAAATCATTTAAACAATGAAGAAAAGGAAAAATTGAAATTATTATTATCAAAGAACAAAGATTTATTTTATGAGGAAGGCGACAATTTAACCTTCACTCATGAAATAACTCATGAAATAAAGTTGGAAAATCAAAATCCAATATACTGTAAAATGTACAGGTATCCACAAATACACGAACAAGAAATCGAAACACAAATTAAGGATATGCTAAAACAAGGAATTATAAGAGAATCAAATTCCCCTTATAATTCTCCTCTTTGGATTGTACCAAAGAAAATGGACAATTCAAACATTAAAAAATGGAGAATTGTCATTGATTATCGGAAATTAAACGAAATCACTATCAATGATAAATTTCCCATACCTAATATAGAAAGTATATTAGATAAATTAGGTAGAGCTCAATACTTTACAACTTTAGATTTAGCGAAAGGATTTCACCAAATTTTATTGAATAAGAATGATCAAAGTAAAACAGCTTTTTCAACACCATTTGGACATTACGAATATATACGAATGCCTTTTGGATTGAAAAATGCCCCTGCTACTTTCCAAAGATTAATAAATTCGGTATTAAGAGAACATATAAACAAAATATGTGTAGTTTATCTTGACGATATACTAATATTTAGTACCTCACTACAAGAACACATTACAAATATAAATAAAATTTTTGAAAAATTAAGAAATGCAAATTTAAAGATTCAATTAGATAAATGTAATTTCTTTTGTAAGGAAACAGATTATTTAGGACATACATTAACTACACAGGGTGTGAAACCAAATTTAAAAAAAATAAACGACATTACAAAATTAAAATTACCTGAAACACCTAAACAAATAAAAGCATTCTTGGGAATAACAGGTTATTATAGAAAATTTATAAAGGACTATTCCAAAATAGCTCAACCAATGATTAAATTTCTAAAAAAAGATTCAAAAGTCAATAAACTAGATCCCACATATATAAACGCATTCGAACAGCTAAAAACTCTATTGACAACACATCCAATTTTAAAATACCCAGATTTCAATAAACCATTTACATTAAATACCGATGCAAGCCAATTTGCAATTGGAGCTGTGTTACTCCAAGAAAAACATCCCATAGCATTTGCTAGTAGGACCTTAAATGAACATGAAATTAAGTATAGTACAACAGAAAAGGAATTGTTAGCAATAGTATGGTCGGTAAAATATTTTAGACCCTATATTTACGGAAAACCATTCGAACTAAATACAGATCATCAAGCATTGAAATGGCTTCATACAAAGTATCTAGGAAAAGATCTGAATCCTAGACTCCAAAGATGGATTTTATCACTCGGAGAATACAATATTAAAGTAAACTATTTACAAGGCAAAGAAAATAAAATCGCAGATTTTTTAAGCAGGATTAACACAGATATTCATGAAATTAACAGAATTGAGAATAATTTTGAATCTAACGAAGGGAGGAATACTTCGTTACAAAAGAAACTTTTCGAAAACGAAATTAATGTTGAAGAAATAGAAAATGAAAATTTAGGTAATACTTCAGTACAAGCAACTATACATTCACAAGCAGAAGAAAACAATGATAAAACGACATATCTAGAAACAATAGTAAATAGGTTTAAAAGTCAAATAGTTTTCACAGAAAATTTTAATAATGAAATAGAAAACATATCAGGAAACAGAAGAATAAATTTAAATCCAAAAATAAATAGAGAAGAACTAGTAGAAAAATTAAAAGAATTTTTAACTGGAAATAAAGTAGCTATATATGCAAAAATATCAGATCATGATTTTTATATAATCCAACAGGTTTTAACAACTGAATTTCCTACTATCAAATTTATCAAATGTAATTATTTTGCTCAAGATATGGAATCTGAAGATGAATTAATAAAAATTATATCTGTTCAACATAAAGTACAAGGGCATCCAGGTATTTTAGCATTATACGAAAATTTGAAAACCAAAATATACAATAAAAATATTAGAATCATGATAAACAAAGTAATAAATAATTGCGATATTTGCAGTAGAGGAAAATACGACAGAAACCCTATTAAACCTAAATTTCATGAAACTGAATTACCCACAGATAAAAACCAAATAGTTCATGTAGACACTTATGTTAATAGAAAACAGTCATTCTTAGTTTTTATAGATAAATTCACAAAATTTGCAACGGCATATCCTTTAGAAAATAGAACTAATGTAGAAATAATTGAAAAACTTAAAATCTATTTTAATCATAAAAAACCGATTAAAATTATAGCTGATAACGAATTCAAACATGTTAATATTAAAGAATTTCTGAAAAAGGAAAAAGTAGAATTACATCTAGTAAAACCAAATAGTCATACTGGAAATTCTGATGTTGAACGTCTAAATAATTCTTTAACGGAAAAGTTAAGAATTTTAAATTTAGAACAATTAATTCCAATACGAAGTCAAATGTTGGAAGCAATTAAAACTTACAATAACCAACACCATAGTACAATCAAATGTACACCATTTAAAGCGGAAGATGTTGTAGACAAACAAGAAATTTATAATAATTTAAAAATAGCACAGAAAAACAGATTACAAAAATACAACAAAGGTAGAGAAAACTATATAGAAAGAAGAAAACAGGGATACATAAAAAACTACAAATCATTAAGACATAAAGAGGAACCTAAATACAGAAAATATAATTTAACTAACATACATCCAATTAATATTAAAAGAAAATTAAAATTTACAGACAATAATGGCGATAGCGATAATAATAATGACGACGCTAACATTAACTCAAGCTCAACTACAAGTGGACAAGGTGGAATCTAAGACAGGATATACAATTATACAAGAGACTGAACAGTTAATACCAAAGACATACAATTATTCTTTACATATAATTGACACACAACAATTAGATAATATTTTAAAAGAATTAATATTAAGTGTATCACAGTTTGACAAAAATGACAGTTACTTATTATTACAAGATTTAGAAAAACTTTTAGACAAATTAACAACATTAAAATCAGGACATCACGTAATAAAAAAACGAGGTTTAATTAATTTACTAGGGACAATAGGAAAATGGATATCAGGGACTATGGACGATGAGGACAGACAAATAATAAATAAACAATTAGAAACAATACAATCTATAGATAATAACCTAGGGATACATATAAATAATCAAGTTAGAATAAATGATTATTTTAATAAATCAATCAATACATTATTAAATGTAATAAAAACCGATAGGGCAGAAATTAAAAATTTTATTGACAAAAAGGGAAATGAAACAGTAATTAAGTTCTTAAAAATTAATATCAAAATAAGAATACAAGAATTAGACAGAATAGTAAGTGAGTTACAGGATGATATTATATTTTCTAATCTTAATATTATACATCCATCTCTTTTAACTCATAAAGAAATTTTAGATTATAAAATAGATGCAGATAAAATTAAAAGATTAAAAGTAGGGTTTTCAAGAACCAACACAGATAAATTAATATTTTTAATTAAAATCCCTTATGAAATGATAAATATAAATAAAGCTTTGATTATGCCATTGTCAAATGAAACTAATTGTAATTTAATTAATTATCCAATTGTACAATCTTTCGAACATAATAATAAATATTATGAATATGATGAAACTAAATCTTTATATCAATTAAATAGTTTGAAACATTGTATTTTATCAAAAAATTGTCAAAACATAGTAAATTGTAACACTGAAATATATCATATAGATGAAAGTAGTCTATTAATTCAATTAGCAAATGAAATAAATCTAACATCGGATTGTGATGAAAGAAAATTTAATTTAAATGGAAATTATTTTATTAAATTTTATAATTGTAGCATAATTTTAAATAATCAAACTTATAGTAATAATATTAAAATAGAAAATAATAGATACATAATTCCAAATTTGGAATATAAATCTGAAAATAACACCTTAACATTCAATGAAATAGTTTTAGAAACTAAGAAAAATATAAATGAAATAAATGAATTAAAGTTTCATAAAATAATTATATACTCTGGAATAAATTTATTTATAATTATTATAGTAATAATAGTATTTGTAGTAGTATATTTATGTTATAAACAAAAACATTTAAAATTAAAAATTATTAAAGGAATTCAGGAGAATCCTAAATTTAACGAAGGGAGAGTTACATTCTATCCCACAAATCAAAACACTTGTGATATAAACACTTGTGAGAATGTAGACATAACTAATAATCCACATAACGTAATATTGTTTTAGATTACTTTTAAAAAATAAAATAAAATACTTACCAATTGTTTTCTCAGAATTAAAATTGTTTTATCAGAATTAAAATTGTTTATCAGAATTAAAATAAAACACTTACCAATTGTTTTCTCAGAATTAAATATGTTTATAAAATGCATAAATGCATTTTCTTAGAATTAAAATTATAGAATTAAAAAACCTAACATTAAAATGGAAGGGGAATCATTATAAAAAAGAATTGTAATAATGATTCGACAGATTATTGTTAACGGCCACTCCAAAGAGTAGCATTAAAGTTATATAATTTCAACACTCTAACAACCGAAGTTGTTGAGTAAATAAATTAAATAAATAAAGTTTTAAATTAATAAATAAAACATTATCTTTAAATATAATTGTATAATTTGTTGTATTTCTATTTTAAAATAAAAATCACGAATTATATATTTTGCGCTGTTCCTTGTATTTCGGATCATAACTTGATTTTTGCTAACTATAAGTTATGTCGTACTAGGGCTAAAATATCTTATAAAGTTGTTCCAAATTATAAAGAAATTGATAATGAATTTTTTACAAATAGTTATTTTTCGCTTGATTGGGAAAATTTTTGGTTTTATTCAAATGTAAATGACATAGTTGAAGATTTTAATTCAAATCTTTTACATTTAGGTTCTATTTGTGTTCCTCGCAAGATAAGTATTAATAAATGCTCTACTGCTCCTTGTCTAAACACTTATATTTTGTTTATAATGAAACGCAGAGATCTAGCTTTCAAAAAATATAAAAAATCCGGTTTAGAACTTGACTTTAAATCTTTCAAATATTTTAGAAATAAAACAAATAAATTGATTAATCAAGCTAAACAAAACTTTTATTTTGGAAATTCTGCATTTAATTCTAAAAAGATATGGTACAATTTAAAAAAGCTTGGAATTTCATACACAGCTAGTGATGCGATCATTGAATTTTCCCCTGACGATATATTAACATCTATCAGCAAATTTTGCAACTCTTTAGGAGTTTTACCATTACCTAATATTGGTTTTGATAATATGAACAAAATTGATGATTTTAGTTTTGATTGTGTAGATGAGTTTGCAGTGTTGAAGGCTATTCAAGCAGTTAAATCGGATATAATAGCATATGATGAGGTTGATTTCAAAGTTTTAAAATTATTTATCCACCTATTTCTTCCACATGTTACTTTTATCATCAATCAGTGTTTGACAAAATCAGTTTTTCCAAATTTATGGAAAGTTGCATCTATTATTCCTTTACCAAAAAAAGAAAAAATTTCTAGCGTTAGTGATATTCATCCTATTAGTATTTTACCTGCCCTTTCTAAAGTTATGGAGAGAATTATGCAAAAGCAAATTTATGAACATCTTCAAAAGTTTGACTTTTTATGTAAGTTTCAATCAGGATTCAAATCTGGTCATAGTACCACCTCAGCATTGCTACATATTATTGATGATTTATCTGCTATGTTAGATAAAAAAAATTCGTTTGCTTTAGTAGTTCTCTTGGATTTTTCGAAAGCTTTTGATAGTGTAAATCATACCCAGTTACTTCAGAAACTTTTTTTGTACTATAAATTTTCAAATTCGTCGATTAGCTTATTGCACTCTTATTTGAGCAACCGTAAGCAGTTCGTGCAGTGTAATGATAAACGGTCAACTATTAGTGACGTTGCTGCCGGAGTTCCGCAGGGTTCTATTCTTGGTCCCTTGCTTTTTTTATTTATATAAATGATCTTTCATGGCACATTCATGATTGCCGGTTTCATTTTTATGCTGATGACTTGCAGCTTTATGTTAGTGGTAACATTTCTAATTTGAACGAGGTTGTGCAGTGTCTTAACTGTGACCTCAAATGCGTTTCTTTATGGGCCAAAAATAATTCTCTTGTACTTAATCCAAGTAAGAGTAAAGCTTTATTACTCTCCAGAAACAAATCAGTTAACTTTACACCGTCACTTTTGTTAGACAATGATCTCATCACTTTTGCTCCAAAAGTTAATAATTTGGGACTTATTTTGAATTCAAAACTGTCTTGGGTAGATCATGTAGAGTCGGTATGCCAACGAGTAAACTATAGTTTGTATAAGCTTAGGTTGGTAAAAAAAATTTGTCCAACAAGTTTACGCATTTATTTAATAAAAACTATGGTTTTACCTATTTTCACTTATTGTGACGTAATTTTTAATAACTGTGACTGTTCTTCGAAACGCTTACTTGAGGTTACTTTTAACAATTGTACTCGGTATGTACATAATCTTAGAAAGTTTGATCACATATCCGTATTTAAGGATTCTATTCTTGGTTGTGGTTTATTTGAGCTTTTTTATTGTAGAATTGCTATTTTTATTTTTCGAGTAATTAATTCGAAATTACCTTTGTATTTGTATAAAAAATTTAATTTTTCAAAGTCTCAGCGTACCAGAAATATCAACTTGCCGTGCAACAGAACTGCTATTTATATTGACTCATGTTTGATGAATGCAATTGTTATTTGGAATAGTTTGCCAACTGAACTTAAAAATTTAAGTTCTGTAAATATCTTTAAAAAGAAATTGTATGATATGATTGGGAGAGTGTAAATTTTTGTTTATATTATTTGTAATTTATTGTATATATTTTATTGTACATTTTTTATTTTGTTTTCCAATTTTGTTTTTTTATGTTTTCTTTATGTAATTATGTGTATATGCATGTTGTACAAAAACTTAGGTTTAAACTTCATTATAATAAATAAATAAATAAAAAAAAAAAAAAAAAAATATATATATATATATATATATATATATATATATATATATATATATATATATATATATATATACATATATTTCTATCCTAAAGTCATATTTAATATAATATCTATATAAATCGGAAATCCTTTGAGTAAACTATATGCTTGTAAACATAAAAACTTATCTTTTGATGTCGCTCCTTCCTTTAAAGGAAAAAATAGCCTAAGTGCATAAATACCAATAATTGACCCAAATTAAAATTAGATTAGTTAAATATTGTTGATAGATGATATTTATAACTTTATGTATACACATCAAAATACCGGATCTAATTTTAATTTAAAATAATTTTGTCAAAACCAAACTAAAAACTAAAAAAAAAATCTTTAATTTTTAATTTACATATATGTATAGTAACGTACATTATGAATACATAAAATTGGCTACATATTATTATCATATATCCAAAACACAACAAATATGGATATATAATTTGTTTTATCTGGTAATATGTCACAACATGTGGTTGACACAATATTCTATGTATTTTATTTTGGTTATGTTATAATTTGTTTATTTTTTCAATACAATGTAGCTTTATGTTGTTATTTTAGTGTTTATACCAAAATTAAATTTACATAAACACCAAAAGCACACGCTATCACTATATACAGTGATTGCGATTAGATTATGGTATCTCATCAAACCATATATACAATTATTGCCATTTGAATGTTCTACCCTAGCTATGTGCAATCTTAAAAATGTATAATTACATTTTAAAAATATTCGGTTTCGATCAGCCATTGTGTATGTCGGTGTGTGTATGGGAAAATATTTTCCATTTAAAAAGAGACAGTGCGAATTTTTCACAATAATATACAAAAACAACAAATTTACGTAATAACACCAAATTATTTTTCGATTTAGAAATGACTTTGATTTTATTAGGTTAAAAACCATGACTTAAACAAAAAAAAGCTCGTAACAAAAAAAAATCTTAAAAATGAAAAGATTTTCAAGAAATAAAATGAAATAAAAAGTGAAAAAAAAACTACAACAAAAAAAAATCAATATCAATTTAGGAAAAAAAAATTCTGTAAACGAAAAGCTTATACACCAATCAATCAGAACTATAAATCGAACACAAAACAAATTTATATAGCTCATTCGAGTAATCGAATGGGATTTCAACAGGAACTTCCGATGAATGCTTGTAGTTTAATACGATTAATTATTGGTAAGTATTTATTTAGTATAATAAATAATTTTATAAATTATAATTTAAGCGATATGGCCATTAGTATACACGAGTAATAAATACCAGCATTACTCTCATCCGGTTGTTCACATTTTAAACACCCTTCCCCTCCTGTCCCTCTATTTAATTTCTTGAACTGACAATTGTTGGTATTCGTTGTTGTGTGCTTTTACTCCACAGTGTCCGTTTACAAATCTATATATGTGTAGCACACAATAAGCAAACAAGAATATATATATTTTTTTCATATTGCTGATGCTGCTGCTACTTCCCATTTTGTATAACATTTTTTATGCTGTTGTTGAAGTAATGTCCTTTTAAATAAAAAAAAAGGATTTTATGTGTTTTTTTACTCTCGTGTTATGCGGAAAACACAAATACATTTATATATATATATATATATATATATATATATATATATATATATATATATATATATATATATATATATATATATATATATATATATTTACATATATACATAGGATAAATATATTGTATAATTATAAGGACATTTAGCCCAAGGAAACTGTTTTATTATTATTAATTAGTTTTTTTTACTCTCTCCTGTTATGTTTGCCGACTGGAGATTTTAAGATTTTTGTTTGTGTATTTTACGGATTAGACATATTCGGTGTAAGTCATATTTGGTGTAAGTTTGAAACAAAAAATTGATTACAAATCATAATTTAGCAAAAAACCTAATTTCGAAATAAGCTCAACAAATTTACTTTTACATACAGGTTTTGGCAAGTTTGAAGGTCCTAAAATGTATTATCTCAATTGGACATTGAAATTTGGCTTAGCTTTAATATGCGGTAAAATCAGTCCATTACATGCATTTATTAAGTTATTTAGATATTTAAAAACTTCAGAGTCCCCTCTGAATGTTACCACGAACGGTCCAATTGATATTAGCCACCGTAAGCTAAAATCACTTTGATTAACTTGTTTCTTGACAACATGACAATTTTTCCAGTTTCTGGCGCATTCAACACTTTTGCAACAATCACGTTAGTCATACTTTTTTTTTTTAAATTAACAGACCATGTTTAATATTTTTTAGCGATACTATAATTGCTTCTACTTCCAAATCAAAATTGTGAGGTAGGAATCCTGAAGAAGTTTAGCTGTGCCGGAACTATAGTATAAAATCCCGCCTATCATTATCAGTTTCGTCTTTAATCTTCAATTAGATAAAACGTCATATGTCCCTTAAAAGTATACTAAGCACTCTACGAATAATGTCCTCAACGTCTGAATTTAACGGTGATGGCTTGCTTTATTAGCAAATTGGGTGACTCTGTTTGGAATCATCAGTTGACATGTGGTCAGGTATTTCGAGATTTTTAACCATACTATCAGTGTTTCTAAGTCTTCCGTTTACTATTCTAAGTCTTCCGTTGATCACCAAGATCAAGCAACTTTAATTTTTGTTCTATTACTTAGGGTGACGGTTACATCTTTCAAGTTTTGTAACCTCTTAACATATTGACAGCCATACATGTTGGCGCAGAAAGGAAAACAACTTCCAAAAAAAAAGCATTTTGCAATTAAAGAATCCCGATATTGTTCAGCAAATCTTTGTCTTTTGTTTTCCAAATCAAACAAGCCTGGCACAAGATGGCCTGACTTGCGTTTAATAGTGGCAACTTTATCACTGGAGCGTTTATAAATTGATTTGTAATTTTTGTTGGCCTTTGTTATATCCTTTTGGTGTTTTGGAAAATGTTTTGTACAAATTTAGCCATCAATGTATAGCGACACCATGTTGGTTTCGCCGCAGGTTTCATAAATCATGAGCTTTGTTACCAACGCATAAAGTCGCGGTTTTGTGTCAATTTTGAGTTTTGTCTCCGTTTTGCTTCTGCTTTCATTTTTACTGTTTGTACCCTCTTTGGAGGCTTTTGGAATATCTCTTATTTTCCTTCGCAATCTAGAAAACATTAAATTATCTTTTGAGCTATTGTTCTTGTAGTTGTATATCGCTGACAAGACTGACTTAAGAGTAAAAAACCAGTTATCGGCACTTTTGATTTATATTTAGATGCTTATTAAATTTGGCTGAAATTTTGGTTTGAGAGCTTTGTGCCTTTTGATATTTAAAAAGAATCAACCTCAGCGGAAAAAATCTAACTGACCGATTATGATAAAACTTGTTAGTCAATTACGATTCCCTTCGATAAAAGATTGATTCTCTATAGGCTAGTAATTTGGGTGCTATGTAAAGTAGAGAAGTTTTGTGACAGTTTTCTCATTTTATGCGTAAAAAACTTCGTTTCGTCACTCTCAACGAAAAAGTTTAAAATAGAGTTCTAGGAAGTCTCCGAATGTCAAGATTACCGAATAAATGTAATCCGTATCAGAAAAACGGTTCTTTTTAGTCTCTGTAAAGCAGGCGTAAATTCTTCATAACGTTTTTTCTAAACCGATATTTGAACTTTATTCCTCCGAACTTAGCAGAAAGATAATCCCAGGCACCAACTTTCACTCCACAAAGCTGGTGGAATTTAGTTTTCCTGGTTGTTGTTGAAGAGGCTAGTCAATTAGCCTTCCTTATCGTCTCGCACTTCTTCACTTCTCTGATAACAGTTTCTCGGCTGCGTCATCTATATCTGCTTTGCTGGTTTTTTACAATCACGGACATAGTGCTTAGGTTTCTGGCAACGAAAACATCTGGACCGAGAGTGAGATCTCCGGCCTCTTTTATTCCGCAGAGCTGGTTTTTCTATTTTTTCTCTATGAGTGCATATTATTGTGAAATATCTTTATATTCCAACTTCCGAAGTTTGCGGGAATCCGTGGATAAACTCGCATTCATTGTTTTTTCATTCATTGTTTTTCCATGTGTTTTTCGTTTAATATGCAGCTGCATTACTGACATGATACTGTCCACATCTCAACTCCATTTCCCTCATGGTTCCTTTGCAGCTCGTTCCTATGACGGATGAGGCTTCTGTTTTTTTTGTAGGACTAGAATTAAGACATTGAGTTATTCTTTGCTAGTCCCCTTTGTGTTGTATCACAGCTTAAACTGCACTTCAAAATTATTAAATAGGATCGCCATAGAATGTATGTGGTTTCAGTAATCAGAGGAAATTTCTGACGGCTGGTTCTCTTACATTGACTTTTATAGCATTTTGTATTACCGATTTCATGTCTGTGGTACATTTTTCAAGGCGTATTTCAATTTCTTTAATTTTTGTCTCGAACTCCTGGTGAAGGTCCTGTATGCGACCCTTAACGTAGTCCTCGGCAGCTTTCATGTCCCCTCCGAGCTTTAGTATTTGCTTCTAACCCTCTCGAATCTGATCCAATATGGCAACATGTTGGTCAAACTTGGCATTAATGCTTCCGCTACTGCCGCTAGTGGTAGCTTGGTGCATACTAAATTTTTTCACCATCCTTATTATTCAGGTCTGATTACATTTGGGTCAATGACTACATCAAACAGGCTGTAAGCAGCTCTGATTTATTACCGATCTGCACAAGATTTCATTTGGCCAGCATAATTTTTATATGTTGTGTTGTCAACGTAGTGTTACTCATTTTTTGCGAAATCCCACTTCTCACACCAATTGTTACGAAATGGGGCTGCAAGCTCAGATTACTTGCTCAGAATACTTCACCAAGTGCTTATCCAGCGCGCCACCGACAATGATAATATTTGTGTTGTTTACGTTGACCATAATTCATAACAGTATATGTTCCTACATTTGCCATTTAGTTGGTCTGTGTTTTATTAACTTAAACATTAAAGCCACAACATAAAAGTTACTTTCTGACGTTTGTTTTTGGTCTGGTATGATTTAATCAGATCATTCAAATTGTGCCAGAATAAGAGTTGAACTTTTATTAGCAACCCTACAAAAATCCTACTCTAAAAAGGTTTTAATAACCAGTTTCAAGTAACATTTAGCCATGGGACATAATATAGGGTCTCTACTTTTTGGCAATGAAATTTCTTGTTCAAACTTTTAAATTTGATAAAACTCACTTTTACATGGATTCGATGGATAATGTAGAGTTATTTGGAATAAATACCACTTAATTCTCGAAGTTGTTGAAAGCTGTTCCAGCAGAAGTTTTATAAAAAAACGTTATATAAGTTTTATATATATTCCAATATTGCCCACCTCTGGTTGTATACACCTTAAATAAACTCATGTGCAATGTTGTAGAGCTCCAAAAAACACAAATATTCAATAGATAACTGTTTAGTAAAGGCCTAAACCCATTTTTCTTCAAGATCTAGTTGACAGGTCCTCGATCCGTAAGATATTTTGAGAAAACCACAAATCATTCGTTTTCCCACAAAACTAATTTTTAATAATCCAGTACTGCATACATACGCCTATGGTCGTTATTAATTATCATTATAATTTATTGCTTTTTCCATTTTGCAATCCCTAAAATAAATAGGGAAAATCCCTTTTTCATTTTGTTGTTGTAAAAATGAAAAATATATCAAAAGAATATATTATTTTTAAAAACATAACATAAATAATAAGTTTTCTGCCTCAACAATTTTTTTAACGAATTTATTTTTTTTCTTATATCCTTTCAGGTAAGCAAAACATCCTTAATACCACTGAAGAAATGTTGCTAATGTTTGTCCGAGATGTTTCCAAAAAAGTTTCCAAGATAAGTAAAAAGTTTATTAAATATTTTTATTTTATTATGGCAGCGAAGATACTTTATTTATATTATGAATGTGGAACATAATAGCTTTTTTTTGGTATAACTGCGCCACCACTCTAAAGCTTTCTCAACTGTAGTGATACTATTTTAATAATGTAGATGTCTTTAGTTTACTTTCACCATTTTCCAAAGTTTCCTTGTATTTTATAGTGAAATTTGTACAAACTATAATATAGTAAAGACACAAACCATATATGGGTTAAACAATTGAGCAATTTTATGGTAAATGTGTCTAAAATAATATTAAAAGCTTTTATTCGTTTATTTAACCACGTACACATATATACCTACATATTTTTATAAAAGCTTTTTTAAATATTTTTTTATTCTGTTTTTGTGGTTCTGTTTATTTTTTTTATATCGTGGTGCGATAATAAAAACAAAAGCTAACGAACTTTTATATTTTCATGCAGTGTCAATTGCAAAATTTAAATCAATTTATTGAAATTTATTAAATATTTATTTGGTATATTGAAATTAATTATTTAACGATATGACCAGAGGAAATTATTGTTGTTATTTTTTATTTTATGTTTGGTTTATTGATATGACATAGTTGTTTCGTAAATAAATAATTTAAAAAAATTAAAGTTATGATTTAACAAATGTACGATGAATATGTCTGTTAGAACAAATAAAAGCTTTGACCAAACAATTAGAAATGTTTACAATTTTCGTGTATGCAAACATCAATTTGCACATCCATTAACAGGTTTTTGCTTATATATATATATATATATATATATATATATATATATATATATATATATATATATATATATATATATATATATATATATATATATACCGTGGTAAATGGGCAAATATGTGTATTTTGTCCACATGATAATTGTAAAATTTATTTTCCTTCTCGTCGTCGTCGTTGTCGTGATCATTGCCATACATAAAATGTTATGTTGGAAATAGCATTTGGCTCATTAAAAAAAAAAATCATCACACAACGACTAAGTGATATATTCCGGTTTTAATGGTTCTCCATGTACACGAATGAATAATACATATTATGTTTATATATATGTTATATTATGTTGTAACATTAATTTGTCATTTGCATAAAATGAATAATGCTTCCAATATTTACATTTTTCATGTAAATGTTACCTACTGTAGTTTCGGTCATATATACTTAATTTAATCGTATGATGAAAAATCTATTTTCATTTTCCGATTTTCTGTATACTTATTAATTAATTAAATTTAATAAAAAAAAACAAACGAAAACAACAAAAAATTATCTATGATGACAATTTGATTAAGTTACATTATTACATAAAAACAGCATCAACCAAATTAAAAATTAAAATACAAATTTTTTTTTTTTTTTTTTTTTTCATCGTGAAACATGGAAATTAATTATTTTGTCATGTTTAATGTAATATTTCCATTTTTTTGTAATTTTGTCGTGGAAATGTTTTTTTACAACGCGTAAAGCTATATTTTCTTTGAGATAATTGTTAAAATAATTAGATTTTTTTTATAATTTAAATTAAATTAGACTTCCCACGGGTTTATAAGTTTTAAGATTTTTTTTGTTGTTTGTTTCGCTGTACAGATTTCTAAGTGCCTGCGTTTTTTTTGTCGGTTTTTGAAATTATGAAATTAGATTAAACATTTAGTAGAGCGCCGGTAAATTTAAATAAGTTTACAATTTATAACGGAATTTGATACACATCTTGTGGTCTCTTTGGTTCGTATTTCAGCATACTAGCAAGTGTTTTGGAATTTACTATAATAGGTATGTTGCGAAGACTTGCCAACATATTAGACAGCACTGATTGTAACTTGCTATTCTAACATCTTCTTTTTTCTCCTTTTTATTTGACTATACTCGGTTTGTTTGTATGAACAGCTCGCTTGTCATTGACTTAAGAGATATAGACTTTAATGGAAATATACCATTACGTTTAGGAAAAACTTCCTTCTTTCTTTTTTCTTTCAAAAAATTATCCGTCACTAACTTAATCCAACCACTTCAGTGGAGGCAATGATCAGCTGTATGAATTTTATCGAGTAACTGTATCCAGACAAAATAACAGCCATTCGTTGGAGCCTATGAGCAAAGGTAGTTGAAATTCCTCGTTTTATACCAACGGCTGATGGTTCATCACTAAAACAAAAGAAATTTATGAAATTTTTTTACTTCAAAGATTATCGCGGATGTATCTTGGTCCAGTCGTGGGTAATTTTTTGCGCTTTCGACAAACTTACTGAAGCAAACGTTAGTGGATGGTCCAATACCAAATTAACACAGCTCCAATACCAAATTAACTTGCATCGTGCAAGTGTCGTATAATGATACAGCAAACTATCTGTACTAAGCTAACGAGTATAGTATAAAGCATTTAATTTTCGCTTTCACAATTTCAGAAGGCAAACATTTTACGGAATACCAAAATATCATTAATATCTTTGGCATACCTGGATATCAAGATTTGGTGTCTTGGAATCGAATATAACTTATCCATTTATTCACACGAAAGCACAGGGACCTCTGAAGTCCAATGTTTTTATTTAACGCATTGAACATTACAATCAGCAATCATTTGACAAAAATCTTGTCACTCACAATATTAGGAGTATGTTTCATGAAATATTTCAATCAACCTTAAATGAAATGGATTATAGATTATCGACAGGACAGTTTATAGTCATCGATTTCGATGACTATAAACTGTCCTGTCTTTCGCAAACTATGAAATTACAAAATTTTGCCAAAAAATCAAATTTTAAATTGACAATTGTTTTCCCAATAAACCACAATGTTATTCCATTTCTCCTTAAACATTTCATCTCTGTTCTTCTCACCATCTGATCGATTATCCGTGTCGCATATCCATTCCATTTTCATATAATTGGACAAAATCAGCTTCCTCTGTAAACTGGAACCATATTTAGCTCAAATATCTTACCTGATTTTTGGCTGTTGTATGGCGTTTAATAATCTCACTTAGTCATGTGCCTTCTTGTGCATCTACTCGACATGCAACGCATATATTTTCAGAAAATAAATGAGGAAAATGCAGTTTTAGCCGCATGAAGCAAATTCGTCGCGCTAATGTATTAAATGAGCCCACCATATGAGAAGTGTTTTTATCTTCGTAACTATGAGATAAGGTTTACACACCTAACAGGAAAATGCACGATTTACCAGACTTTCAATGCTGCTGCAATACTACATGTTCTTAAGAAAATCTTAAGTAATCTAGAAGCCAAGATACAAAGTTGAGGTTTGCTTGTTTTTCTTTCGATTGCAGATCAATGTCGGTCTAAATAAGCAGGGTAAATTGGATTTGCGGATTTTTGTTGCTTTAGTGATTGTCATATAGAATAACCGCAGATAAAATTGCTTTCTTCGCTATTTAAATGGCAAATGACTACTCTTGTATCCCGAATAATTCTTGAAATGTAGACTATCGAACCATTATGGTCACCACAGAAGAGTTTTTTTAAAATGTAAATTAAAAACGAATAAAGCAAATAATTCATCGCTGAAACTTTTTGTCTTGACTAACTTCACGTCCCTTCGCATCAAATTATGTAATGGTGCTAAATCCGCAGCCATAACATTTTGTCATTTATTTTGATTTCCGTGTATTTTATACCAGACCAGTCGATCAAAAACAAAGCTTTCTTGTTATTTCGACACTCTTTTAGATCCACACCAGCTATTACAATAATGTCCAGGTAACACCGTTTTTTTAGGCTACGAAGAATTTCATTTTTCAGATGTTGAAAAATTTTCGGGGTGGTTACAATTCCATACGTTAATCTCGTGAATTGAAACCAGCCGAAGTATGTGTTAATCGTGTAAAACCCCTTCGAGTCCTTAGCTATTTTAACCTGCTGGTACCCCCCAGCTAAGCCGAATACCGTAAAAAATATTGATTAAAATCTACCCACTTATTGACAAAAAACTTTGTCCTTTTTAGGAACTACAATTTTGTTCTCTTTATTGTAACCAGGATGGACCTTAGAGGTAGAGCCATAATTGTTCACTTTGATGTAGTTTAGACGTGTATATTCGTAATTAAATCGACATGATTTAGTCTAATATATTGGTCGTCCGATTAACAATTAAATTCGTTCCATTTCCTCGGAACATCTTACAGCTGTCAAATCACACCAGGCTATAATTTCGATTTAGTGATTGGTATATGTGCGATTGGTGTAATTCAGTTTTTATGTTTTGTATCAGCTGTGTTAATAGAAAAGTTCCACATAATTCCATTCGGGCAACACAAATCTTTTTAAATAATGCCACTTTACCTTTTGCACATACCAGATTTTAATTTTGCCTTGACTATTAATCGAACGAATATAAATGACGAAACCATAGAGTTCTGAGTCATCGGAAGATTTATTTCTCAATCCAGCTCCATACTTCAAAGTCGCTAAATCATTATTTTGAATAAAATAACCACCGGAGACAACCACCTGAGAAGATCGTATATCTTTGATATTTTATAGAGAATTTTCCTTTTGGTCCAATCTGTAGTGTGATTTATCGCACGGGGTTGATGAAATTATAATAGATTGGCCAAATTTATTTTGTATTTTGAGTTTATTCGAGATTGGATCGTTATGATAGACTTTCCGCTAGTGTAACCCTCCATTGTCCCTCCTAAGCCGTAAATGTTTACATTCGATTTCCTTCTTGATAGGCCTAGATTATGTGCTAAGGATCCAGTTTTGAATATGCTTTACAAGCCAGAGTCTAATAGCACTCGAGCTAGTTTTTTCTCTCCGCTGAGTGACTGAACCTTAACAAGAGCAGTGGATAATAATGTATGAGTAGGTGCTAGCTGATGATGTTAAACTTCGTGCTTGATATTTTAAGGATGAGAAAGTTTTTGTTGAATTCTATGATTTTATTAATGAAATATGGGGTGCATTATCAAATGTTCTAACTGATGAGACGACTTTTCTGAGTTGCTTGGTGCTCGATACCCACAGAATATGACGTAATTTGTTGCTGATTTTGTAGAAGCGTGTGCAGTGTTTTTGCTTTAATATCAAACAACTGGTTTTAAATGTACAATTTTAATATCAAAAATAATCAATAATCGTAACCAAATTAAATTAATGCTGAAATATTCTTGGAATTTAAAAGAAAAATATGAGTAGGTACCGTCTTCGATTAATTAGATACATTGCATATGCCATTTAAAAGTGGATTAATAACTGTCGGAAGATTTAGCATTTTCTACGGAAAAGTCTATATATATATTATTTGATTGAATATATTTTTGCTAAAATTTAGCATTAATTATTTCTTGGGATTTACTTTCCAAAGAATTCAATTAATATTGCTTAAACCAAAATGAATAAAACTTTTTCTGAATTTGAAATGTGCAAAAGTTGGTGTGCCCTGGAAATTCACAGAAAGCTTAAAAATGATTAATTTCCGAAAATTGTCAATTACAAATTTTATTAGACTTTCAAATTTGAGTTAGCATAATGTGTCAATTTAAAGTTAAATTTAGTTCGGATTAATTTAAGAGCTACTATTTTTAATTATTTTGCTAAAATAATTTGGGGCTCAGTGGTAAAATGTAATGTAATACTGTTGTTAACCTACAAAAGTTGTTATATGTATATATATATATATATATATAAATATATATATATATATATATATATATATATATATATATATATATATATATATATATATATATAAATATATATATATGTATATATATATATATATATATATATATATATATATATATATATATATATATACATATATATGTATATTAAAAATAAGAAAATTCATAATATATACAAAAAAAATAAAAATATCACCACTACAAAACATCTATAATCTATATCACCAAAAATAAGCATCCATTCTTTTAGAACACGGCAAAACTCTACTAGAATTTCAGTTCGAAACATGGGCTTTGACTGAATTAAATCGGGAGCAGTGTAAGCAAATAATTTTTTGAAATAATTTACTAATAATGCCAGTGTATGGTTTATGTGAAAAAAGTGTTTTTGAAGTCTTAGCAATCCCAATGTGCAGTGTATTGCAAGATGCCAATTAATTAAACTAATTTTAAACATAACACTTTAAATTTTTCAATAGAATTAATTTTTTTTAATTCATTCGGTAAACCGTTCCAAATATCAATCGTCTTTATTAAACCAGTGTTATTGTAAGTTTTAATCCGATTAATCGGCACATTAATGTTCACAGTACACATAGATGATGAATATTTTAACTTATCATGCAAGTATAATGCTACACCAGATTTAATAATACGAAAAATGAGTACGATCAAAATAAAATTCAAACAAGTCGCAACCTTAAATTGAGTTCTTGAATTCAGAAATATGATCAAACTTTCTTAAGTCATGAACCTATCTCACACAATTATTAAATGTGATTTCTAGCAACCGTTTAGATGAACTATCACAGTTCGAAAAAATAATATTACAGTACGTAAAAATTGGCATCAACAAATTTTTTTTATTCGCCTAAGCGAAAATAAGGCATAATTAACACGACGACAAAGGGCACCTACATGGTCATTCCAAGTAAGTTTGGAGTTTAGAAGTAAACCCAAATTATTAACAGCTGGTACAAACAAAATTATATCACTATCCAAAAAAAGCTTAGGAAAAATATTATCAAATTTTCCTCTAGTGAGCCATAATGCTTTACTTTTGGTCGGATTACTGGACAGCGAATTGTTTTTGACCCATAGCGAAATATTTTTTAGATGTAAATTTAGTCGTTTGACGCAAACATCTAATTTAGAGATATCTCCACCGATATACAGTTGTAAATCATCAGCATAAAGATGAAATTTATAGTTTGCAATATAAATCGAAAAAAGTAAAGGGCCTAAAATTGACCGTTGAGGCACTCGCGTAATTACATTAGTTATATTCGAAACATCATCGCCATGCTTTACAAATTGTTTACGATTACTCAAATACGAATGAAGTAACAAAATTGCCGAATTAGAAAATTTGTAATACAATTTTAATTTTTGAAGTAACTGAACATGATCAAATGCTCTAGAAAAATCTAAAAGGGCCAAAATAGCAAACGAATTTGGTTTATCTACGATAGCTAATATATCATCAACTATATGCACAAGTGCAGTAGTAGTAATATGGCCAGTTTGGTATCCAGATTGAAATTTGGATAAGAAATCAAAATTATATAGATAATCAAAATTTATTTGCAGTTGAATAATTTTGTCTAAAACCTTAGACAAAGCGGGCAAAATACTGATTGGTCGAATGTCACCGATACAGATAATCACATCAGATTTGGGCAGTGGAATGATCGAAGCCACTTTCCACACATTAGGAAATGTGGATTTAGTTAAACATTGGTTAATAATAAAAGTAATATGAAACAGAAACAAATCAATAAATTGTTTCAATAATTTGAAATTTGATTTAGCATCAGACTTAATTGATCGTATTTAATTTAATACCATTTGTTCATCAACGCAATCAAAAACAAAAGCATATGTATCAGATTAAAAAGAATCAGGTAAAGATAACACGCATATAGATTCATTTAGTTTACTGAAACCAACCAAAATTCCATCAGGAGATAACTCAATGACAGCTGATGCAGTGCTAGAAATACCAAGCTTTTTTAAATTATTCCATGTAGTTTTAGAATTAAATATATTCCTAAAATAAAATAATTTTTTAGTGTCATTGATGCATTTATTAGTGAGATTTCTAAAATATTTAAATGAAATCCTATCCTATTTTAGATTTCTAAAATATTAAAGTATTTCTACTTTAAGATATGTATATTTAGCCAATGAGCAGTTCTACATTTCTTAATACTAGTTTTAAACGGAACACAAGTAGCAGCCAAATACAACATGTTTGAATTAAATACGTCAATAATATCATTTACATCAGCTAGCAAAAATAGATTAGCCCAGTCCAGAGAAAAGTAACAATTAATAAAACCGTCATGATTGATTGATTTCAAATCAGGAATATCATAATATACAATTATCTCAGAAATAGCCGGAACAGTAAGCTGTCCAAAAGAAATAATGTTATGTTTATCAGGTTCGTATAAAACTATTAAATATAATAAACTATCCAACCTAGTTGGCAAATAATATAAAAGGCAAATAATATAAATTATACAAACTTAAGCAGATACTTAGCTTATTGTTGGTCAACATATTAAAATTAAAATCCCAAACACAAATAACTTTTTCATACTGTGAAAAAATTTGATGTAAATTATTAATATCATCAGTACAAGCAGGAGGATGATTATAAATTACCATAACAACCCCTAAGTTCAGATGCTAAAAGTTTAATTTTACCAAAGTTACCCGAAAATAAATTGCGAACTTTTAAGCAGTTTCGGTAATAGAGACCCACTCCACCCCATCGTGTATTATTCATTCGATGGAAACTTAAAAATTTATAATGGTTAATATGGAGCGACTTGTTTGTAATTTTGTCATTAAGGAGCATTTCTGTCAAACCAAGAAAATCAAATCTGGATGTATCCAATAAAACAGCAATCTCATCAAAATGTTTAACTAAACTACGAACATTCAAATACCCAAACTTTAAACTAAAATTTATGTTTACCTGATTAATATTTGGAATAGCCTCAATAATTAAACTGTCGTTACTTGACTGTGTCGAGGTCCTAAAAGAAGGACCATAACTCGATTTTAGTTCAAATTCTTTAATCAAAGTCCCAGCAGGCCACGACGATGGATCCATTAATTTTAGAAAATCGGAATAGTGCACATACATTTTAAAAGATGAATAGTCCTGTTGTGCATCTTTGAATTTAGGGTTGAAACGTTGCATCCTAGTTCCATATAATAGCATCCTCAATCTATGTATTGAATACCATTATAAAGAATGTCGTAGGGTATACATGTAAAATGATTTTTAACAAAGCACGATTTTTAAGATTCCATTTAGATTTTAAATCGGTATCTGGACTAAATTTATTTTTGAAATGAAATTCTTTAGTGCACGGAACTAAAACTTTAATTATGGAAAAAATTACTTCTAGTTTTTTTAGGAGTTCATTCGCCGAATTTCTAGTCTATCTTTTAGCTAACCGTTTCCGAACATTATTAATATTTAGTAATTCGTAAATCATCCAAGGCTTCAATTTAAAATTCTTAAGTTTCATTTTAAACGTAAAACGAAAATAAATATTTTTATTTTCGACAAAGCAGCATATAACGGATTTATGGAGGGCAGATTAAAACAGCCAAATTCTCTTCCTGGAATTAAATAAGCTCAAGAGTAAAACAATGTATATGATCAGTCACATACAGATTCAAGTTTTGTACATTCAAGATTAAGTACTGAAGACATGTGTTTCTGAGAAGATGTGATCATAAGGCATGTGTCAGAGTCCGGTCTAGTAACTTTTTTTAAAACGGAATTCAAACCAAAACACCCACACAACGGCAAGTAATCATCATTCAATTGGGAATTTTCAGTAAGCCACAATTAATATCGTTCTAGGAAATCAATTAATTCTGATATGAAAGTGTGAAAAATAAAAAGATATATATATATATATATATATATATATATATATATATATATATATATATATATATATATATATATATATATATATCTGGTGTCTTTTTTAAGCTAAAGCTTTTAAATATCTTGGTAAAAAAGCACTCCAAGATCAAAATTTAATCATTCCAAGGCAGACATACATTAGTGCTAAAATTAGTACCCCCTTCCCCTTCTTGTATTGGGGGTGGGTGGTAACTTTGAAATTAAAATAGGAACCATAATTTTGTATAGCAGATTCGGATTTTCTGGTACGTAGGTTAGTTAATTTGTACAAAAATCGGCTAACCGCAAGTAGCTGATTCCATAGAGAGTTTTTGAGTTTTGTAAATATTTCAAAAAGTACAGCTCTTATGGGAAAACTGCAAGGTGAAAAAATGTTGTATTAAAAAAATAAACAAAAAAATTCAAAAAAAAAAAATAAACAAAAAAATTAAATTCGGCCACTTCCGATAAGCCGATTTCCGCCAAAGTTAACTACCTTATTTACTTATCTTTAGCTGGAGAATCCGAATCTACCGGAGAGGAACGGGTTACTAATTTTAGCACTAAAGTATGTCCCCCTCGGAATGATTAAATTTTGACTTAGAACCTTTTTTTCGTAAAGTGCTTATTTACCGAGATATTTGAAAGTCTCAGCTTAAAAAAACACCCGGTTTAGGTAGTTTTGACGATGCGGGTTTACTTTCGGGTTTACTAACAACTTATTCGAATTGCAGAAAATGATTGCAACTAACTTCAGATTTATTACCATGCCAAGTTCTGTATAAAGTTTCTCGAGTAGCAAGGTGAACACTCGTATTAGACAAAGACTTAATAGATGAGTGTAAGCTAATTGGTTAATAGTAATTTTGTTTATTAGACGTTTTTTAATGACAACTTTTGCTATACGATTTTCCCGTTCTAAGGTTTGCGAAAGACAATGCACTATTACATGATATAATTTTTTCAAGGAAATTTTTATAATGCTGATTTTTTAGATTCGTAAGCATTTCCTTACGGATCGAGCTCGGAAATGATATGCCTTACAATAAAAGCATTAACGATCTGTGTTTCAACGCAATAATGTTTAATGTTTTCGCAGTTCTACGTAAAGCAAGATTGCATCTATCTTCAATAGTGACTTGGATATTTTGACTATGGTGACCAATGCAATCATCTCTTTCAGCAGCAAGCCTTTACTCACGTTGTTCTGAAGTTTCCACTGCACTTTGATTTTTCGTATTTACTTATCTGTATTTGGATGCCATTTTGGATTTGTCTCACCACTTTTCGGAAAAAACTTCATCTAATTGTTATCCTGCACTAATTGCTAGTCTGCGGAGATTCGCTAAGAAAAAGATTCCTTAGCTGTGAGGTAAACTTCGTAAATTTGCTTATTTTCCTGGGTGCGAAGTTCATCTCTTTCGTTAACTCGTAACGATTATTTCCAATTCAAGATGTTTGTGATTGGTCGTCTTTCTAAAAATTAATTATCATCAATAAGTAGCTTAGCTTATCTTCCCTATAATCTTTATCAATCGTCACATAATCTATGTGACAATAAACTTACAAAATCATACTTAAACTACGGAACTTAAACAAAAGAAAAAAAAAGATTTTACGTTTAGTGTTGCCACTGTAACATTTTTATAAACTATATACTATACGTTTTGGTAGAAATGTCAAAATTATATTATAATACACAAAATTTGTTTGCTCATGCGCATAAAAATTTGTTTGTTCATTGTTTTCTTAATCTTAGCTACTTCCTTAATTTTGTTGTTGCTACTTAATTTATCATCAAAGCTGTGTTCGAGGTCAAATTCTAGTTAGGATTGTATGTCTAGAAATCGAAAAATTTTCTATTGTAAAATCAATTAGGTCGGGAGGTACCAGGTTCGAATCCCAACTGAGGAGGGTTCTAGCATGGACTTTTCATCACTTGATTACGATCGGTGATGACGATGAGCACAACTATGATCTACTGTTGGAGTGCAGAATCGCCTAACCATCGTCCATGCCAGTACAAGCTAGCTGGAGTAGTGCAATGTGCAGATAGATATTTAAAAAGCAAACCTGTATTCGTGCGTCCTCGTTGTGGTAATGGCGTAAAGTAGGACTTAAGCTAACCGAGAAAGAGTTGGGAGAACTTCGGCCCCAGAATATATCACATGGAATAAAAACTAACTAACTAACTAACCACTTTAAGTTGTTCGGTATAGTGTTTAGTGAGTATAATTTGTAGCAACATTTTAAAAATGTTATTAAATTTAAATTCCATATTGGTCATCATTTTATTTTTGACATTTTAAGTCACTAAAATTATTTACCTAAAACTAATTAAGCTTTATATGCACCAGAACAGTCTACCCTATAGTTAAAAATTATATGTAAATTATACAACCATTACATAAAGTTTTAAATATTTCAAATCATGAACGTCTTATAGTACCCATCTTAAGAAGCTTTCAATCTGAGATTAAATTAAATTTTTTTTTCAGCAAAGAATGATTTACGGAAGAAGTATATAAAAAATCTAAAAATAAGTAGTAAAAGCTCCCCAACTATAATCTATCAGTTTTCGATTAAATTGCTTTTGTTAGCTAAGATTTTTCTAAATTAAATTAACCTAAGAGAAACTTTAAATCCAATCCAATATCGAAATCAAAATAAAATTTTATTGACACTAAACAAATTTTAACAGCACCGTTAAAATTTGGATGGTGAATAATTATATGTTTAGCGCAAATAGACAACATAAAACTAATGCAAGCTGTTCCGATTTATGATGTTTACCCACAAATAAATTCTTTATTATCTACCTTACTGTAGAACAAAATTAATTTATATAATTTCATCTCAAGAACTTTTATGGTTTATTTTTTTGTGATACGAAGAAATCTATAAACTTCTATAGTACGGATAGAAGAAATAAAGTTAATTTTTTTTTTTTACTATTTCCAAAACTATTTTAATTTATAATTTTTTAAATGATATAAGATTATATTAGAAACTTTAGAGATGTATCAAACTTTATTTGAAGTTTAAATTTTATGTTTTTATCTAATGAGTTTTGATTGATTTGTAAAATTTAATTATAAATTGATATATGTATGTGTCTGTACTTATCTAGTTTTTATCATACTTTATATATCCATGTAAAGTTAGTTGATCGTGTCATTCAAAATAATATTATCCTCCTTTTTAATGTCTACATATTATGTATATATTTCATAAATAAATCATAGTTTTTTGTACACTATATATATGTATATTATGAGATGCTTAGTGTTGTTCTATATATAACAATCATAACCAGAAATAGTTTTTTTTGTTGTAGTTATATTTGTTTTGTCTGTGTATGCTTAACATAGAAATTGCATAATAAATTCATCAAAAAATTTATTTAAAAAAAAAAATTAACAAATATTGAAAAATTTGAATTGTTTGCCAACATACCATTGTGTTATGCTTACATTTTGCTAGTTTTTAGATAAATAGAAAATAAAATTAATAAATTATTATCTTTTGTTGTATTATCATAAGCACATTTGTTTGAAGTTTGTCACAAGATTTTTACCACTGACTCGTTCGTTTCATTAATAAAGTTAAATATTATGTACACACATTGAATATGATCTAAAAAATTTAGATTTTTAATTTAGCATTATATAAATTTTATGATCATCTGTTTAAAAGTTGTTGTTGGTGTTGATATAGAAATATAATATGTAAGTAAGGCACGAGTGTCAATGACATTTTTTGTTGTTCTTGTGTAAGACGATATAGTTTTTGAAAATGTGGTTAAAAAATAAATAAAAACGTTTTCCACAGTCGGTACGAGTACATTTTCGAGAAAAATATGAAATAGACTTCGAGTATAAAAGAATTTTTGTAATTGTATTTGTTCATTTGCTATAATAAAAAAAAATTAAGGTAATTGGATTTTTTTCATTCGTTTTCTAAATTTTACTGTAGGTAGAAGATACTTGACACAATTTTATTGTGACATAAAAATATTAAATTGAAAGAGTTTTAAAAATTGTTGTAAATAAAATAATTAATATAAAAGTATATTATATAAAAGGAAAACATATTTTGTTAAAAATTCTCAATTTCGTTTAGAAATGAGTTAGATAGAATTTAAAATACTCTTTAGTTTTCTAAACATTAATTAGACGAGTACCTCTTCGTGCAATCTTTGGTAAAAGTCACCGTGTATATATATATATGTATATATATATATATATATATATATATATATATATATATATCACGGTAAAAAATCGAGGCTAATTTTTAAAAAAATTTTTGAACCACAGAATAATAAAACAATTCAATACTAATTCTTAAATTTCAAAAAATTTAAAACTTATTTAAAACTACAAAGCATTAATTTTAAACATAAAAAGTTTTGGTATATCATAAATCAAAAAACACTTGAAATTAATCCTTTTTGTTTTGGCAACTAATAAAGAAAACTCCAACAGTTTGATTTTAAGTACAAAAAATGAAAATAAATTTGGTTATACTAATTTTAAACATAAAAGGTTTAAGAAATTTAAAATTTTCTCTCAAATATTAAAATTTAAAACATAAAAGTTTTAAAATTGTCCATAATGGTTTCTCAACTAAAGAAAAAACATAAGAGTTACGTTAACTTGTACATATTAAAAAATTCAACGCATCAAAAGTGTAATAGATGAAATTTCATATAATCTTATAATTCACTAGAATAACGTGATCATACGAAGTATAAAAACATATTATAAACCAATAATTAAGCCAATATATCTCAACTACTTAAGAAATTTATGAAACAATAGAAGTAATACTAAAATACTTATGAATAATAGATGATAAAATTTAGGCTAAGAATCTTAACTAAGAAAATTTATGTAAATATTAACCAATTAAATATTTTTAGGAAAAAAAAACACATTTTGAAATTTGGTCGTTGCAGGACAACACACCAAATTCAATAGCGACGGTAGAAAAATAGTGCTGTTCAACAAAAACCAATACTTAATTGATCAGATTAGGAAATTGCTGACTTTTTATTTTAAATAAAAAAAAATTTTTAAAACTTTTTTTTAGCAGATTAGAAACTTACGAGTTTATATTTTAAACCAACGATGTTAGATTTTAAACACAAATGTTTTCTTTTTAACCAGATGATATTTTACATTGAAATTGAAACGTTTCTAATTCAGAGTAAAACTTTTTGAGCATTAGTTTTAAACATTATTTGAGAATTTTTAAACTTCTAAATTTCTTCATCTAGATTTTAAAATTTTAAATATTCAACCGAAATAGTTTAGGACCTAAATGCAGTCAAAAAAGTATTTAAATTAGTCTCGATTTTTTACCGTATATATATATATATATGTATATATATATATATAATATATATATATATATATATATATATATATATATATATATATATATATATTATATATTATACATAGGGCCACATTCTGTCCTGGTTTTCGAGGACATGTCCTCTTTTTAAAGCCGTCGTCGGCCATCTTCGAGGGATTTTAAAAAATGTCCTAATTTTCTATATTTTGTTTATCAATAGATTTTCTGTATCGTTTAAATATTATATCCTACTTGTTTCATGCTATAAAAAATTATAACCGAAAAATATTTCTTGGGTCGTACTTTTTTTGATTGATTGATTGATTTTGAATGTACTGCCAAGCATTAAGCAGGATATCCCGGAAAGCGCCGGGCCCACAGTACACCCGTTTTTACATATACTTGGAAGGATATGGAAGGATACTAGTTGAATTATTGAGATCGACCCGGTTACAGACACCTTGGCGGCCAATAGTTATTAAATTTTTGTGGGTTAGGGAAAGGAAAAGTATGTTAGTTATGACTTAATTGGTCCGATTTCCCGGTATCCAATATTCAAACTACTGTTAGTGTAAGACAATCACATTTTTGTTGTACTGCTCTGCATTCTGCCATCTCTTATCAGCAACTTCAACGTGCCACCACTCATTTGTAATCTGCAGAGGTTTCCTGAAAACAAAATCTATTAATGAACTAATTGCTCTTAGCCATAGACTGTAAGAAATAGAATTAATTTCAATCTGAAATTGTAATTTAATTAATTATAATAATATAAAATTATAATTCTGCAATCCATATGCTGTAATAAATTTGATTAGTTTCCCTTGAAATTCGTTCCGTTGTTCTCTAAAAGAGACCACCCATTTATTACGAACAGACAAAACCAATCTACACTCCAACAAAACTAAAAGATCCTAAGAATTACAAATACTTAAAAACAAATAAATTTAGAGTTATTACTTAATATAGAAATATTTTATCTATTTAATATATTTTATTTATTTGTATATAGATTATAAAATATTTGCAAACTACATTTTCCTAATTTATTTGTTGAACTGCCCAAAAATTCAACAAATCGAATTTTATTAAAATAATTAAACAATTGAACTTGATCAAATCAACCGTTTTTTAGCAATTACACAATGTAATTGCATTAAAATCCTATTTATATTTACTTTAAAACCAAAAACACTAGAAATCGAATTTTATTAAAATAATTGAACAATTGAACTTGATCAAATCCACCGTTTTTTAGCAATTACACAATGTACTTGCATTAAAATCCTATTTATATTTACTTTAAAACCAAAAACACTAAAAATCGAATTTTATTAAAATAATTAAACAATTGAACTTGATCAAATCCACCGTTTTTTAGCAATTACACAATGTACTTGCATTAAAATCCTATTTATATTTACTTTAAAACCAAAAACACTAGAAATCGAATTTTATTAAAATAATTAAACAATTGAACTTGATCAAATCCACCGTTTTTTAGCAATTACCGAAAAATATTTCTTGGGTCGTACTGTCCAAAAAGTGCATAGTATCCGAAGAGCTACTAAAGGTATATCCAGCAATATTTATGCTTGAAATAAAGGGCTTTTTGATCTGCAGGAACAAATTTAAAATCGGTTTATCAAATTCTACAATGGACAATTTTGTAGTTTTAAATAATGATGCTAAATTGATAAGGGCCCCTAAAGGAACAATTCGACACAGTAATGCACTATCAATAATATAGATAGTTAGACTGTTCCATTCCATTAATGAAAAAGGTATTTTTATTGATTCAAATATATGTCAAAAAATGTCGTGTGGCCGAACTAAGGCCGAGGCAATAGTGAATAATATATTAGGGTCAAAGAGCAATCAAAATGTTTCCTATAGTAATCCAACATTTTAATTACAAGAATGGCGGAACAAAATGTAAACTTTTCGATATTGTCAGTCAAAAAAAATTAAAAATCGGAGACTATCACAAATTAAATAGTTGGACGTCCAGCTCATATGTGTTAAATAACACAGCTCATCATGCTTTAGATGGATTGTCTTTAAACGTGGGAAATTTCATAGACCTCGTACATAATCATTTTTCTATTTACACAGTGAGAATTGAATCTCTTAAGGATTTTTGTAACTTCGTAGAAACTGAATATAAACCAACACTGTACTACTTCAAAACAAGATTGTTATCGCTTTTTCCAGCAGTACATCGAATTTTAGAAATTTACGATGGACCCAAATCCTACTTTTTTGTCTATAGACCAACCGCCGGCTGTATTGAAAAAGCATTTTGGAGAAGACATTTGGTTGGCGTATTCAATTTTGATGATTTTGATTTTGATGATGTCAATTTTTAATGAAAACATAACTATTTTCATTTCAACTATAATAAAAGATCGACAAAGAACTTATTTTATCCCACTCAAAGTTCGATTAATTCTTAAAAGTGTAACGAAAAACGGCCATGAAAATAAAGTAGTTGGTTTCAAATTTGAAATCAATGAATTACATGATGGATCTATAAAATACTTAGAAATGTAGTCAGAGCCTATGAAGCGCCCGAGCAACCCATCCATTAGATCTACCTCTTCCATATATGATGATTATTCTACTTGATTATGTTCGGAAAATCCAACTCCAAATTATTTTTTCACTACGATCGTACCGAATTGCTTTAACAGGATGCGGTTTCGGCTACGGATTTGAATGGATTTATTCCGACATAATTTGAAGACATTTTTTGTGTCCTTCCATAAAACGGTTGTCGTGCAATTCTGCACGTGCGTACTATATATTCCACTAAATACACTTAAGGTCCTCTTCATGCGACTTATGCTTTTATTTAATGAATAGGTATTCCTTGTAATCTAAGATACACCAACAGTGGTAGCGACGTATAAAAATTATCAAAGTAAAGGATATGGTACTTTTCCATAGAATCGATTTGACGTCATTGTACTCGTAATTGCCTCAAATAAGGTCTGCGTTCTAGACTTGGGTAGCGATAAATCGACATATATATACTAAAACTCCGTCATTTTTTTTATATCAACAGAATTGACTGACAAATTGGTTATGTCTTGTTGAAAAGCATACAAACTGGTTTCTTCTGTTATTTTTTGAAATATACATCATTAAAAAAATGATGAAAGCAGGAACATGGGTTTTTGAGATCATTAAAGCTCACTGAAAGTTTTGAGTTACCTTTGAACGCAGTTTCGTTCCGGTGATGAACAAGATTTGTTTTTTCCATGTGATCTTTGAGAATACATGTGATTTTGGGTCAATTTCCACTGCATTACGAATAAACCCGCCATTATTTGGTCCAAAGCTATAGGAGTTCATTTTTCACACAAAACAAAGGAACCCGTTAGAAAAATATTTCAGATAAGGTGTTTTTCTTCAATTAAGGCAAATAAAGTTTTAACTCATCAGACACATAAAAAAAGATATATAAAAACATAACCATTAACCGGAAAGTCAGTCTTTAGGTGGTGTTCAAATAATGGGTCTATAGATGCATGCTAATATTTTTAAACATGAAATCTAAAATCACCATATATGATTTCCAACTTACCAATAATTTTTTTAATAAAATTAGTTGACTTTAGCAAGGACTTTGTCATTGGCTTTGACTCCCGAAAAAATGTCTATTACTTTTTTATAGATCAAAGCAATTTTCGTTTTTCCCATCCAATGTTAATGAAATTAACTGCTGACACTTACAAAAAATACCTGCATAATCTGGTAGATATTTTGAAACATTTGTTCAATTTATGTTTGTGGAATAGTATTTTTTCGTGCGCCCTGAACGTTGCAATTAATTTGCCAATTTTATTGGTAAAACTAAAACTTATCATCAAGAAACAGTATTATCAGTACAGTCAAAACCAACACAAATGTATATACAAGCCATGAAGTTGCGATACTCATGCCAAAAAGTGACTACTATACCTAAGTATTAGTGTTGTGACGTAGTATAATTTGTATATACTTTTATTATATGCTTTGATGTAAATAAAAAATGAATACGAATGATGGAACAACAATATGTTGCGCTCTTTAAGACAAAGCAAAAAACAAATTTATTATTTAACGAGAGAGAGAAGTATTGTTATTATTATTTACTTCATTATATACTAATAATTTAGAGCAGAGTGGACAGTCGCAAAATATAATTTTTGTTTCGTTTTTTTTGTAGAAATGTTATATACTTTGAATTTAGAGGAGTATGGACAGTGCGAAATATAATTTTTTGTTTCGATTTTTACTGTAGTCAAATTCACTAACACATACACCAAATAGTAGTCATAATATGTTTTACTTAGCCAAGCTTCATGGCTTGTATAATATACAATAGTGTTGGTTTTGGTACAGTATTAAAAAATAGTCAGTTAATGATTTTACAAAAAATTATTTTTTCGTATTTGACAGTAGAGGCGCCACTAACACAAAAAAATAAAACACCAAAAAAATTTGACATTTTCGTGTGTGTGTGTTTAATTTTGATAGTAATTTTTATGAAATTTAAAAATATTTAGTAAATTTCGTATAACTATACAATTAGTATTAGTTTTTGTAAAATTTAGTGTTTATATAATTTACAGTATTTTTATCATTAACTCAATCTGCTAATAAACAAATGCTTATTATTACAAAACGTCAACAAAACAACATAACCTCAATTTATTTATTGAAATTGGTATTTTTGTTTACATAACAAGAATAAAATGTCGACCCACAATTTTAAAATTAAAAAGACAATAATTTCAATATTTTTGTATTAAATTTGGTCGCAAATAAATTTTAATATCCCCATGCGTACTACAGCGCTGCCCAAGCGAGCAATGAAGAAAACTGATGAAGAAAATTGGTTTTTGACAAATACCTCAGTGAAGATGCCTTGCTTGATCTTCTGCATCTTTGAACGAAGTAATGTGGCCGGTTTGTTTATATTAATATTATATTAGGCATTCGACCTTATATATATATATATATATATATATATATATATATATATATATATATATATATATATATATATATATATAAATATATATATATATATATATATATATATATATATATATATATATAAATATATATATATATATATATATATATATATATATATATATATATATATATATATATATATATATATATATATATAATTCATATAATTATAATAATTTATAATTCATCAACAATACACAACCAAAGGTAAATTACAATTTTAAGAAGGCTGATATTGCTGAACTGCAGTTGTTTGTTGTAAAGGTAGACTGGAATGAACGTTTAATTTTATATCGAGTGATGTTAATGCTTTAGTTGACTCATTTTATGTGGTTTTACTTGAGGCTTTTGACAAACTTGTACCTAAATGGTATAATCGTAGGAATAACTATAATCCATGGTTTGACAACAATTTAGTCAATTTAAAAAACAAAAAGAATAAGCCACATACATCTGTAGCTCGCTGTCATTATCTCTAGCTCGGATATTTAATGCGTCTGAGAAGAGTGGTGTATTTCCGTTGTTATGGAAAATGGCAATCAGAATTCCCATTTTGAAATCAGGAAAATGGTGTAATATTAAAAATTACCGTGGCATTTTAATGTTATCATCGATTCCTAAATTATTTAAGCTAATTATTTCTGATTATTTGTATTTCAATGTTAAATCTTCATTAGCACTTCAACAATATAGTTTTGTCAGGATTAACATCAAAAGTGTTCAGCACCTTCGATTCCAAATATCAGCTAGATGTGGTTGCCAATGATTTTGAGAAAGCATTTGACTCAACTCAGTTTGAGCTACTTCTTGCCAAACTGAAGAAATTTGGAGTGAGTATATTATTTTTGGATTGGATTGGATGGTATCAGCGTGATCGGAAGACGGTGGTTAAAATTAACGGGTTTACATCTATAATGATTGAAGTTAATTATGGAGCCCCTCAGATCTCCCATCTAGTTTCAGTACTGTGTTCAGTACGTGGCGAGCAACAATGTATTGATATGCAGAGTGATCTTGATTATAAGCAAGACTATAAGCTTCTCCAAAAAAGCAGTTATTCATCATCAATATCTTATTGGTAAACTCAGCTTGGTGTTGTCTTCATTCGTCGTATGACGAAAAATTTTCGTCATACGACGAATGAAGACAGCACCAAGCTGAATGACAACACAAAAAATTTTCGTAGTCCACAATCAATTAAAACTTTGTATTGTTCTAATTGTTCGGTCTAATTTGGAGTATGTGTCGATTATTTGGGATCCTGCTTTCAATATTTATATTGATAGAATTGAAAAGATGCAAAAAAAATGTATTATTTACTATCTTCATGAATTAAATTGGCCATTTGATCCGAACCTTCCAATGTGGCTGAATAAAAAGAATTTGCCATGCTACGGCGACCACTGTAGAATTGCCGATTTGGCTTCATTGCTTGTAAGAGGTAGATGTGCTGCTTCAATATGCATTGCTAATTTATATATATATATATATATATATATATATATATATATATATATATATATATATATATATATATATATATATATATATATATATATATATATATCGACTAACTAAAAATCCATTTCATTTGATGATTACGAGATTTCTCGTATAAGTCATGTTCATTAAAATTAATGATAGAGAAAAGTTGTGCAACATCTAAAAATTGTTTAGCAAGCAGTCGAGCTTTTAGAACAAAATTTTGTGTTATGTTCGATTTTATTACGATCAATCACAAAAATTTTTTTATTTAACATGCCAGTTGTTAAAAATTTGCATTCTATTTACCGACTTTAGTTTTCTTAAATATGTCAATCACAATCAAATCATTGATTTCGAAACGAAAATTAATTTTTTTTGAAAAACATTTTAAAAAGCAAATCAAACGCATGTCACCATAACACACCAACATATATTCTCAAAAGGATCTTTGGCACATGTTACCTTGAGTATATGTTTATAAAAAATTGACATCCGTGTTGAAGATAAGATGTATAAATTTAATCGCGCCTACAGTTTATATTTTAATGATTTGGCAATAAATGTATTACGTGCATGTGATTAAGCTTCGTAGATGTTTATCAATTTTATTTGCCATATGTTAGCTACAATATAATTATAAGGCGTTATGAAGTTGTATATTTAGTATATAGTATAGTCCTTTTCCGGTGTGAATGTTTCGAACGAATTTTAGAAGAGAATTCCCCATGTTGATTAGAGATGTTGTTAAGTAGGTCGACATGCGTGTTAAATAATGGGGAAAATATCTCTCCTCCATATAAATTTTCTCTTTTTCTACTCGTCGTTTACTGGTAATATTTTATAATTTTTTCAAAGATAAAGATACAAATTTTTTTTTAATAAAAGCAAAAATCTGTTTCGAGAAATAAAAACGAACATTTTTTTTTGTTGCAATATTGTTACTTATAAAATCATCATCATCATCATCGTCGTGGTGATCGAGAGCTTTTCTCCTTATTTTACTGAAAAGCTCTTTTATAATATTTTGTTTTTATGTACGAGCAAAAGCTATATACGATATAAAAAAAAATGTGCGCCTTTTTTTCCTATTATTTGTTAGTTTACATTTATGCGTGTCCATGATAAGAGTGCTTTTCCGTGTGCTTATCAAAAAATTATTTTGATCCAAAAAAAAAAAATTTAAAATTTCAAAATAAAATATTTTCGTGGTGTTATATTTATAATATATTGCGTGATATTTATAAAGTGATATATATTGAAAAATAAAAGGTTATGTTACATAAAATAAATTTGAGTGAATTTTTGAGTGTTTTTTTGCTTTTTTTGTGCTACTAAAAATTATAAAAAAATATAAAAGCAAATTTTTTGATTGTGTTATAAAAGTGATTAATTGATGAAATTTTTAGAAAAGTTTTATGTTTAATTTACATTCGTATATGAATAGAAAATGTGCTTAAAGCTGTATTTGATTGTGGAGAAAAATCTTTTCAATTTGATACAAGCAAATTACGAAAGTTTAATTAAAAATTATTGCAACTCATTTATAATATTATGGTGGTGACTAGTGTTATATGTTTTTATTTTTAAAGTTATGGTTGATCCTTTAAAAATATTTTGGGTTTTAACAAATAGTACATATTTAGGTAAATTTATTAAGCTTTTTGTAACTTATATATACTATATAAATAATATAACAACGATTGCAACAAGTAAAATTTTGGATTATGTTTAAAATAAATTTCGTAACCTGGATTTTTTAATTGTTTGTACCGCAAATTTAAAAGAACTATAAAAATTTTGATGATTTTTAGTTTATAGGTGTTGTTAATTTGTGCTTTCCAGTAAAATTTTATGTTGGAACTAAAATATGTCTGGTGTTTATGTTTTTTACCATTGGTTGGATAAACTTTAAAGTTTTAATTGTGTTATGTCTGTTAATTAAACCAATATTAGTCAAAAGTATTATATAAATTTGGAATGTATTTTAACGTCTTACATAAACCGATACTTAGGTGACATATTAAAGGACCAGAATAGTTTTACTAAAAGTTTTGTGATTGAATGATTCGAAGCAGTGCCAGCTCAAGAATATTTGGTGGTCTACGCTAAATATATATATATATATATATATATATATATATATATATATATATATATATATATATATATATATATATATATATATATATATATATATATATATATGTATATGTATATATATATATATATATATATATATATATATATATATATATATATATATATATATTATATTTTTCAGTTTGAAAACAGATTACAAGTACATTTTACAAGTTCTGATTACATCTGAAAACAGATACTGTGCTAAAACAAAAATATTGTTGTATTGGGAATGTTGTGTTGTTGGCTTCAAGCAGCTCAAGCAAAAACATAAATACAATAAAATTACTTTTCCAATTATTGGTGATTTATTTTTACCGCCAGACCAGATATTTTGGAGAATAGAAAAAGTCATTAAAAAAAACCGACTGCATAATCCAGTTAACAGAGAAATATAAAGGGATTATTTCTAAATATATAAGGGACAGTAAAGAAGCTGTAAAGTGTGCAAAAGGGCATACAAACTTTTTGACCATAATTATCTTTAGTTAAACAAACCTTTATTCTATGCAGTTGCAAATTATGTTTGTTGAATAGAAATTCTAATATTGGATTGATCCTCGACAATTATTTCAAACATGCATTAAAAAATTGTAAAGCTATATCCAAAACAGTATATGTAAAGGTATATATTATACTTTGATGTTCTAATTATCAGAAATAGCTTCCCAGCTTATGTTTTGCAAAGATTTCACTGTCAAATTCATAACATGACGCTTTAAAACTTGCCTGTGATGTTTTGATGTCAAAAATACATTCGTTTAGTCAACATAAAAATAACGGATATAGCTTCTAATAAATATCTTGCAATGGTAAAAAATACAGTGATGGCTTATTTGAAAAATTCCAACCAATCGCCTAAAAAAATGGCAATGCAGCATGACTTGAGCAATGCAATGTGCTATAACGATTTAACATATAATTTAAATGCTTTTTTTCAAAGGTTGAAGGGCTAATGCTGAATTTCTAATAAATTAATTATTTACTTTAATTATCGTTTTTCTAATTAGAATTAATAAATTCTAATAATTGATAGCTGAATCTTCTTCACTATAATGAACTAGCTATCCAAGTACAATTTCAACTAAAGGTGAACTGCTTCATGTTTATCCAAACGGTTAGCTTTTGAAAAATAATTAAGCAAAAACAGGCCTTCAAAGAGTTAGTTGTTTCTGACGTTTGTTTTTTAGTTCAAGTTCAATCCTTAGATCAGTGACTTAAAAAAACAAAATGACTAAAACGATTTTTTTTTTCAAATTGACTGTTTCTAAAATCAAACATAATAAATTTATAAGCTCTTGATTAAATATAATATCGTTGCTAGTCAAAGATATACGATATAAAATAAAAGATGCAGATTGCGAGTTTAAGACGATTATAAATATAACGGTTTATATAAGTAAATAACTTATAACTAAATATATAAACTGACCCTGGATGACCCAAAGTGATGGATCAATTTTTAAAATTATATCAAGATGTTTAGTTTGGTGGGTGTCATGTGATGGAATTGTATTGCCCAGATAAGGCGCCATATTCATAAAACTTCTACGTGCCATTTCAGATTTTACTTTTGGTATCACACCATTTCTGTAAAAGTGATAAGTCATTTAAAACTGCGCATTTAAAGTCTTATTTACAGTCTGAGCGTATAACACTGCTGTTTTATCTGCAAAAGGGACCAACTCACTATAGAGAGACCACAAGAAAAAAAGAGGAATTATGTAGATTAAAAATAGAACTGGACCGAGTACCGGGTGCAGTAGAATTATAAGATACATTAACTGTAACTGTTTGAATTCTTTTCTTCCAATAACTTTTGAACCATTACAGTGCTGTACCCAATATTTTCAAGTTTGTGGCTTAACCTACTTTTTTATTATTATTTAGGTTATTACTAACAATGTTGTTCAAAAAATAACAGAATCTTCAGTAGAAAGTTTTAGAACATTTTTGCTTCCTTTAATAATTTTAGACGCAATATATGGTAAGGTCTTTGCTAAAAAAACAATTTTTATTGCCACTATTAGAGCCGCTAACAATTTGTTGAAATTTTCCAACCTTAATTTAAAAGTCTTATCTGTTGATTTATTGCAGTTTGATTAACAAAATTGTGCAGAGTTCTATATTTAATGGTTTGATTTTGTAGAATAACACAATTTTGTCGTTTTTATTGTTCTAGTTCTATATAATCGAATCGATGTTCCTACAACGCTACCCTATTCGTTAGATCTATTTGTGATTTTTCAATCAATTCGATACGTTCAAAAGCTGATGCTGTATATCTCATGTGTTTCGGTCTTGAATTGAAATTTTTGTTGCTTTCGTCATAATTTTTATTCGTGTATATTTTAATATCCGCTATTTCGATCAAAACTTATTTTGATCGTTTGTTGATATTAATCATTATTAGCGGCATTCATGACAATTGAAGTGATTTTAGAAAAAGCAGCAATACTATCAATACTAACAGACATATTTGCACTTCTTTTAGAATCAACACAATTTAAACAATCCCAACTGTTAAATTGTTTATATATATATATATATATATATATATATATATATATATATATATATATATATATAAATACATATATATATATATATATATATATATATATATATATATATATATATATATATATATATATATATATATATATATATATATATATATATATATATATATATATATATATATATATATATATATATATATATATATATATATATATATATATATATATATATTCATAAGAGTGCTCTATTAAGAAAATATTTTATACAGTAGTTCACTGCTTAGATGATTATAAACACGTACAATTTGGGCTCGTCTATTCATGTACGAGCCAAACCATTTGTGGATATTGCCTCTGAAACCACAGCAAAAAAGTTTTTTTAACAATAGAGTCATGATTATAACTCTATCAAATGCCTTCGTTAAATCAATAAAAAGAGTCGAAACTTTTAGTCCTTTATCAATATTTGTTGGAATAAGCTCCAAGAATGACGATAGCGCTTGTTTTGTATTTTTTCTAAAACCAAATTAAACGAGTGTGTAGATCAGTTTTATTCAAAGAAGAAACCATCCATTGCTTTCTCAAATGATTTAGAAAATATCGAAAGAATAGAAATTGATCGATTGTTGTTAAGACTAGTGTTGTCATTCTTTTTAAATATTGGAACTACTATATTGGAACCCTAGTTACCAGACTTAAATTTCAAATATAAGCTAACACGTCAACTAGAAAAATAACAGTTTTTTAACGACCGCATTAGAAATGCTGTCCAGACCAGGTGTTGATTTATTTTTTAGAGAGAGAATAATGAAAAACAATTTACTTGAAGAAATTTCAGAAAAAACAAAACTATTAGTAGAGTTGTAATGTTCTGTAACAATTTTATTCTTTTGCATTTCATTCATTGGAAGAGTAGCACTATTCGCGACACCAACACTTGCAAAGAATTCATTAAATTCACTTGCGATTTGTAAAGAGTTGTCAATTAACCATTTAGATTAATTATTTCTTTTATTTTTACTGGATCAGTATTCCCACTTGTTAATTTATTGACTGTACTCCAATTTATCCGAGCATCCTTACCATTTTGGAACAATTTATAAGAATATTATTTTCTTTTATTACGACAATTTGATAATTTACTGTTTCACATAACGTGAACGGCTATAGTTTCTTAACCTTATGTTGTTTGCGTGTTTTTTAGCAAGAAGGCAGAACTTATTTCAGTTCTACCTAGTTGCTCCCACAAATCGTCTTTTGAACTTAGATCTGTTAGTTGAGGTGATGGATTGAGTTGTTTCGGAACCCTAAAGAGGAACCATTCCTTTACTATTTTCGCTGCATGCTTTGGGTCGTTGTCCTGTTGAAAATACCAAAAAGAATTAAGACCCAATTTTTCTTATATGTTTTGTTTCAAAATATCTAAGTACATCGCAGCCATCATATTTTGATCTATAAACACTAAATTTCTAACATCATTTGCAGCTTTGCAGCCCCAAACCATGATTGACCCACCCCTACGTTTAACTGTTGGTTTTAAATGTTTTTTATTAAATGCCATGTTAGACTTCCTCTATACTTTTCGTTGTCCATCTAAACCAAAAATGTTAAATTTGATTTCATCCATAAATAAAACATTTTGCCACAATCTAATATCTTTGTTCTTGTACAATTTTGCAAACTATTTCCTTTTTTTTAGATTAACTTCGAAATAAAGTGTTTTGCGCATAGGACGCCCATTGCAATCTGCTCTCCAAGGATTATGGCGCACATTTTCTAAATGAATAGCATTTCCGAACAATTATTCAAATTCGCCAGCTATTTTTGGAGCACTTTTCGCTGGATTGGCTTCTATTAGCTTAACAATTGTTCTTTCAGTACGCATATCTACCGTGAAGCACTGCTTCCCTTAAATTTTATGAGGCTATACTAAATTATTTTTTGATTAATCTTGTAAATATGATAAATACTTCCCTAAATATGATAGATACTTCCCTTTCAAGATATTATGCATGAAAAACAAAAAATGAAAGAGAATGCGAATTAATTGGACAAAGTAGAATTTTTGAAAATGATTCAATTGAATATGAAATGAACTATTGTAATGAAAAAGAAATCACTAATATGGTAGATTTCAACCCTATACCAGTGAACTATTCTAGTGAATTTAATTTTACATGATTTGGAAAAGAAATATAAAATGAGATGCGGTAAACAAAAAAATCAGGGGAATTAAATTCTCAATTTGTATACTCATTAATCGTATATGATGAATTATTATTATCTCGGGAAGCATTATTAGATTTGCTTTTCATATTTCGTCATAGTTTGTGGTGTACATTAGTAATTTTAGCATAATTTTTATAATAAGTTTTTTTTTCGTGTTTAATAGTGTATTTAAATGGCCTATACGTATTACGTAGATGTTGAAAACTATGATTAAAAATAATACCAATTTCAATTTCTAATTTCTCGACATGTTTGTAAAAAAAGTGTGTTCACGTTTAGTGATGACACATATTTTTACTATTTGTAACTGTTTTTGTAATTAAGTTAGCCTTTTTTAATGATTCAAACGGAAATCCGTGGTATGCTCCTGTGTAATTGAAAGTTTATTTCGAAAATTATTTAGTTCGAGATCAAAACTAAGCTTAATGTTTAACTAGTTGCGCGTTGCAACTTTCAAACTTTGTTTCTGGTCTGGTTTAATATTTAACAATGATTTTTAAACTATTTAAACAAAGCCATTAAGCGACACGGAGCACAAACAAATTCCTATCTTTCTTTAATATCCTCTTGTTTATAGATTTATATAGCCCGCGGCCCGTGACCGTTTAACTTGCAACCTTTACTTCTTTCTTTATCTGATTTCTGCAAGAACACATTTTATTTTTGTTGGCCGCTAAAAAACGTCTCAAAGAGATCAACATTTTTGGAATAATATATGGTACGGATGCATAGTAAAATATAGGATATGGATCATAAAGTTAAACGACTTAACAAACGAAACATGATTTTCCAAAAAAGTGCGAAATAGGAAAGTACAAAATCACAACATTTTTTTAAGTTTTAAGTTGTTATATAGTCTACAAAAAAAAAATTAAATTTTATATGTGACCGTTGGCAATTTATTTTTGTTATGCGACTTAAAAATTGTAAAAGGTAGGACATCTATGCTTTACTTGAAAAAAATTAGAAGTCGTAAATAGAAAATACTCACAATTCAAAATGAGTTAGATATTTCATTGAAACTTTCATTGATAAGGAAAACTTTATCCAGCTAGTTTATTCATTGATCGAGATTAGTCCATTTTTAAAAGCACATATTTAAAAAGTGCTACTTGTAATTTCGATAAAAATTAGTCTATTTTGTATTTTATATAGAAAACTTTAATAATTGTCCACTTATTATCATTATAAAACTAGAAATAGTTAAATGTTTAATTTTTTTTTTAAATGTCGACCTGATTATTTTTTTTACAAAGTTCCTTACAGAACAATTAAGCAATTGCATGTCAAAAGCTTACTACTTTATAAAAAAATTAAAATGTGATGAGCTTTCGTGATTTACTATAGTTACTCATCTTGTCTATGCTAACAAATGAGTTTCATGTGCTATATAAAACATAAATATTCTATGCTATTTTAATTGTACAGTAATAAAAATTTCAGCAATTTAGCTGCAGTGTCATTATACAATTTTTAAGAGGCAATATATTGATTTTAATATAAAATATACTATAACATTGTTTGTCGGCTAAGTAAAATAATTCATTGCATTTTGTGTATTGAAAAACAATAAGCTTTTGAAATATAATTAATTGTGCCAACTAATACACTCGACGATATAATATATAATTTATGTAAAAACTTTTTTTTGCCAAAAATCGATTTGAAATTATATAATTTAATATTCCAAGAAAAACATTTAAAATGTATCCTTATATAGTAGATAAACATTAAAACAAAAAATTTCCTCCTCCACACAACATAAAACAAAATATTATGTTGTATACGCCACATAATGGTATACAGAAACCAGTCAAATGAACATAAATATATATATATATATATATATATATATATATATATATATATATATATATATATATATATATATATTGTTGGTAAGCTCTAAAGTGTGGTATATACAAAAAAGTTTTACCAAAGTTGATAATTTAACTGGAAAAACCGTAAAAACCATTAATAATAATCTACACATTTTAAAGATTTAAATACTTTTTTTTTGCTATAAAATTAAAGTTATATATCGAGCTTTTTTTCTAAAATATAAATCATCGTTAAGATAATTATACTAGCATATATATCTACAAAATCTAAGCAAATGGGTGTGAATTATTACACCTGTCTGTGTTCATTAAAATTCAAACCAAACGAATTAAATATTTAAAAGTAAAAACATTGCTAATTTCCTCGTTGCCTCCAGAAGAAAATAAATTGGCATTGTGCCAGATATGTATATGTATCTACACAGTTATATACATGTATATATATTTGAGGATAAATATATATATATACAAAACTCAATTATGCAATGAATTTATGAGCGTTTAATTTACTTTTTACTGACAATTGAGCTCATTTTCAAGTGAATATGTGTCAGTTACTTGTCAACTGCATTAACTGTCCTTTTTATTTAATTTTATTTTATTTATGTTATCACACCAACCGCTGTATATATATATATATATATATATATATATATATATATATATATATATATACATATATATATATATATATATATATATATATATATATATATATATATATATATATATATATATATATATATACGAAAATTTCAATGTACTATGTACATCCAAACATGAAATGTAATTAAATTGTTGTGATAAAAATGAACATTTTATTGCAAAGCATTAAATATTCAAAAAAAAAAAAATCTAAAACTCGTTCATGTGGAAAACTGGCTCTATAATATTTATAAGCAAAAAAATAAAAAAAAAGAATGGCACGAAAAATGAGGACAATTTTTTTTATGAATTCTTATCTTGACAGTTAAAGGTTTGTTTTAATTTTATTTCGACAGAATTTTCGGTTTCTTTTTTTTTTTTTTTAATTTTTCCAAATGAATCGGCCGACCTTACATCTCTAATCTGATATACCCTCTCCGAAAATTGGCACTAGAAATTTTTTTGTTTATTTTACATTTTCTTTTGGTATTAATTTTATTAATTTCATATTTAAAAAAAAAAATAAAAAAATATGACTTGATACTTAACATTTTCTCATAAAGTCTTAAGCCCCCTTAGTCTCTTTCCATCGTCAGTTTTCTTGTTCTTCTTAATATAATGCATAAAAAAATGTATAAATTAACCTGTCAAATTATAAAAAAATGTATAAGAGAATATTATATTTTGTCTTCGTGTGCACACAACGATTATGATGCGGGAATATAACTTTATAAGTGAGTTGACAGTTTTTGTTTTGTTTTAATGATGTCTACTATAGTGGAGTGTATTACAGATTGTGTTTATATCAAAATAATAAACTATCTGGTCATTGGGAAGTTTTTACAAACTTTATGTATTTTTATGTTATACTATAGTTCCATCTCAGAATTCTTTTTTACTAGATCCTAGACATGAGACCTGCAATTATTTAAATTGTGTACATTAATAGTATAACCTCGTATTTTGTAAAATTATTTGGGCATTTTAAAAATATGTAAATTTCGAAGATTTTAAATTTTGGAATATTTAAATAATCCTTAACTTTGAAAACGCGCCTAGACAATTTGCATTACAGAAAATTGTGTGACAGATTAAATATGTTGCCAATGGCATGTAATTTTTATCACTCAACTTTATGAATTTAGTTCCAACTTTTTGTCTGCCGATATAAATATAAGAAAAGTAAATGTCAAAAACTCTTGGCAAAAATGGAACGGTAGTGATTATTTCTTAGACTATTTTGCAAAAAATTGATTGATAATGGCGAAGAAAACCCTGCCCTGAGTGATTATTTAATTTAGGTTTGAAGCTAGCTACTTTATATAGGATTATGATTCATTCACAATTTACCAAGAACAACATTAATTTTTTTGTAAATTAATGTGGAAGTCGATTACGATTTCCAGTTTCACATAGAAACCCTAAGCTATTTTTCCAATATGCTTGTTTTTCAGGTTTTTACCCATGATGGTGCACTTATTGTATATGGGTGTTCAGTAGATATTTTATTCTGATTTTTTTCTACGCGAATTTTCTCGGAACTTTTCTGTATTGGAAAAAACGTTAAAGTAATTAGCAAAAAAAATGGGTAAAGGTGCTTTAAGTTTAAGATGCCATATATGCATTAAGATTGTTGTTTGTGACTCTTATTATTTACAATCTTCTTGCTGGCCATTTGCAACTGTTATACGATTTGAAGCCCGATAAATCTTAAGATTTTTTGCAACTAAAGCAAGGTCAGAAAATTTGTCTATTGGACAGTCCGTCGAATTACTTTATGTTCCGTTGAGGCCTTCATCCATACTAAAAAATCATAGCTTTTTAAAAGTTCTTTTTTGATGCAGATAAACGGGGTAAGTTTATCTGCATCAAAAAAGAATTTTTAAAATGGATGAGGCCTTAACAGCGTCTGGAACTGAATTAGAATCGGTAGCCATTTTAAAATAGTGAGATATAACATTTTTTGAGATAGAACAGTCTATGACACTTTATTTATTTACAAATTCATTGTCCTCGGTGATAAGATTTTCGAAAAGTGCTATCGATCGATTAATTGTATTATTTTATTTTTAATGTAGGAAATCACATCACAGCGGTTATCACAACAATTTTTCATTACGAGAATAAAGTGGTCTCTATTCTTCACAGTTCATTAATATCAATTTTATGCTCGCAAATTTCCGATTCGTCGATAAAGATTTCACTGAATATAAATAATTGGAATTGTTTAAAAAAAATGTAGCACAGAAAAAAAGGTCACCAAGATTTTTCCGCATACTTCTGGTATTTTGATCTGGTAAAAAAATTTTCTGTCCTAGCAACAAATCTAACATAAACTAAGTATTTATAGTTTCTAATTTATACTTAACAAAAAAAAAAATATGGAAGAATAAAAACTACGGCTTTTAAAAAGAACATTAAAAGCGTATCTTAGTCGTCCAATAAATATATAATGTTAAATTTACATACCAGTTTCTATTTTTCTCAAATAAATTTACATCTTGCTATTTTGCAGCAAACAGCAAGTTTCTTTTGTATGAAGTAAAAAGCTCATTGATGGAAATTGTGCTTTTGTTATTAGTATCCATCAAAAGATGATACATTTTTTCAACTGGCTCTGCCAACGGGCGATTTTGCGGTTTATGTTAACGTCCTACTTTACGCTGTCGCCAGCGTCAAAATCAGGACGTACGAATACAGGTCTGTTTTAATTTTCAACTACACATTGCATTGTTTCAGCCAGCCTGTACTGGCATAGATGAAGGTTCAGATATGAGGGGTCATAAGTTTGTCCATCGCCATAACCTATATAACAATCAAGCAATGAAAAATCATTTTACATACCTTTCCTGTTCGAACTCCAACACGACCTATCGATCAAAATATCGCAGCTTTAAGATCATGAATATTGTGGCTTATGAGTTGACGGTTGTATACCAATTGAGCTGAATAAAAAACGAAACTCATTTATTTTGTATTATTATACTTGGCTTACTGGAGCTATAAACAGTCAATTTGTATTTTGTCCACTGATGTCAATTATGGGTATTTGCTTTTTTGTGAACGCCAATAAGGATTGCTGATACGTTCGTGGCTTGTTTTGAACTAGGTTAGTTCTCCAAAGTTCGTTTGATACGCTTTCGATCCTCTATTAAGTTTTTGAACTGTTATTAAAACGATTTTCATCCCTAATTTTTGTATCCACAACGGAGTTTATAGTCAGAAAACAGACTATGTATTCCTGAATTTTTTGTTATAGTAAAATCTTCTGTTCTTCACTATAACGCTAATTCTAGATTCTTAATCACTAGTGTTTAGAACAAAATCTGCTGAGCCATGGGTTTGCGTGTTCTGACCTTATTACTGTGGATATAATTAACAAAGAGTAATAATCTGCCTTAACAAAGAAATCAACTTTCGGCGGCTTGTTGACTCATTCATTCGTTACTTGTTACTCCACCTATTTCTGTCGTAATATATCGATGTCAGTTATCTTTGCATTATCATGCTCATCATTATCATGCTAAAACCTGGTTGTTTCGGTGAAACGCATCAGATTTATTGATGTGCTTGTTATAAAACTTTCTTGTCATCAGTCTGGGGTTATTGGATCTAGCTTGCGATAACCGCAAAGTCATTTAATATTTGTCGACTGTTAATTTTACTTGATACAATTTTACGCAAACATTTTTTAGATTTTTAGATAGCTTACATTCTAATGAATTGTCTCCGCAAAAAAGATGTTGAAAGACCACTACTGCTTACGATTCTCAAACGTTGAAGTGTCATTTTACTATGGTGGCTTATGAAAATAATCGATTTGGTTAATTTTCAGTGCCCAAATCATAGTGTGTGCAATTGAAAAGTGTCTTAAAATAGATCTCGTCTGTAATATTAAAATCGGTTAATACTATATAGGAATTGGTAAAATGATTGTAGATATAGATTTTGTTGTTAGAGTCTACAAAAAATGGCTTTAAGTCCAGTTGCATCAAAATATTCTGAAAATTGTAAAAATCGTTCATTAGTTTTGGTTCTTTATCTTTTCTTGGCAGAGTCTGGTAAAGACAAAGCTTTTAAGAATCTATCTTAGTAACTTTACAAACAGTTTAGTCAGTAGTGAATGACCATTGTAGTTTACAATTTTTTGTTAAATTTTAGTTCTCTTATATTTACTCAATTTTTTGTTCTTTTATCACAAGACTTATCTAGTAACAAAAGTTATGTTTGTCGAAACATTCTCGAGACAATGAAGTATCTTTAAAAGATTGCTTTAAAAAATTAGGTCTTTTTAAAATTTCTGACCATTAAATTTGTTTATTGGAAGATTTGTTTTTACTTAAGGCTCTTTAAACAAAAATCAGCTTGCAACTTTCTTTATTTTTCACAGGAATTATATGAGCTAAAGAATTCATTTTAGGAGGCAAACTTTCACTCTTGTCTTAGATTTTTAAGCTAGGTACGAAGCTCGAGCTAAGCTAACTTTTAACGTGTATAGAAGTAAATTTTGACATTTGTTTTATAAAATTTTTAATTTTTATTTTAGATTTTGGATTTTTGGCCTTGGTCGGTAATGCGATAAGCCAAAATCGTGCACATTATAGAAATCATCAATTTGGACATCCTCCATTTTAACTCAAATATTTTATCGTATTCAGAAACAAAAATAACAAACCAAAAGTGTATTGCTTTGGTAAATTTTGTTTTTCAATTTACAACAACAATGGCATAGAAATAATTCGAAAACAAATTTAGCTTAATTGAAAAATAAATTAAATTTACGTAAATTACTTACGAAAATTTACGATTCATATATTTAAAAATTTGAAGCAGTTGCTTTGGTAAATTTAAATTTTCTAAATTCATTTCAATGCTGTTTGACTTCATTAGGCTTTTGTTTTACAAAAGCCTAATGAAGTCAAAATTTCGCTTTTATTTAATGTACCGAGCAGATAAATCAACGCAAAAATATTGGAGACTTCAAAGTAGTGCCATTATACAATCCGACAAACTATATTTTTCAATGATTTTCTCACGTCGAGCTGCGCTGCGTACCGGTGAGCGAATTTGTCAGCGAAAATTTATTATCTCGCTCGTATCTAGCTAAACTTTATGTCAAATTAATATGGAAAATTTATTTTTGTTCGAGTTAAATTTATTTCCTCTATTGTAAACTGCCGGTGCAACATATATTTTATTACATGTGGCTGGTTCGGTAAAGAAACATTAGACTGAACCTCGAAGTTCATATAGGAAGGTCTGGGTTAGTTAAAGCTAATTACTTATTGCATATATAATATATGGATATATGGATATATATATATATATATATATATATATATATATATATATATATATATATATATATATATATATATATATATATATATATATATATATATATATATATATATATATATATATATGTATATATATATATATATATATATATATATATATATATATATATATATATATATATATATATATATATATATATATATATATATATATATATATATATATATATATATATATATATATATATATATATATATATATATATATATATATGTATATATATATATATATATATATATATATATATATATATATATATATATATATATATATATATATATATATATATATATATATTACATAAAGACGAAGATTATTTGGTAGGCAATTTATATTGACAATAAGGTTTAAATTTTAATTTAGTTAAAACTAACAAACCAAAACAATATTTTTTATTTTATGATGCGTAAAATATTTTATGTTTTCCCTTGTGTCATTTCCACAGCATAACACCAATCAATCAAATAACAATAACTAAAAAAAAAATAAACTCCACCATCCATTATATTGTATTGTGTACCTTTTAGGGAAAATATTGTTTACCCCTCGAATTGTGATAAATCCGTTAAAATGTCACACCGTACGTGCTTGTACTACAATAAATTGAAAAATATTTGTTTTGCCTCCTCCAACATTTTTTTCGTTCCCCTTGTTAATATATATATTTTTTTGTCATCTTAAAGTTAATCCCAGTTTTTTTTTTTTTTGTGTATTTGGAGGAAAATACCAAATTTTCGTATGTTTAAAAAATAATAATATCAATATATACTGGGTATATATATATATATATATATATATATATATATATATATATATATATATATATATATATATATCCATATAGTTTAGTTTGCCAAAAATGTAGAAAATTATTGTGGTATTTCCTTATGGGAGTTTTGTAGGTAGATTAAAATTATAATTTTCTCGAATGTCTAAGCCAGATTATGTACGTATGTACTTAAATAAATAGTTTTATTCGAATTACAAATATAGGGTGTGATACAACCATATTTTTATGGTTCAATATATAATTTATTATTCTCTGTATATGCACTTAACCTCAAAAATGGTTTGTATACAGTCTGGTAGTTTATATTATAGCTTCCTGTTTTCCTTTTGAAAAATTAAACAAAAAAAAAACTAAATCCAAATAAAAGAAAATATCGAAATACGAGTATGTCAATAAATATACGAAACAAAAAAATATAAACATTTTTTTATGTTTTTTATATGTCACACTGGGATTTTGACACAATCGTTTATCAATGAATATTTTCTTATTACATTTATTGTGATGATAAAGTATAAGGGCGGGAATTTCATATATGTACCGTATTAGATGATAAAAATGAAAAACACCTTCCGTAAAAATGGAAAAAGACATAAAAATATAAAATCCAATTTTCTCGGATGTTATTTTGTTGAAAAAGTCTATCTAATCTAATAATCAGATTGTTTTTCCAAATATTGATTGTATTGGTGTTAAAGGGTAAAGTTATGTTTTTTGGAATTGTTCCAGAAAATAATTTACTAACACTGTCTATATATAGTTCTTCTTTAGTTGAAGTTATATACATTTTTGTGTCCTAATAATAATTTTGAAAATGTATGATTTAAATTTTAAACAGGAAATGGCACCTATATGGTATTATTTCCTAAAATTATGTTTTTAATAAATTTACAAAGTTTAAGTTGGATAAAGGGACTATATATTCTGCGCGTGTTTTTTAATTTGAAAAAGTATACCATACTTATATAGTGTAGCACCGTCATACATCTTTTGAGCAATACCAGCGCAGAGAATAAACTAATAAAATTTGGAATGTTTTAATTTGGTAAGACACCAAAAAAGTTGGTACTAGCAGTTCTTTAAGTATCTGCATAATTAACTTTATTATTATGGTTGAAACAGTGGACTACTAGTGAATATTTATTATTCTAGAGGTGTATGCAGATTAACTATGTACTACTAAAGTTCTCTATAGTTATTGGCCAAAAATAGCGTAAATTTTTATTTTTATACCAACTTTTAAAGCAACGCTTGACTATGTCCCAACGGGCATGAATTGACAAATTATGTTGCTTTCGTATTAGCCGATTAGCATGTATGCTGGAGTAAAGAAATCTATTTCATCGGTATCGGATGAACGTATCGGTCTGAAATTCAATATCCCTTCGATTTGCTTTATTAATGTGGTGAATTCCTCCAACGTAAATATTGCCTCTCCGATGGTTGATTGAAGATGTGTCTTGGTAGATTAAATAGCACTTTTTTTTTTTTGTTTCCGAACTCTGCAATCTGTTCTGGGGCCGAAGCTCTCCCAACTCTTTCGCAGTTAATTTTTAACGTCCTACCTTACGCCGTCACCAGCCAAATTGAGGACGCACGAATACAGGTTCGATTTTAAATCCATCTGCACATTGCATTGCTCCAGCCAGCCTGCACTGACATGGACGATGGTTCGGCCCATGGATTCTGCACCCTAACAGGGGGTCATAGTTGTGTTAATCCTCATCACCGATCGAAATAGCACTTTCCCATAATCCACCTTGATATGGATTGGCTTGTGGTATGAATTTCCATTTTATTCTTCAAAAGATGACTGGCAATCTCATTTGAGTGGTGATTTAAGAAATCGTAGACCGTTTTTGGTTTGAAGGTGCCTGGAAATTAAAACTGAGCGTCGACATCGATTCTATATATGTGTTCCGAATTTTGAATTAAAGGTTAGCTTAGCTAACCTTTACAATTTTACAGTTTGCACAGGTTGGAAATTTTGATAATCAGCGCATGTATACTATTTTTGAATGTCTCTTCTTCGTTACTACTGCTTCTTTACTACATTCTTCAGTCGTGGGATGAATTTCTTGTTGACTTGTGGCGTACGCGATATCAATTTAAGCAACTTGATTTAGTTTTAATGATTTATTCTTTTTATTTTAAAATATTTTCTTTTAAATATAAATTGCAACTTTTATTTCAGTTTGGAATGTCTTCACCCCCTCCCTATTTGCAAGCAAATTCCTTTGGTTATACTTATTTGGACGTCAGCCTGCGTGCACGAAACTGACTAGCGTTTATCTTGGTCGACAGAGCCTCCGGCTGTGTGTAACAAAGGAAAGCTGTATAAGGAACAATTTGTTACACGCGAATTTACTAGGGAGAAAAAGTGGCACTTACCTGTGGGTGGCGTGTTTTGCACACTCTCCTTGCAAGAGATAAGGTTTCACTTGTTATATACACTTTTGATTGTCTCTCATCCACGCCATTACCCTGCGCAGCGTGTTTTTTTTTTTCACTCGGTTTTTTAACTCCTCCGGAAACTACACACTTCAACCTCGAGGTTCTCTCTTTTATTTCCCGAGTTTTGATTTGTATTTTTTTTAAGTAACTTACTTTTTTAATGATATCTACACGTCTCCTAGACGTTTTTTCATCACCACTCACTTTTCCCAAACCACACACAACTCCTCTTAAAAAGCAAGTCATGGCCTAAATTTATCGTTTTTTTGGCATCTCTCGTGCCATTGGAATTGGAGTGAATTGGAATTGGAGTGGGTTCAATGAGCTTAAAAGCCTAAAGTCCCCACTAACCAATGCTTTAAAAATATATCTTTTATTTTTACAAATTTGCCTTTTACCCATGACGTCACCTGTGAGTTGACCATTTTACTTAGTATTTACTTAACTACTTATAGAGCCGTTCCATCATAATTCAACCCTTAAGATCTTGTAATATGATTTACCGCGGGTGAAATAATCTGCAGGATTCTTCTTTGTTGAGACATGCCCCCATACGCTTATAATATGCTCGTTTATTATCTCGGATGTATACGGTTGGCTATAAATGTAGTCCAACGTGGCGGTTGACTAGGCGACCAATCTTGGACGATCTTAGAATCTGTCCACAGGTTGATGGAAGAAATTTTCAGGTTTAGTATGCCTACGATGTGCCTATAGTAGTTCCACTTATAGTAATTTTCGATGTTCCACTCAACTAGTCTCGTAGCTTAGTCCATTTCGTTATTTTTCGCTTTGTAATTCAAATCATTAGTTCCTAAATCCAGTTTTAGCAACCAAAGCTTTTGAAACAGGATTTTGACTGGGATTACTTTAGGAAATATCAGATCAAAAAAATCGAAAACACGACTTTCTTTCGGCAGACGGCTCCTTTTCGTATGCATCTTTAGCTGATTTATCATCTTTAGCAGGTTGAAAGACGAATCAATCGGTCGGGGATTTCCATGCTATCCTCAATAATTTAATTGATCCTTCATGCTTTGATAATTGCTTAACTTCACCATAGTGACTATATGCTCCTGCAGCGAGTTATGGTTTGAAGACATTTCCGTCAAGTTAAATTCACCACTGCATTATTTTTACTATATGCGACTTTAAACTCTGTACTTGCAGCTCCCATCATTAGGTCGTCGACATAATATATGTCACTTTCAGTGGCGCGAGCCATCTCTAGAAATTTATTTAAGTACAATCTAGCAAGTTCAACCAAACATCTGGTAGCCCTAAAGGATGCAGAAGCCGTGCCATACGTCTATTTATTTAACGCAAACGGTTTCATACGTTGGTGCTTTCCTCGCCATAATATTATGTGGTGCTTTGTATCTTCCTTGAGGATATCTTAATAGAACTTCCAATAAACTTGACTGCACGTTAGGTTCAATCATTAATTTCTTGTTTAAAGGGAACTGGCTTTTACATTTTGCAAAAGCGTCAAATGCTATCCGCACTTCTTCATGAAGCTAACGTACAATTCTTGGAATTTTAAGTCACTTCGAAATCAGTTTTCCATGGCCATGTTTGACTTAATCTTTTTTTTTAAGGTTTCCTTTAAATGGGAGTCTGGTGACAAAACTGCCCTCGTTTATGTTCCAAATGTTGTAGACTCGAAGAACAGCTCGAATATAGTTGCTGCTTTTCCGTAAATCTCGTTTGGTTTCTGGGACGTTCTCGATTTCCCAAAACTGACGAAGTGTTTCGTCTAAGTTAATTAGTGTAGTGAATGACTTAATTGGCTTTGAAATCGAACCTGGATATATACCGCCAATTATCTACCCTAGTTTCGTATTCTTAATTTTTTAAGTTCATCTTCGAGTAGGTAAAAAACAATATCATGGCCTAGCAGAATATCATTTGTTGCTGATTTTTAGAAGTTGGGGTCTGCTGGTTTGATTCTTGCCTACACCGTTAATTGATTCATATTAATTGTCCGTGAGGTTAAGAGCGATGTTATTTTCGTAGTTATAAGGATATTAATCGTTGACGCTATTTTGTCGGACAATCTCGAAGTAAAGTTGATTTGAGCCATTCCTGGTGATTTTCCCGCACCTGTTTGTCATTTCCGATGCTAAGGGTTTTCTTGCTTCCGTCACGAAAGAAGCCTGAAAAGCCATATCCAACAAAGCTCTCCAAGGTCTGCGAATACCGTTGCCGTCGATTGCATACACTACTGCTAATGGTATTATAGTAAAGTTTTTTGCCTTTTCCACTTTGCCTGGATTATACAGAGCACAATGAGTGCTTCCAAAGATGCTTCTGCATTATTAGAACCTGGCTGACAGACAGCTGTAATACTGCAAAAGTTTGTAGTAACATGTAATAAAGTGTTATGTTTTTGTGAATAATGGCGACATCTTGGTCGACACCTACAATCGTATGCGGTATGGTTAGAGTTAAACCTTTGTTTAACTGCTGGTCTTTGTTCGTAATTTCCTGCACTCATTGACTTTTGTATCGTTGTCTAGCTTTTAGGTCACGTGTTATCCCGTCGGAAGTATCTAGGAGTTTCCTAATTTTGGCTGCTGTTACCTTGGGCGATCATATCTTTGTGATAGTTTATGCAACTCCTCGAAGTAGTTTGCTTCTGTGATTTTATATAGTGTCTAACCAGCGAGTATGTTTCTCATTTGAGCAGATCAACCAAATATTGAAATTTTTGTACGGTTATTATTATCATGAATGTGAAAGCTTCGCAAGTTTCTCGCTAGTATGGCACCTCCACTAGTTGTGTTCATAGAATTTTCCATAGGATTTTTATTTCATGAATACCTCTTAACAGCACGGCTTCATTTATCTGTGCCACTGCAGAAAATACAAATCTTCGGCTTCGCAAAGAGGCGAATCTTCTTCGGAGCTTTGTATAAATGTATCCTCTTCGATTTACCACTTTTTTAATTCAATTTTGGTTACTACACCGAAAACGATGTGTTATAGCAAAACCAATGAAAAATAATGAATCGGCGTTATAACCAAAAATATGGCTTCTGCTTATCTGAGCGGCACGTGTTATCTGCGAGCTGAAATTATCAATTATTTTATCAAACGTAAACCTATATGTATTTTCCGTAATTACATACATGTTTTACATACATGTATGGATGGTGATGGAAAAATCTGACTATAAAGGCCTCCTGCATATTACCTGAAACCAAAAAATTAAATTTCCAGACCACCGATCATTTTGTATAAACAAAATTTATTTAATTTATAACAAATTATTTTTTACGCTATAATCATAATAAAAAAAAATTGTTCAACTATGTGAAACACATGTTATTCCAGCCTTACATACCCCGTACATACATACAGATAATTACATAAATTTCAAAAACATTAAACATAAAAAATTGAGACACGATAATTTCCTTTAAACACAACCCATAATAAATTTGTATTGCCACAAAATGTTTAACAAGTTTGTCGCAATTGTATATTATACATACCGCAGTAATTTGCTTGTGTGTGGAAAAGATTTCCTGCAAAACGACGAATTTCCAAAATTTTTGTTAGGGTGTCGTTACGTATTTGAAAACAAAAAAAAAAAAAAAAGATAAATAAACGAAATTAATAAATATTTTCGTCGGAGGCAGTGTAAAGTATGCGCGCAGATCATCTCGCATCTATAATTTTCCTACTGTGAATTTGAATTTTTCTTTTTTTGTTTTAATCTAAATTTAATATAAAATTTTTATCTTGGCATTTTGTCGAGCCATATCTTACCAAAAGAATTTCTTATTTCTATATAATTTATATCCTTGTTGGTTTCTGTCGAAAAAAAAAAAACGAAAATTCTTTTCTTTTTATTATTAAATATTAACCGAAGGAATAACTTTTCTTCTTCGAAGTAAAAAAAAAAAAAACAAGCAAAAAGGTTAACATTAAAAAGTAACAAAAACCCTTTTTAATAAAAAAAAAAAAAAAATATTAAATTTAGGTGACAACGTAAATTTTTTATCTTATAATTTATTCAAATCCTGTTATTCTATTTCAGATGAGAAAAGTTAGGAAAAAAGAAAGCAAAAAGAACACTTCAGAAAAATCTACAAAACAAAAACTTTTTTTGTTATCTTTTTAATTCATTTTTATCTAGCTAGGGAAAGCTTTTTTTTATGTACGTGGAGTATCTTTTCACTTTTTTTTGTTTTTTGTTTTCTGTGTTACTTTTATCAAGGAGTGATGTTGTAGATATTACTCGTATACTCGATACGAGCAGAAAGATGGTGTTGTGGGGCTAAAGAAAAGTTTTTTTTTTCTACTTTTTTTTTTAATTTTTATTTTATTGAATTATTATTTTCTTTTTACCATATTAAATATAACTTAATCTCGTAAATGATTCGATCCGCACAGTGTTTATCCGGTATATTAACATTGTCGCTGTCGTTGTCGTTGCCGTTGTTGATATTCTATAATTTGCGACATCAACACAGTACCATAATACTCGTATTTTAGAATTGATTATACGGGTTGTTGTTTTGTTTTAATTGGAAAACTTTGTATATCTTCACGATGAGTTCGTTTAATGTGTTGTGTGCTTTTCCAATCAAAGTTGTTATGATTACGCTTAATATTATATGGATTAAATATGTAGATATTGGTTTTGGAATTTCTAAATTAGCTCTAAACGAAAGATAAAGTTGAATTCGATTAGCTGGTAGGGATATATATTTTTTTTTTTTACATTATATAGGGATCATCTAATTATTATTATTTTTTGGAATTAAAATGGTATATACCTGATTAAAAGTTAGACATTTTATTCGGACTAAAATTTTGGTTAAAACAAGTGACCTTCCAAGAAAATTTGAATGTTTATTTATTTTATGGGTTTCTCGTGTCAAAAGAAATAATAATAAAAGCATTATGGTAATTTGAAAATATTTGTTGTCTTTTTGAGTTTCGCCTTAATAAATATTTAAAAGAAAAAATTCTAAAGTCTGAAAAATATTCTTAGAAATTTTGTTGAACGATTAATTTAAAATACAAAAAGTCAATGTGAACATACTTTTTTTTCAGTAAAACTTGACCTTTTCAAGTTAAATCAAATCTCCAGGCAAAATATATACCTGGATATATATTATTTTGGAATTATTTGGTTCACGAATAAATAAAAGATTAATCAAATAAAAAGCAATATATGGTATCAAATCTTTTGTCCGTTATAGACTTTGGTTATTGAATAAAGGTGAAGGTGTTTAGACTGCTAGGTCTTTAATTAGCCAATCTCATTTTTTTTTAAGAAGTCTAAACTGAATTCTGGAAGTACTTCAAGACTTTAATGGAAACGAGCATTGAGTGAATAGAAGAGGACTTTCTTTCTACTGTAACAGTTATTAGGTATATGTATATATAAATATATATATATATATATATATATATATATATATATATATATACAGCGATTCCATGCGAAACCGATCACTAGTTGTCCTGACCCCTTTAGATTTTGATGAAACTTTTCAAAAATGTTCTCTATGTTTAAAAAACATGAAAAATGATTTTTGATTTTTTTTTTGCGGCACTGTACTTTTTGACAGTGGCGCATTGCGTTTTACGTTTTTCTTAATTTTTCTTGAAAATGCTAATTTTTGAAGTCGTCTTTCTCAAAAACCACTTTACCGATTTGAATGTTTTATATCTCAAACGAAAGGTAATGAATGGATCTTATAAGTAATGGATCTTATAAGTAATTAAAATTATTAATAATAATTTTTAAAAAATTGTTTATTAAAGAAAATTTGTGTTTTTTTTAAAAATGTCATTTCCCGTTATTTTCGACTCCAACGAGTTGTCAATTTTTTTATTTTTTTTAAAGCTTATTCATTTATCAAACAAATAAAAAAATAAAAAAGTAGTGTTATTTTTCATTTTTAAAATATGATTTTTTGAATGTTTCAGGATCTGAATATTTTAAACTAAAAATCAAAAAAATCTATCAAACTTTTTCTTTGATAATTTTTCTTGAATTGTTTACTAACTGACACTTTTGGCAATACAATAAAACCCTGAATTGGTTGTTAATGTAATCTTTATTATTCAATATCAAAAAGTTTTTGCTTTGAGCAAACTTAATATTTTCTAATATCTAAAGATGTCGTATTAATTAGACAAAATCTATGATATTTATGAGTACCTGCTATTTGTTCTACTGAGCTATATATATTTTTTAATTATTTTTCTATTACATTATAATCTTTATTAGTAAAAATTAAAACGTTTACTTTTGATTCTTTTTCCACAGCCCATGAATAGAGTTCAAGTGGCGTAGTTATTTGGATTTCAAATGGTCTTTGTAAACTCGCTCTAGCAGCATTCCTCTTGAAAACTCCTCCTAATGCATCACAAGGTCCTTTTTCGTGGCAAGTTGCACCAAAATTCCATTCTGCTTCCATATCGAAGTCCTCCTTGAAATTACATAGATTGTAGAAATTCATTGTTTTTGTACTGAGCCCCAGGTCCATCGGAAAAAAAGCAAATTTTCGTAACGTGCCGTAATTTTTCCTTTATAAAATTAACTAGGCCGGTAATAAACAATCTCACAGCTACATGATTATGATTAAGCTTGTGAATTCTAAACTACTATCGTTTTTAATCGTATGACCAGTTTCCCAATGAAATCCTTGAACCGCATCCTGAACTACAAATGAATAGTTTTCAGAAAAGTCACATATAACTATACATTCATCAGTTGCTGCGTTTAATTTTCTATATTTCAGGTAATTTGCTTGTTTTTTTGCAATAAACGAATGTGGTACTATGTTGTGTAGTTGTTCACCCAGTTTTTCTGTGAAAGCCAATGATGATATGGTTACTGTTTCCATGGTGTATCGATCGACCTTCTGCCTCTGCTTGTGTGTTATTTCATCTATACAATTTTGTAGAAATTTTGCAGATAAATTTTTAAGAATATTATCGATTCCCGGGCATGTTGGATATTCGTTTAAATAGCATAATGTGCTTGGAGTAGCGCAAATAATCTGCAAAATAAGATCTTGATAACTTCCCACTTCGTTTGATAAAAGGTTCAAAGATTTGATTTTATTAAACATAAGTTTAATATTTTGATGGTATATATGCAGACGCAAATAGTATGTGTGCCGCTAGAGTTCGCTAATACGCAGTGCCCTGGACGAAGTGCAGCAAAACTAGAAAATCCAATTTTTGTATATGGATAGGTTTTTTTTTTAAATATTTGATGATATTCCTTCAAATTACAAAGAATCAATCTACGCTGATTTGTAATAATAACTCTGATGACATTGTCTCGAAATCTTGTTTTCCAGCACATACTCGACTTATTTCGTCATCTTCATAAAATTTCTGCACCAACAATGCTATTTCTTGATTAAGAGTTATTGATCCCACTTTGGTGTTCCGTGTTGAAACTTCTTGATGTTTTTGTTGTTTATAATTTTCACGTCTCATTTTCTTATGTAATAAAGTGCATTGATTTTAAAGTATCGTTGAATGATGAAATATCCGGATGAATGTATTGCTCCTCATTTGATGAACTTACTGAAGAAGCAGGTGAACATTCTCGATCCAATCTAAAATCTTGTGAATCAAAAGGTCCTTCTTCATTATCACCACTTGATTTACTTTTATAAATCACCAAATAGAATTTTTTGGAAATTGTCTGTTCTTGAAAAAGTTCAAAGAAAAAGTTTGATAGATTTTTTTGATTTTTGGTTTAAAATATTCAGATCCTGAAATATTCAAAAAATCATATTTTAAAAATAAAAAATAACACTACTTTTTTTATTTTTTTATTTGTTTGATAAATTAATAAGCTTTAAAAAAAATAAAACAATTGACAACTCGTTGGAGTCGAAAATAACGGGAAATGACATTTTTCAAAAAAACACAAATTTTCTTTAATAAACAATTTTTTTAAAATTATTATTAATAATTTTAATTACTTATAAGATCCATTACTTATAAGATCCATTCATTACCTTTCGTTTGAGATATAAAACATTCAAATCGGTTAAGTGGTTTTTGAGAAAGAGGACTTCAAAAATTAGCAATTTCAAGAAAAATAAAGAAAAACGTAAAACGCAATGCGCCACTGTCAAAAAGTACAGTGCCGCAAAAAAAAAATGTTTTTTAAACATAGAGAACATTTTTGAAAAGTTTCATCAAAATCTAAAGGGGTCAGGACAAAATTTCCGTTTTTTTTGATTGGTTTCGTATGGAATCGCTGTTTATATATATATATATATATATATATATATATATATATATATATATATATATATATATATATATATATATATATATATATATATATATATAACCTCTTCTGTTTAGAATTTAATCAACCAGAGATGTAAATTCGATACATTTAAAGAAAAGGCACCTATAGAAACGAGTTACTGAAATATTTTAAAAATGTATCCTTTCGCTGGAAATAGTAAAGGTTTGAAAGGCTTTTTCAAAGAAAATTGTAGGTCTCTGCTTCTAAAATTTTCGACTCTAAAAAAAAGGTACAATTTTATAAAAACACGGAGATCATCTAAAAATCATAAAACTTAAAAATTTGATAAAGAAACCAAGTTCGCAAAACTGGTGAAAATGCTTCGTAAGGTGCTATTTTATTTTTGAATTCAATATTGAAGGAGACAGAAGAACGATATTGCTTTTCTTCGAAGATCTATTTAATTGTATATTAAATTCTTAACGCACTTGCTTTATGGTTGCTTGAAAAGGAAATGTATATAATTTATAGGAACAAATTTCCCTATAATTAAAATTTACAATAATTTGCTGGATTAAATTTGTTTCCAAAAACTTTACTGCCTTTTGAACTCGTCAAGTAAAACAAAGTTTCAAATCGATATGCGAATACTGTTTTTTTATCTTCCCAAGCTCTCTATAAAACAAAATCTGTTTCAATTATTTTCGTATCAATCAAAGTTTTGCACAACTCTAGACACATTTTATCTTTGAAATAAGAAAAATCGAAGAAAAAAAAAGCTTTCCCAATCTTAATTTTAATCTTTGTTGTATATCGCTCCGCAATATAAATTTTCCAATTTTTTTTATTTATTTTGTTTTATAAATAATGATCAACAATACTCATACACAGCCCAACAAACATCTGAGCATTTCCATTGAAGTGAAAATAAATAAAGAAAAATGTTAATAATCAATACACATCAAAAGATAGAACAAAAAAAATAAATAAAGTTCGTATTGACTTTGCTCAATAGGAGCTTTGAAACGGAAAGATTAAATAATTTTTATGTTTTGTTTACGTACATATACATAAATACTTTAAGTGTTTTAGAAAGACTACAAATATTGTACTAAATAATTAATCAAATTTTTTGAAATACGATTTTATCTGATTAAATATCAGCATAATTATAGACTTAGAACGAATAACATAAAAATGCTTTTTAGAGTATTATTTAATCATAAAGCTTTTAATTGGTATTTTTTATTTTAAAAATTAAAAGTTCAATGTGTATCGACGACCGCCATTCTATAAAATTAATATGTGCGGGTACAAATGAAATAAAAATGTAAAATTGTAATCTGTAAAAAGCACAATATGTATATATTTACTGTGTATAAATGGGGAGAGCTTTTGTTCATTTATATTCATTTATATGGATAAAAACAATGCGAATGTAAAGTAAATTTTTTGTTTTATAAATTGGAAAATTTTTGTTAAAAATATTTGTTTTTATCTGTCTACACATACACATAGAAAAACTAAATTATAAATCTCGATTTTAGATAAATTTCTGATAAATAAAATAAATTGGAATTTGTATTTACGATTTTATGTTTTTTAATTGGTTTAAAAAAGATTTTTGATTACGCAAAGCTAAAAAGTTCATATTCTTCTAACGCTGACATAATCCATAAGATGAATCGATGAAAGATCGATATATTTCTTCTGCAAATGTTTTGTAGCAATTTAAAACTGTAATTTAAGTTTTTTTTTGTGACAATATTTTTTCAAAAGACTTTGGTTATATTAATTCAAATAACAATATTAAAAATATTTTGAATAATTATTTTATTTGTTTAATCACAATTTAAATTATTACAATATACATATTCGATTACTAAAACAATTCTGATGTTTGCTTTTAATTAGCAAAATTAATTTCTTTAAAGGTTACTTATAAATTTGTATTTCTTATTGATCGCGAAATATCTCTATCAGTATGGTTTGAGCAGTTTCTCAATTAAACGAACGCGATTAATAATAATTAAGTTGTTTGTGCTGGCTTGTACTTAATTTATGTTTCAAATTTATTTAAATTAATGACGCTACAATACTCTCTTGGCAGTGATTCCATCTCCGATAACATAAATGTAACTCTTCTCTTGTTATTTTTCGGTAGTTTGTTGAACTTTGACAACATTCCGTATGCTGGTTTCAAGCGATCATTTGAGACAGAATGCTGTTTTCTGCTAATGTCTAATACGAAAAATGTTCGTAGCTTACGAAGAACTACGTAAGGCCCTTCGTAAGATGAAGAGAGGCTTGCTCGTGTTCTGTCCACACGAACAAATACAAATTCGCAATTGTCTAAATTTTTGGGTTAAAAAAGTTTGGACTGTGCTTATTTGCGAGTATCGACTGGAATTATTGCTTGCATATTTGTCAGTTGATGGAGTGGGTTGAAAATTCAGGCTTGAAAAAATTTCGCCAGGAAGTATGAGGCTCTGGCCGTACACTAGGTCGGCTGGGCTGCAGTTAAGGTCTTCCTTAACGCATGCTCGGATTCCCAGCAGAATGATTGGTAAGTCAGAGCTCCATTGCTTGGTGTTACCCCGAGCTCTAAGTAAAGTTTTTAATGTCCTGTGGAAACGCTGTACCATTCCGTTTGCTTGTGGGTGGTAGGCTTTAGTACGAATGCAATGAGAACCTAGAATTTTTGTTAGCTGAGAGAAAAGTTTCGACTCAAATTGGCAAATTCGGCAAATTGTCCGTCGTTATTTCAAGGGGTACGCCGAACCTTGATATGTATTTCCCGAAAAATGTCTTAGCAACTGTAGCACCCGTCATATCTGGAATGGGATATGCCTCCGGCCAGCATGTGATCGACAATTGTGAGGATATATTGGTTTCCTTCTGATTGTGGTAGTGGACCTACCAGATCCATATGGATGTGTTGAAACTGTGATGATGGCGAGAAAAATTGTCCATATTGAGTCTTCCTATGCTTGTGAATTTTCTCTTTTTGACATGATAAACAATTTCTTGTCCAATTCCTCACGTCCAGATTCATTTTTTTTGGCCAGAAATAACGCGTGGATATAAGCCTTCGTGACGCACGTATTCCTCGATGATTTGTTGTTGAAGTTTCGCAGTATATTCGCAACCAGTGATATTTACAAGTTTAAGTTTATACTTGGTACCTGTAGGTTTTGATAAATTTATCAGAGTTTTCAGTTCATCGTCGGTACGTTGTAACTTTGATATTTTTGTAAGTTAGGTATGTTCTTGATAGAGGCAGTTTGTGTCTGCGACCACATTGTTTTTACCTAAAATGTGTCGGATATCAGTTGTAAATTGGGATATAAAATCCAAATGCCTTGTTTGTCGTGGACTACAATCCGTCTTTGAAAGTATGGCGTGATCAGTGGCTTATATTCTGTGCAGACTTTGAAAATCCGACCTTCTACAAAATATCTAAAGTGTTAATGGTTAAGTAAATAACTAAGAGTTCTCTGTCGAAGGCTAAGTATTTGATTTCTGTATTACTGAGTTTCTTAGAAAAGAACGCTAATGGTTCCCAACTACCTCTATTATATTGTTGTAGTACTGCTACTACGGCAGTATTAGAAGCATCGCTTGTGATATTAAACCGAGTGTCTTCGATGGGGTGTGTCAACAGTGTTGCGTTGGCAAGTGCGCTTTTCCCTGTGATGAATGAGTTATGAGTTATTGCATTCATCAGGCCAAGAAAAATTTCTGGCTGTTTTCGACTTTTTGTTCAAAAGTGCCAAATGAGCGTGAATGGGGTTGAGAAATTCCTGCGAGGAATTCAAGTGTTGGATCACCGAAAGCACATTTGAATGTCTTTATTTTGACATCGAACTCTTTAAATACTTGTGTTAAATGACTGATGTATTCATCCTTAGATCTGCTTGCCACCAAAATGTCGTCAATATATAGACGAAAACGAAGATATTTAACACTTCATTCATGAAGCGTTGAAAGGTTTGTGCCGTATTCCGAAGACCGAAAGGGATTCGTTTAAATGCGAATAACACAAATGGGGTTGTGATTGCCGTTTTTGGCACGTCTTCGGTTGCTACTGGTATGGCATGATACGCCCTGACTAAGTCAGTTTTTGTAAAAATGTTGCAAAATGTTTATATAGATATATATATATATATATATATATATATATATATATATATATATATATATATATATATATATATATATATATATATATATATATATATATATATATATATATATATATTTATGTATATATATGTATATATACATTAATGTTATCCCAACGGAGTGGGATCTTTCAACGAAGATAAAACAGTTGTTCCTAAATCGTTAAATGCTTTGCCGATCGTTCTAAAATTAAATTTATTTAAGCAATGATTAATTCGTTCATAAAGAAATTTTACATATGGAATAGCAATGGTGGTGGCTGGTTTATTAGTAATTAACTGACTCTCTTCCCCTAATTGGTTTTTATCAAAATGAGTAGAATATTTGAAGATACATTATTTTATAATTGGATTAAAAAAAAAAAAGGATAATTATTATAAAGTATAGTTGACTTTAAAATATTGAAATTTATTCTATGAAAATTTTTATTAGATAATTGGAGAATTTTTTTAGAAAGTAAAGTTACAGCATTTCTTTTATATGACAAAGGTAAATGAGAGTTAATTTATATTATTAATAAAAAATTTTAAAAAATAAATAGGCTCATAACCAATAATTTTATTTTTAATATATATATATATATATATATATATATATATATATATATATATATATATATATATATATATGCGTAAATTTGTAGGTTTAAACGACATTTATACTGTTTAAAATTTAAATAGCACCTTGACGACCAATTTTACCCTAATTTTCTTTTTAAGGCGTTATCATGAACTCGTTAGTTATTTTTTTTAAATTACGGTTAATTATTTTTAATCTAGCTTGAAATGCTGCTTCACATTTTTAATGCAAACAGTAAAAATTACTTATAAAGTTTGAACACTCTTGGATTCAAACCATCCTTTGTTTGACAAAGCCAAACTAACATTATCGACAAATATGACTTCCGAATTATTAGTACAGATAATTGCACCGATTATTAGATTCCGTTCACCCTTCTCTAAGCCTATTAAGATCATATTAAAGTTTGTGTGCATTACGTCGGAAGAAATGAGTTCTTTTGAGATTTTTGAGTAAAATACAACTTGACCCATTATTTGGTTTGGAAAGCCGAATGCAGACATTGAATTCGATGTTTGATGACAGTTACGATGTAAATATTTCTTTTAAAAATTCCATGTATCGTATTGAATATCTCAATTATTGTACTTGAACATTCAGAGCTGGTAACTTACCAGTTCAATATAACGTGGCCAACATAATCGATATATCCGATTCTTCATATACAAATTTTCTGCATTCATTTGCATTCGGATTTAAAATTTTTTCAAAAATTGATATCGTAAGAGCGTACCGTCTAATTTCAGTAGCAGACGAAGAACGCAGTGCAAATGTTTCAACGCTTCATGAATAAAGTTGTTAGAGATCTTGATTTCGTTTTCGCATACAATGACGATATATACTTGTTGTATATCCGTAAATATAAGGATCAGCACAAACTGCACTTAAATATATAAAATTGTTGGTCCCGGTCGTCTGACATCCTTACGTCGCAGAAGAATTCCGTCGAACAATACTCGACACGTTACTTAGCATCTCACAACCTGGAATTCATGCTACTCGTAAATTTATTTCTGCTCGATAAGGTCTATATATAGTATAAACAAAAACATACGCCATTTGGCACATTCATGTTTATCCTGCTAACGTACTAAAATTCAAAGACACACGAAATCAGTTAACAATACCAACAGGGCGATTCGAACATATCCATATACACATCGGACCTTTAAAACCTTCTAAAGGGTCCTCATATGTATTAACTTGTGTTAGCCGCTTCACTTTATGACCATAGCCGATATACATTCGATACAAAATACATTCCCCAATTTAGCCAATAGAACTCCTTATCATGCCGATATGTCAAGAATCCAGGCCTACTGTGATATTGACCAGAAGATTTTTTTTCTTCGGTTTTTCTTATAGTGAAACATAATCATAATTTTTGATTTCGGTACACTGTTATGAATTTTGACAGATATCCACACGGGAAAAATGGATGTAGAACTCGAGAATAGGGCCCCTGGAATAAGAATTAGAATGAAAAAATGTCACATAAAATCAACAAAAAGTTGCACTCATTATGGTGTTGATATAGTGTTCTATTTTCGCATTTTGCAGTAAGCACGATTTCGTCCTTACACTATCATTTTTGTTGTATAAGATTATGTGAAAAGTAACCACTAAAAGTGTTAAATAAAATGCTAAAGACAAAGTTGCTTTCTCCATTTTCCCATTAGTTCTCTATAGTCATGATTTAAAGCAGATTAACGAGCAAACTGCAGTCTCAACATACCATTGAACAAATTTGTAAATTTACCTTGAAACACCATTGAAATGGGTGTACAACGATTAAATTGGTGAAAAGATGAAAAAGGTGGGACGCGGCCAATGAAAATATACATAGTACATAAAATCATAAAATAAGTAGCATATTTGTTATACGATAAAATAAAAATGTCGTAAGCTATTATATTATTTACTATAGATAAAAAATTTTATATATATATATATATATATATATATATATATATATATATATATATATAAATTTTCTTAAATTAAGTGCTAAAAGCACACAAAATTTTCTCATGTGAGTAATAAAAATTTAATTTTTCTTTCCAACTCTTATAATGGGATAATGGGAGTACGTACACAGTAGAAAATGATAATTTGTGTATATGAAGAAATTTTTATTTTTTATTTTAATGTATTATCATTTAAGTAAGTTTTTATATGATGTATTAAAACTATTATCGACATACGTTATCTACTCTGTAAATAATAGTTTAAGTACTTGATATAAATTATGTATGTAAGAGGATGCTGCTAATAAACCATATAAATATTAAGTAATGTATTTAATTATAATTTTAATTGTATAATTTTGGCGTGAAGTATATGTGTATATATATATGTGTGTAGACCATAAATCTTATACATTTCGTCGCCTTCGTTTCAAATTACGATATATGTAATATTGTTAAAAACATTGCTTTATTCAGCCATTGAAGCAAATTTATGAGTTTATATAAACTTTTTGATTTTCTTTTGTTTTGTTGTAATATTTTTTTGTTTTTTGTTTCGTTTTGTTATAAAAGAAAAGTTTTACAAAAAATTATAAATTAAAAAAGTTTTATTTGAACTGAAATGCTAGTCAGTTTCAGAAGACACACACCAGAAAAAATTACTTCAAATAATTTATGTATAATATCTACATGTATATAAACAGTATAACAAAAACCACAACAGATTTAGGAAGTTTTTTTTTTTGTGAAAATTCCCTATTAGTTAATTTATGATTTGTGGGTAGGTATGGGTGTTTTCGATTGTCGATCAATCGATATACCACAGTCGTAAGTTCTGGTAAATTTAAGTCTGGTAAATTTTTCTGTTCTTTGTTTTTCAATTAACCGAAAAATGAAGAAAGTGAAATAAGTTGAAAATGTATTTTATTTTTGAGGTACTTATATATATATATATATATATATATATATATATATATATATATATATATATATATATATATATTTATATATATATATATGTATATATATATATATATATATATATATATATATATATATATATATATATATATATATATGATATAAAATATATATATATATATATATATATATATATATATATATATATATATATATATATATATATATATATATATATTATATATATATATATATATATATATATATATATATATGTATAATAAATATATAAATATATACATGTACTAAAAAGGTGAAGTTGCATAAGTCACTTTATTTCATTTTTAAAAATTCACGTTTTAAAGTTTCGAAAAGTTTTTTAAAAATATTTCATATTACCAACCGGTTTTGGAAATTTCATTTTTTAGTAATCCAACCCTAATAATTCCAGTAGCCTACAAAAATATTTTCAAAGGAAAATATGCAAATAAAGTACTTAGCGACTTTTAAATTGTACAATTAATTTAAATGAAAGACTTACGTTACTTAAGTTGTTTTTTTTATTTTTTTTGCCATCAAAATTAAACTTTAGTGGAACTTTTTTGAGAATTCTCATCGGAATCATGTTCTTCCTCTAAGTCTGGATCAATATTTTCTATATCACCGTCGATTAAATTCAAGTAAAAACTATGATATACTTCATTTATTAGAGGAAACTGGACAATTAAATCTTGTTTTTTTGCTCTGTTTATTACAAGAGGCTCATTGTAGCATTTCTGCAAATTACAAATTTGAATTGTACTTATACGTCGTCGGCGAATATTTTATAATTTAAATTCTTCACTTTCTACAATAGAATTCTTATACCTAATAGTTCCTCATAATTTTTTCATGAACCGCAACCACTTATGGGCCAAATACACGAAATGACATCATCGCATTTCCATCCAAGACACATGTTTGTATATAATTATCTAATGATAGATGGAGTTGTAATTTTGGAAATTTTGGAGTTGTAATTTAACTGATTTAATTACTTTTTTGCAATTATTTCGATTAATACTTAAAAATTTCTAAAAAGCCACTGTGATTAAATCTAGATTTTTTACCTATGCATTTTGATGTATTATAGTCATAGTTTCTTTGGCAAGTATTATAATTACAATCAAATAGCAGGAATTCTAAGCCGAAAATTTGGAAAAGCAACCGTGTTTATTTCAGTTAAATCCTAAACAATATTTTAAAATTAAGTTGGGGCTGAAACAATCACTAACTTGTCCAAAAACCTACTCTAACTTGGAGCATTTTTTTCATTTTTCATGTACCTTAACATCTGCCCATTTAAATTATAATATAATAATTTTCAATGTAGCGTTCGTATGGTTCATCTACTTTATTCTTTTCCAATTGAAATACATTTTGCTGTTTGTGCGTTTTTAAGTTGGCATCAGAATTTAGTTCCCTCTTGAAACTGGGGCTCTGATTGATTCATGTAGTTATTTTTATTTGTTTTTTTATGGACTCGTCTGTTAGAACTTTGCTGAGGTTTGTTTGTTGCAAATATTTGATTGACTGGCATTGCTAAAGCGTTGATGTAATTCCTAATATTGGCAAATTCTTAAAGTTTCCTATACTCGATTTATATACCTTCCGGTCAATACGTTCATACTATCTGTATTATATTCCATTGTTTTAACTTTATTTATTATTATCGATAGCTGGTGGTTGACATTTGCATAAAATTTGTCCATAGATTTGTTACCCTGAATCAACATTCTCATCTGGTGTTCTAGTGTCTTTTGATCCCGATATTAACGCAGAATCAACGGTTTCTCTGATCTTTTGGCGTATGCTTTGTAAGAGCGCGTGATATAGTGGTTTTCTTTTTACTATTTCATAATCTGCTGGTATGTTTTCTACACGGTCTACCCAGGACACGTAATGGAGTAGGTTCTCATCGAAGAATGGTATAGTTGTTTAGAACAATCAGGGAGTTTACTTATTTCTCTTAATTCGTTTTCATCTTTCGGTCCTTGTGCTAGTTTGAGGACATGTGATTGGTTTTGATTTTCCAATTGGTTTAATCCGACAATTTAATTAAGATCATAAAATATATGTGATTTGATTGGATAAATAGCCGGATTTTTTTGTTATGTTTAAAATTCGAACTGTAAAGTTTATCTATCGACTTATTAAAGGATAGGCAGAATATAAAGAAAAAAAATTCTTTGGCAATTTCAACTTTTTTTTTGCCAATTTTACATTTATATAGTTGTTAGTTTTCATCTTCTCATCGTACTATTGTTCTGGTCTGCTACATACTCGTTCTCTACGTTATTTTGTATGACAATCCTACGTTAAACAACCCCACCATGAAAATGTAACCACTAGTAGATCGTCGTGAAGTTTGATGTTCAGCTTAATTGGCATCCCTACTAAAACAAGACAACAAAATGTCGTGATGGTTACCTTATATAGTATAAAATATCTTTTCTAGTAGACGTTTAAGTGTTGCCACGTGTGCGTCAGATGGATTCTCCATAAAACGACTTATATAACCTATATCCAAATACAACAAACATTCAACATCTTGGCTGTATCGAAAGTTAACCTGAAGGTTTAGTTAGGTATTGACACTAAATCGCTCGGTGTGTGCCCTGGAAAACCTTTGTAGGACTACGTTTGCATAATTGGTGAAGAATAAAAGATTCTCTTAGCAACATATGTATTTTCTTGAGTTACAATCGATAATAGCGCCCGAAAAGGTATGTAAAACGAACCACTATGGATTGAAAGTTTCCAGATTTTTTGCACCATTTTGTTGGATTAAACCTCGAATTATCAAACCTTGCTTTGTTTCGTCTAATGAATGTTTTTTATACTTAATTTTGTATAATGGTGGTCAATTACTTGTTTATCTTGCGGCAGCAAAATAAGTTCCCAAGTGTGGTTTTTAACTAATGCATGGTATTCTTCGTTCATGGGCCTTAATCACTGCCCATACTACTCTGCTGTTACTATAGTTCTCAAGAGACTCCGGATTGAATCAATTCAGTTTTTTCCCAGGTACTTTTTGCATGTCACTATTTTCCGCGCCCCCAATCGAACAGTATGTTATTTTATAGTTTCAATACTATTCGTGAGCTTCATGCTTATAATCATATTCATGCCATCATTTTATTGATTCTGGTTTGACTGTTGTATCTGATCCACATCCCTACTATTTGACATACGCATTTTATTTAACATTTTAAAAAGTTTTTCTTCCGTACGCCCGCTGTGAATATAGCATCCAGTCGATAAACAATGATCTTGAAAATGCAAAGCTCGATGATAAACCTAATAGCTTTGACCGGAGAATTATTTGCTCTATAATTAGATTCGACAAGTGTTCGCATTTAACTTTCTTCTTGTTGAAAGTCCTAATTTTTTTTAGATCAAAAAATGTCCTCTGTCTATTAAAAATAACATAACATTTGCCCATAACATAATATAATCTCTTTGGCAATCTAAAAAATTGTCTATAAAGCCGAATAGCCTAATGAAATAAAAAGTTCAATGGCGTCAAAATGTATAATATATGCCCACAAAATCAATAAATTGATCCATGCTTAGCTCGACAAGTCCTAAAAAAAAAATAATACTAAAATAATTTATTTTGAATTATCTTCCAAGACAGCAAAATACTGCTCCTCATCGTCTATGTGTATAACCCTCATTCCGGACTCATTCAATCATATCTGAAATTATCGACGAAAAAAGCAAAAAAAAAAAAAAATCGTAGATTCATTACTATCCTTCTTCTATTCATACACACATATGACGTTACACATATTAAATTTTCTAAATCATTTATTCTAACGTTTATTTATGTAAATTTTATTGATCGAACGAGCGGAAAGGACAACCAACAAGACAAAATTTTTGGTTCATCAATTTATTGATGTTTGTGTAACTTTTTTTTTTTTGCCATCACAACACAACCGACGAGAGTCACACAGTTCTTTCTATATATCCTTTACAGTAGATCGTATTACAAACGATTTACCACACAACAGGGATAATTTAACAACAACAACAACATAAAATTCTATTACAATATGTACGTTTACGATACAAACATATAATATAACATATATGTTCATATGTGATCTGTGTATTAGAAGAAGAAAAAAATGTATGATACATTGGAAATTTATGATTTTAAAAATTTTCGTTTTTACTTTCCGGACTGATAAGAAATACCGGAATAATGTAGTGGAAGAGAAAGTATGTTTCAAAGATATAGGGGTACTTTGTAAATGTACGAGTGTGTACCTAGGTAGGCAGTGACTTTAAAATGTATTTTTCTAATTAATTATATATGAGATATTTTATCTGACTTTCAATGATGGTTGCATTATGTATTTAAATTTCCTTAATGCTTTTTATGAAACGCAGGTACCCTTCAATTGTCAAATTTTAATTCACATCTAAGTAGTATACTTGATTACAGGGTGGCTACAAGTATAACCTTGTTGCAAAACATAAATGTGGAAAATTTGATTTTGATGTTGTGTGTATACACCATAAATACATAATATTATATCGTATACAGAGAAATGTAAACATGGCTATTAATGTTTAATGCCAGAAAAGTTTATGAAGATAGAGTTTTGGTTATTTACTTTATGGCATTGATGGATCATTTGCTTAGTTATATAAAATATTTTTTTTTTATGACTTTTGTCCTTTCACAAGACCAACAAAAACAAAATAAAACACAAAGAAAACCTATACAAGAACGACCAATTTCGTAGAAATTGTTGTTCGCTTGTAGGTGGAAATGTTTTTGTTTGTTTTTTGGGTTATGTTTCAAAAAAAAAAAAAAAAAATGAATCTAATGGGATTGGTATAAATTTATTAGACTTTATTTAGGCTGATTGAACCATCAATTTGTTACAGTACAGTAAAAAATGTTGTTTTGTTCAAAGGTCGTCGGAAAATAGAATAGATTAAATTATGAAAATTGATACGGTGGGAAATCCTATAATTGATTGAAAGTTCGATTAGTAATCGGATTAGATTGGCAATTTTTATTTTTGTTACATATATTTAATTTTACTAAAATTCGAATTTTAGTATAGGATATACTTCAATGATTTCTTTTGTGAGGTTTCTAGCTTATCTATCTTAAAAGCAAAGCTTTTTGCTATCTTCATAGCAAAGCAAAGCTTTTTTAAGGGATTATAGGGTTTTTTATTTTGTCTAAATGAAAGAACCAAGTTAGTCTGCTTTCTATCATCAACCTTATCATATGTATAGGAGGCTTAAAATAATTCTAGAAGAATAATGGTAAATATAATGTGGGCAGTTTGCATTCCAACAAGAAAAACAATTGGTTTGTCGATTAGTAATATATTCGCCTAACATTTTATCCACATATTATCAACTGCGCCTTTTGGTGATTTATAGGATTTCACTAAATTTGTACTGCCACCAAACCCACCTGAGCGGTTGCAGAAGAATAAGCTAAAATCTACGACATATATCTACATACATATTTTTCTCTTCTGCTATCCAAATTATTGACAACACCGCTCGTTGTCGTTAGACTTGTTTATATCTTGTGGTCCTATTAATTTTAATCGGTTTGTTACAGAAATTTGATAAACACGTCCAGAGTTCGATTATCGCCGCTGACCATATCGTTCGTTGAGCTGAACACCTATGAAACGGTCACCAGTTGTCCAAAATAATCTCATTGAAGAGTCAACTAAGGCTGTAGATTAGTTTTGATTTTTTAACCCGAGCACCGTTTTCAGATCATTCTATATCGCCACATTAAAACTCATGTTTTATGTCACATAGTTGTACGTAATTGTATTATTTGAAAATTTTGGCTACCTAGCTCTGAGAAAGTAACGTAAGAACTAATTGCGTTTTTAGTAAACCTTATGTTGCTGGAAATTAGAGCTCTGTAATATGGGTGCAAACTATCAATATCCAATTTATTTTAAATGAATATACATTGCATAGATCACCACGGTTTTTTATAGTAACGGCAAAATAGTTAAGAAGGCAATTTCTTAAGTTATATAGTCACCGTTTATCAGATTGGTCATAGCATATAGTAACTTGTTTTGGCAACTTTCCGATTTCTTTCAAAACATAAGACTTCGGCAGTTATTTTTTCACTTCATTTTTCGAGACTCAACTTTTTTCTGGAATTTATTCATAGCGACTACACACTAAAAAATTCATTGTCAAGATGGAAAAAACACTTTGTTCTTCAGTATAATGAAGTAATTTTTTCCGAAAATCGTTTTGAAATCGGTTCAACCAAATCCGCCTTATCTTTTTCGTTTATTATTTTCCTCTTTTAGTAGTCAATGACAATTCCCTCGGAGAAGCTCCCTGTTTTGACTTTTTTTTGGTTTTCAGTGTATAATAATTAGAGAATGTAAAATCCTGGAAAATTACAAAAACCGGTTTTCGATTTTTTATTAAATGGCACACCAGTTAACCGGATTCCAAACGTTTTTTTAATTATAACAAAACTAACTTAAATATGATAATAAAACGTACATTTTAAATACATTGAAGCTTCAGAGAGAGCTATTATATCCGGAAGATATTGGTTCGACTTCGCCTTCGCCAATATTCTCTTCACCAAATCATACACCAACTAGTGGATAACCGAATAATTTTGAAGTCAACGATGTTGCCAATGACAAAGTTAGCGTTTTAAGCAAATATAGAAGTTCTAAATGACCGTTTGTGTAAAATTCTTATATTCAAAGAATTATAAAAATTTTTCCGGAGCAATAAAGTCTTGTTTTATTTACAAATAAAAATGTGAGCAGCGAGTAAGTTAGGAAGGGTTTTGACAAATAATTGTTACTGCCAATTCGGTTGGCTTTAATATTTTCATTAAATTTATCAAAATATTATTTAAAAATAGTTGTCGCGAGACTAATTGAAAATAGTGCATTCCGATAACTGCCTGATTGTCAGTTAAATCCAATCGATTTAATATGTAAGCGTTTTTTAATAGATGAAATCCAATATGACAGTACTTAACAACTTATTCAATAAAACTTGAAGAATTTAAAGAATTAAAATATATATATATATATATATATATATATATATATATATATATATATATATATATATATATATATATATATATATTTCTATAAATTTATTTCATCTAAAAAGAATAAAATAGGGACCATCTGAATAAAGATGTACTAGGTTCTAAATTAATATTTTTAAAGAATTCATCTATTTAAAGCTTCTGGCTTTTCTTGCAATTAAACGCTCGAAATTGAGAATAATAAGGTTGCTAAATAAAATGTTTGTATCACTAATGAGTATGACCACCTTTTGCCTTTATGAACCCCGTTAAATTATCTTGGCATGGAATCTATGAGGTTTCTTATGTCGTCAATATCAATTTAACTCCATACGTTTACAACGACATTCCACGTCATTTGAACGGTCCTACCAATCTCACATGGAATTTGTCTTTGTTTACGCCCATATATAGCCACAGCAAAACTTTTTGCTCAAGTATATTAAAAAAATATGTAACAATCTTTCCTTTATGTATGGGAGCATTGTTCTGTTGTATAATAAACTTTGTTCCGATTAACTTTTTGCCAGCTACTAATCCGACTTCATTTAGCAATTCTAACTACCTCACTTTGGTAATTTTCTCCCGTAACATAGTAAGACGGCCAACGCCATTGTACTATTTGCATTTATACCATAATATTCCATCTGCCTGTGTGACGAGTTGGAATTATAACAGTCCGTTTTGTTTTTTATTTAGGCGTAGAATGATAATATTTCGGTCTCCAGGAACCAACCAAAGAAAAATCGATTCGTCAGTCCACAATATGCTTCTGCAGAACTCTAGATGCTTCTTTATATACCTACTTGCAAATTTTAAACGACCAAGTATATTAGTTTTTGAAATATACGGCTTTTTTGCGTAGAATAAGTCTTTATGCCATTTTCTTTCAGTATCTTAAATGCTGATCGTATGATTTGGTGGCGTGTTAAACTGATTTTGAATACTTTTCACAGATAATGCTGCATTAATTTTGATGGCTCTTGCAATTAACACATCTTCTTTTGCCGAAGTTATCCGTGTTCTTCTTCTTCCTGATAAATTGCTTAGTTCCGCGTTGCTTAAATACTTTCTGACCTGGTAAACAATTGAATTGCTATGGCAATTATATTTCCATTATATTTTCAAAATCCCATAATTATATTCAGCGACTATGGTTGCTCTAATTACTACACTAATTTTTTGGGGCATTGTTAATTGTTCAAATGATTCAAAACTTATGACAAAAAAGTCAAAGAAAAATGATGTTAATAATAATAAAAAAGTTGAAGCTCAAAACAGGAATAATCTTTATAAAAACAAACGCTTTGCATTTTGCACAAAAAATTATCGCACAAATGATTTTGAAACGCATAAGCTGTCACATTAATCAGTTGGATTCCTGTATTTATACTAGTTTTAATAAACGAACTCACTCAAATCTATTAAAAGTTAAATTCACGATAGTATTGCATTCCTTTATACTCAATACAAAATGACGTTTGACTTCGTTAGATTTTGTTCTGTTGTAAAATCGTGTGTTTTATTGCAAATTAAAAGTTTATAATTATATTTAACATAATTAAATGATTTGGCATAACTATCAAATCATAATTAATCGATTATTTAGTGTATTTGGTTGATTTTAATGTAGTGTCTGATCTGAGTCATTTTTGGTTCGATGTTCATGTTAAAATTTTTTATACATTTTGCAAAATTTATATCAATACCTAAATTTAAGTATAAACTTAATTAAATTAAATTAAATTAATTAATAAACTTAGTTAAATTAAAAAACATATACAACAAGCAGAAAAGCAGAGATATAGGTCTATATAAAGATTTTTAATTCTGCGGTTGGGAGGTTTTCCTTTTTTCTGGTAAGCCTTTAATCAAAACCTATAATAAAAGCCGAATTCATCCAATAAATACGTAGGCTGTGCAAATTATAGCAAAGTTTAGCTTAAATTTAAAACCTAGATTTATGGAAGGGTGCATTATTTACTGAAATTGTCTAGCAATGAAAATATTAAAATTTATTTTGTATGGTTTTAGAATGGTCTATACTACTAAACCAAATAGTGAATTTTATGTTGTTTTTTTTTCAGTTTCTATTCTATGCAATCTGTTTTGTGAAGCTCTCCCAACTCTTTCGCGATTAATTTAACGTCCTACTTTACGCTATTACTTGCCAAATCGAGGACGCACGAATACAGGTTCGCGATTTTTTATATATCCATCTGCACATTGTATTGCGTTGCAGCCAGCCTGTAGTGTCCGAATTCATGGACGATGGTTTGCACTTCAACAGGAGGTCATAGTTGTGTTCATCGTCAACACCGATCGTAATCAGGTGATGAAAAATACCTTTTGCAACCCTTCTCCGTTGGGATTCGATCCCGGTACCTCCCGTCACAAACACAGCAGATTTAACCACTGCGCCAATTGCTCAGTCATGTTTTATTTTATATATCCGTTGGTGAAACACGATGAATTTGGCTTTTAGACAGTTCTAGACCAATTATAGTCAAATGCCATACCCATCACGCGGAAATATTTCTTATTTTCAAATATTTCACCAATATCAATTAGATCGCCTAAACGTTCTGAATCATTAGCAGTTGTACGACGCAGTAAAATTTCTTAAACCATTTCTGAATCTTTTTAAACACTCCTCAAAATGTTTGTTGTATGATTTTTTGGTTAAAAGCTTTAAATTGTTAAAATGAACTATGGCAAATCTATGTGTGAAAACTCTTTTTTCTAAAACCTACTCAAAGATAATATAATTTCAAAATGTTGTAAGAAAATTACGATTTAGGCACCATATATAATATTTACCGTGTACTAATGATGTTTTTAACAAAGCAATTAGCCCACGAATTAATGAATTTTTGCAATAGTAGAACAAAGCAAGTATATGATGAATAGTAAGCCCTAATCAGTCAAATCTCGTCACCGGCGCGAATTGCAGCGGTTTGATTTGAGATTGGAACATTAGGACATTCCACTTATTGGCAAAAGTGTAAAAATGTCGCCAGCGGTGAGCATTCACCTGTGAGAAGCGCTGTAGAGTTCTTGAAAAACCCTTCAGTAGGTAATAGCAATATTGGTATAACTATCAATAATAGCAATACCTTTTTTTTATTATAATTTATAGTTGTTTGAATGAGTTACTAGTGCAATATAATTACATTTTTATTTAAAACTAACTCTTTGAACAATTTCCATATTTTGAAAAACCCGTTAAAAATTTACTTAAATATTTTTAAGAGAAAATTTAGATGACCTAATAAAAAAAATAATAATACTATTCTGTTATTTATATCAGCAACGGTTGATTTGGCAAAAGATGAATGGGTTTTGGACCAAGAAGAATTTGATTGACCAATCGTTGAATATCTATCATTTGCAAAATGTTGAATTTAATATCATTTGCATAATGTTACTTACACCTAAAAACTATTTAACTTTATTAAGTTTTTAAATTAAAACATTAAAACAAAAATAACCGGATTTTAATTTTAAATATTTTTTTATTTTTATATTTACAGTGACAAAATTCATACGAATTGGTATAGCAGATAAGAACGACAATCCACCATATTTTGATAAGGCATTATACGAAGCAGAAGTTGATGAAAATGAAGATATACAACATACAGTGCTTACTGTCACCGCCAAAGATCACGATGAATGTAAGCTAAATGATATTTTCTATTCTTTATGATTATTTTTCACTTTAATACTTAATAACTCAAATATAAGACGGTATCAAATTAAGCCAGATATATATATATATATATATATATATATATATATATATATATATATATATATATATATATATATATATATATATATATATATATATATATATATATAAATATTATAAGACGGTATAAAGCTGCTTCGTTTTAAAACAAAAACATTTTTTAGCGCTTTATATTTAATAGTACATAATAATCGTAAAATAAATTGAAAATTTTCTTTATTTTATGTTATGAAAATGAAAAATAATTTTATTTTATTTATATATATATATATATATATATATATATATATATATATATATATATATATATATATATATAAATTTTATAATTTATTTATACAATCCGTAAAGTACATTTCTTGGATTTTTGTCTGTTTCTATCTTAACGTACTCGTATACATAACACATGGATATAATTTAGATAAATAAATTTAAATATTATCTCAATTCAATTTAAAAATAATACTAAAAAAACCACAAGTTTTATTATTTTATAAATTTAAGTGCGAAAGCCATGATTATAATTCAATTTTAAAAGCAAAATTTTACTCAAGATTAGAAATTTTAAATCTATATACATATTTGTTTATGGTTTATTGTGTAGTGAAATCAAATTAAAAATTTTCTAAACTTAAATGCAATTCTTCCCTTGTTGTTTTATAATTTTACAGAAAAATTAAAAAATTAAAACTTAAGCAGATTGGAAATTATATTTTAAATTAACATATAAATATATTTATTAAATATATATAAATATATATATATATATATATATATATATATATATATATATATATATATATATATATATATATATATATATATATATACATATATATGTCATTCCGTTTAAGTTATCTAGTGTTTTCGTAATTTTGAAAGTTCATCTGTTACATTTTCATTGAATTTTTCATTTATTTTAAATTTTAAATTTTAAAAGTTTTTGAATTTTTGATATTGAGCCAATGTATAAGATAGTATATTTTGCATCATATAATTTAATTATTTTTTTACAACGTCGAAAAAATTAATTTTAATGCTAAATTTATTTGCAATTAAGTTTGATAATATACCGATAATTGAGGTGTTTAAACGAGATAAAAGTATGCCTCGATTTTAAATGCTAGACGGCTCTGCCACCAACATCTGAGAAATGTTAATATTTTATTTAACAGGAAGATGAAACTTTCAAACAATATAAAAGTTACGTTTGTAGAAGGTTAGCCAAGTTTTATTGCAATAGGAGTTACAGTATCTTGTAATAGAACTTTCTTTAGTCTTAGAATTTTCTACAGTTCAAAGGTTTAAAGTTAAATTATTGCATTTTGACGACTGATATCCATATTTCTGTACAACTCCTCTAAAAACTTAATTATTTGCGAACCGATTCCTGATTTTGTTAAATAACAAAGGTGTGCTAGCGGAGGTGATTAGTGGCAAAGGTTTAGCTTCTCAAATTTGTATATTTACCACGTTGTCTAATTTGCATAATTTTAAAGTTTATTTTCCACCTGTCCTTTTTTTAATTTGCAAATTATTATGTTACCCCTAAACAAGTGTAGACAGCAGTTAAATTAGGTCTTGTACAAACAAATAAATTTAGTTGTACATTTTGAACCACTTCTACTACAAAAAAATAAAATATAAAAAATAATATTCACATTTCTACAACCCTCTTTATTTTCCAAATCGTATATTAACAAAATTTTTCAAATGTTTATGGCAAGTCATATAGCTGTCAAAATCGAAGCTTAAATGTATTTAGCTTAAGCACTTGAAATAACAATTCTTTAATCGTAACAAAATAAACCATCTTATACATAACCACAATCTTCAAAATTTAAAAAATGTCAAATCTTACATTTCGAATATAGGGACTTTGAATTGTTAAAATGAAAAATAAAAAATAAGTGCCTTCCTATTGCTGGTGATCCAAAGTCCCTTTATAGCTGAAATTAACAAAAAGTGGACGACGATAATTTGAACGACGATAATAAGTAAGAAAAGTCACTAAATTGTTTCTAGATTCATTACAAAAAAAAATATTCTTTAAAAATATGTGCGGGAAGCTAAAAAAATGAAAATAATACTAGATTTCAAAACCAGATGAAACATACTGGAACATGTTGCTCATTTGAAGCTTTGCTGTGCAGTGCAATTTTTTTCATTGTCGGTATAACTTTAAAGTTATGTTGTATAAACTATCGGAATCAGAAAGTTGTTTAAGTTACAAGTTAAAAATGGAGTTGATTCCATTGGGAAGGTTTTAATTTTTTTTAACATTTTTAGCTTTACGAATACTTCACAAAAATTGTTTTCCTGAAAAATTGTAGGTTACAGTGATTGTTTTTCAGTTATTTTTTCAATTCTCTGAGGTTCCGAATGCAAATGACTTTCAACATACCTTAAACTATGCTTTAAAGTTTGGCACCGTATTTTCTACTGGTGTCAATTTAGAAAAGGTTTTAACTTTTTTAAGATATTTAATAAATGTGGCATCGATACTAACAACTTTCAAATTTTTAATTGGAAAATACGCAGCATAGATAGCTGATTCAAAAACTTGTATTCCTTCCAGCACTTTTGTAAAATCATTATATTCACGTTGCACACGCTCAATGTAGCCATATCAAAAGCTTTTTTAACATTTTGGTTCAACGTGGAACTAAATTAGGTGGAAGCTCACATCATTATCTAAGCTCAATCATTATCTAAGCTCAATAACTAGCTTAATGCAACTAGCTTAATATAATGGAATGGAATACGAATCTTTGCCATATATAACCATTTAAAGTTTGCCTTATAAGTTTTGAATAGTTTCAGGTATGAAACATTTTAAAAGTAACTATTTTTCCAACATTTCTTTCAAGCACTAGATTGGTGTTACCACGATTGTTTATAGCAAACACTATTTGAGATCTAGTTGTAGATATTAGGTGCTTGGTGAATTTTTTGAATTTTGTTTTCAAAAATTCATCTTAAAAAAGAACATAGTTTTGATTTATTCAGCTCCAGAAGTATCTTTTTTTCTTAGCCTCTCTTGTCTTGCTTTCCTCAAACAGTTAATTTTTAATTTGATTCCTATATATTTTATTAATTCCTGCAAATTATCAGCATAAAAGCTCTTTTAGTAGAAGTTTGTTTTTCTTAAGTTATGCATTTACACTTGGACAAAATATATCAAATGTCTATTCATCGAGTAAAGGTTCGACCTACTTATAAGACTCTCTTAATACTTTGCCCAAACACATTCACCTTATTTTTGATTACATTTTCATTTTGCACTGCAGAAATTTTAAAGTGACTATTAGGGTGATTCACTAAATTAAGTTTTAATTTAATGAATATGCCCACTTATTTGGTTTTTCTGTTAAAATTTGGTAATATTGATTTTGGACCGACTTGATATTTTGTCCCCAATTTTTTTTGAAACACTACTGTAATGTTTGCTTCCGGCTGGCTTTGATCTGCATCGTAATCATTTTCGTCTCTGAACTATTCCTAATTGGATTAATTTATTTTCTTTATTATTAAACACAAACAAATTTTAACATGCCTTTAAAAGATTTTAAAGGCTTTTAAAAATTAAATTAAACTGCATTGAAAGTCATTGCTGCATCTGTTATTTAATTGGGTGAAATAGTTAGGGTTATTTCTTTTTTAAAAATCTTAAATATTTATATTTTAAATTCCGTCACTATATTTCGTAACATGTATTCGACTCTAAGATATAAATTCGACTCTAGGACATACATTTTTTTTTAAGGAATAAAACCATGATTTTCTATTCTGCCGGGCAACAAAACTTTTATGTTGATTTGTTATATTATGTATGTCGAAAAATAAAAGCTTCAAAAAACGTCACTTTATGTTACAATGTTTCATGTTTCTAAAGTTTGATTAAAATAATTTTATATTCATTTTAAAAGATTACTTAATAAAATTAAAGTTATATATTTTCCAAATCATCTACATGGAATTTAGATGGCTCAAAAAACGAAAGATGAAATCACTAACTGATGAATTGTAACGTACCATTTTAGTTTTATTGCAAAATTTATTAGAGCTCATCAAAACTGAATGTTTTATAGTTTTTACAACAAAAACTATAAATACAATAAAAGTATCTGAATCTGATGTCCAATGTCGGTTAGATGAGTAAAACAAAACTTGTTTTGAAGAAAATGTTAAAATTTTCTATTTTAATTTTTGTCACGTTTTTTCGAAAATTCTTAGGTAGTCATCGGATCTACTCGTATCTAAGAAAGTAATATCCATTAATGGTAAATGAAAAGTTTAACTGTAAGTTGAAATTATTTTAAAAATTCGTTGACGCTAATTAAAAGTGGAATTGTATAAATTCTTTATGGATTATAAAGCTAAGTGGCAGAGTTGAGATTTTGAGGAAAGTCAATTTTTTCGTATCATAATTTTGGTTAGATTTTACAAAGTGAATAAATTATGTAGCTTGTAAGTTGACTCGAGACTCTTTAAAGATCGTAATAACATTATCTTGCAAAATGTCAGTCTAACATTAGTTGTGGAGCAAACAGTTTTAAATAAATTGTTTAAAGTTTGAAAAAAATTCATTGAAATTTTAATTAGTGGACGGGAACACATTTTGTACGTCGAACAAAGCGCAAACGGGATATCTATAACATCTTTCATCGATCCGGTATTAGGTACCATCCCTACCCATACCTCGGATGAATTCAGACGTTGACCACAATTTCTTATCGACTCATTATCTTTGCTTGTATCATTAAATTCTCTTTTGAATTGAGGGTAGCTATAAGACTTTCTCAAAAGGAAGGAATTGCGCCATAATAGGGTTTCGTTTTCATTTTTTATAATAAGTTGTCGAGGATTATTGTGCTTTTTCAAAATAAGCGCTGGTTCATACCTTATTTTTCCTATATACGACAGTTTGTCCATCGGCAAAATCCGGTCTTTGCTTTGTCTGTGGATCGTAATAGTTTTTTGGCTTCTCCTGATTCGCTTTTAATGTTTCTATTACATTTAATTCAATTTTGGGTTTAAATAGATTCTCCCTTATCAGAACTTTTGTTCTAGTCCAACAACTGAATATTAACTGACTTGGTGACGCACCTAAATTGGCGACTGGATCATTCCTGTACTCCAACAGCGCATATTGGATATCCTTCTTGCCTTCTATTGCTTTCTTTATCAAGTTCTTAGCTATATTGACTGCTTTTTCGGCATGCTCATTCGACCGTGGATACGTTGGGGTCGATGTTTTTATTCAAAAATTCCCAGTTTTTGCTGAAATCTTCCATTTCATGCGACGCAAATGGCATGTTATCACACACCATAACTTTGGGTATCTCATGACCATTGCAAAATAAACAAGCTCCATCTTCTGAAGCTTGTTTATTTTGCAATGGTAGTGCCTCAATCCATTTTGAATAATAGTCACTTACAACTAAATAGTCATCTCCTCCAAGTTGCATAATGTCGCACCCTATCTTGTTAAACGGCAACTCTGGAATTTCTTGAGAAATCAGTGGTTCTTTGACATTCATATTTGGAAATTTTTCACATATTCGATATTTTCCAATAAAATTTTCTATGACTGTATCTATTCCGGGCCAGTATATTATATGTCTAGCTCTTTTCTCTCTGCATTTCCGATCCTAAACTGCATGGCACCATCATCGTCTCACCCAAAAAAACGAGACCTTCTTCGCAAAAAAATGAATTCATTGTATTTTCAAAATGGTTTTTTACGTCTTTAAGTTCATCTTTAGTGTTAAGCCAGCCATCTTTGTATACTTTTAATAAATTTGATAATGATTCATCTTTTGCCGTTTCTCTAATCATTTTCTGTTTTTTCTCATCCGAAATATTAATTGTATGAATGATGTCCTCAAATTCTTGAAATTCATTTGCCGGTTCATCCATCAAAAAATTTGACTATTAGTTCATATTTAAGCAGTCTTAATTTCATTCGCTGATGCCTTGACGAGTTTACTTTATGAATTTCGTTTTTCATTATACCCACGAGTGGTTTCTGATCTGTGTGAATTTTAACACTTCTTCCAAAAATATAATAATGAAACTTCAGGCATGCATAAATTATTGCCAAAAATTCTTTTTCTACCTGAGCATACTCTTTTTCAGTGTCATTTAAGCTTCTGGATATATATGCCACAGCCGTTTTTTCCTGAAGTACACACCCTATTCCATTCTTACTTGTATCCGTTTGTATTACTATATTTTTGGCCACATCAAATTATTGCAAAATCGGTGCTTGGGTAATAACTTCCTTTAATTGCTTTATACTGCATTCATGCAATTGAAGCCAACAAAATTCTACATTTTATCTCAATAATTGCCGGAGAGGTTCTGTTATCTCGGCCATAAGGACTACTCATTCCCATCGATGCCAAATACATGTCCTACAAATTTAACCTCATTCACTTTATATTGAACCTTATCTGGATTAAAGCTTATGTTTAATTGTTTAGTCCTTTTTATGACTTGTTCTAAATTGAAATCATGTTCGTTCTCACTTCGTCCAGTTACCAGTACATCATCTATGCATATGAATGTGCCAGCTAAATCGCCAAAATTCTTTTCATTTAACCTTTGAAATGTTTCAGGAGCAATGTTAATCCCAAACGGCAACCTTTTAAAATTATACATTCCAAATGGAGTCCTAAATGCACACATTTTTCTCGATTCATCATCTAATTCAATTTGGTAAAACCCATCTTTGATATCTATCACTGTAAAATATGTGACGCCATTTAACCTAGTTGTAAGATCCTCCAATTTTGGGATTTCATAAAAATCTTGTTTAATAGCATTATTAAGAAATTTTAGCTCTAAACATATTCTTAATGAGCCATTAGGTTTCGGTACTACTACCATATTACTAACCCAGTCAGTTGGTTCTACAAGCCGTTCTATAATATCATTCTCCTCTATAGCTTATCTAATGATGCTTTAACTTTTTACTTAATAGCAATCGGGATTCTTCTCGGCGGTCTTGCAATTGGTTGTGCATTCTCTTTTAAAACTAGTTTGAGTTTATCCAGGAATTTGCCTAACCCTTTAAAAATTTGTTCATAAGCCTTAATGAAACTGATACAATCCTTAGTAATATCACACATATTTTTCATTAATTTATACTTTCTAATGGTCTCTAATCCGATTATAGGTTTAACGTCCGAATTCACAATTATAAACGTTTTTACAAACCGCGCGTTTTCGAATTTAACTATGAGGTCAACCAGGCCATACGGTGCTATCTTGGTACCACCAAATGCTCTTAATACTATTTTTATTTTGTGGATTTCTGGTTTGATCGCAAATCGTTCATAAACTGATGAAGGAATAATATTCACATCTGACCCCGTATCAATTTTAAACTTTATTTTACACTTATTTACATAAAAATACTCAAACCAACCCGCATCCTTATATAATAGTTCCTTATCCACACTATCTATACATAACTCCCCACTTTCCACAATATGATCATCATAGTCATCATCACAGACAGGGCCCAAATCCATTGTTCGCACCCATAACAATTTTTAATATATGCCGGGCAGGAATCCCTCTCATGCATTCCCGAACATTTAAAACATTTAAATCCCGCCCGGTGCCGTACCTATGATGACGACGCTTGACTTTCACGATTTTGCCCTCTATGACTCCCTTGCAGGAGTATCATTTTTATTGATCTTATGATTAAACTTATTATTATTACCTACATTCATACCTCGCACCACAGCTACTTCCGACTCCTGTTGTAAGATCTCCTGTGCCCGTCTCGATGTTTATTCCTCTATTCGGCATTTATCAATTACATCCTCTAGTTTTGAATCCTCTTCCTTAATGAATTTTTCTCGTAATTGTACATCTCTTAAATCGAACACTATTCGGTCTCTCATCATTGAATCTTTTGCTGCTTCAAATGCACAAGTCTGTACCGTATTTTGCAAATCTTTTATAAAATTATAAAACGATTCATACTCCATCTGATGGCGACCATATGCAGTCTTTTAAAGTTATCTTTTCTTTGTTTTTTATTTTCATTGTTTCCATGATATCCATAGCTTCGCGTCCAATCAAATTTTTAAAAATTGCGACATTCTTCTGCACCGTTTACCTCGTGTTTTTATCTTAAGTTATGCTGAGTTTACATTGTGACTTTTTATAATAATTCATCTTGTGTCATTTAACGTGTAGTATACACGTTTTACGTGTAGTAGTCATGTTTTTCATTATGCTGGTACCACTTACGTGATCGTTCACACACATTCCCTTCTCCAACTCGACATCTTTTTGCTAAAAGGAAGTACTAATTAATGCACGTGGTGGTTGGATCGATAATTGCATGCATGATTAAGTTTCGTGGTGGCAATAAGAAAACAATGATATTTTATTAGAACTACGAAAGTGCGAAATGTGTCTTGGGCTTAGAGCTGCTTGTGGTATTATGTGCGCGTTCTTTAAGGTAGACCACAAATACCAATTACTTCAAAGTCGTCGACTTTCAATTTATCACATTCGTGAATATCAATAATCAGGTTTTGGTAGAACACTCTGTCATTTGACTCAAAATTTTGACAATATCAATTAACTCGATTGCCTTTATGATATAACGATATTTGGCGAGCACAACGGCTCCAATTAGAAGTTAAAACTCAATTAAAATACTTGGATTTAAATTCTTTATTTACGATATCTAAACTTCACACTACAAGAAATATTTTAATCTTTACGGTAGTTTTCTTTTAAGAGATTTTCTCGTAACTAGCAAACTTTCTTACGAAAATTTTTCTTTTTATAATTTTTTGTTTGTTTTTCCGGTTTTGCTGATGAAAATTTTTTCAGAACAATGTTTGGATGCTGGTGAAGGCCTAATTTCGTCAAAATGATGTTTTAAAGATTTCACAAAGTCAGATTGTGGAATTTTGCTTAAATCATTGTCGAAAAATTGACCATATGAAATCGTAAAGAAGTTCCAAATACTAATTCATCTGAAGTGGCTTGTAGCTCCTCGCTATAAGTAGTCATTAAGCCAAGCATAATTGACGGAAGAATTCTAATCAAATCTGTGCGATTATGACACATAATGGCAGATTTGATGATACGGTGCCATCGTTCGATCATGCCGTTACATTTCGGGTTATAAGAAGTTGTTCTTTCTCTCTCGAATCCAAGTAATTTAGATAATTCTTTAAAAAGTTGGGACTCGAATTGTTCTCCCTGGCCTTTTACAATAGACACTGAAACACCGAAACGAGATATACAATTTGAATAAACAGCAAAAGTGACCGTGGCAGCAGAAATATCTGTGACTGGAATCGCCTCGGGCCAACGTGTATATCGATCAATCATCGTAACACAATATCGCTGATCTTCAGAAACCGGTAGCGGACCAATGATGTCGAAATGGATTTCCGACAAAACGATGAGAAGTTAATTTAAACGTGCCAAGAGGTGATTTTGTATGTCTGGTTATTTCAGACATAATTTTTGCATCTTTCTTAATTGAAGGCCAAATAACATTTTTAGATAACATTTCAACGGATGCTTTAACGTCCGGATGAGATAAATTATGAAATAATTCAAAAACTATTTTTCTAAAATTTTGAAACATAAATAGTCTTGATGTAGCTGTCGAAACATCAAAATATAATAATTTTTTAATTGAAAGAAACGGGTTGAAATTGTTCAAATTTTAAAGCCAAATTATTATTTAAAGTATCTTGAAGCTCTGCATCATTGGTCTACGCATCTGCAATTGCCGAGTAATCAATACTTTCCGGTAAAGAAATTTGATCATTACGAGACAATGCATCTGCTAAAACATTATCAACGCCAGAAATATGTTATATATCAGTTGTGAACTGGCTGATAAAATCCAGATGTCTAAACTGGCGGAAATCGTTTTAATTGTTTTACGGTATACGGACGTTCTAAATTAGTGATTACATTGACTCGATCTTGTGTTGGAAGGATACCGTGAGCATTTACGTTGTGTCCGAAAAAGATAACTTGGGTATTGGCAAAAATGTATTTATCCAGGTTAATGACTAGACTGAATTTTGATAATCTTTCAAAGATAATTTTGAGGTGAATGCATTTAAATTGTCATCCAAATAGATGAAACAGAATGATAAACTATCATTCTATGTGTTGAAATGGCTGTTTTAGGTATATCTGAAGGACTAATAGAGATTTGCTGATACGTTCTAATTAAATACAAAGTAGAGGAAATTTTACACCCATATAATTAATACGAAAAGTCCTGAAGGTATAGAATTGGATACCGATCAGGTACTGTGAAGTTATTTAAGGCTCAGTAATCCCCACAGGCTCGCCAAGTTCCATCTTTTTTCTTAACGAGATGCAATGGACTTGACCACGCAATGTTACTGGGTCTACAAACTCCTTGTGTCATCATTTTATGAAATTCAATTTTAGCGTCCTCCAATTTATCAGGTGGCAATCTACGCGGTTTGCGTAAATGGTGGTCCACGAGTCTCTATCACATGTGAAACCTTATGTTTAACGGGATTCAAACCAATTGTGTTTTTCGTAATTTCGATGAATTTTAAAAGTAAATCCTCGGTCTCTGCAAATCGACCAAGAGTCCGGTTTTTTTTAGAAAATCTTCACCAATTAAAGCCAAATTGACATCCACAATGATAAATTTCCAAACAAAATTTCGTCTTAGGCCAAAATTTAACTTTAAACCGCAAGTTCACTAAATTATTATACCAATTTTGCGGTACAACAGAAATCGACTTCGGTATCAATTAAAAACTTGCGTTTTGTACAAATGTCCGTGATTAGAACACGACTCGAACCTACTTCATCATTGTTAGTCATCTCTTAATGATGAGCATTTAGTTTTTTGTATTTACCGATTTTTGCATGAATTCAGTGAGCCTTTTGCAAGACGTTACACATTTTAACGCCTTGTCTCCGAATCGCTGATGGTAAAAACACATTTCTTTATCAACAGTTCTACTATTTGATTGCGACATTTTTTTTTTTTGAATTTGAGTCTGAACGATTAGAAGAACGGGAACGAGAATTTGTTTTCAAAGCAGCAGAAATATTTTTATCTTTTCGTTAGTTTTCTTTTAAGAGATTTTCTCGTAACTAGCAAATTTTCTTACGCAAATTTTTTTTTTATATTTTTTTGTTTGTTTTTTCGGCTTAATTTTTTATACCACCTAATTTTTATTGTTGAAGAAACTACATGTTGTTAATTACGAAAAATAAATTAAAAAGTTAATTCCGAAAAATAAATTAACAAATTTGAACTGATGAGATGAAACGCCACAAGCTAACAAAAGAGATCGTGTTCGATCAGTATAACTCGCGATTGGTCACGATGCTTTTTGTTTTTTTTTAACTCAAATCAGTCAAAATATAAATTGCTTAAATATCTAAATGACGTAATAAAATGAAGTTCGTTAGGATAGCTTACCAGTAAAGTCTATATAGTGCATGGAAGACAGTTATCAAATCTATCTATAAGAATGTAATAATATTATTTCAATTTTCTTATTATTATCGCAAAATATTGATGACTTGTTAACAAAAAATATAGTTTTCATTGTTTATTTTTAAAAGCAATATTTATTTTATATCCTTACAAATTAGATATATAAACTATAAATACAAGTTATTTTCTTTGATCCGTTTCTTTACTGTGTAGCTGAGGAAAATTTATATACACATAGATTTGTTGATTAAATAAAATTCTCAGAAATGAAAAATAAACAATTACCTGAATGGATATTTTCTAGTATACGAGTATTATGGGATTTAAAAAATAAGAAATGAAAATATTTAACATTAAATTGATGATTTTCTTGTATTTATCTATATATCTTTCGACTAAATCATTTCCAACAAACGATTTTTTTAAGGAAGCTTACAAGTATCATTTATATCTAGGCTATGAGCATACAGCAGCTTATATTTAATAGTTATATGTATATATATTTTTTAATTAGATGTAATATATTTTCGTATAATTTGTGTACAGTAAAGTAGTTTTTTGTTTTTTTTTTAAGTTTTGGTACTATAGTAGTTATACAATGACCAACGGGCATAATATTCAAATATGGCATAAAAACATTAAAGCATAAAACTAAATGTATACATATGTATAAAGAGAATATAAAATGTGTACATAGGATGATAAATTTAAATATATATTTTTCTCGACTGGAGCTTTTCTCGTCTCGTGTGGATTCAGAATAATAATTTATTATTATTTTAAGTATGGAAAAGACATTATGTGCATATATACATATTTAAGAATTTAATATAAAAATTAATTCTTGGCTTTCATATTATGTAGATGTACATATATGTATTTTACCAGTAAATGGTTTGATTGTAAAATATTTCCTTAACAAACTGAGCCAACGCAAAATACCGATATAAAGTTCACATTGATTTCAAGCATCTAACAACATTTCGACTAACTCAGTGAACCATTTTTTTAAATATCTAAACTTCTTAACTCTAATATTAGAATCATAGTCTTGGTCGTTAACGTCTATCCTTGGCACTGTAATGTTAATGTTCTCCAGTATGGCCGGTGCATTAATTTGATCCTGCAGTAGGTTTCCAACGAAAGAAGACTTTAAAATCTCGTCTGTTTTCCATCGTTGTTAAATTATAAATGTTACAACCCTCTTCATAAGGCGGAAATAGTTGTAAGTTTAAATGGTATGATAAATCATGATTGTAATCTCATCCATCTTTCCACGTGATAAATCTAAAAAACTTTTTCTGAACTCATTCAATTTTTCGGATATCACCGTCGTAGAAAGGACACCACCTTTCCATCTCTTGATGAATCCGAGCATGGAATGGGCTTTAGTAACACATAGGTCAATATGCTTTGTGTAAGTCATATTTACAGTAAAATTAACTCCTAGGTCTATAATTTCAGCAGCTTTTTGTAGTTGAATGTCATTAATATGCTATCTGAACTCTATAGGAATAACTTTCCGATGAAACGACACCATCTTACATTAATTGTTATTCAAGTTAAGTAAATTAAAATCGCACCATTTCACCAAGCTATTGACATCTTCATGTAGTTGGTAGGTGTCATTAATAGATTCTACTGATTTATAAATTTTAAGATCATCCGCGAAAATTAGTACCTTGGAGTGTTGAATACATTTGGTAATACTGTTGCTGAAAATAGCAAAAATCCAAAGGCCAATGTGAGAGCCTTGTGGAACCCCTGAAGTCGCTTTAATAGGTTTTGATTTTTTATTTCCCATTTTAATGTATTGGAAACGGTCGCTCAAGTATGATTTAAACCATAAGACAAAATTGTGTGAGAATCCGAATTTGTATATAATATTTCCAGTGCTTTGCAATAGCTGATAGAGTCGAATGCTTTACTGAAATCTGTATACACTACATCAACTTGCTTATGATTTTCAATTTTTTGATGGTACTGCTAGTGAACTCCACAAGGGTTGGTTGATGTTGATTTCTTGGGCATACAACCAGGACTTCGTGATGTATGTCGGGAGACGAGCGTTTTAAAATAGTTGCATACAACGAGTTTAAATAATTTCGGAATTGAAGGTATGGATGATATGCCTCTACCAAAATGTATGTCTTTGGTTGAAATCGTTGGGACTTCTATGGACAAATTTATATCTCAGTTACTCGGATTATCATATTTCTCTACATCTTCCGGCTTATAAGCCGATTGAAAAAACTCAGCAAACATGTTTGATATGACCGTAGGATCTCGTGATTTCAGCCCATTATATATGACATATCCACTGGAAAACCCGTAATTTTACGTTTAGTTTTAAAAAAGGACCAGAAATGCTTTGGATCATTTATCTTTCTTATTTTTGAGGTTTATAAGTCTGGCATCATACCATTGTGGATATTTGTTTGGTTTTGACATCGTTGAAGGAACAAATAAATGTATAGCGTCAAATAAAATGTTGTAAAATTTATCTACATTTACATTAATGTTCGCATTGTCCAATTCTCATTTCCCATCGATGTTCTCAAAATAAAGATACAAGTTGAGTGTGTCTACTTTTTGAAAATTATAATATAACTGTTGATTAAGGTGTTTAACATTTGTGTCTTCGCTGTTCAATATAATTTCAATAGATTTGTGATCAACATCATCCACATTGAAAGGTGCTGTCAATTCATATTTTCTAAATAAACTGGGATCATAGAAGTACATAGAAGTACATTGATCTTCCATTTATTGCCATATTGATGCATCAACAGCTATTAGTACCACCACCCGATGTTTGCAGCTTTATGTGATCGATCGATCACATCTGTAAACCACATATTGACTTGGGAAGAATTTCGAGCTAAGAATTTCTCTATAAAATGGTGTTTTGTTGATAATATGTGTTTTACATACAAAATTATAGAAATGGAGTGCTTTGGAGGACATATTGTTGACATTCTGGTAATAGATGGATGTAGGTTTAGAAGTTTTTCTAGATCGAATTGATTTTAAACGAGCATGATTCCAAGTACAGAATCGAGTGTTACCTACAAGCGTGTATGATCTAACGTCAGATTCCAAAAATTGTCCAGATTCCGAAACCACTGCCTAAACATTGTTTAGTTCAAAGGTTATATTAGTAATCTAAAATAGTTCAAAGTCATCGGTAAATACTGATGTTTTACCGTGAAGTTTTACTTGAAGTTTCACATACGCATAACAAGTATGATAATTAACAACATAAAAATTAAAATGCAAACAGCTTTTAAAAACTTTTAAAATTAATTAACGAACGAAAATTCGTACCGGATCATGTTTAATGTTTTTTTTTAAAGAAAATGCCAAATAGAGCGTAGTAACAAAAGCTTAAAATCTATAGGTAGGTTCAAAGCTGCAAAAGATTATATCACACTATTGCGTTTTGTTCCACTGCATCGAAATATTGAATGTTGAAGCCCCTTACATATGTTTACTGGATATAAAAAAGCTTGGATCATTGTCATTTTTACTGACTAATTTCACAAACATTTTAAGTCAGAAGTTAAACGATACATGAAAGGCAATTTGAAATTCAAATAATTAGAAATTAAGAAAAATTATAGAAATTAGAATTTTTAACTGAAACGAATAAAATGATAATTCATTTAAGATCAGGTAAGAAAAATTATAGAACTTAATGCGGAAGTCGATAACGTTGAAAGCATGTCTAGTACTAGTGAAATTGAATTCACACAAAAACTGTCAATTTTTTTTATTATTTTTCCTGTTTGTTTTGGTTTCACACCAATGAGCACTTTTTGTGCGGATTCTGTTTTTTATTTTACGCGAATTTCTTTTTCCAAATTTTTCCCACTTTTTGTTGGTCTTATAGACTCCACTCTAACATCATTTTTGTATTGCGACTGTACGTGCCTTTCTCATTGTATCCCCACTTTCGTTTCATATTTTTCTTAGCATTTTACAACCCAATCTTGCTATCGGTCGTATTGTGATGGTTAAGGTATTTTCTTAACACGTTGCGGTCCTGAGTTAGATAGGTGGTCCCGACCATATATCATTGGTCATGAAATATTTAAAAAATAGTCTGAAAAAATGGACATTGTATAAGAGCGTATAAGAATATCTAGAGCTTTTATTTCTGTTAATTAGCTGCTTAAGGCATTTGTTCACAAATATTTAAGGATTTCTAAAGTGACCTTCCATATTTCATATTTATTGCTAAGTTTACACGTGTATTGAATGAAATTGGGAATTTTTCTATGAACATGCCAATCATCGTACATCAAATGCTTGAAAGTCTATTACACTGGATGCAAATAGAAAAGCTTGATTGACCATTAAAATGTTTAAAAAATGATTCCAGTTTTTAATTAATGTCAAGAGCACCTATAGCTTAAGATACTTTTGCATCTGGATAATGATCCCGATCATCCAACCATAGAACACACACATGTGCAATTTTGCTTTCTATACAGCGATATATGATATAAAACCTTTAAAACATATTAGGTCAAACGAACATTTCAACATACTTGCAAGCAAGCTTAATATTAAACCATTCTGGTTATGTTTGTTTGAAAAAAATTGAAGCATAAACCTTATCTATTTACGCAGAGTTTTCCAATATCTGTCGATATTGAAGAAATTGAAGCGATAAACCTCTTTCCGAAGACCAAATGGTCGAAGTTGTTAATGAAACTCCTACTTGCTAAGATAATGCGATTAAGATAACTCTGTAACGTCAGTGTCAATTTAATTAGAGAAAGTCTCTCTTAATTAAAGAAGACCAGTCAATCAGGTAATCATGTTAGAAGAACTTTAAGCTTTATTTCATTATTTACAATTGGTTCCAAGTATGAAATCAATGAGCAATTTTTGTTTGGGTTCTATAGATTTTTTAATCGAATTTCTTTTGTCTGAACGGTAATAATGGCTCTTTATGGTGGATTGTACGGTTTAATAGGAAAGGTAACAAAATTGCCGAAAGCCAAATAATCCGAGCATGTGCGCTTGTTCAAAAATGTTTCATCAAATTTATCTATATCTTCACTTTAGTTTCCTAGTTTTATCAGTATTTTATTAGCCGCTTTGCCATCGGTCGTATAGTGATGATGAATGGTATAGTGAGCAATCCTGATTTAGTTTCCAGCCGCTGACAATGCCGGGGCTTCTCTATTGTGTTTAAAATGGTTCGATTCACTGACCATTTACCTTTATCATCATTTTTAATAAAAAAAAAATCTGAAAAATGAACCTTGTAGATTTCAGTAAAGGGATACCTACTCTTTAACGCTACCTGCATAAAACATTTGCTCACAATTGAAACAATTTAGGTTTTGTAGAGCATGTGAAAAGTGTTTCTCACTTTGATTAATATCGTCTTGAGGACCACCTGTTTTCGCTAAAGTACAACTAACGTCCTCGTCAATTTCATACTTATTTTTTTACTTATTACTGGACGTCAGTGTCTTAAAATACATCATGTGGTTAACGCCTTATGTGTTACTGTTGTGATATATGTCACTCTGCTTCCTACTGTGTTAAACCACAATTCCAGGTTTCCAACATTCCGGTTTCTTTTCTTTGTTGATTTTGGTTATTATCTTTTCACAAGCTTTGTACACGCTATGGTTAATTGTCGGTGAAATTATTTTAAGTATGATCATAGCAAGTACATTACTGTGGAGGAGAAAAGTGCCGTGCCATGTTTTTTGACCATGTTTATTGACTAGGAGGGCTTCTTCAGATTAAAGCTTAATCTGTCAGTATTCTTCAATCTTTCTAAATTGAACTTTTTTCGGGTTTTTTATGGCACCTCTCAGTGATCTGACATTTTGTAAGGTTGATAAAGGAACTCTTTTTATTAACCAAAACATTGTAGATGTGCTGATTTATTTTGCCATCTCGAGATGTCCATTATGTCTAAGTATAATGCTGTATGTTTTTGTGTAGCAGCTTGCTGTCATGCTTATTCGGGATTTAGTAAATTGTTCTACCATCATTGTTGTTTCTTGCAGAATCGATTGCGCTTATCCCAGATTGACCTTCGCATTTTTATTTCGATCCAATGGCATGCAACACGAAACATTCTTCTTCTGATTCATTTTTCTATATATACTCTTAACTCGACACCGAATTAGTTCTCTTTCACCTTTTTTGTATTTGGAGTATTTGGATACAATTTTAAACATCTAGATTTTCTTGCAAACTCAGATTCTAGTGCTAAAAGTACCTTTAGTATTGGTGTGAAACCATTTTATTCTATTTATTATAAGTGACGCTGCAATCGAATTATAATTTTACGATTTCGCATACTAGTAACCCTGCATTCCTTCGTATGCATTCCTCATACTCTTTTTATTGAAGTTAGTGCTCCAAATGATAGATTTCATTTGTTTATTTTGTTTATCACTTGTACAAAGATTATTTAAACCATGATCAAGTTCCTTCCGTGATACCACCGATGAGTGTGTTGGACTATCATCATATTGAAACTACATATCTGATCGTTCAGATATGTCGTTCTTTATCTAAAATATCTCGTTATATTTGTCCAATCAAGTAACTTTCAATAATGTGGGAATCGATGAGTTTGTAACCAATAAACTCACACGACACGTTGGCAGTCCAAGGATGCTGATGTTTGACTTGGTGGAACCTGTGGCAATTTTTAACACAAAAGTAGTGTTTGTTGTGTCGTTAAACCATTCCGTTTGTAAAAAACGATTCGTCGGAGAACAGTATAGGTAACGAAAAACATTTGGGTTTTTGGGTTGCTCTTTTTATTTTGGGAAAGTAGATGTTGGATCTGTTATTATTGTGCTAAATGCGTAAACAGAACCCAGCTGCTTCTTCTCTAAATCCGTTATGGCTATTATACCGTAGCGAATATAGCAACCTGGATTCGACCATCATAAGTTATATGGTTGCGCCGCTTATTATGGTCTATGCCACGAGTTTTGCATTCCGCTGGATTTTTTTAAAATTTAAATGTTTTAATTGTGCGGGCTGATAATATAATGAATCTGTAAAATTTTCTTGAAACCAGACTAGCACTATTATTGAATCTGTCCGGCCCTGCATCTTAACTGTGACTGATTGGTGGCTGATTGTTGTTGTATAGCCTCATGAAGCCTGCCAGTTATCTCGATTATTTCTACACTAATTATGCCTTATCGCTGTTGGAAGAAATACGGAACATCAAACAGTTGTTCCTCTGAAATTACCAGAAGTAGTTTTTCGTGCAGCAGATCCATAATATTTCTACTGTTCTCCCTTCTAATAGTGAATCTATCATGACTGCTGGAATTTTCGAAGCTTTTGTTGTTGTTATTTTACTTAGGTCGCAGATTTAAATGAAATTTATTTCTTTTATTGTTTTCTTTGATTATTTCGTTGATATGTATAGTAGTTATTTTTGCTGAAGTACTGTAATTTTTACAATCTTTGGTTGCAGACCGGTATGTTGCTTTTTGCCCGTTCTTAATGACTTGAAGGGCCATATGTTAGTTTATTTTTAGTTTGGGTCACCACAGGTGAGGCTTATACTAACTCATTTATAATTCTTTAATCTATTGATGTTGTTAAGCTTGCTTACATGTTGTTTAAAGGTTTTCCAATGCTGACATATTTCTGACTCGTTTTTCTTAAGAAGGTTGTGGGTTGAAGCAGGTTTGATTTTTTATGAGTAAATACTTTCCTTCGCAAATACTCCTGATTCTCACTGGCCCTTTTTTATTTATAATGCTCATCCAAACGGTTATCCAGTGAACCAAAAAGCCCGTTTGATATATTTCCTAATGACAACAGTTCTTTTTCGTCTGTATAGTTTTTATGCCATGGTATAGTGTATTTCATTTCTCTGATTAAGAACTAAAAAAAAAGACAATATATATATATATATATATATATATATATATATATATATATATATATATATATATATTTATATATATATATATATATATATATATATATATATATATATATATATATATATATATATATATATATATATATATATATATATATTTATATGCAAAGCTATACAAAAGAAAACTAGTCAAAATGCATATACTATGTGCCAGGGGACATATATTTTTTATAATATGCGCTAATCAAAACCTCTGTCAGTTTCAATTCATATAATAAATATTTTTATGTGTATATACATACTCATAAATTTATTGACACGAAAATGACATTTTTATTAAGTTTATTTGGGTTGAATATCAATTGGCTATATCGCCCCGTTGCTCTATATAATTTTATCGAATATCTATTTAATTTGCAAAAAGTTTGTTACGAAATTGTGTTAATAAATTGTGTATGTCAACTGCATGAGTTTATATACATTGTATAGTATTTGTATGAATCTCCAACTAAAAGCACATATTGTATATCCGTTTTATGATTATATATGTACCACATACGCAAACAACAGCCAAAATAAAAAAATGATTTCACAGATGGAAAATTTTCTAAAAAGTTAAAATTATGCAGTTAAATACGTATATATAAACATATATATGTATGTATATATAGAGAGAAAATTCAATAAGGGCTCACATCTGCAAACACTTGTATCTTTTTGCTCATAATATTTTGTTCAATTGTATCTCGAACGTAAAATAAATATACGTTGGTTATACTTATACGTGACCAATTTTTTTTTATACGAATTTAGTTTTGAGCTTTTTTTGGGGTTTTAAATTAAATTTAAATGTTCTCGAAAAAACGAACCACATTTCTGTACATAAACTTCAAAAAAAATATATGTCATTCAAATACAATTCTAGAATTTAATAATTCGATGGTCATTTTTATGAAATTATATGTTTTTGCAATTGGTCTGCGAAGCATTATACAAAAAATGTAGGCAAACCAATATTAATTTTTAATTGCATGTATAATAAAAACAGTATTGAGTGAAAAAATAAAAATCGTTAAAGTTTGTATTTTATACTCAATATAAATTTGATACTAACTTTACTCTTTACAATTTACAAATTTACAAAATCGTCCACCCATTTTAAAATTTTATAGTACAGTGCATTTTTGCTTCTCTCCACCATACATCACATAATAGTAATAAATTTTATTTCCGTTCAAAACTAACAAAAAATATATATTAGTTTTGTTGTTGTTGTCTTGATAAATTATCAACAAATAGTTTTCCCAAAGATTTTTCTTACTTTTTGGTATACATGATAATATAGCAGCATACATTTTTATTTTTATTAATAAACACTATATAGCTCATATCGTGTTCCATTTCCACCAGACTTAAACTTTAAAATGTTTTACTTCCTGTTATGTAAAAAAAAAATTGGAAATTTAAAAGAAAAGCTTTTTTCATATCCATACACAAAAAACTATGTTTTATATTTTCGTGATCAAAAGCATGAATTTCTTTTTCATTTTTTTTCTGTTGATTATACATTATTTAAACAATTTTCATTAGTACGCAGATGAACAACAAATTGTAATGTCTCATGAATTCACATATTTTCTAGGAAAACTATAAAAAAAATTCGTATACAAATTTTCAAACAAATGATGGTGATATTGAGATGTGATTACTATGGAAATAAATTTTTTCCACTTTATTTTTTAACGTACATATATATCAAAGATAATTAGGTTTTAGTTTAATTATAAATAAAGTTATACTTTAATTGGGATATATATATATATATATATATATATATATATATATATATATATATATATATATATATATATATATATATATATATATATATATATATATATACATATATGTATATTAACTAAAGCTCTCATATATCAAACGAAAAAGTTTTATTGATATCAAATTCTAAACTTTTTGTTGTGGTAGTTTGTATACTGAAAATAATTTAAGAAATAAAATTCTAAAGTTCAATAACCAATCAACCCTTTTTTTTATATATATGTATAAATATTTATCAATCTCACGATTTTCAAGAAATTCTTCCTAAATTTCTACCATATATGAATACATAATTTTTTACAACACTTCTATTGAACCGAAAAACCCAAAATAACAAAACTTTTTATTTTTTTTTATTTTTTAGATATCTAAAATCTGATATCCTTTAAAATCTAAATATAAATCTTAAACCTACTCACGATTTTATTTTATTGTTTTGCTGAAAGAATTTATAAAGAAAATTTGAAGATGTTCCATATAAAAAAAGAGTTGGATCGTTATGCATAAAGCGGAAATTTTAGAAAAATTATTAGAGAATAAAAAAAATTTTTGGCTAAAAAAATGAATTTCCGTCAATTATTTTCATAAGACATACATTAAATTTACTGAAGTTCGATAGATTTGGGGATTTCTTTGTTCGTTAGAATAGATAAATGTGCCATAATGTTACAGGACCACATAGAAATTGATTTAGCAGTCACTTGCTTAGCCAGGATATCAAAAGGGATGAGATGAAAGATAATCTCCAGTGCTTGAGTAGGAGTGCTTCTAAGTGCACCACTAATACACAAGGTAGAAGCTCTTTGCACTTTCATCAGCAACTTTTGGTTCGCTACTGTCTTTAAGGCGGGCCACCAAACTGTAACTCCATACATTAGAACTGGTATAACTACAGAGGTATAAAGCCAATGCACAATGTGAGGCTTAAGCCCCCATCATTTTCCAATGGTATTTTTACAGGAGTAGAGTGCTATCGTAGCCTTTTTTACTCTTTTCAGAATACTAGGCTTCCAGCTTAGTTTACTATACAAAATGATTCCCAAGAATTTCACTTTATTAAAGGCACCTTCAATATCACAAAAGGTCACCAAAGAGAACTCTTTATATTCGAGGGAATTCTCTATAGGATGTAAGAGGGAAAAAAGAGCAGTTTCTACCGATGTTCCCTTACTATATGCATGCTGAGAAGTTGACAGCGTTGCAGGCTTGATTTAGCCTTTGAGGTAAGCCTCTATCTGACTCTAAAATTTTCAAGAAATAAGAAGATAAGCTAATAGGCCTAAGGTCTTTGGTATTGCAATGAGAGCGTTTTTCCGCCTTTGGTATAAAAATTACATTTACTTCAGTCCATTTGTTTGGAATGTGACATAGTTCGAGGCTTTTTGTGAACATCACCTCAAGCCAGGGAACAGTTAAGTCAGTGGTTTTCTGAATATCGGCAGGTATAATGCCTTTCAGACTGAAAGGCTTGAAACTGTTTATTGCCAGCTAGATAGTTTTCCTATTGACAATTTTCCCCACGAGGCCAGTAGCCTTCTTAACTTTTGACAAAATAGGAGGAGAATTGTAACAACTCGGAAAATGAGTTTCCAGAAGAAGCTCCAAGGGTTCTCTACTTGTTGTAGTCCATTATTCATCCGGTCGTTGGTGATAACTTGGGATGACAGGACAAGTGTATAATATCTTAAGTAGCCTAGCTGCCTCCGAGGGCTCCTGTATTTTATCACAAAAAAGTCTCCAGGAATTGCTTTTGGCACTTCTTAGTTCATATTTATACGCTTTGAAGACCTCCTTATAGAAGTCCTAGTCCATTTCAGTTTTTGTTCTCTTTGCGATTTTAAAGAGCCGCTTGCATTTTAAGCGCGTTGTAGTTCCTTCGACCACCATGGTGGACGAGGTTTACCCTTTGAGACATGAACTTGAAATTGCTTCATTAAAATCCTCAGACACCCGGTCTACCATGACATCTAGCTCCTGTATTAATTCCGGAGATTTAGGAACTAGTGATGGTAAAGGGTTACTTAAAACCATTCTAAAAGTATCCCAATTGGTCTTCCTACGGTTTCTAAAAGTTGGAGTTTTAAAATATTTTATAAAGTAGGCTTACAACCTACATTACAAATTGATAGGTTAGTACTTAGAATATAATCCAAAAGTGACTCACCTCTTTCATTTGTGTCACTGCTTCCCCAGATCGTATGATGTGAGTTCGCATCACAACCAAGGATGACTCTAACTTTCTGTTTAAGAGCATCCATAACAAGACTGCGCACATCTGCAGGAAGTGGTTTACCCCGTCGTCCGGCAAGTACGCTGATATAATCCAGAGGCTTTCCTTACCGACCTCGATGCTGGCTGCTACTACATCTACATTGCTGTAATTTGCAAGCAGAAAAATATTTAGTTTGCTTTTTGCAAGAACGCATGAATGAATCCTACCTTTTTGCTATACAAACAGTAATTTGTAATTAAGAGCTCCAAATCCAAGAACCTGATCCTTATTGATCCATGGTTCTTGAACCACGACGACATCAAAGTCATCTTTTAATATTTGGAGCAACAAAGCAGCTCACGCTGCCTTACAGTGATGAAGATTGATTTGAATAAACTTAAGCCTTAGGATTAGTTACAACCTCTACCACAGTGGAACCAGATTCTGTAGAATCAGATTCCAAACCAAGTCCGCAAAGTGACTCTGTTGATAAAGACAACTCAGTTTCCAAAGTCAGTTAGGCAACCGTTCTCAGATGAGGTTCCGTGCATTGCGTAAGTATCCTCCTCTGGTTCTGGTGCAGCCCCATCCTTTTTAAAATCGTTAAAGGTGACAGCACTAAAGCCATAGCTTACCACACCACATGTTTTGGCTAGCACCACCAAAGACGATGTGTTGATGATATTGACATCCGATCTGTTGCCCTCTTTAGCTTCTTCCACCCTGGCTATCTTCCAGTTGGAAGTTGGCAAATCTGGATTGCTAATCTGTAACAATTCCAAAATATCTTTTGGATTGCTCGGTTCCGCTGGAATGCACGCTCGAGCTCTCGGCCTACTGGGTATACTCCAACGAAATAACATCAAGCCTGGCTCCAGGCCAAACCTCTCCAAGGTTGCTAATCGCCTTTTTGTAGAGATCTAGAGATCTCTGATTGGCACAGGCTGTCAATTTGACATGGTTCTGTACCAACCTCCAACACGGCATATAGGAGCCACCCCAGGGTTCTCCTTCATAATCTTGAGGAATGAGGAGGCTAAAGCTTTTTCCACCTTCTTCCAATTAGAGGGAGAGATGCTGCCAGCCTCCTGAATTCCATCAACCACCGTTCCATAACTAGTGGATCTTTTAGCACCTTACTAAAAAACCTACTTGCAGTTACATGCTTTTGGACAGAGAGCATTCAGATGAAGCTCCTGGCATTGCTTTGACAATCTTAGTAGCCCACGAAAGCGTGGCTACATGTTTATCCGTTCTCAAATCCACCGGAACTTCCTCTATCATTTTCAAGGCAATCCATACTTTTCTCCTAGCATTTAAAGTGTGTTTGGAGGGACCTGCTTTGACGGTGCATAAATCCACTTTCCCATCTTTAGGTAGAGAGGGTCTACAGACCATACTGGTATTCTAATTGTTAATAAAATGTTTAATTGTTTAATAAAGACTTCCTTTTTCGCTAAAATAGGTTAGGACAATTCCGTATACTAATCCAACCCATTTGTCTTCCATGCTTCTTGCATAATTAGTATGCCCAGCAAAAATGACGGATGACCACACACATTGCTTGGTGGCCAAACTCGGCTTTGAAATATTGTTATTTGGAGACAAACTTAACACATCATCGACAAAATTCAACTTCATACCTAATACAGTGGTACAGATGAACATTTTCGGCAAGAGCTCAGTACATTTGACGACCATTTCCATAAATCGAAACCACCTTTCGACAATAATTTAATTAATTCCTTCTTTAAGATAGAAGCTTCGTGAATGGTATCGGTGCCAGAAATGAAATCGTCGATGAAAAAATGATTCATTAATATTATAGGAGCGTCAAGATAATTGTCACATTCAGATATAAAATCGAAATATTGCCCTTTTAGTTCAGGAGTTATTTGTAACCTTCTTTCTAATCAAAAAAATTGTTTAAGGGCAGATTGATATGATTCCCGAGTTCCAAAATTTAATTTTTAGTTGGAAGAGCGACGATTTCGCGATATTCGATTTGATGGTTCAGTTTGGATCAGCAATGCATCGAAATGGACGTTTTAATACGAGGTTCTAACAAAACTAATTTGTCTCCACAAATAAATTTGTTAAAAATATCAGCCCCAAATAGAAGATCAATATCCTGAGGTTTATTAAAAGTTAGGTTAGCCAACCTAATTCCTTTTAATAAAATGCTATGGTCAAATGGGATTGGAAGGAGTGGAAAAACCGATGTAGTTTATGGTAAAATCAAAAATTCTAAACGTTGTTTCATAATTTGAAACTTTAGACCATATTGTTGACATTGAGCCTTGATCGAAAAGGTATCAAGGCAGTTATATTTTCTTGAAACTTTCGGCATAAACAATTACCGTTGATAATAAAATTTGTGATTTTCAAGATTGAACATCACGATGCCTAATATTTATGCTTAAATATTTCATACTCCCTTTTAATTCCGATAGAGAAATATCATCGTCAGAATCTAGTCGATTCTTGAAAAAAGTGACCTGATGTTTTAACGCAGCAATTCAACATTTATAATTACCGGCATCCATTATACCAAGTATTTATGAGAAAACTTAAAATTCTATTAAGACTGTGTCTGAAACTGATGATAAATATTTGTGAATAAATTGTTTGTCATTTATTTGATTAATATTCCCGTATATCCCCAATTTTTTGTTACGCTGTACGAAAAATGTAACAATTGATTGAACTATGGCTAAGTGATTAAGTGATTAAATGATGGCTAAGTGTTGTCACATTTCTTTTTTTACGATGTTATATATTAACAATTAACTATAAATAAATTGGAAATGAATTGATTCGAAACAAAGACTGTAATCCAATTTTCGACGTATTTGACTTATTTAGGATTTCAGTAAAACATAAAAGCCATTTGTCATTAATAAAAACTTATTTAAACATAACCTTTCATTTTTATAACTGACAGTTCAATTTTTAGTATATTATTGTTGTGTGTAAGCAGTTTGAAGAAAAAATAATTGTAAATATTTCCAAAATATCTGAGTCAGCACTTCGATTCAGAGACATTTTATTATGTATGCCTTAATTTCCACGTAAACAAAAACAAATAAGCATGTTTTTATATCACAAAATCCGCGAAAAATATGTATGTGTTAATATATTGGGAAAATAGAGTTATGATATTGAAAATTTTTGAAAATTAAAAACGAAATTTGAAAATATGTATTATTATTTTTAGCTTAAAATTTAATTCCCTATATTACTTCCTATAATGTATTACACTCGGGTTTTACAGAAACCAGATTTTCAATAAACCCGAACAAAAAATGAAAAACCGCTTTTCCAACTTCTAAAAAGTTTTTAATTTTGATCAATTCAAAATAGTCAATGTAAGATTCTGGAATTCGGGTTATGTCGCGTTTAGTGGTCACTGTCTTCTTTCAGATGGGTTAAGTGATTGGCAATAGATCAAAAGAATAAGTCCTTTATTAAGTTTTGCTTTCTTTGCTGTAACAATTGATTGTGTAAAGTTTAAGTAAAAAAGAAAGTAGGCGATATTATGGCAAGTATGTGTTGGACATGTATCTATTTGACATGAGTAGAAGAAATTTATAAAAATAAAAGCTATAAAAAGATTTTGAGGCTAATGATGGCAGCGAAGATTCATATTCGTAACAAATATTATGGTAATGTCTTAAATTTTTTAAATAATGAGTTCAAAAAATAAGAAAACACGTAAATACTTCTAAAAACCACCAACAAAAAATAAATAGTTTCTTTAAATAAACAGTCCACGCCACAATTATTTGTACTTCATGAAACTTTCATATTGATTTATATAGAACATAATAAATTGGATTAAAAATTAAGTTAAATAAAAACAATTTATGTATTAATTTATTGCTATTTTATAAAACAAATAACATTTTTAAAAAAATTATTTATTTTATTAAAAATCAAACCAAAATGAAGCAGCAAAAATATTTGAACTTTTCAATAACAACGGTCATATTTTGTTTCAAATAATGCCATAGATTCTCTAATAAATTTAAATCTGAACTAAGAGGCGACCAATCGATGGTATCTTGTTTCAAATCACGTAAAAATTTTGTGATCATTCTGTTCTTATGGAAAGAAGAGCATTGTCATTAAGTATTTTCATTACTTTCTCAGAGAGCCCAAACAGATTGCCAACGCCATTATAAGCAGCTCTGTGAACTATCACTTTTCCATTACCAATACGGCGAGTTGGCTTTATAACGTTTCTTTTCTTCTTTTGCAGTGGAATAATACAAGTTTGCTATATGTGTCTTTATAGACTCTTCCGACCATAATATACTGCACTAAAACTCCAATGGTTTTTTAGGCGTGTGCACACAATCTTGAGACGCTATTTTTTATTTTGTTGGCTTATAAAAGGCTTCTTTCATATGCCGTAATATTAGTCTGTGAACAGTAGTTAAGCTGATATTGGTTTGGCACACGTTATTTATGTCGTTTTGAATTGACTTTGTTTTCTACCGAGTTTTACGCTTTAATAGCTGCATGATTCTATTATTCTCTTTGGTAGTTGTGGCTCATTTTCCACCTCTACCTTTTTTCAAACTTTTTTGCAAACTTTCATGTTGGATTTGGTATAGTTCCGAATTTTTATGGCAGTCGTACATTTTGGTTAGTTCTTTAATCGGTACTCCTGCGAAATACCCAGTAACAAAAAAAGCTCGCACTTCCAATGAAATATCTGGTTTTTTGCCATTTCCTAAAATATGAATTGCACTTTCTATGTATGAAATTATTACTAAATGAGCTCCTGCAACGTTTATGAAATTGCATGCAAAAATAATTTTGGAACAAATTAGAGAGGTACAAATAATATTGCGATTTTATTTTGATTTAGTTCTTAATGAAATAAATAATTTTTTTAAAATTTTTATTTTTTATACAATATAACATAAAATATAGAATAAAATACCAAATAAATTATTTTTATTAAACTTAATTTTAAATCCAGTTGTTTGGTTTCTATATATATAAATCAATATGACATTTTCATGAAGTACAAATAATTGTGGCGTGGACTGTATATAAAAGAAGCGTTCGGTAAAGAAATATTGCTTTTGCTGTATTATAAAATAAAGTGCAATAACCGGCTTTTAAATTTGAACGATTTTTTTATTAAAAAGCTACCTTCAGAAAGCACTTATTGAAAGCATAATTTAAGATTGATAATATTGCATAAGATGAACTATCTAGTATTGTATGCCACACTTGTTGTGAGTATCTATGGCCACTGTAAACTAGTACACTTAAATTATTGTACACCACATTTCAAAAATATTAAACTTTTTAATTATTTATTTATTAAAATGGCCAATCTTTATTCGTAATCGACACTAACTGTCTTCAAATCATAAAACCATATTCACCAGTGTTGTCGCACTATTTTTTGTCTCCATTTTAAAATGTCTTACAATTTAATTAAAATTTAATTATTTATCTGCACGAATTTCTTAATTTAGTCAGTATTAATTATAATTAGATAATTCATCACAATTAAGTAGGATGTTGTCACATAATCATATGCATATATCAACATAAATATATCGTTAACATAATATCACATCGTGAACAACATGTTATTTATGTTGGTGCCGCACATTTTTCATCTGACGATAATTTAATAAAATCAATGAATATTTATGTAAATCCTGGGTAACATAATCGAACATAAATTACATTGGTTTTTTCTTTTCGTTTCGTTCCGCATTTTTTTTTTTTTTTTTTTTTTGCCAGCGTTAGATGAAAAATTATGGAAAGTGTAGAAAGATAGATAAACGCTATTCGTCTTATTTTTGTGTGTATATATAAAATCTAATTTATTATATCTAATTCGTTATTAAATTGTGCGTAAATTTCAAGAATAAGACTATTTACTATATATCACGCAATATGCGGTGTATATATCCTTGTCTTGTATAGATCCTCTTGTTACCCAAATCGGAGCAATGTGGCGTAAAACAAATTTTTTTATGTATTTTTAACTGGAACTCAAAATCAAATCAAAGCATTTTGGAATTTGTTATATATATATATATATATATATATATATATATATATATATATATAAAGCAATCACCGCATATACCCCAAATTTAATTGAACTTTTCTTGTTCGACACAAAATACAATTAAAAAGCACGAACAAATTTTTTTATTAGAAATTGGTCATTTGTCTCTGGCTCTGTACGTATGTATATATTCAATGGTAGTAGATGGTTTTTAAGACAAAAAAAAATCCAATTAAACTTTCCAATTCGTTATCAGAATTTTTATTTAATTTTTGTGCTTTTCGTATTTTTTTTTATGTTTTTAAATTGATCATCTAAAATTAAAACTAGAGACAATCATGTTTTACTACGTACAAAAGCAAGACAAATTTCTGGGTCATTTCGATATTGATTTATTAGCATCCACCCACCCAACACGATAGGAAGTGTAACGATCTTCTGGTAAAAGTGTAACGATTTTTGAAATATCATCAGTTGCACACAATTTATAATTTGGCCACACCAGGCTAATTTTAATATATGGACACAAATAAGGATGTTTATTATGTACAAGAAAATAAATTACAGTATAATTGAATTTTATCATATAATAATACATTAATCATAATTTTTTTCCAATTTTTAATGTTGTATGTGTTCGAATTTAGAAACATAGAAAATTATCTACTGTATAATAAATTACATTGGGTTATAGATATTATGTTGGTAACAGAAAATAATGAAAAATGGAATCTCGGGATAACATCATGAGACACAACTATATATATGTACAGTAGTTTTCTAATCAATTACGGTAATTTAAGCTTTTTTTTTTGTTTTTCTTGATGATGTCGTATTATTTTATATCGGTTAAGACCTTTTTATCGAACTGAAAAATTGTTGAGCTTAAACAAAATAAAATTCGAATCGCATCCATACCATGGTATTATGTGTACCATCATGATATTGGGGAATTTAATTAAATTTTTTTTATTTTATCGAAAAGGGTATTGGAAACATGTCAAAGTTCAATGGTTTGTAGATATTGTAAAATCCAGTGAGCTTTGCAAAATGAATGTATATAATGTTGATCCTGCTGATATAATCATCATCATTATACAGCAATTGAGTTTGAATAAAGATTTGGTTCGTAAAAGTTCATCAAACTTTAATTGGATCTGATATTTATATATATATATATATATATATATATATATATATATATATATATATATATATATATATATATATATATATATATATATATATATATATATATATATATATATAATATATAGATTTAGCATTCAAATTAGTTTACTTGGTCGCAATTTGTTGTTGATAAGATTCCTGTGATATCGCGTTTATTTTGTAAAAATGTGGTGTGGTTTTATCTGAAGAAAATCGATAAAAATGTAATTCAAATTTCTATCTACTGAACAAGATGAATAGATAAAAAACGGTCTAAAAATTGGAAGATTGATCATTTTCAAATTTCCCGCTAAACCTTTTTTTTTTAATTTGCGTTTCTGGCAAAATACGCTCAAGTAAGACGATCTACCTACAAAAACTACAGTAATTTTTTCAAAAACTGCAACAATTTTTCAATGATCAAGTCTGCTACAGCGTCATGATTAAGACATAATCTGATATTATAATAAAGGTGTAGTGCTCTCTCAGTTTTGTAAATTACAAACGGATGGATGAATATCTTGTTTGTTGTTCCAATGAAAACCTTGAACTGCATTTTGCATTATAATCGCATAATTTTATGCAAAGTTTCAAAAAACAAATACCTCTGTTGGTTACAGAATTAACTTTTTATTTATTAAGAAATTTAGACCCCTATTTGGGATTTCGATTCGATTACGAAAGTATAAGATTTGTATTGGATTTAAATAATAATCGTACGAATCTTAATTCAATCCAATAAGAATCGTATATACTTTCGTAATCGAATCGAATTCCCAACTAGAATCCCAGATTGTTTTAATGATATAAAGCAATGAAGAATCAAATTTTTCAGCTTAATTTTGAAGTAATCCAGAAATTCGTCAATTTTCCTTGTAGTAAAATCTTAAATTTTTATCAACGCTTTATTGTAGATTTATGCCATGAATTCCATGTTCCTATTTGAATTTTTATTGCATATTCGACGGAAAATATTTTCAGCCATGTGCGATTTATATTTCTCCCATAACTCTGTTGGAGATAGAAGAAGACCGGGCGGTCAATACGATTGCAAATAATGCATACATTTGATTTGAATGTGACTCGTGCACGCGTCAATTGTGCATACATTCTTGTGTCGATCGTTCTTCAATAAATTTAATGCTTGACAAGCACTGCGGAAAGAAGTTGATTTGCACATTTACCAACAGAAAGCGAAGAAAGAAGCATTCATCTTGAATGGAATGCACGATGTACAGTCTATCTAAATCGTAGTTCCATTGAATATATTGTTGGTCGACTCGTTCTGGTTGTATGCCAAAAACTGGCTGGTCTCTGCCTTTATTCACATAGTTACAAATGTATTCGGTCGATTTAATGGAATTACATAGTATTCCACGGTTATGCGCGTTTTGTATGTTTTGATACAAAGCATAGGTGAATATGGAACAACCCACCGGTTGTTTACTTCGATGTCACCGTTTCGCATTTGTATGGTTGCTAATTTACCGCCATCTTTTGCTCATCTTCTTATAAACGATGTCCATCCTATGATTTTCATTTCAAAGATATAGCTTACAGCATTTTCCGTCTATCATGCTTGGTAAATTTGGATTCAGTGTACCGCAATGTCCATGTATCATATTTTTCATTACAACTTTATGTAAATCTTTAACGAAGTCACCACAGTAACGCGTAGTTGGGTACAGCTAGTAATTACATGGGATTTGATGGTTTCGATTAAACATACAGTAAAAGATCAATAATCAAACCCATATCAAAATAAATTTTTTAAACATATAAAATTACTTGCACTTGGCTTTGTAATAGTACCAATCAAAAACCTTATAAGAAATATTTAAACTTTTTCGTTGCCGTGACAATTTCAATAAACAATGCACACAATTAAATGAAATTCTTCTTCATAAATTTTATACCTCACAAAAACTAATTTAAAAACAAATAAGGCGGGGAATATTTCAATCAATTATTATACTTTTCGGACAGCGTAATAAAACAATTGGGAATGTAGAGGAATATTTTTCAAATAAATGTCAAACATTTTATTCGCAAATATTTATCATGGGTTTCGGACACAGTCTTAGTATCACGAACAAAAATCATTTGCTTGATACATGTTACTGTACGAAAATTTAATTGATATGATTACACAATTTGTATAGGATCGAGTTAACTCAAAGTTTTTTTAATTCCAACGCAATGTCTAATGTAATTTTTTTATCCTAGGATTTTTATCCTAGGATTTTTATTTTAGGATTTTCATCAAAGGATTTTGTAATTCGGGATTTTATATCTTAGGATTTTCAGCTTAGTATTTATATCCTAGGATTTTTAACCTATGATTTTTATCTTAGGATTTAGTTATCCAGGATTTTTCATCCTACGATTTTTATCCTAGGATTTTTATTCTAAGATTTTTATGCTAGGATTTTTATCCTAGGATTTTCATCTTAGGATTTTGTAATCCGAAATTTTTGATCCTAGGATTTCCATCCAAGGATTTGAATCCTAAAAGGATTTGTATCCTAGGATTTATATCCTAGAATTTTAATCTTAGAATTTTTAACTTAGGATTGCTATCCCAGAATTTTTATCTCAGGGTTGCTATCCTAGGATTTTTATCCTATGATTTTCATCCTATGATTCTTATTCTTAGATTTTTATCCTATAATTTTTATTCTAGAATTTTCATCCTAGGATTTTTATCCTAGGATTTTTCATCCTAGGATTTTTATCCTAGAATTTTTATCGTTGGATTTTTACCCTAGTATTTTTATCCTAGGATTTTTATCCTAGGATTTTTATCCTAGAATTTTTATCATAGGGTTTTATAATACGGGATATTTCATCATAGGATGTTCATCCTAGGATTTTTATCCTAGGATTTTTACCCTAGGTTTTTATTATAGAATTTTCACCTAGGATTTGTACCCCCAGATTTTTATTCTAGGATTTTTTTCTAGGATTTTAATTCAAGGATATTTATCCAAGGATTTTTATCCTAGGATTTTATAATCTGGGATTTTTCATCCTAGGATTTTAATCCTAGTATTTTTATCCTAGGATTTTTATCCTTGGATTCTTACCATAGAATTTTTATCCTAGGAGTTTATAGTCTGAGATTTTTCATCCTAGGATTTTTATCCTAGGATTTTATCCTAGGATTTTATCCTAGGATTTTATCCTGGGATTTTATAATCTCTGATTTTCATCCTAGGGTTTTTATCATAGGTTTTTATCCAAAGATTGTTATCCTAATATTTTTATCCTAGGATTGTATAATCCGGGATTTTTCATCCTAGGATTGTTTTCCTAGGATTTTTCATCCTACAATTTTCATCCTAGGGTTTTTATCCTAGAATTTTTATCCAATTATTGTTATCCTAATATTTTAATCCTACGATTGTATAATTCGGGGTTTTCAGCCTAGGATATTTATCCTAGGATTTTTATCCTTGTATTGTTTTCCTAGGATTTTTATCATAAGATTTTATAATCTGGATTTTTCATCATGGATTTTCATCCTAGGATTTTTATCCTAGGATTTTATAATCCCTGATTTTTCATTCTAAGATTTTCATCCTAGATTTTTTCCTAAGATTGTTTTCCTAGGATTTTACAGTCCGGGATTTTTCATCCTAGGATTTTCATCCTAGGATTTTTATCCTAGGATTTTCATCCTAGGATTTTATAATTGGGATTTTTCATCATATGGTTTCCATCCTAGGATCTTTATCCTTGGATTTTTATCCTAGGATTTTATAACCCTTGATTTTTAATCCTAGCACATTTTATTTTGTACATTTTGATATAAAACTTACAAATCATTAAAGTCTTATGAATTCGCAAAACTTCCGTTTCGCGAATACTTTGTCAAATAATTAAAAGCTCTAGTATTTTATTTGTTCGTGGTTTACTTAAAAAGCCTAATGGTATCTTAGTGTTTTTAAGCTGATGCTAATTTATTAAGCGTCACCGTATTGAAAGCGGAAAATTATAAACTTTCAGGAAAATTCCTTGACTGTTTCCTTGACTGTTAATTATATTTTATAATTTTCAAAATTAATAGCTTTGATATTTTGTTTGTTTTTGAACCGATGAAAATAATTTTATAATAGTTTTTAACAAACTTAGCTCCAAAAAATTATTACAGTATTTTAAATTCATACACCAAATTCTGTTAACTCTACTACTTTTTAAAATAAAAGTTTCGTATTGAATTTTTTCATGGTTTACTGTTGACTCCATAAACTATTTAGCTTTAATTATTTTAAATTAAATATGTTTGCAAAAAGTTCTTCAAGTATGCTTTTTTAAGCTTTCAACTTTACGTAACCGTTCTGATTTATTTTATTGTTTTGAAAATTTATGATTAGTTCTATAAATTTGTTGGAATTATCAATAAGGTAAAAATTATTTTTACTGAAAGCTTTCTTTCGTAGTTTTAGAATTAAAACCATTTCAAACGAATTAAATATTAAATTCGAGTATAGTACAATTTAAAAATTTAAATTCCACTATAACAGCAGTAAACATAATAAATTAACAGAATTTAAAAACATAAAAATACATACATTAATAATGTAAAGCAATTCAAATAAATAGCGAATCGAGCTTGAGTAGCAAAAAAGCTTTAAAACTTGACAAAATCAATATGATTACAAATTGATTAGCTCTATAAGTGATATATCACACGTCTTCATATTGTATATCTGCCATGTATATATATTTATATATATATATATATATATATATATATATATATATATATATATATATATATATATATATACATATATATATATATATAAATTTATATATATATATATATATATATATATATATATATATATATATATATATACATGGCAGATATCTATATAATAAACAACCATAGCATATCGATTTAGTATCGTACTTATTATGTTGCATAAAGAAATAATTCTTGAATCTGTATACAGACGAAATAAACTTATAACTGTTCCGTTTGACTTGAGTATTGTTTTCTGGTATTAAGATAAATATGTCAGTTCTTCTAATTTATAACATGTTAGTTATTTTATATTGTATGTTTGTAAAAATGTACAAATATTGCTTTGTGCAACACAAAACCATTACAATTTGATATTACATATTGTATAATGTTGAATTGAAGTTAAGTGAATTCCTTTGATTGTCATACGTATAGTTTTTCATGAGTAACCAAATAGTTTATGTTTCGTAAAATGAGGACATGTATATTTTTATTACATGTACGTATATATTTTACCGCAGTTACATCAAGTAAATTCCGATAAAACTTTTTTCTACTGTACATAAAGTATTCAGGTTTCAATAATTTTCTGGAATTTTTGTGTACGGCGTTATATTTTGGAAGAGTGGAATTTTTATACTTGATATTTTAAATAATATATATGTGAAAACTATAGTGTGCTGGATCTATTTAAATTAATAATTTTAATTAGTAGCAACTGATTGAAATATATATATACAGATTCTAGACACAAGTTATCTTCAAAGATTTCCATATTTTGAGAAAATTCTGGGAAATATTAAAAATCAATAGTAGTCAATCCAAAAACATCGACGGATACAGTACAATTGTAGCTGCAGTAGAACAAAATAAGACAAGTGCGAAAGGAAGTGATAAAAGGAATCGAATCCACTGTGACTGAAGAAATCAGCGAAGGACTGACAAGGTTGAACTTCAAGGTGAAAAATAAAATTAACAATATAAATCGCGAGATAAAACCTCACCCACTGTTTAAAGATGAGTTAGAACCTGAAATAATAAAAACTAAAAGCAAACACGCGATCTAAAATATCAGGTCTCTTTTGTATCGCAAAATAGTAGTGGAGGAACCACATAAACGTAATTCTGTTTTGCAATGCACCAACTTTCAAGAATATGGACACTCGTGAAATTATTGCAAACTACCAGGTGCGGTTGTGTAATATGTGGCAAACTACATGACACTGACAAGTGTGAGCTAGATAAATGCGAACCAGAGGCTCGAAAATGCAATAATTGTGGGAAAAATCACACCGAAAATTATAAAGGATGTGTGTTGTATAAAGAGTTAAGAAAAATTACGGCAAAGACCAGCATGATCTAAATGGACTCACAGCAACTGAAGCAATAGATTACTCTCTGTGGAAAGCCACAAGTAAAACGATCAACACTACCATGCCCACCGATTTATCTCCCTGACAAAAACTGGGCAAAAACTGATGCAGATAAAGCAAACATATTTGGCCAATATTTACACCTAACGAGCAAATCAAAAACCCCGATATATTATATGATGATGCAGAAGCTTTGGAAATTCAGACAATTAAGTATAATTGGCGCCAAGTACAAAAAAAACAAGGAAAACGTAAACCCAAAACAAGCTGCGGGGCATGATCTAATCAGCGGAAAAGTAATTAAAAACCTTCTGGAAAAATGTATCAATCTAATAACGTTCATTTTCAATGCTATAATGAAAACGGGCCACTTTCCTGAAACCTGGAAATTTCACAAATCAATGATTCCAAAACCCGGCAACAATGACTCAAACCTCATATTATCTAATCAGTTTACTCTCGACACTCTCTAAGCTATTCGTAAAAATGCTGTTTCGGAAACTTATACCAATTCTATACGAGAAAAAAATAATTCTGGATGAAAAATTTAGATTTAGAGAAAAACATGGAACCGTGGAGCAAGTTCATAGAGTTATACAAAGTTCATGCATTATACGAAGTTCATTCTGGGGTTCCAATAAATCGGCGAACATTACATTCATACTCCGCAAACTTATCTGTCCACCTGTGAGATTAAATAATATCTTGTAACCACAAAATCAAAACGTTGAATATCTCGGCTTACATTTAGATAGAAAGCTCACTTGGAAAAAAATATATCGAAACTAAACGCCAACAAATCAAGATAAGGTGTGTCAAAATGAAATGGTCAATAGGAAAACATTCAAACTAAAGCCTGGATTGTAAATTTTTGCTGTATAAAATGATACTAAAACCTATTTGGACATATATGGTATTCAACTAAGGAGATCCGCCTGTGCTTCTAATATAATAAAAATGGAACGATTGCAGTCAAAAATCCAAAGAACAATGGTAAATGCACCAAAAATAAAATTTTTGAAGAAAAAAAACGGGATCTACGCATCTATACAGCAAAAAGTACCGGTTAAAATTAAATCACATCCCAATGCGACTTAAAAAAAAGATCCTTTGGAATTTACCTAGCTAATTTAGAGTAAATTACTAGGTGCATGTATGATTTGATCACATCTTGTGAGTTTCCTAGACAGGAAAGATTCAAGAATAAAGCTAAAGGCAGTTAAAAAAAATAGTAGTCCACAATATTTCCGCTTAAAAATTACATATAATCCGCAAACCAAGGAATTTCATTTCGTTTATGTCATGGATTAAATTTCATGGATTAAGTCATCATTTTTTTTTATTTCATACGATTTTAAAAATCCAGCAACAAAAATATTATCTAATTTTAAAACGTTATTAAGTAGACGAAAGCTTCTCGTATAATAAAATCCACAAATGGATTATGTTTGAGTGCCTAGAGAGGATTAGTATTTTTAGGTTGAAATAATTTTCCAGTAATGAAATTTCATGAATAAAGTGCAGTTCATATATGTTTTACATATACGATTTTAGACTTAAAAGCCCGTTTGTTAAATTTTCGTTATATTATGTAGAACCTCACAATTTGGCATCAATTAATCAATATTGTGATTTGTTGAAAATTAAGTTATTTTTTTGTAAACTATCTGGAAGAATGGCACAGAGACTAGGCTATAAAAAATACAATTTAGTTGTCTGTACTATTGATGGATACTCGTCTAGACAGACAAATTAAATTGAATAGTGTAAAATCTGTATGGCGCTCAGTAATTATAACAATACAATTTTAAAAATTTTCGGCATGCGAGCACTGTACCAAAAAGCTCGATGACAAAAACATTATGGTTTTCTATATGATTTTTTGATTTTATGATTTTTATGAACGATCCCATAATATAAAATCCATAATATTATCTAAGAATCATAAAAATGTTTCAGTCTTTATTGTAATAATGTTATGGCCATTGTGTATATATGAGCGGTAATACTATGTTTTCCCTGGACATATAAATTCATAATATTATGTTATGATTATGTCCTTGCTATTATGATTATATGTGTGTATATATATATCGAGTTTTTGGAATTATGAAAATATTTTTTATCATCTACATAAAAATGATAAAGTTATTATTTTTCGAAATATATACTACATAATTAATTTTAATTTTATCTTAATTATATTTTTAAAATAACAACTAAAAAAAAAAAAAGTTACAAAATTCAAATTAAAATCCTTTTTACATAAATTATTATTATTAATATTATTGTGATTTTTTAGGATTATCGGGTTTATATATATATATATATATATATATATATATATTTGCAGACGAGATAGATACTTTATAGGCTTGTTTATTTTTTAATTTTGGTGGCATGATTAGATTTAAAATTTAATTGAAATTTATGTTTGATTCGAGATTGAATTTTAATTTAATAATGTGGTGAAAAAGCTTCAGGATTATATTTCAACAAAAATAAAGAAACCACATAGTGGTTTAGTCTATAGTTTTAAAATGCTTGTCAACTTTTAGGGTTTTCAATAAAACTAAAAATGTTGATCATATTTTCTTTTCAAAATATGATTTTTTCATCAGTAGAATTTTATGTAATAATTATACTTTTCCCCTTTTAATAGGTAATTTAATATCGCATAGAAGCAGAATGTTGAATGTTCCACTTTTCTGTTGTAACGACTCAATTTCTTAGCGGAGGCATACCTAATTTAATTTTTTTTGTACTATATTCGGTTGACTATTTGTTTGATCATCTGTGAATTGTTAACCCTCTTCTTCATTGTTCGTGCTTTTTTAATATTTCTCTTTTTAGTGTGGAGTGGTTTATAAATCATAACAAATCGTGCTTATCAGTAAAATGTTGAAACTAGAAGGACGCATCAGCATCCTGTATGCGTAGAAGTCCATGGCAGAAATCTTCTTAATCTGCACTCCTGTAATCGGGTTCCTTTGTCGCAGTTCAATATGATATCCATCCTCTCGCTGCCAGAATAAAAGCGGATAAAAGCTCCATGTTCTTCACCCAACATTATGACAATCACTTTTGATGTTTTCGGTGAATTGAACCACCTCTCATGCTCACCCTGTAGGGTTTTGTCTGCTCAGATGATGACTTTCAATTCAAGCCCCATCTCTTCCATGGCTGATTTGAAGCTGCGAACGTAGAAGTTATGATGATGCAGCATGTCTAACAACTGAAAGACCATTTCTTGCCTTGTTTATGATTTATTTCTGCAACGCTGTTATGCTTTTTGTGCACCATCTCCAACAACATATACTTGCAAAAATGTAGGCTCTTCGTTTGGCAATGGTTGTAGACTACCGATGCGGTGATATACGTGACCCTGTATCTTGAATGTATGCTTGTATCCTGGATCTCTAATTTCTTTGGTTGTGCCGAAAGATGTCATCTGGAAACAGCTGTTGTATACCTTATGATGTTTTCAGGAAATGTTTATCGTCTGTTGACTGTCTAAGCAGAAGAGTACTTAGGGGCTCGAGATAACCCAATAACTGTGGAAGTAAATCTTTAATCCACGGCACCGCATTTTTTTAGTTTCATCTTTCCACTTCTTTGCCTCGCAGTGTTGGCATATCACAGATATTGCTCCGATGATGCACAAAGGATCAGAAACATAATCTACTGATGGGTCGTGATTAAAAGGTGCATTTTGTAAATTTCTCCGGATACGCACTTGTACCAGTTTTAATTCACTGCAGTTTTAATTCTCTTTCAAGGGTTGCTTCAGCTTGTTTTCTTCTTTGATTTCTCTTATTTGATGCTATTTGTATTCTCTTTCCGAAGTGAATTCCGCGTTTCTGATTACTTGACGCATTTTATGTCTTGCATCTATCTGGATTCTCTTTCAGTGGTGGCTTCCACTTCTCTGGTTAGTCGATGTAAATGTAGACAAATGTAAATGTAGACAATTTCAAATGTATTTCTTGAAGCAATCATAATAATAAGAATAATCTACAACATGAATGTTTGCCGATGATGTTTGATCTTTAACAATAACATGGATCTACGATATTCCGTTTAATTAACCTCTACTTTGGAACTTTTTTCAGCATATGTAAATTTAAAATTGAATGGCGAAATGGTTTGGGATCGCGTGATACACCGTTCTTTCTTAGGATTCTGTAGTTCATGAAAATCATTGATTTCTGAATTATATGCTTTCAAAAATCTGTCTGTTTTGCAAGATCATTCTGATTTGATAATCACACGAACGAACAAGACAATCAGGTCAGTCCCATTGAAAACCAGTTACGCCATCCATCAAATATTTGATCCTTTTCTTAATGTCACTGGAGTAGTAGTCAAGTAACTTTTTGAATTTAGATGCAACGCAGCTATAGCCGATTATTTAGTTACACCATAGATAAATACTATAGATTTCTCATTTGCGCAATTAAAATAAAATCTTCTGATATTTCCAATCTTATCGTTGTATTTGTGATTTTATATTATTGGATAGTACAAAACAAAAGAAAGAAAACAAAATACAATAGAGAAACGCTCGTACAGGTGTAACATAAAAAAAATGAATTCAAAAATTACGAGTTTAACAAATGAGAAATCTATTTTTTTTTATCTATGGTTACGCATAAATTCATGGCATTTAAAAACCACTCATCAACAACTGTAATATTTCATACTACGCTTTTTTTCGATCACAGACATTCTGGTATGAATAAAATATTATTTATTGTATAATTTTTACTTTCCAGGATATGAATTGGTTCTATCCGAGAAAAAAAAATCCACCACTTAAAAGATCTGTTGTAAATTGTCTAATGTAATTCAAATGTCTACGTTGAATTGGAAAAACTTTGTTTGAATGCGTATGGTAATGGTTTGTGGTCAGTGAATAACGTGAAATTTTGCTTTAAAAAAAAAATCAGAAATTTTTGAAACCTATATATAAGCAGATAATAATTCTTTATAGGTACTATATTTTTGTTTATAGTTGGCGGAAATCTTACGAAATAAAAACCAAGTGGTTGCCAAAAACCATCGACGACTGTTGAACGCATGATGATGGCAGTATGCGATGCACCGAGCTAAGAGTAATGACATTAAAGGATATGCTAAGACAATAGCATTACATAGTTTTGTCAGTTAAAAAACCATTAAAAGTGGAATAAACTTGTACAGCTGCTGGACTGCAGGTCCAGTTCGTATATAGCGTTATATTGGCACATCTATATCAATATGGGTTTTAAAGGACAAATTTCGGTTGAACAAGATGCCAAATTCTAGTAATAAGTTAAAACGTTCGATCAAAATTGGCCTACATAATAAAAGGATAACTTTACATGTAGAGGCGTTAAAACAAAGTTTGTGCAAGTAACACTAACCGTTCAGCTAAAGTCATTTTTTTCGCCGGTGTTCGTATTTCGACATTATTTAGCAAATATTTATAGTGACAAAAATGAGGTTAGTTATGGTCCCGATACTTTTACAATTATGCATTGTAATTATGCTTCAACATTATCTTGTCCTCACTACCCCAATCATTTTGTAGGGATACAGCCCTACAATGGCAGCACTACTTTAATTTCAAACATACAGTAAATTTTTATGTAGAGAAATTAAATTGTTTTGCATCAAAAGTGAGCTTAATTAAAATAGGTTTGTAAACCCTGCAATGTTTCATATCGAGTTTTGTTTAATGGCCAAAAAACAAAATTGGTTATTACATTACAGTTTTGCTGGAAAACTTTTCTGCATAGCATGTACATTTTTTTTTTGTAAAACTCGTTATAGCTTAACTATCGGTTTCAATGATTGGAAACATGTAGGTCAAATTGGTTTACATGAAAATTCTATACTCTCCATAAAAAATATGTAAATATGCTTTATGTAAATGGGTTAAATTGCATACAAAAATAATATTATTTTTAAATTATTCTCTAACGGAGGAATCAAAAAATATCAATTACTAGAAAAACATGTTGCTTCGAATAGTAGAAGTTATCAAATTTTGGAGTTCGGAATGGTTTGCCGGGGAAGCAATTAAGTTGTTGGAAATACAAAGATTTGGTCAAAAAAAGGTTTAGAAAACGTATCATGTTTTCAGCTAGAATTTGAGACGACTATACATTATTATATATGTTAGGAAACAGTATTGGTCCTGAAATACAAGAAGCAACATATTTTTAAAGAATTATTAAACTTCTTGGTCTGAATAAGATTACTATATAAAAGACAGTTCCAATTGTATGTTAACTGCTGCGTGCATAAATAATCGTACATTTTCATGAGTATGTCATGAGTATTGGTCCTCAACAACCAAATAAATTTTTAAAATTTGAAAAACTGCAATATGATTATCATAATATTCATATATCTAATGCTCAAACAATTAATTTTGCGACATGCTATTTCTCTTGCTTAGATGAAATACAATTTTCACATCAGCCTTTTTGTGCTCACAATATATAGATCTGACATTTTTTTACATCACATTTCACTTTGATTAATTTTTGATTAGGCCCAATTGTATAATTAACGAGCTGACGGTGGAAAATTTTCTTGGTAAAAGTTTCAGAACTCTAAGTATTAAAAAATGTTTGAGTTTTCCAACGGTTTAAATGAATTACAGCAATTTAAAATGTGTGATTTTAATTTTTGCAAGTCCTTATTTTATTTTCTAATCATACTTGGACATAAATTAGAAATAAAGTTATTTGTATAATAAAGTCCTACATAGTGACTTTTTGAGTTAATATATTGGTAATTTCGAAAAAATTGTGCTAAATCCTTTATTTCTAAAGATGTTCTCTGCTCTGAAAAAATTTAATCAAACATCGAGCATATTTACAATGGTTGAATGTAAAAAATTATAAAGATGTTTTCTCAAGACAAATTAAATTGGCCGTTCTTACACAACGAGATAAATGTATATGTAAAATTAACCAAATTTGTCATCGCCTACACAAAAATTACGAGTATATTTGGAAAACTTAAATGAAATTTTGCAAATGATTTACGAATTTTCCATGCACCTAACCGTTCATTATTATAACAACAGCAACACCTGTATCAAATCTCATTTTCTTACTGATGATTTTCGCTGCTTTAATTATTTTTTAAAATTGAGCATTTAAATTATGTTAGGCAGTCAAATAACTATGTCTGTACCTCGTCGTTATTTTTAACAACGACACTTACACACTTTAGAAGCTAATTTTATGGATCGTCAATAAAAACTATTGTGACACTAGGTGGAAACTAGAAAAATATTACGTTGGGTTAAAATTAACGGAAACGTGTTAAATATCAAAATATTTGATATTTTCACGGTTTCCTAATAATTCAGCAAAGTTTGTACGGCCAGATACAGAAAGTTAAAATGAAGATACAGAAAGTTAAAATGAAACCCTATCAAGAGAATAATCCATTTCAGTTTAAATTTCCTAAATTGTTCGTTAAGTTACTTAGATCATTGAATCACGCTATAATTTAATATAAAAAATGTTTCGTTAAGTTTTTCAATGTTTCATTAAAGTGTCAAGTTACAATGATATTTACAATTGCCCATCACTTACTTTACAAACACGTTTAAATCAGTTATTCAAACTTATCTTTAATGCGTGTTAAAACTTATCAGCATTAGTTTGTATTTTGTATTTTTCATACCAACAGTTATTATATTTTAAGTAGTGGAAACTTTCTCAGCTCCAATAATATTTAGTGATCTTCCACACCTTTAACTAAATCGTTAATTTACTTTAAAAACTTGTAAGATGTACTTTAATAATAGATTTTGTTAAATACTCGTTAAGTAATTTGAGTAAAATTTAGTAATTTTTTCTTTTTTGATTAGTTTTTGAATAGAGTTATAATCAAAATTAAAAAAAATTATTCGTTGATTCGATAAACTTAACGAACAGGTGTTTTTGGGAATAAAACAAATTGCATCGTTTAAATAAATTACTAATGATATAAAGAACCTTTAAGTTAACTATTGTTTAAATTGCTAATTTTCTATAAATTATTTTCGTTAAGTCCGTCTTTAAATCGTTTTTGGCTTTTGATCGAAACAGTAATATATACCTCCCTAATATAAGTTTCAGCAGAACATCTATTAAATAATTGGCAACGTCTTAAACTGAATTACTTAAAATTTAAGTTTAAAATTGTTTCGATCAATAATTTTAATTTACTTTTTAAAAACTTTTAATGTTTCGTTAAATAATCGTTAATTTCTTTGTGTAAAGTTAAAAACCAATTATTTGTTATTTTTTTGAAAAACGTCATATGGTCAAAATAGAAAAATATTTCGTTGGATCGTTAAACTGAAAAAGTTTCGTTAAGTTATCGTGTATAAAAAACAAATACTAAAACAAAATAACATTTTTAAGAAGCTTAAAATTGTTAAATTATGTTATGGATTAAATTAATAATTTTCGTTCAGATATTGATGCGTTATATGGATGCGTTTTAACCGTTGATTTTATTTATTTTATATATATGAAGCTTTAGTGGTAATGGCAAGGACTCATTGACACGACGTTCAGTTAAGGCAGTAAAATACTGAAATTTGAGTTTATTTGCAAGGGCCCGCAAAATATTTACAGAAACCTTCCAATTTGCAACTGTTAACATGCTACACTGGACCAAATTATTTTTTAATAATTTAGGAAGTAGTTCAGGCTATCAAAGTTTAGTTTCCTGTGCTATAACTAAATGTTCCATTTATTTTTTCCTGTGCATTCGTTAAACTTTAGTACTTTGTACTAAATCAAGATGATAGGTTGAAAGTTAAAATTTATTTTGAAATTCTATCGAATATTATTGAATAATATCGAGCATTTTTTATCCCATCAATTAAACTTTTACGCAGCTTATGTCTACTCTGAGCACAAAAAATTCTTTATTTTTTACTAAAACCACAATTGGGGATTCCGCGGGAATTTACCAGAACTACTCCTTTCATACTCCTTTTTTATATAGATTGAATTAAAATATAAATTAAATTGGTGCTTGTTATGGGTTATTTTTTTGGGTAGTCAGTCATATTTAGAACATTACGACTTATTTTTGGGGCCCTCAAAATTTATGGGCCCTACTTCTGCTCGCACCCGTAAATCCGCCACTGAATCTCAGCTACCACTTGAATATTGTTTCAATAAATTATTTTCATTATACGATTTGAGAAGTAAAAGCCAGAAGACGCCATCTATCAGCGTAAATTTGCATTTAATTTATCGATTTAAATGTTTGGATTAGTAATGCAATAGTATCATTTAGGGCACTAATTATAGGTTACACTAATTTAGGCCGCCAGGTCGTATTTGTTAAAAACATGGATTTCACACAATTTTACAACTAACAATTTTATGTGCTAAAGTCATTTTTCGATCGATGATCGTATCTTGATCCATTACATAGCGAATACAAAGCCAAAATTGTCCAAGGGAGCAATCAAAATAAAAATTATGGCTCAACCAGTCAAACAACTCAAAGTAATACTGTGATTGATGTACTTTTCAGATTACTGTTGATCATTTTTAGCCGTACATTTAAAGTTTAATTCGCTAATTCACAAAAGTTTATTAAAAATTCGAGTAAATAATAATTCAAGTGTCATAACTAAGATACTTAATTTTAAGAAAATTTCTTTCCGACATACTCCTAGGAGGCTTCCTTACATCCAATTGTCCAAAATTTTTGATAACAAAGTATTTCCTTTTGTAGCCATCTGCCAATAGTCAGATTAAATATAACCAGCTTTCTTTTAATAAAAAAATTTTGCCATTTATCAATTTTTTAATTCTATTTTTTTCCTATCATCTCCATTGATGTTCTCTGAAAGGTGTTCCTGTTTGTAAATTACGCTATTTTCATTTTATTAATAAAAAAAATACAAGCACTAAAAAAAATATCCTAACACGTCACTAAAACTTCTTTGGTCACAGACGTGAACTAAATGTAAGATTTAAATTTTATTGATCCAAAGTTCTATATATAAGACATTTCTTCCACATATACGATACGTAGGTGAAAAATTCATTACACCTTCATTTGATTGATCACACCTCCACAACACATTTTAATATTCAGACGAAAGACGTACACGACGACATATGTGACTTGTTGCAATACTTTAAAAAATATATAAGAGAATGAAAATCCTAGAAATTTAATACAAATTTAAATATCGTTGACATATTTTGCCTTTTTTATTCTAACATCGTCGTCATTACACGAGTGCCACCAACCATGCTGAGAATAGTAATGATTCGTATCCTTTTTTTTTTGTGTGTGTTTTGTTTTGTATGCTACCCCAAAAAATACATCCCTTAAATAATCCTATAAATATAACATTGGTATATATATTATTATATTATTAGTTTAATTTACCAAAACAACAATCCCTTTGAATTGATCTAAGTACATTTAAATTTTTATTTGGCTGAGCAGCAGCATTTTTACATATCTATATATACATAATAACTTAAGGGATACAAATTTATTAGAAACATCTGTCATTTAGGGTTTTACAAACAAAACAGAAACATCATGTTTATATTGTACTTTATATATAGTATCCCTCTCTTTATATATATACAAGGTCTATATACAAATATTTACCCAGAAGACTATTTAATTTTATTACCTGCTTCATAAAATTATGATGACACTCGTCGTCAATGATTCAATCACCTGAATTGCAAAATTTTGTTTGCTAACACCTGTTGGTGGTTACTAAATATTTTTTTAAAACGTATCTAAATTTTAATGAGATTACATACAATAGAAAATGGATTAGAAAAAGAAATAAAAAAAAATATTTTAAATGACTTGTGACTGTAAAAAGGACTTGCTGTAGTTTAAATGCAATATCGTCGCTAAATAAATTAACATACCGCCGACAAAGTGCATCTTTCATTGTTTTAATGGGACTCACAAACTCTACTAAATTTGTACCACTTTTCCGAAATTAATTTTACATATTTTTGTTAATAGTAATCGTTTTTTAGTTGGCAATATTTTAAAACCACCTTACAGTACGTAATGTGTAAGCTACCCGCTCGTCTATGTATTTGATAAATTTAATTTCATTTAACGAAGAAAAATCCTTACTTGTGCGCTTCTTTTGCTACTATACACATATATCTTTCATATAAACACAAAATTAAAGTTTAGAACCAAGAATTTTTTCATATATAAAATAAAAAAAAGTTTTCCTTTGTGCTTTATACGCTATAAGCTATATAAATACGTACAGTAATTTAGTTGGAATGGATGAAATACCATGATATTTATATAAAGTTAAATCTGTAACAAGGAAATGTTAAGAGTTATGCATATATATATATATATATATATATATATATATATATATATATATATATATATATATATATATATATATATACATATATATATATATATATATATATATATATATATATATATATATATATATATATATATATATATATATATATATTTATATGTACAATGGGGCAATATGTAATCTGCACAGAACTAAAGAAACAAAAAACATTTTTCACAAAAAAACTTTGTTCTGTTCTAAGTAAAGAATGTTTGTGAAATTCTTTTGGATTTAGTGCTTTGTACTTATCGGGAAAACGATCAATGTTTGTACTGTTATATATTTGAATAAGCCTGTCAAAAAAAAATCATAAAACAAATAATCCATAAATATTTCTCTTTAGACAAACCATATATACAAGTTGTAAACATAAAAAAATTTATATATATGGTAGACAAATATAATCCACTTATATAAATAACGACATATATCATCAAATCGAAACACCAAACCAACAAATATTGAAAATCAATTTTTCGTATTTTTAATGTTCAGCAATAATTCCTTTGAGCACTATCGTTATCTCTTGAATACAAAGCATAGAACAAAACATAGATTTAAAAAATAAAATGGACATCGCTTTTTTGAAAAGATGAAATAGTTTTCTATAAAATGGAAAAGTTATGGCAATTTTCAGAATATTTTTAATTTTATATGACAGATAACGATTTTTTTACCATTGTGTAACTGTTGCCTAACTATAGTTTGTCGTTTTATACTATACGAGTATCTAATTAATTATATTACAAGTTTGAAACAGTTTATATTACTAATTTAATTACAAATCGAGAATTTTTATGTTTGAAAATTATTTAACTTTTATTTTGTTTAAGTTTAAGAAAAAAATACACTCCTCGTTTGACAATGATTCAGATACAACAGACAGCTAGGCAAAGATTTAAGAAGCTCAACCATATGTGAAAATTATAATCTGTTTTCACGAATTATTCCCTGAGCCAGTTTTCGTTTTACTCTCGACAACCAAAAGAAATCAAGTAGATTTTTAATCCAAAAAGTCATCGTCCCTTAAAGTAATTTTTGCATACCCTCTCTTGCGCATCTGTGGCAGTCTCTAGTTTTCACACTCATAGTTGTCAACGACAAGACGATGCTCTTGAAGAATCATTTATTTTAAAACCAATAGAGCTACAAGTCGTACTTTTTTCAAATTTGCATAAAAAATCCGGGATTTTTCGAAAAATTTCCAAATTTGTCTTTTGTAATTTTTACTGCCTTGTATATTTTAGAAAAAATGTATTACATTTTGATGTTGATCTTAATGCAAATGGAAGTAACTCAATTAATAACGGGGTCAAGGCGGTTTTTTTAAATATTATGCATGGCTTTTGTAGACGATTGTGGATAGTCGAATGTTCAGAAGAAACCTATGATTTTGTCAAAAAATTCAAATGTTTACATAGTCTGTATATAGCCCGGTACATTTTCAAAATAATTTATTAAGTTCAATTACGTGTTTACCATTGCAGTTGGAGTTCCATGTTCATGTTGTTTTGATACATCAGCCAAAACCTAATGTGCTCATTAACAATATTGAAATATAAGAACATAATAATTTTGTTTTAAAATAAAATCTAAAATAATTTAGATATTGGGCTAAAATTTGTTTCAAGATGCAATACACATGTACTGCATACGTTCCTATTTAACAATAATATGGAATAAGATCTTTTTTATAGACTACCTCGAGCAAGTTTGCAGCGATCGATTCTTTGGAGACAATTTTGCACCACCCTTTCACATATTTCGAAAGGAACGTTGGCAATTTAGCGTTTTATGTTGTCCTGTTCATATTGCCAACGGCGTTATATATCATGAACACTTGTGGCCATTCGACCGATACATTTCTTGAGATTGCACGGTTTCCGAACTTCTCCATCAAAAAACAATTATTTAACCAGCTTTGTAGCATGCGGCACCATCTTGGTGGCATTTTGTTTGTACTAAAGCATATTTTACTTGTAACAAATTCCTCATCAGATCGAAATTAAGCAAAGCTCCTACACCATCTCAATAATTGAAAACACGATAAAATAACGTCACACAACCTCATGGTCGTTTTACCATTAACCTAAGAAAGAGCTTAATCGCTATAGAGCCAACTTCAGTTTTTGAGTTAATTTGATCTTGTAAGGGTGTAAGCCAAATTCTTAACGCAAAATTCGCCATAATGTGGTTTGAGAGAGTACAAATTCCTGTAAAAGTTGTTAAGTCAACTGATTTGGTTTATTTTGACCTGAAGCATTTTCAACTATGATATTTTCAGTTACTTCGATCGGTGAAATTTTGTGAGAATTAAGTGAATATTTTGACTTGAATTTATCCATTAAAGCACGCGTGTCTGGTCATAATAAAATTGTTATGTGCATATTGGAAAACTCGATACCAAAACAATTTTGCGAATTAAAGCTGAAATATTTTCTCGTATAATCTTAATCTCGAAAGCTTTTTGTCCATGTATAGTTCGATGAAAGAAAAGGTACGATATCTTTTATATTCCAGCAGCAAATAAATGGTTGGCTACTTTCCTTGTAATCTTTTTATAATGGCCTAATAAATGTTTGGTTAATATCATAAAACGTGATATAAAGCAGGAATTTGATTATTGTCGTGAACCATGACATTAAGCCGATTTTCTTTTATTATCACCACCCGATTTATATCAGACTTTTTCTTGACACGGAGAACATGATATTAAGCGAGTTGGCATGCAGAATGTCTAGCGTATATTTATATTTATTAACAAAAATATAAATAATTTGTATAGTGTATTGATAGTCCCAATACAATACAAGGTTTACAGACATATTGCAAAACTAATAAAAAAGCCTTAAATTAATTCTTACCTCTTCAGCAAAAGTATTAAGCTAACAGAAGTTTCCAAAAAATCATCCAAATACCGTCAAGCTTCTTTGAAAAACTGTCATTTAATGTCAAAGCTTGCGTCAAAGCAGTTATAAACAACTATTACAAAATTAAATTTTTAATTGTTAGGCAGGAACTTTAGTAAACAACCCATAACCTAAATCTATAAGATTGACACTCGTATAGTCTTTTTAATAAATATTTCTGTACATACGGATGCATAGGTTCCTTTTAAAATTATTTTAGAAATGAATCCATATGTGAACATTTTGGACAAATCTATTTAAAAATTATTAAACGACAATGCGGAGTTACATTACAAAACCCTCGGTGGTCTTTATGTAACACTTTTTGAGCAATATGTTCATAGCAGTTTACAAGTCGCCTACAAGGGCCTTTAAAGTCATTAAAGAAGATAGTAGTATATTCAGTGATCGAGTATATTAGTACCTTGGTAGTCCTTTAGGTCTCCCTATTAGGACCAAAACTCTAGTTTATTGAAATTCTATTGAATTTAACCTTTTAGGTCGTGCAAAAGCATTACTGTACGACATGTCCTACCAAGTGATTTAACAAAACATGTTAGTAAGAAATCGGGGGTCATGCATTTTGCATGACCGCCGATAGAAATTTGGCTTATTTGTTGACTTACCACTTAATTATCAGAAAAATCTTTGTTGCTGTTCATTAATTTTAAAGGCTAAAATATTTTGCGCAGTATTCACTTTACGCAACTAGGTAGATTAACATATTATAAGCATAAGAACACTCTTGTCAAAAAATATATTTGCTGTTATTATTTCTCTTTTTATTGCCATAGTCAATCATTATTTATTTTTCTGCATTTAACTTTTTTAAATTTTAAAAAAGACAGTTTAATTTTACTTATTTAGATAGTAAACTGAATCCAATTTTTAAGGTTTAAATACCCTTTAAAACTGCACAATTATTTTTAATATTCATTCGTGACCAAAAAAATGGCATCGAAATGATTTAAAAAAAAAATAGTAAATTGATTTTTATTTCCTCCCTAGGTATAATATATTCCACAAAACAAATTTCTTTAACTAATTTATAATCGCTCTTCGATCACTAGATCAGTTCCATAATCAAAGTAAATATAGCTTACTCAAGATCGCACTGCTCAAGTTGTTTGAAATTAAAAAAGTTTAACTTGCAATAAATTTATTGTATGTTGCAAGTTATCTTATTGTAATTCTTGCCCAATTAGTTTACACTCCCTGATTAATTATTATGTAAGACCGAGGAATACGAGAAACCATAAACTAAAATTAAAAGTTAAGTTTATGTTTTTTTATTTTAAATACAAAGCTAAAGCTTTTTTTGTTGCTTAAAAATTATTTAACAAGAACAGGAAACTTTTATTTTGTTTCAATATTAGCCAGCCAGAGAGAGATAGAATTATTGTTATATATAATATTAAATATTTACATTGTGATGTACAAGAGCAATTAAAATTTATAAAACTTTTTTATACATTTACACTATATACATTTTCTATTGTTGGGTGTGCTTTTCACATTTTTTGGTATGTAAATAATTAAAGTTTAAAACTAAAAAAAAATTAAAACCAAAGAGAATCTTAAAACATAAAAAAAATAAAACCATACCAATTTGTAAAATGGACTTGTAATTATGAACAATTATATAATTATTATTTTTTGATGTTATAAGAAAACTAAGCTTTTAAATTCAAGAACTTGAGGTTAAGGTTTATATATACTTTTTAAAATATCATTTACCTGTGTATATATACAAAGCAACTCATTTCACCGTATAAATGAATCAGTGAATATGTCAGATTATAATCGATTTTCTTCTTAAAATCTAAAGTACATACATAAGTATAACGTATATATGTGTAAGAAATGGGATGAATAAAAAAAAACGAGATTCATAATCCTTTTATCCATTTTCAAATTTAATCATGGGTAGAAGGAAAAAGTTCAATTTTAAAAAATGTAATTGAATTTTCTTGTACCAGGGCATACAATCTTTTCTTCGTTTTCTTATTTTCTTGAAAAAGATGAAAGCTTCACTTTATTTTCCACTTATACATTTTAAACAAGAAAGCATTATATATATATATATATATATATATATATATATATATATATATATATATATATATATATATATATATATATATATATATATATATATATCACAATAATATATCAGTTAAAAACTAACTATCTTCCATCATACAAACATATAATAACTTAAGAAAAACTTCCGGTATTGTTCTTAATCGAAATAAAATTGCATGATTTATTCAGTCGGATTTAAAATAATAAATTCTAAAAAAAACACACAAAAGCTCAATTGATTTAAAAAGTTCACATCATTTTCAATTAGTTTCAAAATAAACTTTATTTTTTGTCCTATTTTACAATAAAGCACACAGTTGAGCTTGATAAAAAAAAGTGACAAAAATAATATTTTGCACTCAATACAATGCTAAAACTTTTTTTTCCCATATTTTTTATTTCTTGTGAAGTTTTGGTGAAAAAGCTTAACTTTTTTTTCAATTTTACGTTTAAATCTATTCAATCGAAAATTTTATTTTTTTTTCAATTTAGTTTTTTGGTTTTATAAAACTAAAACTATTATGATAAAACGAGGGGTTACAATAGTTATGTGATATCATTTGGTCAATTTTGATATATGTATGCCATTGTAATATGTAAAACAGATGGGATAATGAAATGATTTTTTGACATGTTTTTATATTGATTGATAGGAGATCAAGCCGTTTAAATATGCGGGAAGCCCAATTTATAAAACATGTAAAATTAATTCACAAAAAAGATGACACGCAGAACATAATGAAAAATATTAATTTACAAATTGAAACAAAGGCTTTTGATTAAAAATGTTAAATATCAAGTAATATACAAAAAATTTGTGAAAAGTGTTTTTTGAAAGAAATCAACGTGCTTCACACTTTCATAAAACTTACAATTGCTGTGTTTCTGTCTGATTATCTCAATTGCTTCCAATATTTGAGTATCCCCTGTAAGTAAAGGGATTTCTAATCCTTTCTTTGTAAAAAGGATTTCTAATCGATGAACCGCATAGCTCTCTGTACTTTATTCCGTTTAGTTGACTTTTCTCGTATTATATTCACTCTTAGTCTAGGCCAGTTTTATACCTTCAAATATTCCAATAAGTTTGGTGTTAATTATACAGATACTTTAATCTACTTTAAAACATTTTGCCACATTGGTACTATATATAAAAATATCAATACCTACTCTATTATCACTCAAATATCGCCGACTTAATTTTTCATAATATCACATAATTTTATCAATAACTTCATTCATACCTTTGTTGAATTCCTTTATAATAATGCATACATTAAAGTTGTTAAGCAGAAATATGTTAATATTTTCAAGTTCACTGCTACCCCTATATGTTGGTTTGTATACCATATTAAAGCTTTACAACTATTTCATTCAATAGCTTATTCGTTTTTGTTAGCATTTCCACTTTTTCTCTTCCTGTGATCTACTCTCTTTTATCAAGGCTCAGTTAATCGCATCTAACAACACTCTATAGCACACGCATTTTTCACTTTCATCCATTGGCTAAAACCTCTTTCGAACCGTTTTGATACACATTAATATACCATATCTAATTTTAGAGGAATAAGGGCCTATCTTAACATACTAACCACGTTTAGATAAGTGCCCCACTTAGGTTTACTAACCCATAAAATGGCAACAAATTATTTTCATTTATAAAGCACTCGATTCGTTGATTCATCATTTCTCTTAAAATGTGTATACAAATATTACATATATCACAATAATTAACTGCCACGTTTTGGATCTATCCCATTTAGGAATGGAAACCACTCTGCCCTCTTCCTATTAATCGGGTATTTTGGAACTCATCTACACTTTTTTGAGTGTCTTACTCTTAATTAAATTGGATTTTCCTGTTTCACCCAACATATGAATCATTTTAAAGCTTATACTGGGGTTATTCCTGAATTAATCCTGGATTAATCCTGGGTTTATTCCTGGATTCCTAGTAAATTCTTGGGGAGGTTAAACGGCCAATTTTCCGTAGTGTTGAACCCATTTGTTGTAGTACTGGGTGTGGCAGTTTTCTCAAATCCAATATATTGGGGCCAGCTCCGTTTTTAATCAGTATTCCTCGCCCAGTTTCATTTTCATTCCATACGTTGCAAGCCGTATTGTAAGCTTTCGTGAATGGCCGAAAAAACTTAAATCGAGGGCAGTAATTTTTGAGTAGTATGTGGAGGTAGCGACAGTAAAATTATGCCATTCTCATGTACATGTAATAACATCTATGGATTATACGAATGCGTCGTGTGGCCATCTAAGATAATGAACACTTACCTTTGAACAGAACCACAGACATTTTTAACAAAATATTTAAGGAATTCTACAAAGATGATATCGGTAATCCATCCGGTATCGAATAAATACGGTAGTGTTCCAGCATAAGTATCGCCTGTAAGCGAGTCCTTTATTTATTTAAGATAATATATCATGTTGAGTGGTTCCATTTGGCCAGTAGCAATAGCACAACAAAATACTGTTTTGCCTCTTTCTTGTAACAGCTGAAACTGACCGTTTTCCTTTCAGGGCGATTAATTTGCCAGGTATATGAACATTTTGCGTCATTTGCGACAAAAAAAAATTGGTTTTGTAAATGGAATCTAGATTATGATAAATTTTTTTAATTTTTGAACGATACATCCCCATTTTACAATGGGGTGATAAGGATTCTTGTTTTCTAATACTAAGTTGAGAATGACAACGATGAAAAGAAGTGGCCCAATCCGATCCAGCCATACCTAATTCTTTATTAAAGCTTTTTGGTGTTCTATTTTTCGTGTAAAATTGGAAAACGAGATAACTAATCAGTTCCTCCTTTTGGTCATCCGGAAGCACTCGATATTTTATAGTTATTTTTCTTTACGGCGATTTACGGCTGAAGGTTTAATTTTGTTTTTGTAGGCTAGTAATTTAGTGAATTTCTCATATATTTTAATCCTTCGTTTGGCCACATTATTTACCACTTCTAAAATATCCAATCGCGGTATAGTCGCATTGCTCGATTAGATTTCAAAAATTATTTTCCATAGAATTTCAAATAACTTTGAAATATTCTTATATTTTTCAAATATTTTCGATGAAATAGCTTCTCCACATTACCGCAATTTTTATTTGACGGTAATAAAAAAATTTAAAGCCATAATAATATTATTTCGTAATCGATCTCAACAAGATAAACCATAAATTCATGGTTTAAATTTAGTACAAACAATTGAGGGATAAAAAAATTGAAAATTTCTTTTTAATTTCAGACTTTTCCTCCTAAATGCCCAGTGACACGTTTTTAAAATAAATTTTATCAACAAAAAAAGTGTCGTATTCAATTATGGCGCTTTAGCTAGTTTATCGCCACAGCACAAATACTTTCATATCCACAGCATTAAAATATATTTCTGCAACCCATCCATTATTCTATCTTTTGATTTGTCAACAAATGACTTGGGTTTTAGTGTTACAAAACTTTTTTCTTGATGTGTTGCATTTGAATTTCCAACTATTGCATTCCTCATTCAACTTTTAATTTATATTACAAAATTGTTAAACTGTCAATATAAAATTATAACAAAAGCTAATTCGGAGAAAATACAAATATCAAATTTTCTGACAGAAATAATTAAAATTTAATTTTCTGGAAGTAATATTTTTAATTAATTATTTTAAATTGAAAAATTTTGGTAATAGATTTAATCCTGTTTCGTTTTAATGCAAATTTTGAATTTATGTCAATTAAAAAATTAAAATTAAAAATCATACAAATTTTGTAATATTTTGGACAGCATTATATTACCTGATGGGTGGTAATTGCAAAAAGAAACGTTTCCTACCCATAAAATACCAACTTGTGCGCTCTAACATTTATTACCACATAATTTTGTTTGGCATTTTAATTTTGTTTGGCTTGTGTTAAACTTTAAACATTTTTAACAACAATTTTTAAACAAACCTGCGTTGGTTTATATGTTTTAAAATATTTTGCAAAGTTTATTGAATTTATATTCCAAATTATATTTAGACTAAGTAATTGACACATATAGCCATAATAAACTAAATTGAAAAAGCTCGCTGTAAACATAAAACCCATATAAAACCAGTACAGTTTTCTAGACAGTTATATATACTAAAAGCTGAAATTACTAAAAGCTGGAAATGTAAAAGAAATTGATAGAGCATAATATTTATATAGAACTAGACAGTTTTTTATGTTTAATTTTTATTATACAACTCATAATTTGATTCGATGCTCAATGAAATCCATCTTTGGATACAAAAAAAAAACATAAAGAATATTGTTAGGAATACAAGATACAAAAAATGTATTTTTATTTAAATTTTTTCAGTGTTTCTGTTTTTTTTTTTTTTACCATCTTGAAACGAGAAATGTAATCCTGATGAATAATAAATTTATAGTGTTTTTTCTTCTTCGTCCTTTTGATATGCAAATTGATTTTGACTTGTATTCGTTCGTTCAGTTTTTTTTTACAATGCACAAATTGAATTCGATAAAAGCTTAGAAGTTGGTCTGAAGAATAAAATTACACTCATATAGTTCTAAGCTCCTTTTATCTAAAGATCTAGTATAGTTCGTTCGCACGGTTTTTTTTTTTGGTTTTGTTTTGGTTCGAACACCCAACATCCATTGTACAAAAACCGCACTATATGATTAGAATAAAGAATTAAAATGAAATAAAAGAAAATATGGAAAAACAGAAGAAAAAAGTTTTTTATTTTTTTATGAACGTGCTAGAACTTTAAAAATTAATAAAATAAAAGTTTCGCGTTTCACCATGCTGTATAACGAAGTGGCGTACCATAAGCGCGGAAAATACAAATTAGAACGTACGTACATATATAATATGTACGTCTTGTTTTTGTAATTCGTCGTGTATTAAAAACAAAAGCACAGAAATTAGGACAACTCATGACTATATAAAGAAGAATATATATCTTGCATCTTACATCATGCCAATGGTATGAACCGAATATAGCTATATAAATGTGTATACCGTCATTAGACATTATTATACTATTTTATTGTCATATAACTATTTCAACAACAATAACAAAATTAAGAAAAGCTTTGAGACCATGGATAGAATAAAATTTATAGTATCATTAAAATAAATGTTTATAATATGAGATGGTATCGCTCGTTATACTTTGTGTGCTTCCACAATTTATTAATAATTTTCATGAAAGCTTTTTTGTATATATGTATATATAAAAAATTTAGTACATATATACAAAGCACGCAGCCTATTTAATTTTTATTTTTAACGCAATAACATATTATTACCATGGCGCATGTTGATTATATGTACCGCACTTAGATTTTTTTTTATTTTAAATTGTAGTTTTGAGTAATATTCCAAACTGTACTCTAAGTTTTGTAAATGGTTTTAATTTCAATGGTCTTATATGGAGGTTGGTGTTCCATATGTTCCATATATCGTTGTTCTTATCTGTGACATTAATATCTCCATTTGATTTGCGTCCTCGTGCGTATTGGGCCAAGATTAACAGTCGTTGCAAAATTTATAAAATATTTGATGATGAGGCCGTCAAAGCTAATGCCACAATCAAAAACTACCGAAATCCAAAAAAAACATGATGAATGCTGTCAGTCAACAAAACTGATAAGTTTAAGACAGAAATTGAAAAATCTAAAATCCAAAAAAATGCATGATGGTAAGTCCATCAATACTGGAATTTATGCCACAAATCCTAGAATGCGCTTTTATAATTTAAATTTCTGTCAATTAGGACACCTATAAATATATAAAATTCATTAAAAGTATGGTATCTTGCCTGAAGCGACATTAAATAGATATCTCAAAATTCTAATAATTTAGTTTTGTGGATCAAAACTATGTTATGAGCCGTTAACCACACTGATAAACTATTTAGATCGTGTTCCATGAGATTGACATTTACTTGTAGGCTATAGAACCAGCATATGTAAGGCCTGATATATGAATCCGCAGCAATATAAATTTTTAAGCAGTGTAGTATGTTGTACTCTGTCAAAGGCTTTAGTTAGATCAATAAATAGTGCTGATACTTTTACCCCTTTATCAATAAGTCCAGTTACATGTTACAAAACTTCCAATAATGCTTGTTCTGTATTGGTGTTTTTTCAGGATCCATATTGTCGGGGCAAGAATAAATCTTTTTTATCCTCACAATCCCATTTTTTATGATTTTCTTAAAGAAAAACAGACAAAACAGAAAGTAGTGATAGTAGGCGATAATATTGTTAAGATTAGTGCTATCATTTTTTTTTTGGAACAACTAAAGCCCTCTAAAGAGAAACAGAAAAAACTCTGGTTTTTAAACTTATATTAAAAATAAAAGCTAGATATCTAGCAGGAGAATATTTTTTTTTATGGAACGAATAACTTAGTATAATTCTATAGACGAGATCTCTATCGGACCGTAGTACTGAGAGATTATACGATTTTTGTCAGCTGGATCAATTGGAATAGAATTACTGTTTGAGACTACAACACGCGTGAAATAATCGGTAAATTCATTTGAAATTTGTGCTAAGCCATTTATTGACTGTCTATTTATTACTTGGATTTCCAACTATTATTTAATTATTCATTTTCCAGGTTTTACGCAAAATACCCATTTTCAATAAATTTAGCAGGATACACAAATTTTAAGACATTATCAGTCATCCATAGTTTTGTCTTCTTTGACTGTGTACCACAAGACATAACTAACAAACGCCTCATTAATGAGTGGCACTTTAGTTTTACATCAAGACCTGACTTTTTTAAGTTATGCCTGATCAATTGGGTTCAATTAGGCAATGATCTGAAATTTACAGGTCCAATACTCTGGGAAAAACTCGATGTTCAATCAGTAACTTGGGTTCGTTCAAAGATCGTTCGTCAGTAATTTGGGTTCGTTCAGAAGTCTATCCTGAAGTGCACTTAGTTTTAAAAATTCTACGTTAAAGTGACCCTTAATAAATAGGTTTGATTAGGGCTTGTCTTCTAAAAACATAGTGAATTCGTTACTAAAGCTACAAACATTAGTGTAACCTAAAGCCGATAGATACACACAACACAAATTAATTTGAAGCATATAGAAAAAGTTAACCCAAAAACAATGTCATATTTTGCTACTCCACCAAACCCTTTCAAACCCCGTTAAACTAAAGTTCACGGTTGCACTATCGCAGTTCTAAATTTCCGACAATATATGATGTGCCCACGTTTGTTTCGTGCCAAGTTATTAAAATATCATGCCTCTTCTGATGTGTCTTATAAGATCTGCTGTCTCACCACGAAGGAGCACATTAAAATACTGAAATTTTTCTGAACGTAGTGTCTAGTTTACCGTAGACTAAAGCCACATACCTAACTTTGAAGCTGGTTAGTTTTTTTATAGTCACCTACAAAGCTCGGGATGTTCAGTTTTGTAAGATAACCAAAAATGTGTGGTTCATCTACTGATTGATGGTTTAATTTAATAATGAACTGAGAAAACTGGTAGATAACGACGTCAGGAATTCATTCCTAATGGTCCTAATGTTAGGTTGGAATTGATAGTCGTTGTTTAAATGTATCCTTTGTGTTAAGATATTCCTGCTCGTAGTCAGAGAGCTTGGAGAGTACATAGAATCTGGTTAGTTGTTCTTCACACGTAATTGAATCCGTAAATGTTCTTTCTAACAACTCCAGTCGAGATGAAATTTCTATACTTCCCGGTTTACTCTAGTATCACATTTAGTTACACACTATCCTCACGAGCACCCTCTAACTATACAACAAGTTAAATTTCATATGCAACTCTTGATGTTATATACTGCTGCTAACAACGTTAGTACACCGCGCTATTTAGTAATCTGTTTGATGAAAACAACTTCTTTGTTGCCTACAGATTTTAAAGTTACCTTCAAACCTAGTTTGATATATATGCTTGAAACTTGACACACCAGGAACTCGATCATGATTTCATGCAAGCAACACACATAAGCCACCTAGATGGTACACTACCTTGTTGCATACAAATTTTTTAGTTTCCCGCACAAAACCTGATATGATAGATGGTTGAGAGGACTTTCCCTTTATAGCTTACCAATCTCAATTGATATTGTTGGTCGCACGAAATAGAGCTGGCTTCTGGAATTTTACTGTACTGATTTTGTTTTGTTTGGTGTCAGGTTCCGGGATACTGTGATAAAAAAATGAATTTTGCGACACAAAAAGGCTGCAATTGTTGTTTGGCATTTTTAATATAGTTTTCCAGCTTCAGCACTGCTTGAGTACCACTGTCCAGCACGAAATCGTTTTTTTATTCTCCTAATCGTTCTTTTGGAATGTAGGGTTCTAATAGAGGTTTAGGTCTATTGAGAATGACTATTTCCAGACCTTTTCTTAGATTCTAGAAATTACCTTGTCTTTAGTAATCTTTAAGGATATCAGTTAGCTGTGATATAGCTTTATCGTCACCCGGATCTTTTCTTTTGTTAAAATGATAAAGAATTAGTAAATTCTAATTTTTCGACCATCTCAATTATAGTTGGATTATGAGAAGGAAAATTAAGAAAATTGTCGATAAAGTAACTGTTTGAACGGTGACTAAAGGATCTTTAGCTGTTCAAGTAGTAACATTTTGATTTTTACCGTTAAGCTTCCGATTTTCGTTACAATTTTTCGGTAAATTGTCGCAAGTTTTAGTCATTCTGCTTGTCAATTCGAAATTTCTTAGTTCGCTGAACCAACAGGAAATCTCATAAGAATAGAAAATAACGTTAGATTTTAAGATATATCTAGGGTATATTTATAACAGAGCCGACATATTCGGTAGCAAAGTTTATTGGTTTGTTGGGGAGTTGAGTAAGTATTATTGAGATGCATTTGCCCTGAATGAAAGGTGCTTATAGTTTTTTATGGCTTTACTTTAATTATGTTAGCTACGTTAGCTACCTGCCGTTTTTTCTCAATTCGAGGAGTGTTCGCTTCAAGTTGGTTCGCTATAAAAGCATTTTAATTAGAATTATTGCATAAAATAAAAACTGCTTGACCATTTTGGTTATTGTTTAGGCAACCCCACGTGGTGTGGTGCGAATTGTAGTCACCTACCAATAAACTTTTATTATTAGAGCTATGGAGATATTCGAAGTCAAGCCTCTTGAATTAATTTACATATCAGATCATAGATCAAATTTACGGTATTTGTTCCGGGTACCACCATTTAAAAATGTTGGTTCGGTTTCGGCTGTTAAATATGCTTTGACCAGGGTGTGAGGATTATCATTTTGGATTTAAATGATAGTGCCTCCAGATTTTGCATCTAGCTTGAACTCTGTATTTGCTATCTGTAACTGTATTTTGAAGCGTGTCGCCACTATTTGACATAAACCAGTTTCTTGTCATCAACATGCGAGTGTGTATAGTATTCGATTTGGTCTTTTTCCTCAGTGCTCGCTTTTGAATGGTAGTTTAAATGGCTCGTCTAGTACTAGTTTTTTGGCAGCCCTTTTCGAATACACCAGTTTCGAAAACGGCAGGGTTGTTTAGTTCTTTTTAACATAATTCATGGTCGCGCTTGCTTGTAAATACTGAAAAATGATTAAATTATGATTGATCAAGGTAAATGAGTTACTTCCGCTTGGCGCTTAAATTTATTTTGGATTATACGTTAGGCAACGTTTCAAGTTTCTCTTAAAACAAACTTGTGCGTCTCTCCGTCGCGGTAAATCGTTCTTTGGTACTACTTCTCAACTTTTAGTACATAAATATATTAGTGAAGGTAGTTAAGAATTGTATTTGCATACGATATCGTATCACTCCGTAAACCAAATATGTATGGTAATTTAACAGGACCCGCAGCATTTATGTGGGGTATATATATTATTCGACAAACAAAATCGAGATAAATATTTTTTTACTGGCCAAAGATTTTTTTTTTAAATTAAATATGTCTTTATCTATTATTGAAGTTATTCAGTCAACATAGACTATAAATCTAAGACAATATTATGGAACACTATATAAAAACACATAAAGATTAATATCTCATATATAAATGGCGGAAGACCCAAAATTTGGATATAATTTATTGATTTTGAAAATCGAAAATTTTCACCCGACTGTTAATCAGAATGGTATATAAAAGCCGCATAACGATTACATATTCATCCTGGTATATATAGAGGCTGCTTAGAGTTATCCTTATTGTAACAGATTTATTTTTATTATTATCATATTTGATAAGAATGATTTATATTTGCTTAAGATTTGTATCATACTAAATTTCTTGAGGCATTATTTTGTTTGGTGTAAGGCTTTATAGATATTTTATAAACCGTATTATCTTTGTTTGGTTTATGTACATATATACGTTTATATCAAGATGAAATATTGAAGTGAATTGATTAGTATATTACCTAGAAGCGGATATCCTCTATATGAATGTTTTCCTATAAATGTATATATTTATTGTAAAAATATTAATTATTGATTAAATTTATTTTTCAGCCTCGCGTATACGATATGAGATCACGAGCGGTAACATAGGCGGTGCATTTGCTGTAAAAAATATGACTGGGGCAATTTATGTCGCTGGTGCCCTAGATTACGAAACAAGAAAGCGAGTAAGTTAATTTTTTTAATTTTAAATTTAGTTTAAATTTATATAACCTAATCAATATATTATATACAAGTCGACATTGTTTTAGCGCAATATACAATATAATCCTTTATAGTGTAAACCTGTTCCAAAAAATTGAATAAATTTTATCAAAACCGCATAAAAACAAAACAAACAAAAAACAATTTACTCCATCACTTAAACTCCCCACAAATAACATCTTTTCATCGAAAACTAATTAGAACAAACAAATCATTTCCACCACTGGTGTAAATTGTGGTCAAGAGATATGGTGAAACGTGATAAAAAACCACACACAAACCATTTAAAGAAACAAAAAAAAAACACAAAACTGATTGTATTTCACAGACGCACACATAAAACACAAATAAATAAAAAAAAAGCACAGGGGAGAAAGATAAAAGCTCATTTTTCAAATGTTTATTTATATAAATTTTCATACCACCCCAGATAAGAAATGATGTAAAGAAAAATTACACTGTAATCGTTTTATTACGTGTGATAAATATAATTTTGTGTGTGTGTTGTGTAGAAAACTCAAAATGAAAACTCTTTGTTTTAATGCGATAACTTTTCACTATGTACAAGCTCGTAGACAACGACATTTGTGAAATCACATTTCTAACCAAATTTACGAGCTTTATGTGTTATGTATAAGAGCTTTCCAATTTTCTAATTAGTATTCTCATTATTTCGTCAAACACTCAAACCATCGGTTATATTGTATATTGTGCATTTAGAAAAAACATGATCGATTTAAATTTTCCAATACGTGCGAATTTATAAAAAAAAAAATGTATTACCTTCCTTCAAGTACGAACTACGTTTAGCCGCATCCGATAATTTAAAAGAAAATTACACAACCGTTGTGATTCACGTAAAAGATGTTAATGATAATCCACCTGTATTTGAGCGTCCAACATATCGTACACAAATTACGGAAGAAGATGATCGTAATTTACCAAAACGCGTTTTACAGGTTAATAAAAAAAACGATCCGTTTATTATATTTCGCCTGAACTTTTTGTGTGACGTTTTTTTTTAGCTGTGGCATTAGTTTTGCATGCAATATTGAATTTTTATTTTTATTTTTTTTTATTTTATTTTATTTTTCCAATACAGTATTGTTTAAAGCTTGTGGCATCCGATAGTTTAAATGAAAATTATACAACAATTGTAATGAATGTACGCGACGTTAATGATTTACCGCCAAGTTTTTCACAAAAACATTACGAACGAACGCTAGACGAGGAAATAGGGGCACCATTTAAAATTATGCAGGTTTTAATCATGTTTTAAACAAATTTTATAAGGTGTTGGAATTTTAAAACCCTATATATCATCTATACCCTCTTGTTATCTAACATATATATTTACAATACTCTAAAAATATGACAAAAAAATTAATCTGCACATTGGTGAGCTGTAACATCAGATATATAAATTAATCAATGGCATAAAACCTATCAAACCATATTATATACACACACAACAAAAAAAAAAAAAAAAAACAAATGGAAATTAAAATAAATTAGTTTTAATTAATTTTCTTTTGGTTTTTCCATCACACATACGTATATATATACATAAATGCCACTAACAAGATACTCACACATATTTTACTTCCAAATCTAGGATAATTTATCGTATTTTCTACTAATATGCTGTGTATATATGGGAAAAAAATATTCTGTGGTTGATTGGTTGATATATATATATATATATATATATATATATATATATATATATATATATATATATATATATATATATAAAAGCTTCGTTTTTCTTCTCTACATATTTCCATCACTTGTAGAGATGATGAATTAAATTTGACTTGTTCTTTTTTGCCATAATTTTTCTTTTCATTTTCAATACAATGTAATTTTGCTAAATTATCACGAATGTATCACTTTTTTCCACATATGGATATAATAAAATAGTTGTGGATAGGGCTACCTAGGCATTTTATATAATATGGTCATGTCCAAAACTACTGTATCATTTTCTTGTTAAACAAGCTGGAAGAAGATATTTAGTTTATTCAAACTTTTGAGGAAAATTTTGCTTAATATTACAAAGTATTTGGTCTCGGAAATCTTGAGATCACGTTTTTTTTTAATGACAAATGTGGGGGATGTCTCAATTGATGCTTCCAATTTTTCAGATTTAAATCAATGCAATTCATTATCAAAATCAACACGGAAAAAAAACTCATTGAAAATCAAAAAAAATGTCATTATAATCACAAAATTATGCTCCACTCTGAGTAATTGTTACCATCACAAAAGTACTGTGTTTAATTCTAATATTCTGAATATCACATAATTTTTTAAGTTATAATTACAAAATTTTGGTAACAAAATGTTATGACGTCATCAACATTTTTTTTTATTTGATAAAAATCACGACAACTATTTTAATAGACGCGCGTCTCTTCATTCCAAAGGCAACAATTTTAATGAAAAAGACGCTTTTTAGGTAATTTTTTTTAGTGAATGCCTTTAGTGAATTTAAAAGAAAATTGTGTTTATTATTAATGCTGAACGTGCTATTCATAAACAATTTTGTGATTAACATTAAACATTTTGTGATTTTTACAACAGCATATAAAATGATTTTGCGTGTCTGTGAATATCACAAAATCATTACTAATAATTACAGGTCCTTTTAGAATTTTTTTATTTTTGATTTCGTGATATTGATTTTGATTAGCAAATAATCATCTACAGTTACCTGACTATGATAAAATGATCGAAACTATGATTAAAATAAAATTACAGATTCTGTCGCCTTTGTATACCTGATTTATCCTTTCATCATAGCCTACTCAATCAAGAATTCCTAATAATAAAGGATGCAGTACAGTTAGAACAAATCATTTAAAATACCCCAGTATCTAAAATTTGTACTTTCAATTGTTACAAGGCAATTGTACAAGGCAATTGTATAGCCATAATTCCGAAATATTTTTCCAAAACATAAAAATAACAAAATGTTTCCTGAATTTAACAAAAAAAAATTTTAATGAATTAATTTCAACTTTGTTAAATTCACAAAAATTTGAATGTTTATCATAAAATTTAATTAACAACTATTATTTCACTACTGAAATTAATTCAATAAAAAATTAATTGTTAAATTCAAGAAAATTTTTGTTGATTTACATAAAACTCTGTAAAATTGCAGTATTGAATTTCATTGTAAGTGGTTAAAATAATAACAATCATAGATAAATTAGTGAAATGAGTTTGTCATTATAACAAAAAAAATTGTTAATTTCACAAAAAAAATATTGTTTAACACAAAAATCGATTAACAAAAGTCCTTCTGTGATTTTCAATTGATAATTTTTTTCCGTGTTTATGATCAGTTTCTAACGTAGTAACGTGAAATTGCTACCATTCGGGTAGGATTGAATTTTTTCACCGCCCATATTATGGCTAATGCTTTTTCCTCATTTGTGGCATATTTGACTTCTGTTGAGTTGAGTGTTCTTGATGCAACTTTTTGAGTAATGATGTGTCCCAAGGATTCTGTCTCTTTTTTTCAATTCACACTTATCAATTTGTATTTTAAGGTTGAGAGTCGTTTGAAAAACGTATCTAGATTATATAAGTGGAATTTTAGATTTTCACCCATCTAGATAAACATGACAGATTTTGCCGATAAATCCTTAGAACACACGGTTAATGGCACGTTGAAATGGGGCTAGGCCGTTTTTGGCTGGGCCAAATAGCAATTAAATATCTGATCTGCTGTATATCCTTGCTCTTCTATTATTTGCGCTAGATCTTTAGGACATTTTTTGGCAGCAACTTCATCTGCTGATGCAACTTCTCCGGTTATTTTTATGCTGTGTTTTTATGAAGTGATTCTTAAATCGCTCAAACCATCCCTTACTCCCTAAAAATGCTATTGGTTCTGCTGTAGATGTTGCGGGTCCATCGGATGATTGAACTTTAAGTTGATTAAAAACTGTCAATGCTTTTTGACGTATAACGTTACTATCTAATGGTATCAGCTTTTGAGTTTTGTCTTTTATCCAAATCATTAGCACCTTTTCCATCTTTACCATAACTTCATCTCGTGTACGTGACGTTTTTGAAGAACTTATAGAAGATGTACTTTCAACACTTTTTCTGCTTGTTGCTTCATTTTTTTTTTATTGTCCGTATAGTTGCTTCATTGTAATTTAAAGCTTTAGAAACAGCTGTTGTACTATCTCTTTTTTCAGCCTATCTAAAATTTCTATATTCTGGCCCAAAGAAATTGAGACGACTCTTTTATTTTGTTTATCCATAGATTATTGGTTCCAAGCTTTGTATAAATCGTAATTTAACCTTTTGTGGACTAAACTATGTAAACTATTAAATCTTATTCATTTAAATTAATACAATTTATTTATTTACCAAGTCTTACCAGTCTTACAAGCACCGTTGGATGTAACAAAAAAAAACGATTTATGTTTCAGATTAATTAAAGATTTTGTAATAAGTTATAAACTGTAAAAGCAATGCTCAAATGCAGAATGTTAAAAATATAAATGATATGTTACTTTTTCTCATCGACACTTCTAACGGTATTCAATAATTTTTTTATACAAAATTTATTTACACCGGGTGGTTTACTTAACATTATTTTTGAATATATCTGCGTTTTCGATTTAATTTCGTTTTCCAACTCAAATGGACCACCCGGTATTTAAAAAAAAATAGAATAAAACAAAATTGTAGGTTGCTTTTGGAAACTGTATATATACAGTTTTCGTAAAATCTAAAAGAGAACAAAAACGGGTTAAACGAACCTTCTGGACCGTGTTAAAACGGAACCTTGTTAAGCGAAACGTGTTATCAGAGAATTGGTTACAATTTATCCACCGCGAGTTAGTGTAATGCGAGTATCGTGTTAAGCGAGGGATACCTATATATATATATATATATATATATATATATATATATATATATATATATATATATATATATATATATATATATAATAATTATTTAAATAATTAATAATTAATACAGGTCAAAGATTTATTAACCAATTTTAAGGCAGTTAAGGCAGTTAAAACTTACGAGTTTCACTCAAATTATAAATAACATTGTTTTAGTTTTTGGGGCTGATCCACTGATTTGATTTAGAAGCTTGTTATGAGCATATAAAACAATTCACTTAGAATTTGAAGATCATAGTTGATTTAAATCAAACTAACAGCACTCGAATGCTTATAGGACAATCAATGCATTTACCCATGAAATTTTGATTTAAAATTGAATTTATGTAAACTAAAAATTTATTTGGTTACAATATAGACCTGTGAGGGACTCACAATATAGACTTGTGGTACCTGTCAAAAAAATTAGATTTTTGTCTCCAATAAAACACGGAAGTACAGGTTACATTTTTTTTGTCGGTGTAGTGGAGCATAAATTTATTTTGACATTTCACAATACATATTTTTTCAGTGTCAATTTTTTGTAATTAAAATATCTTCTTAAAAATCATAATTTTAGTTTAATTAGTTTATGACAAATGGCGTGGGGTCTACAATACCAAAATCGAGGAATTTTACAATACAATGCAATACAATGTACAATACAATACAATACAATGCCCGTTATAATTGGCAAGATTAAATTTACGAATGACAGATATAAAAATAGAGAATTGAAATTTATTTTTTTGTTGGTGTTGAACAAATCTCGCTAAAAATCGAAAATTTATAAAATTGATTTTTTGACACCAATAATACAACATAATCTGTCGTAGATCAAATCTAGACAAAAAAAAATCAATCTTTTTGGCACCAATAAAAACGACATTAAATTATTTGAATACAAAAAAAATGTCCAAAAACGTCAAAGTGATTTTAGACAATGAAAAATAATATTCAGCAACATTTAACCGCTGACTATTTCATTTTACAGTGTACCAATTTAGCGTTTTGTGATATGAAATAGTTAGTTTGTTTAAACTTTATTTTTGTTTAAACTTTTTCATATAACGCTGAATGAAAAATGTACTAGATTTTAAAGTCCGCGAAATACATTATAAATGTACTAGTTTATACTAAAAGTACGAGAATCCCAGTAAATATATTATCCAATTTAGATTGTCATAATTTTGTCAAAACAAACGTTTAGTTCCTTCGTTCATGTTGTGTTTGATCCGATCCGAACCGGAATTAAATATTAAATAAATTGTAATTTTAAAATATATTCGATAATTAAAGATAGAAAGAATTACGTTGATAGAATTAATCATTTCGAAAAATGATGGAAACTCGCGTGTCGATTGATCAAATTGACAAACTAGCAAAATTAGAAAAAAATTTTAACCGCAGAGGAAATTAAAAAATCAATCGAGCGATAATTAAACGATATCTTATGCAAAATGAGCAATGTTCAATTTTTAATTTTTTGTCCTACTATAAAATCAAAACGATTATAAATTATGTCTATAAGATAAATTGTGTACATCGCCTTTAGTTTTATTCAGTTGGATTTTTCCGAATGGCACTGAATATGTGATACACCACGAAATTAAAAACTTTAATGAATTTCGGGTAAGTTGACATTTTTAAATTTAAAAGGTTTAAATTTTTGGCGTTTCAATCAAATTTATGTTGCATAAACGTTCTACACGGCCATTTCGTCTATCTGTAATATTGATGTTGCAGTTTTGAGCTAAGCGATTTTTTGCAATGGTGCAAACGATTTTTGACTTTTTGGTTTACTCTTCGTGATTCTCATGTTTAATAAGATGGACCACTTCTTAATTGCTTCCGTTTCTCTTCCTCCCGTTACCGGTCGTATAGTGATGAATAAGGTGTTTACCTAACACACCGTGGTCCTGAGTGGGACTGACCTACAACGATCATTTGCAATGAAATTGGCTGAACGATTTTGCAAAAGATTTCAGTAAAGGGCCTGCAACTCTTAATTTTTTTATCTCCTTATAAGAAATAATGATTTTTCTACGGGTTTGATATTCGTAAGCATAATATAGCAGTAAATGTTTCTAATAAATCAAAGTCAATACGAAATGTTATTGGTTGATTGGTTTAGTTTTATTTAAATGCATTTGAAGCCATTTAAGGAACAAAATAATTTTCATACATTTTTAAAGTCTGACTTAAATCTACGGCTTGCAGAAATTATATGATATTAGTTTATTATATTACAAACTAATTAATTTATCATTTCAGATGAAAACTAATTCAATTTATTACAGCCTACGGCTAAGAGCGGTTATTTCATTAATATAATTTGCTTTTAGGAAACGTTTGCTGATACACCTGAATAGGGCACACTGCAGTTGATGATAAAAAATGAAAAATTGCAGAGCAGTTCGTCAAAATTGTGATTGTCTTGTGCTAACATTAGTTGAATATTGGCTTCCGGAAAACCGGGTCAAATCTGTCATTACTAACATGCCCTTCCTTTCCTTACACCACAAAAAAAACACTAACTATCGATCGCTTAGGTGTCTGCAACCGGGTCGAGTCTATCACAACTAACATTCCTTCCATTCCTTCGGTTTTGTTATATGTAACACGGGTGTACGGTGGTGCCCGGCATTCCGGGAGTTCCTGGTTCGTCCTTGGCCGTACACTCCAATCAATCAATCAATCAATTTTTAAAGTCTGACTTAAATACTTCTTTGATTAAATCACTTCCCTCAGCTTTCCTTTTGAATATCGATTTTGTTGTAGGTACCAACTTATGCTTTCGTTGCAAAAAAATTAGAAATCCATGTGCATCGATATTCAGTTCTCTTTGTTATTAAATTTTTAGGTGATCTTCTATGAAATTTAACATATTATATGGAACTTGGTTGCACTTTTTGGTTATGATTTTTTCTATTCCTTTTTCTTAATTTATTATCGTTTTTTTTTTTGTTCTCGATTCTCAAGAATCCATAACTTCCGTGAAATGGGATCGGTAAAATCTAAAATTTCAATGAAACGTCTCGCGTTAATTGTTTGGAAGCACCCTTCAAAATATTAAGAATGACGCTCAAAATTGCCTAATAATTATAGAGAATCCAACAGTCGGGTACTCGATTATAGATTTTACAATTACATACTAGGGCCAATTTTAATGAAGTTATGTTAATTGCGTTTGAAAACAAATTTGGCCAACATGGGTTAAACAACGAATCTGGTCTTGATTCGCTAGAACCCATTCGTGAAAATATTTTACTACTAGTTAATTGAAATGGTACAAGCAGACCATTCAAATTTGACAAATAAATAGCTGGCAGAAATAGATGAAGATTTACGAAAATCGATTATAACAGATCGAGAAATGAACTAAAAGTTGCTCTGTCGTATTTTAAAAGTGGCGTAACAATATTGCAATATAATGGTAAAATATCTTTACCGTTGTATTAATATTCGTAGCATCAAGCAGCTTTAGAAAATAATTAAAACAGAAGCCCAGAAAGACGACTATAAATACATTTTTGATGGAAACTTCATCAAACCAACGGCTATTGAACCAATCGTATATGTAACAAACCTAGCTCCAGTATAATATGATCAAGCTACTACAGACATAGTCACTAGCTCAAACTCTAAAATAATAATTCTATATACTGAATTTCAGTTTCCACGATGGCTCGTAAATCATGGGGTACTCGGTTACATATGGGAAATGTTTACAAAAACACTCAAAAATCAAAATTTCGAATAATTTAGAATTAATTTGGATTCTGAAGTAGCTTAAGTTGACGATTCTTAAATTCTCAAGGAAGAGAGCAAAAATTTGATCTGCACAATTTTCTGAGACCTTGCTAATCAAACTATATTTTGCTAAGTATTGGTTAATATTGATAAATTCATTTAATAAACTTTTCATTTACTTCCAAAATCTAATTTACGCTTTTTAAAAAGAGCTTTCTTAGCCAAATAGATCCTTTTATCTAAAACTAAAATTCCTAAAAAAAATTTAATTTTCTTGTGGAAATTAGTTTTTAAAATTGATTACTGCGGTGTTCAAAATTGTCTTGTCGAAAGAATTTTTGACAAATCTTTATTCGATAGTCCAGAACTTCTATATAACATGTGTATCTTGTCTAGGAGTATGGAAAGCTCCCTCGAAGATAACTTTATGTTCTCAAAAATCATTTTATTATACTATCTGATACAACTGTTAAGCTGATCAGATGCTTTAGAATCATAATTTGTATGGCATAGATCACAATTCTTATTAACATCACTGTAAACAGAAAAAATTGCCAGATGTAATTTTACATTCGACGATTAAATTACAATGAGTGTTTAGGTTATTTGATTTTATTTCGTCCGGATTGTTAGGTTCTCGATGGGATTTAACTTAACTATCAAAATTTAAGTAATTGATTTACTCTTGCAGTGCCATTGTCTAAAATCGATCTTAATTTAGTTCGGACATCTTTCTTTTATAGTACCCATCCAAACTACTTGTTAAATGAAAACCTGGAAGTAACTTATCATTTTTTCAGTAACTATCTCTGACTATCCAATCTCTGAAAGATTGATTTTGGTTTGAAGGTTATAAGCTTTAGATTTGGGTTAATGTTAATACTCGTTTCATAGCTCCCTATCGTTACTATGCTTCCCTTTCCTATGCCTCTTAGAACTACTTTTTTTTCATTCGTATGCCCATTTCCTTTGGTAAATTATTTATTTTTACTATGTATACCGAGGCACTTAAATCGATTAAAAAATTCTTTACTGTGGGTATAAAAATTCCCGATACTTAAGCTTATCGTATCGTTGGTGAGTTTTCTTTTCGAGATCAGCTTAGTTTCGTGCTCTTTCAACTCTGTTGTTTCCGATGTTATAGCTTGATATTCGACGTTCTGTTCTACCTTCTTGTTTTTCATTAACAATCTCACTACACCTTGTTTTTGTGTGCACCTATGCTACTATTTCATATTTACCGATTGGTGGCCATATTTCTTCTAAATTTTATTTTCTCTGGTGATGAGGATGCTTTACTTCTTTCTTTGAAAAGTTCACTGTTTGATGATTTTTCCTTTAAAAATATTGTGCTGGAAATTATCTCTTCTGCACTTAACTCTGTCTCCTGCAATGCAGGAGGGATGACTTGAGTTTTTTTCTAATTGTGAATGCCTTTAATATTTTCATACGCCGGTTTTGTAGTGTTAATTCCCGTTCTCGCCACACTTTCGACGGCTCCTATGCTATGGTGCGTCGGATTCGCTGCGATGGCTTTTGTTCGCGCCAAACCTTTGATGGCTTACGTCGGACTTTTTCCTACGGCTTTTATTTTATTGTGTATCGGCCTTTCTGCGATGGTTCTTATATTATTTTGAGCCGGTATTGCGATGGATTTTACACTATTTTTCGTCGGACTTGCTGCGACGGGTTTTATACTATTTTACGTCGGACTTGCTGTGACGGCTTTTACATGGGCTTGATGATTGTTCTGTTTGCATGGTGTCAATATCTTAATTTCTAAGGCGGGACTCGCTCGTGACAGGCCTACATCATCTGTTCGGCGAGTCCAGACTCTTTTCCCGGATCCATGTTTGTTTCAACTTGGCAATAATTCCATACTTGTTCTCAATTTTCCAGCATTTCGTCTTGAACGTAATTGAGACGTGATGGGAATGCCTGGTATTGTTTCGGATTCGGAAAATGGCTATTCAGTTTACCCCAGTCCCTTGCTTTTTGTGTTTGGTGTTGCATTGTGAAATTTTGCTGATTCTGATAGTGTGGTCTCTCTGTTCTTTATCAGTCGTATGGTATCCGTTGGTTACTGTCTGTTGCTTTTACTTCCTGGTTAAATGGTTCCCGCTGAAATGTTGAATTTGGCTGGCTGTGATATTGTTGGTAAAATGGTTAATTCTGTCTCCGGAATACTGGCTTATTGCCTTGTGCCCTTTTGTCTCTGTACTGTGTAAATTAGTCCTGTCCTCTGATGCTCTTTTGCCTCATCTTGCATTCTGCAATGAAATGCCCACTCTTCTTGCAGAAGTGACAAACTGGTACTCGTTGAGGAACGAATTCAACAATAATAGTGGAACCCATGCAGCTTCAGAAGAGAATGGATCTCTAATGACCTCGATAACTATGAGCAGATTATTTTTGAATAGTGAATTGGTGCAAGAACTTTTGGCCTAATGCTGATTGTTTCATTTTTAACACAGGCTCATGAGCGTTTTGTAGATGTTTTGAAATAATTGAAGTTAAGGTGATTATATTTGTATTTTCGATTTAATGAAATTGATAAGTTCACATTTACGAGCGAGTTTGGCTTTTTGGTGCAGATCCATAAATTTTGACGATAATGCGTTTACTATCTGATAGTCGGCAGTTGACTGCGGTATATTAGATACATCTGTAGGCTTACTGCTAGATCACTGAATACACCTCCGTTTCTTTTTATCTCTCTTCATTTCCAGGTAACCCACATAATGAAATTTAATCAGCAATTATTTCACTGTTTTAGTTTATGGAGTCAAGGCCTCGATAAAAGCAACTACAAATATAATTGTTTACCCAAATCGTTTCATTGGTTTGATCCAGCTTTCAGTGATGTATTTCGAACGCATCTGAGATAGCGGAGTTATGATAGAAACGACTACTGCCGAAATAAAGCAACTATTTAAGGACATAAGTGCGAGTTTATCGGTTAATTTGGTTTTTCATAATATTCCACTAATTAGCTAAGTATTGTAAACTTATAACATGTCTAAAACTTAAAAGTATTAAATTCATCATTGATTGATTGATTGATTGATTGATTTTGAATGTACTGCCAAGCATTAAGCAGGATATCCCGGAAAGCGCCGGGCCCACAGTACACCCGTTTTTACATATACTTGGAAGGATGTGGAAGGATACTAGTTAAATTATTGAGATCGACCCGGTTACAGACACCTTGGCGGCCAATAGTTAGTAAATTTTTGGGTTAGGGAAAGGAAAAGTATGTTAATTATGATATAATTGGTCCGATTTCCCGGTAGCCAATATTCAAACTACTGTTAGTGTAAGACAATCACATTTTTGTTGTACTGCTCTGCATTCTGCCATCTCTTATCAGCAACTCCAGTGTGCCACCATTTATCTGTAATCTGCAGAGGATTCCTGAAAACAAAATCTATTAATGAACTAATTGATCTTAGCCATAGGCTGTAAGAAATAGAATTATTTTTTAATTTAAAAATTCAAATTAATTAATTATTTTTTAATCTAAAATTACAAATTAATTAATTATTAATATAATAACATAAATAATATAATTACTACAAGCCATATGCTGTAATAAATTGGATTAGTTTTTACCTGAAATTTACAATTAATTAATTTTTTACATTTATAAAAATAGGAAATTATAAAAATTATAAAATAATATAAATTAGATTTTATAAAATTTGATTGAACATTAAAAATCAATTGAATTAACCGCTTTACGACAAATACTTCATATAATCACCGAAAATCTAATTTTTATACCTTATAAATATAAATTTACCTTATAATATAAAAAAATAATATAATAATATAGTTGTAATAATACAGATACAAACTGCCACATAAATTTGGTGATGTACCAAATTTGAAGATCCAAAATCCTAAAGTGCCTAAAGAGCGTAAAAAAAATACAATGACCCTCTGAGTACAGGAAAATCTGTTCTAAGTGAGATAATCAGTATGTAAGAGAACTAAAAATTAGTCTCAAACTGTACACAGATGGCTTTGTGATGTGAAGCGAATATAAAAAGAAGCCATTTATAAGCTTGAAGAATATACAACCAAATAAACTTTGTTCGTACCTATTTAGTGAAACCTGCTGAGTTCTGGCGGATAATATTATGAAACAACGAATCGTTCTTTTCTTTAGATGGAAGCTACGTAAAAAATATTTTTATTCGACACCTCAATAAAGAGACTTTCGTAACATAACAATGCCAACTCGGCACATCGGAGAAGGTGAAGTAATGGTTTGGGGTGTTTTAGCTATAATGGCACAGAAGATCTCACAATGCTGCTGGGAAAAGTTACTTCAAGCACATATTTGGAGGCCCTTAATAAATATGCAATGTCTTCCGGGTGAAAATTGACAAGAACAGACCTCCCACTACTGCAAGGCAATGCTCCAGTCTACAAAAGCAAATTTACAACCAAACTTCCTAAAGATTTGGATCAAGCAACTATAGACTGACCATAAATACTCGATCTCAATCCCATAGAGACCCCACCAACTTAAACAAAAATAACAACAACCTCAACAACACTGCAACTATGCTATGCAACAAAATCATTTAATCCCATTGACCACCCTGTCATCCACATTCCAACCATCCATACTCTGTGACTCCACTCCTCATGCAACAATAGAACACAACTCCACATTCCGTGCAGCGGACAAATGAAAGTGAAACCGGCCGACTCTCCACATTTGTTGTACATTCACACTTCTCTGCGTTTGGGCAATATACAAATCGAAACAAAACGCATCATCCGTTCTATTTTATACTGCGCTCATTGGCTATGGCAGCAAAACCGTGAAAGTCAAAAATACATACCTCTCTTGTGGACCAAAAGCGGACTATTGCCAACAACCACCAAATGTATATTTCTTGTTCACTCTAATATAATAAGATAACCACACAATTATATAATAATATGATAATACAAAAATACAGAAATTCAGCAATATATCTAATATAAAAACATAAAATATACAAAAATATAACAATACTGAAGCACAATAACAAAATAATATAACAATACTACATACAAATTCTAAAATTAACAACAATGAAATGACACAGCAATAAAACAATACAACCAGAAACCAATACAACAAAGTAAGGCATCCGCGTAACAGGTACAATATACTGAAAATATCAAACCTTACCACCCATTCGCAACACCAATACTCACCCACCTCCAAAACCAGACTGGATTGCACTGCAGTACCAAGCTCCCGGGCCACATCGGGACAACTCCCACTGCACCCTCACACAAAACAAACAATAATGAAAGAAAACATATCACTCCAACACAACCACACACTTGCAACGGCCCGAGCAGGCACATACACACAAATACAAGAACAACCATGCACATGTTTAAACGCACACATCCGAATCCAACAATCACACGGCGCAAAAAACACAACTCCAAACCATCCGCAACCACCACCTCTAAGAGTACCAGCAAGATCCCAAAAATTCAACCCTTAACCAAGAAATCCAATAAACTATCCTCACACAGACCGATTATCTCGAACACAAACAAGACCACCAACACCTCACCTCACGAAAGACCACAGCTCTTAAGATCACCCTCAGTGGATGCGGAACCATTGATTGGGCCATTATGTTTCCATTTAGGAGCACGCACACATGCATAAATGTCCGAATTCACCCATTCACACAACCGCCCTACCTCAACATGCGGGGGAACACCCCTCTGAAAAAAAAAATCCAAAACACCAATCCAACCTGGAATCACCAACGAAATCTCCTAACCAACACCGCCTACAACCGTCTGAAAGAAAACACACACACGTAACACATCATACCTATCTGATTAAAACTACAATCAGTCCATTCAAACTCTAATGCAAGTCGACGAAAAATCGGCCACCAATCAATGAAAGCCCGACAGCCAAGCCGCAATTACACTGAAAAACACAAATCGCACTAGTGAGACCCCACCAAATGAACACACAAGTACGTATGATACATAACGGGTGGGCTATTTAAAAGTTTAAACCTAAAAATGCAACAAAACAAAAACGGTTCGAAACCTTGCCAAATCCATCCTCCTGCCGCGAAGTACAACCGCTCCGATCAGAGACGGAACATTATTTCACTCATTCGGCCACCGCGGCCGGCCCCACAGCACTCCACTCGATCGGACCAATCCTCGAGCACTCCTTGAAACTCATTTTCATCTTGGTGGGTACGTTAATAAGCAAAATTGCCGAATTTTGGGGCTCAGAAAACCCACACGTAGTCTTACAGAAGCCAATGCACTCATTACAATTGACTGTTTAGTGAGGCTTGTGGAGCGGAGGCATCATTGGCCCATATTTCTTTGAAAATAAGGACGACGCAACCATTACCGATAACCGATTTTTGCGCCCGCTCTTCGTGGGATTGATGTGCACGATGTTTGGTTTCAACAGGATGGTGCAACTTACCACACATCGCATGCCACAATCGATTTATTGCGTCAAACGTTTGATGGCCGTTTAATTAGCAGAAATGGTGATGTCAATTGGCCGGCAAGAAGCTGCGATTTAACACCATTGAACTATTTTCTGTGGGGCACCGTTAAAGACAAGTGATATGCCGACAAACCAGAGACAATTGAGCATTTGAAGGCCAACATTCGTGATGTCATCGCCGAGATACGACCCCATATACTCGAAAAAGTGATCGAAAAATTGGTCCGAACGGACCACGGGGCACCGTGAGGCCAGCCGCAGCAGCCTATACCATTGATACAGCCTCGTGTATTTTAACCTTCCTCTCCCCAGCAACGCTGGTCGCACCGAGCACATTTCAGGAGCAAGAACCCCCACTATTACACCTCTACAAACAAAGAAACAATCAAGAAACCAACCGATTCATTGAAGTCAAATATAATAAGAAATCCAATAAATATAAATTAATAATAAAAAAACCAACAACATAACATCTTAAAATTAAATCCTACCGAATGTAGATAGCCCAACAACAACAAAAACCAATCTTTACAACTCCAATAAGAAACAACGATCATATCACACTCCAAATTAATAATCAATACAAAAACCAAACACGCATCCACTTTACCCCGCAAACGAAAGATACCAAATTCAACATACAAACTCACACGAAAAACCGATCACTCTATTACAACAACACAGGTATGGAGAAAAAAAACATTTTCAATACCGAAAACACTCTCCTACATTAGATCCAAATATAACCCGTACATATATATAACAATTTATACAAAATTCATTGATACACAAATATAATAATATGTAGATGTATTTACAAAAATAAAAAGCGAGTTAAACAAACGGGACCTATGTATTCAGATTTCAAATACATGTGAGACATTCAGAACCATCCAGATACATTATATATTACACTATACACTTAAAAGAAAATTAAAAAATGCTCCAACAAAAAACACAAAATACACTAAAATTTACCAAAAACAACAAATCAAATATATTTCCTTCATGCTAAATTCAATAAAATAAAATAAAATAAAACCAACACAAATGTTCAAATACCAACATTTCCCCTGCAGTACGAATTAGTATAACTTTTATTTACTTTCGTTATATACTTATTATGTACTTTGAAAAATAAAATAAAAAACGACTACGAATGATGAGACAAAGACCATAGTAAAATTATATAATTAATTAATAAAATTCGTGTTTCAGCGAGCCTTCGTGGCCCGTTTACACAACTATGCCGGTCTTGGCGAGCCTTAATGACTCGTATTTGCACACCTGAGTTGGCTTTGATTGGTACCTGTACTCTGGGAAAACGACAGAGTTCACAATCCACTTTATAGCACACACACACGCACAACACTACTCGAAACCAAAAAAAAAAATTAACTTAATAAAAAAAAAAATAAATTTGAAAAATGAAGAGAACGGAAAAAACACGTCCGTTCTCTTCAACGATCATTGATCGACCCTTAAAAGTATTAAATTCATCATTGATAAAAAATAACAACAAAAAAAATGTAATCATCTTAATTCGCGGCGAAAATTTTTATTTCCTATTTAATTTAAAAATCACCTGGTATCATCACCCAAATCTATTATTTAAATTAAAAAAGTTTCAATTATAATTTAATAAATAAATTAGTTTTTTATCGTATTAGTCGGCAAAACATAAAATGTTCTAAATAAAATTATGTTATAAGATGAGCCTATAATTTGTTCATGACATAATTTTATTTTTTTTAAATTCCAAAAATTTAGAATTTTTTAAATAGAACATTTCCTTTAAAATAATAAAACCGTATATATTTTCTTATAAATTGATACTGTTCTAGGATGTTTTTTGAAGAAATAATATTTATTTTTATTTTTGCTTTTCCTCATCCTCATGGGCATTTACTATATTTTCCTATTTAAGTGAATATACAAAATGAATGATAAAACGTATATAGAAAAACAAAGGACTTCTCCACGAGCGATAGTATGATTCGGGAGAAGACCTCTATAACGTTATATAAATTTAAAAAAAAAAAAAAAAGGAATTGGCTTTCTATTTATTTAATGTACGCTCCTTTCCATTCTATAAATTAAAAATTACTTTACTTATTAACATTTTTTTGTTTTCGTTTTGCTTTTCCGCCGACGACTTTTCCCCGAGAAAAATGTGTGGCATAATTATAATTTAGCCAGTGAATGTGCGCGGCATATATATGTACATATCTATACACAAGAGTGAGAATAAATTGGATTTTTATGAGGAACAATTTATTTTCCGCTGACAATAATTTTTTATTTTTTATTTTTGGCTCGGTATCTTTACAGAAAAAGGTAATTACAAGAAAAAAAAGAAGTAAAACCTACCTGTCCGCATTGTATCAAATTAAATTTTTATAAAAATTAAAGGTTTTCTCGTTTTTGTGTACTACAATAATTAAAAAAGATTCGTATATATTTTAAAAGGTTTTCTTTTTTTGTGTATACTATAAATGTATTGTAAGATGAAAAAAGGCAACCAGGGAGGTGTATATATTTCTATTTATATAAATAGGTTTTTCCAGAAATACTGTATCCTAGAAATTTTTTTAATTAGATATCGACGATAATTAGAGAAACTAAACATATTTCATCACAACATGATTTGATTTAAAATTCAAATACTTTATTAAAATTTTAATTTTGTTTAAACTATTTACATTAATTAAGATTACAGAATACTTGCTTTTCTTCTTTATAATTTAATTAATGTATAATTGGTTTTTGTGTTTTGCTAAGATGTTTTATAATATTTTAGATAAAGTAAATTATAATTAATTTTTTTAAAAATAATTTATATTTGTGGAAAAGTTAAATTTAAAAAAAAAAATAAACTTAAACTTATGTTTTAAGAACTAACATAATTTATAATGTTTCGGTTATGTCTGTATAATTATAGTAATTATATAAAAACGTTTTTTACAAATTATCGCAGGCCCATACCGATTCAAAACAATAAGGTTTAATCGCTTTCGATGGCGAGCATCGGCTCGCAGAAAGTGACCGAGCCAGCGTTCTCGGTGTACTTTTACTTCATGACCGAAATCAGGAGTTTTCATCAAATTGTTGATCTCGTTGTTGAAGAGAAAACAGTAAGTGTGATTTTCTGTCTGTCTGAGAAGGCTTCACACGCTGTCCGAATGTGGTGTGATGTTGTTATGTCCCATTCTCGGCGAAAAGCGATCTTTAAAGCGTCGATCTTCTCAAATTTCTTAGTTAATACTTTGGCCTGCAGAATGGACAATATGGAAAAAGTCCTTTGATTTTAAGTCTAGGAATATGGAGGCCATTGTTGTGAAGAAATGAAGCTGGTAACTTTTTGTTGTAAAAACCTTGTGTTTTACGGGCTTTTTGGGATGGTTCCAAGCCTTCTTAAAATGTTCAATGGTTTCTACCGAATTGTTTACTTGCCCAAGGTTTTTAAACAATATAACAGACTGACGTTTATCAAAAATGAGCGCGGTTTTGTGCTGCTTAGTTGCTACAGCAGCGTGAAATTGGTAACACTTCGAGTGCCGACCCCTGTATGGATTTGAGCTTGAAGGGTTTAGCCCGAAATTTCTAAGAAACTTCGAAAATTTCTTGTATTAGCACCTTGAAGCTTGTTTCAAATTATACAGACTTTTGCGAAGCTTACTAATTTTTCCCGAACCGCATCATTATAGTCATTATAATCTTTGGATTGTACCATCCTTTTTAATTTAATTTTAAATATCCAGTGATTATTAATTTATTTCTTGTCATTTGGCAAATCGACCAGTTCCCATGTTTCATGTTGCCCAAAGCATTCTATTCCTCTTTCATGGCTTACATCTATTTGTCCCAATATTGAAAACTTATTGCTTCTTCGGAATACTTTGGTTCAATACAATTTGCGATGAATGCAAAATTTACTTACGCCGAAGCAATGTTCGGGACTTAAGTGCTACTTCCCAATCTATTTTAAAATGTGTTATATTATTGGTTGACTTCACCCAGCATTTTCATCTTCCTCTCAAACTCAATCGTCATCGTGATCATTGATCTCTGCTTTGGTTATTGATGTCACAACTCTCATGAATCGAAAATCTTAAGTATCGTCTGCATACCCAACAAAAATCCCCCTTTCTTGTATCTTCTGGTTTATTATTGAAGAGTTTATTATTATTTAAGGGCTATAGACTTTTTTGTGTCTATGCCACGTCTCCGTATGACGGCCACCTAAACCCATTATTGAAGACAATAAAATTTATGTCATCGAAACCATATGTCATAATTGACTCTCCATTGCCAACCTTAACAAATTTGGGCAAATGGAACTTCTTAAATTTTGTGAATCATTTATTATCGTTGGTCATATGCTTACTAGATCCAGAATCAAAACCATTCAACTGAATCATTGACTGTCTCATCGATTTTAGAAATTAAATCGTTGACATTTGAAACATCCTTCACACCGTTCATCTGACTTTTTTTTATCTCTTAAAAGATACCACAACCATTAAAATCAAAATTTGTCTGTCTGTCATTAGTACCTTTTGTAAACGCGTTAAATAAAAAATACCAGAAAGAGACAGTAAATATTAAGAGACGGCAATACCCAATTATGATAATTTTATATGCAATCGCCATAAATGAAAATTACGATAATTTTTGTGTCTGTTTACGATATAAGTCTGCGTCTTAAAAGTACAAAATTAAACTGTTTGCTCTGTTGGTTTGTTTGGTTCCTTCGGTTGCATACGTCAAATTTCCATTGCTGGCCCCTGCCGTATCAACAATCCGACTCCATTGGATTCGATCTCGAGCTTGCTCTTCGTATTGTTCTAGACAACCCGAGGAAGGCAAGTCCTCCTCTACTCCCTCCACGCCTGCCAAATGGCATTTCTCCTCTCAAAGATCGCTGCAATATGCGTTTAGCATCGATTCGCAGAACCTGACCAAGCCAGCGTACTCGGTGTCCTTTTATTTCATGTACGAATAGAACTCGATAAGTGTCGTCATCCTTGCAGAATTTAAGTCACGTAGGCTCGACGATATTAACCGATAAAGAAGTTCCCAAATTTTAATTTTTCAAGTCTAAAAACAAGAATATTCTTATTAAGAGAGAAATGTAAGAACGGAGAGATAAATCAGTGGTTTCGCTTTTAAGGCAGCTGAATAACCCACGAGGCTGTTGGCACTGTTTAGTGCCAAAAACTGAATTGATAAAAGTTTCCAAAAACATCTCGAATTATTGAGGAGGCCAGCCCAATCGGTAACGAGGATTTTGATGTGCAACCAGTTATTTAGAAGTTCAACCTCTTACTGAATAATCATAATTGCAAAAACTGGAATTGAAGAGGATAAAAATTGGGATACTTTGGGAAATCAACATGGTCATCTTTCCGAAACGGTGCAGCGGTATCAGAGATATATTTGAAGATCTACCGTTTGTTTTTTATTTTTATTTTTATTTATTTAATTATATTCACTGGAATTCTCGAGTTTTATTAGCATTTCTGTTGTCATTTGACCCCAGATATTTTTTACTGCAGCAAAACCTTTATTTGTCTGCCTTCTAATTCCTTCCGACATTTGACAAAATAATGTTTCGATTTGTTTTTTTTTTCGTAACTGAAATAAATTATCCAGAACTCCACAGGCTTTGAAAATTTAAAATTCTGGACTGTTAAAAATTATCCTTATTCCACCAAAAAAATATCTTATCAAGAAGCATTTTATGCAATTTACTAAATGCATCAAAGAAGGACATTTTGTAGTCAAATTTTCGTTTGCGGCATTCATGATCCAGACCCCAAGGTTCTGGCTATCCATAAATTCACTAATTATCGTAATTCAAGTCCAGTTAATTTTATTTTATTAATGAATTTCAATTCAAATTATTATTTTCCGTATTACTGTGTTCTAAAACCAAGGAAATATTTTGACAAAATTGCATAGCGGGAACGTCTAAAACAGCTGGCTATAGAATACAAAAATTTTAAGAAACGTGCTAGAAGTCCACTCAGAAACGTATATCAGAATCGACGAAAATGATTTAGTGAAAACCATTGGAATTTTTTTTCGAATCTAACCGAGGGTATATTATGATTCACTCGGTTTCCTGGCTCCGGTGGTTGTTTTTTGCCACCTCTATAAATGGTCTTTTGACCTTAGTACATTCGTATTTATAAGATATTTTAAGCCTTTTTTAAGGTTTTAATTTTAATTAGTCAAATTTCCCCTCCTCCGTATGGTATGCTCAGCAATGTTACCCTACGAACAACTAATAACCATGATCAAACAGGTAGAAGTAGTGCTAAATTCTTAGTGCCATCTATTGAAGCCATTTCAAAGAGTTTCAATGACTTAAATTATTTAACGCCTGGACATTTTCTGATTGGACATCCGCTCAATTTATTATCAATGCCATTTATTCGCCATTCGAAGCCTGAAAGCAAAACAATTTTTACGTAGTACATTTTGAAATCGTTGGTCAACAAATGATCTGCGATCACTTTAACAGCGTCACAAATGGCCCAAAACATCAAAAAAACTGTTTCAGGAATTTTACTTCTTAAAACAAAAACACCATTATTTTATATCTTTTACTAACAACTAGATAAATTTTCCAGCCTTTTAACTAAATGGCAAATCCCTATCGCTCTGGAGTTTGCTGAACGTATAGACTGCCACAATTAACATATTTATAGCCTTGGATACGTTTATTATTATTTACTTGTCTGATAATGCCTTACAACACTATCAGAGCGACAAAAAACTCATGATTCGATTTTAATTAAATTACTCTCACCTGAAAAAATATTATAGCTAAAAAAACCGAAAATCTGTTAACAGATTACGAGTAATCAATTTCAACTAAATTCATTTATACAGATTTTGCCATTAGTTTAGTTTATGTAAATAAAAAAAATAATTCCCACGCCTATAAAAAATTTGATTTTTTTAGAAGGATATTTTCAAGCTGACGACGTTTGGAATACTAAAATCGTATAAAAACCCCCCCGGAAAAACACAACAAAAAATATTAATAACCAATAAACCGATTACCCTAAAAAAAATAATTTTTCGAATCATGTCAAAATTTCCTTTTTTTTTTTGTTTTTTTTTTTTGTTTTTTTTTTTTTTGTATATGTTTTTCTCGCACACAGTTTGAATTTTATTCTAGCAAAATTGATAAGTCCCAGTAAATTATCACGGATTTTCCGTTCAAATTTTCACAAAAAAAAAAAAAAAAAAAAAATTGTACAACATGAAAATTATCCCCAACTGTATTATATGTATCCAATTTTATGTTCATTTTTTATTACATTTGTAATAAAAAAAAAAAAATTGAACCAAAATCGAATAAATAAATTTATCTAATTTTTATTTGTTGTATATAGTATGTATGGTACACACACTCGTATGAATAACAACAATAAAACAGCATACGAGGGAAAACATCTTCATATATTATAAATGTATACGTAAGAAGCGCAGTTTTATTAACTTTACATGTAATAAATATAATATTAAGACATCACATAAGGAATAACATACAAAATATGGTTAAAATATTAAAATTATTTTTTGGAGAGATTTATCCTTTTTTTACCAAATTAAATTGGATATATGTATATATACTTATACAATTTGGAAGGGAAGATGAGGATAAATCAATGCTGAACCATATTTTTATGTCATATTTAATATTTTTATTATCATGAATTATTATCGAACGAACTACTAAATACATAAAAGGTTAGCTACCTAAATATAAAATCGATCCTATCACATGTCATCATCACACACAAATAATTTTTGCCGATAACGTATTTATCTGTCTGTTTTGTACTATAGTGTATCTTAAAGACGCCAAAAAAGTTTTCCGCACATATATATCGAAAAAAAAACAATAAAATAAAAAAAAAAGTGAAAATCTTCCAAAACAAACATTTCATTTTTTTTATAGTATTTTCTTCAGTTTTCTTTAGTTTCGGGTTGTGAATATTCGAACAATGAAATATAAATAGTTTTTCACTTCGATGGTTAGTTCGAAAAAAAAAATACAAAAACATGGACTTAAATCTACAAATCTGTAAACTTTAAACCAAAACCAACACCAAATCATTAGCATAAACAGAAACTTTAAGAAATTGTAAATGTTCTTTTGTTGTTGTCGTCTTTTAACTTTAATAAGAGACAACAAAAAAATTATGTTGTACATACAAACATAAAAAAAATGAAATAAAATAGGAACCATTAGAATGTTATTAGGGTTGATGACTTGGCACATTTTATTTCATCCCAAAGCATTTATCCTCCCCCGAAATGACAAAGTACAATTTGATTGTTCGGTTGCTATTTTATTTTTAATGTTTATGTTGTAACATGGAATATGTTTTGTATACCAAAGAAGAAATAAATTAAACAGGTGACATGTTTTTATATATACATTAAGAGTCGTAAACTCTATATATATATATATGTATTAAGATATGCAATGGGATGATAGGACAACGTAGCAAATTATATAGAACTTAACTTTGTTAATCACTTAAAGATTACAAAATTAGCTGCTATAAAGTTGTGAAACAATATAAAGAAAATTGTATATTATTCTGAAGGTTTTTAGAATATTATAAAACTTTTATGAGCTTTCAAAAAATATTGCAATATTGTTTAAAGATAACATTTTGTATTGTGACAATTATTATGTTTAATCCACAACTAACTCTCAATTACGCTGACTTTTCTGTTCTGCTACATTCTTATAGTTATTATAGCACAGATCATAAACACTTTGTACAGATTAATATCTTCACCATACGTATTTTGCACAACAAAATGAAAATTTACTTTTTTTTATTCTTGTTTATGTGTTTTTTATGAAACAAAACATGTATAAAAAAATATCCACCTTTCTTTCTTACTAGACTACAAAATATGTAAGCAAAAAGAGTAAAACCATATCAAACCTTTTAACAAGCCATTAAAATTAAGATTAGCTATACATATAATTTTAACGGCCACCTATTAACAATTGTGTGAACTTAAAAAAGTGTAATTGCTGTAAACAGTACCATGCAATACTTATTTACAAAATATTATCTAATATGTTAGACGTATAGACAAATATGTTAAGATTTTTAATTTTTTCAAACCACCCTGATAAGTACCGAGCAATTGGCGCAGTGGTTAAAGCTGCGGTGTTTAGGACGCGAGGTACCGGGTTCGAATCCCAACGGGGGAGGGGTTGCAAAAGGGATTTTTCATCACTTGATTATGATCGGTGATGACGATGAACACAACTATGACCCCCCGTTTTAATTAACCGCGAAAGAGTTGGGAGAGCTTCGGCCCCAAAACAGATTGCATAGAAATAAACAAACAAACAAACAAACAAGTTCAGAGTTTTGACTTACAAGTTTTTGATGACATTTTTCTTCTATATTATGCTTTTTCCATGCCAACCTTCCGTCTAGAAATAAGCCTAAATATTTGACTTTGAAATACTGCAGAATAACGTTAACTTTTATCCAATTCTCAACTTTTTCAGATGCGTTTGCAATTACTTTGCAAATTTTGATATTATAGCTTAATTGGAAACAGGCTGAACTAAATGGATGTATCCAGCAAATATACAATCGGCTAAAGACGCTTGCTGGTGGAATTAATCCTCTATGCCAAACTTTATCTAATGATTGTGCCTTATCCGAAAAGACAGTAGTACAATATTCTTTTTACTGCATTGGCAGTCCAGTTCCAAATTGATAATCTGATACAATAGGTCGTTCTTCTAGTCGTGGTTTCGGTTTGTTTAGTAATATTTTTTCAAATATCTCTAAGGAATATGCTTATTATGCGATATGACGAGATTCATTTCATCTTTTTCTGAGTGTTTTTTCGGACTTATGCAGTTGTTTATTCGTTTTAAACTCCTTTACCAGCATTTTATAGTATTAAAATTCGAATCTCTCGCTATTTGGGTCTTGTACCTTGTTAAATTGTTCATGTTATGAGAGTGTGCCATTTAGATGATCGGCGAAAGCATTGTCTTTTTCTTCATCACTTTTCAACTAATTTTTGCTTTGGAGTCTAAAATAGGTAAACACAAGTTTTTTTTATTGCCAAGAATTGACCTAAACAATTTTAGACACCTTCATTTGCATATTCCCTTAGAGTTTTTCTCAGAGTTGAATTTGTTTGATTTGATTTCCATTTGAATATTGCTGGTCTTTGCTGTTGCTATTCCCTTCGGATTTTTTCTTTTCTTAGATTTTTCAAAAACCCCCTTTTACTTTTTTCACACATCACTGGTGTTGCTTTTCCTGCTTTTCCACTTCCAGAATATTTTTAAGATAAACTTCCCTACATCTATATTTCCTGGTGTGCTAAGAAGAATATCATGGTGGTAATTATCTTCGATTTGTCTACTATATTGGTCCTATCTAGTTTTTTGATTTGACAGACGTTTCAGTGCTTCTGTCCTTAGTAGATTAGTCCTTTCTGTCATTATTTTCAAACATTGTTCTTCCATAGTTTCAGCTTCCTAAGGTTTTTTTCCTTTTGAAGTCGTCAATCTTGAACTCGATCGTGTTGGATATTTTGTTGCTTGGAAATAATCTTTGTCATATTTCTCAAGTTTAAGGTCATATTTTGTTCAAGACTAACGCAGCTGTACCATTTGGATGCTTAGTTTCGTTTAACCTCAATTTTATATTGATCAAGGCCATTTGCATTTCATATTGATGTCCAGTAGGTTGTGGTGTGTCTATACTTTGACGCTTACACTAGACTCATCCGAGTTTTTTTGGAGGTATGTACCCCTAAATTATAAAATAAAAGTCCCAAGTATTATTATATCCGAAAAAAATTGGATATTTCGGACACTTTGATGAATTCATCTCCGACTTTTTTCCAAAATCATGTCCGAGTTACTTTCAGATTTACTGTGGAGAGGTGGTAAAAAATTTGGACATATGCGGAAAAAGTGAGGTTATGTTTTTGTTAAATGCGGGCGGGGCTTATTTCAAATATTTTGACTACTAAATTTGAATGTAAATAAAAACCATAAAATATTTTCATTTAAATTAATTTAATTATTATTAATAATTAACTTAAAAGGAACAATGAGTATTTAATTTATTCGGTACAGTTAAAAAAAAAATTAATAAATTCAAAATCTGTCAAACAGAATAAATAAATTAAATAGCTAAAATTAAAATAATTATTATTCTAATTAACATATAAATCTAAATTAAATAAAAAATGAAACTATGACTAAATTAATATAAATATAATGTTTTGGTTTGATAAAAAAAAATCCCATTGGAACTTGTCTAATGCACAATACCACAATCTGAAATGAAACATAATAACATTTATTTACTCCCGAAATTTGCTGGACTTAGAAATAAATCAATATTTACCTACAAAACTTGAAATTTCGGTATATTTTACAACAGAATTTATAAACATTAAAATTAAATTTTAAAACACAAAAATTCTTACAAATCAATGTAGCATAGAAAGTTAGAAATTTTAATTATTTTCCGCATATGTCCGATTTTTCGACCAAAATGCAGAAAAAATTTTGTAATAGAGTGATTTTTTTAGTTTTTTTATACTTGAACTGAATAAAACAATGTACTAGATTTTTAAAGTCCGCAAAATATAATTGTACTAGTTTATATAAAAAAATACGAGAATCCCAGTAAATTGTTTGCGCATTAATTTTGTTTGTCATAACAAAAGTTTAGTTCCTTTGTTCTTGTTGTGCTTTGTTTCGTTAAATTTTGTTGTATTCCGCCATTTAATACCGGTATTACGTACCGGTAATAAATATTACATAAATGGTAAATTTAAAATATATGCGATAATTTAAAAAAGAACTACGTAAAATAATTTCATGTAACGTTTTCAAAATCATTGCGAAATATGATGGAAACCTACATGAGTTTTCATTTGTCGATTTACCAAAAATTATAATGGAAATAGATCGTGTTGTCCGAAAGAGATAAAGTATTTAGTATACCATGTTATTATCATAGTTAGCTATGTTTTCCAAAGGAGGCAGCACGTTCAAAGTACCGATTATTGCCGAAAGACTTTTTTATACTGTTCTTTAAACATATAAAATATTTCGAATCAAACAGAAAACATAAAATATTACAAATCAACAAAATAGCTCAAAATACGACGGACAAAACCAATTGAATTTTTAATCAATCGAGAACCATGATGGTTTACCGTATAATAAGAATTTGTTTAATCCATTTGGATTTTTCTGAATGGTGCTGATTGCTGTATATGGTAACCATGAATTTCTATTAACATTTTTTAATTGATTTCTGGTAAGTTGAAATTTCTATATAAATACATAGTAAGTAAAAAGTCCGCTTTGAACCGATGTAATTTTTTTTTATCTCCTCTTCAAAGCCGTAGTGACCTTTTTTTGGGTTTGCTATTCGTAGGCATTAACGTTGTAGTATAATGTATTTCTATGCAGTTCTGAAATGCCATTTGTCTATACTAATGAAATTATCATTTCAAATAAAGCTAATTTTTGGGACAGATCTCTTGAACTTACTCTTTTGAGCCTTTTATGGCTACTACTCTGGTTAGGCTATCAGGGACTGGTTAAGTATTTATTATTCTACCCAATGCTCATTTTGATGATGTAACAGTAAATAATTAGTACCAACTGTCTTTGTTTTTGGCGTTACTCATTTTGTTCTTTTTTGTAGGTTTGCTAAATAGTGGACTATGATTGTTATCCGAATTGAATTTTTTTTCTCCAATTACATATACATATACATATACATATACATATACATATACATATACATATTTGAGATGCTGCTTATAGTATGTGATTTTACAATAGAAACAAACCGATTTGTGGCATTGAGATATGATTAGGTTAACATATGTTTTAGTTTCTCTCACAATTTATGGATCGTTGCTCAAAATAATTATCTCAAAGTATTCCTGGTTGCCTTTATATCCCTATTTGTGGATGCGTTACTTACACGAACGTAAAATATTCGTACTTGATTCATACTTAATAGGAGTAGAATTCGTACGATTCTTATTTAAAACCAGTATGAATCTTTTACTTTAAATATACGTATAAAGTATTCACAAATAGAGACCCAGCATCTGTAGAATTAAATATACACGATATATATTTCAGTTATCTTGAACAACTGGGATTTTCGACCCCAGAAAAAAAAGTTCATGGTTTAAACACAAAAAAACAAATTTTCAACGAATTTCTGATTTTATGAAGGAAGAAAATACTCATATATGTCAGCACCTGGTAGGCGGATTTATAAGGTAGTTGAACTTTAGTGGAGGTCGCCGGCTATGATCATATATTTTATTTTAAATCATATTTTGATTAAATTTGAGACGAAGGTTAAAATTCGTTTCGCTGAAACTATACACCAATGCTACTACCAACTAAAATTATATAAATTGTTGATGGCCACTCGACATGTAACTATAAGTACTTGGGTGTATGTCTTTACAAAATGTTAACACAGTGAACAATTAACATAGTTGCAAACTGCACTCCGTAAGTCAATTGCTTCTGCTAGAATCTCTACACTTGAAGATTTTTTGGTACTAGGTTGGTATTAATATTTAATTCCATCCATTTACTGATATTTTTAACCAGATTTTAGCTGATTGACACATACAATTGAGTATTCCAACTGACAAAATGATAACGAATATTAAAATAGCCCAAGCTTTACCAACCATTTTCTGAAGTTGATTTTAATTAAACCTTAAAAACTATCAAGGCACAATATTATGTTCCAACTAGTATAATTCCAACTAGTACAATTATTGGCGAATTCACTACCAAACCTTAAACGAGTGTAGTAAAACGAATTTCAAAATTTTCCGCTTGTTCATCAATAAGCCGTGTGTAATTAATTTAGCAAAGACTCAAACCAATTTGCTAGTGGTTACTAGGTATTCATTTTTAATTGTGTGTTACAAATTTCTAATTAAATTATTCACACTATATTTAATTACAAAATAAAAAACTAAAATTGACAAAATTAATTAAATCACTCACCCACTGATTTTTCCAATAATTTTCAAAGTGATTGATTTACAAAAAAAATAATCACTTATATTATAATTAAAATATATTCGAGGGTTAACCTCAATTTTTCAATTAACCATCGGCATAATATATTGATTTCAATTAAATATGGTTTCGATATTTTATATTATTATATTTATTTATTTATGCCAATACACAATATTAATAATACAAAATGGATCAAACCATTAAAATGTCCAATGGCTATACGGCTCCATTCATAAATTTTACTATTATCTCTTGGAATATAGTAATAAAAATTGTATTAAAAACAAAAAAAAATTAATAAATTCCATTAAACTTTTTTATTTTTTGAATAAAATAAAATTGAAAATGTATTGCAAACCAATTTAAAATTACAAAGTACAACAAAAATATATATATTTATATAATATAAATGTATATTGTGTATAAATATATAAAATTGATTTAATTTTAAATTTTTTTTTTTTATATAAATTCGAGTACTTCACCACGAACGTCGTAATTCGTACATACTAGATTTTTGCTCGTATATTGTAAATAGAATTCTAGTTCGATTGAAATCTATATATTGTGCAATTTATATATCTATATAAAAACGAGTAAATTAAATTCAAGGTTTTGGATGCAATTTAATTAAGCTCTTGAGTATAATTTTAACATTTATTCTCATATCGGGATTTAAGCGGCACCATAATTAATTGCTCAGTGACCAAAAGTATATAAATATTGGATATGTCGGTGAAATAATATTTTATTTATACGATAAACCTGTATTTTTAATTAAAAATTCCCAAAAAATCATTATATACGAATCAAACAAATCATTTTGATTGATTCTTTCATAAATAAATGTCAGTAAATATTTTAACGTTTAAATTTAATTAATATTATATTAATATTTTGTGTTTTTACAATTTTAATGATAATAACACACAATGTAGTTTTGGAAAAAGCAAACAACACACAAAGCATCATAAAATAAACGATATAGGTTTCTTGGATAAATATTTGCAGTAGAGCTTTAAGTATTTTAGGTAAATGCCGGTATATTATATATATATATATATATATATATATATATATATATATATATATATATATATATGTATATATATATTTATATATATATATATATATATATATATATATATATATATATTAAAATATACTTATATAATATATATATATATATATATATATATATATATATCACTCTAAAAAACTTCTATTGAAATTCACTACCATTTTTGAAGGTATATTTATATTTTTGGAGAAATATTTATTTAGGTATATTTTGGATAAATATTTATTTTAAGTTGTAGTAAATTTAATTTTATAAATTTTGTGATTAGCATATAAACTGCATGCATTAAATTATAAAAAGATTTAATTGCTGACTTATTAACGATAATTCAATTTATGAAACTCTGAAATACAACTAAACGAATATAAAAAAAACACATTAGTTGAATATACGATTTTGCTTTGTGAAAAATTGTCCAAAATGTTAAACATGACACAGTTATCATAGGGATTATAAATTAAAAGAAACTATAAATATCATTTAAATATACATTTTATGCAAAAACATTTTACGAATACACAAATTAATTTAATTTTTACAACCATTTTCAAAAGCAATTATCAAATTAGAACTGATATAATAGTTATAGGTAAATAACTAAACATAACAAATAATAAAAAAATAAATCAGTTCTAACGAAATTAATGCGTATAATAGCCGATTTACATTCTACAAATTTTTTATCTTGAAAAAAAACCCGAGACACCAAATGAAAAATTATGCAAGCCAACCGAAACCAAAAAATAAAAAGATGAAACCGGAGATTCAAACCCAAAAACTATTATAAAAAAAGATCTTAATTTGTACATGATAAAAGGTTTTATCTTTTTGTAGCAAACCATATAAAAAGATGACAATACATGTATAAAATTATTTTAATATACTATGTTTTGGGTACTTACACAAATAAAAACCAAATGTCATTACAATTTTTGTTTTATTTCAATTTTTACGAAATTGATTTCAAGATCAACTTCTTCAAAATTTGTTGAATGTAAATCAGCTATTAATCAGCTATAATTGCTAAGTTTGGTTATTAAAGGATTAATTTTATTCAAACTGCTGATAGTTTTCTTCGCCCTTTTTACTGATTCTGGATACTATTTAAAAAAAACCTTACAAGGAACTCCATTAAAATGCGAAATTTGTGGGGATATTTCTCTTCTAATCAAATCGAATATTTTATTTTAAATTTGTGCGGGTTGAGTTAAAATTTCTTTCAAACCTACTTATGTTTATCTTAATTGGTTAATTTTTGAAAACGTTGCGCTAAAAATATCTCCAACTGAAGGGAAGGCTTCTGAATTTATTAAAATCCTTTGAATAGAAAAACAATCTTGCATATAAGTTTCTTCTGTTTGCCGATCTACTGCAGTTATCGATTTTTGTTCAAACAAAAATTGTTTTTAACCGTTTTTTTTAAATTTAATTGTTGAAGTATTTTCGTCATATTGCGGCTGCCAGTTAGTATATGTTGATTTTAAAACATTAGTTCTCTTCCGGGTTTTAATATGGATCTATGTCTGGATGTTTTATTTTGGTGGCCTGCTTAAGGTATTGTTGCGATTCCTCATTTTTATAATAAGGGTCAGTAACTCGGTGCTTAAAAAATCTCCTTCGTTTTTCGATGATCGAATCAGGGTAGTTTTCGACCGCTCTCTGTGCTCTCGTTCGTTAAACGCCCATTGGTATATATACAATGAGAAAACACATCGTTTATCTACAATAATGTTCGTTAAAACATTAATTCTTTTGCCTCGCTTAAATTTATTTTTTGGCAATTCTGAAATATCTTGTGGTATCTTATGCCAAGGAATTTCGAAATGGATAAATATTTTTTTACTAGCCGAATTTGAGCTGGAAGCTGATGATAATGCTGTACTGCTAATCGAAAGTGTGTCTTCTGAGTATGCAAGGTCAAACTCCTATGATTTCTAAGATTCAACTGCTCGAAATAGTGTTTTGTCTTCTTCAATATTGATTAAGGACTATTCGTTCTATATATCTAGTAATATTGCAGGTTTTTCAAGTTTTATGGTTTCCGCATAAGAGTTCATTTTAACATCTTCAATTTGAACCCAGAACGAACAAACTCTGTTTGAATGCGTAAAGTAAAGATAATTTACACATAACGGTACATACACAGAAAAACATTTAAATAATACATCAGGGTTGTTAGTCTAAGAAACTGAATTTGTTCCTGCAAGAAACCCGTTTTACGAGATTTCGAAAATTAAGTTTATAATAAGGGAGCAAATAAATCCTAACACTTGTTTTAATAAGACAATTGATAGTAAGCTGACCATGATATTTTGCAGCGTTTTGCTATTCTCATTATTTTTAAAACCATTATAATCCGTACGGTACATTCGCAGTGTTTATTTTTATCTCAAGTTGTGTTGGAAACTTTGTAACTACTTCAACAAAATTTAAAACAACCATCGCATTATATAAATTCAAAAGAGATTTTTGTTAATACCAAAATTGATTTAAATCCAAAACATTTATAAATTTAGGTGTTAAATCCAATTTTTAGTTACAATGCTCACCACTTGATTTTCTTTATTATTAGTTTGGTAACAACATAGATGTATTAAAGAACTATAAAAATATAGAGGTATCATAAAACTAAATTTTTGTGAAAATATAAATTCGCTAAATCCACTAAATCTTTCTAAATTTTCTCAAAGCAATACAAAAAACGATATTTTCTTTGCGAATTTGGTGACTCCAATTTATTAGCGTTTGACCACAGTTCGTCACTACCGCTGGAAAAACCATTGTTGAATCTTTGATGAGATTGATTTATATTTATTTTTGAGTCTCTACATTTTGCAAAGTTATAGTATTGAGCTTAACATTGTGCTAAGTTAATAAATTTATGTACTCACATTTTTACATTTCTATATTTAAAATTGTTTGAAAACTTTAAATTTATTCAAATTCACAAATCCGTATCTATCTCATGATGAAAATTCTAATTGTTTTGTCATACTCGTCTGTAAACACATTGTTTCTTCAAATTTTACTCTGCGTTATTGAACACTTACTATTTTACAATACTATTACAGTCAAGTGTATTTTTGATTAACAAAACATTAAAGAGAATGTTGAATTTAATTGAGTTAATAAGTGACAAAAGTTATGAGATGTGAATAGATCCACAAGTTGTGAGACGTAAATATGAAGTAAATTTTTGATTCTCAGGACAATCTGTAACAAATTTGTCTCAATAATTGGCATGCAAGAGTAAAGGTATAGAACTGTTCAGCATATCAAGAGATCAGAAAATTGTAAAAAAACGAAATACGTAAATGTGAATTGATATATATATCTTCGAAAAAAATCGATGAATCGATTGATCGATACCGTACGTCATACGATCGATAACCTATACGATTGATCGATAACGGTACGCCACATTTTTTTAATGCTAACGGTGGCCCAAAATTTCAAACTACTCCCTTTAGTAAAAACAACGGTATTCTAAAACTCAGAATTTTGATTTCGATTTTGCTTTACAAAATCCTATCTGTTTTCCTATTCACTAAACTTACAAGTTTTTTTTCTCATACATACATCGCATTGGATTCCCTTTGACGTAGCTTTTTTGGACGTCCGCTTGGAGGTAAATGAGTACGACTATCTGTATCTATTATTTTCTGGGTAAAATATGGCCGAAACCCATTTAAATACATTTTAATTGGGGTATTTTAAAATATACAGTAAGAAAAAAAAACAATTATGTTCACTCGTCAATAACACAGTGTTCAAGCCATTGACTACTTGGTTTTCATACTATTTACTCTCTTTTGAAACTGACTGTACATATAAATATATATATATATATATATATATATATATATATATATATATATATTTTTATATATATATATATATATATATATATATATATATATATATATATATATATAAAATATGTTTATATATAAAGATAATTAAAAAAAGTACCCTAATTAAATTTATGTGTTTGATTTGACAGCTTTTGAGACAATTAAATTATACAAAAAACAAACATTAGTCACATCTATTTGGTTATCATTAGTAATTATAATTTTATTACCTCAAACACGTTACACCTCATAATTCACTTAAACAAGTAAAATTAATAAACCACAAAAATAATTGATTTAATATAAATAATTATAATAATAAAAATAAAATAAAATATTTATAAGCTACTTAATAATTAAATAAACATAACAATTAATATATTAATTATTACATAATATAAAAAAAAATGTTTTATTAATTTACATATTTTTAATTATTAATTTGTTTATCTGTGTTTGCGCTAGTTTACTGTTCATAAATCAAATAACATAATAAAATTAATTTTTTTTACACATTAATTATTAAACAATTTATTTACAATGTGATTATTAAAATATTGTGTGTTGTCTCGATTGGTTTATTATTTCGTTACCCCTATTTTAATTATTATTATACACCATGTAGTTTAATCAGGTATTGTGCAATACGGATGTTTATTTAAATAAAGCATGAACCATAATATAAATACACATAGTACTACCATGGTATATCAATGTACGTCAATGGTCTAACGTGCTAGATGTCGCTAATGGTATCGTTTTAAAATAATCAAAATATTTTTTATATGTATAATCGCCTAAATGTCATATATTTATTCTAAATGTTGACGATATTCTATCGACTCGCCATCTGGAACATCATTGGGTAAACTAGTTTTTTCTTATGATGGTAGTACTATATGTATTTATATTATGCATCAACGTTTCATTAAATAATTAACAAAACCTTAGTTGCACAACATAAAACGATGGAAATTAAAATATGTAGTAACGTTAAAATAAACTGCGTGTATGTTTACAGCTTTTAACGTTAAAGGAACTTCAAATCAACATTCAAATGATTTTACATATTAAAATCGAAGAGTTGAGATTTTCATAAATCAAATTCTACAGATTCAATCGTATGAAATTGGCTAATTAATCTTCGCCACTCTCATATTAAATGGTCCAGTATATCCATTCCAAGATTGGTTTCCACAGAGATATTGTTGCTTTAGGTAAATTTTCAATTAGTTGATTGTAAGAAAATAGATCTTAGTGATTATAATAATCTTTTGAGCAATAGAGATGTTCCAGATTTTAAATCTTCCAATAAATTGCTCATATCTTATGGGTTTCCAAATTGCCGTTATTTTGTCGCATCTAAATAATCTCTATAGAAACGCGGAATTGGTATTTATGTAGTAATCTTATGATGGTGCTAGTGGATTTGGCAGCCTGTTTTAAAGATGTCATGAGCTTATTAACAAATCTGTCGTAAATGCTTATAAGTTTTGCTTTTTGATTTTCATAATTTTGGTTTAAATTTAAATACTTTGGCTTGCTTAAATATCTGCTTGGCTTGAGCACATCTGCAATGCTAACCAATATTTCGTTGTTTTCTAACTCTGCTTACTACTGATGTAGGGAACATAATCCCGGGATACGGGATTTATTTTTCGTTAATCCCGGAATCCTAAAACGAAAATAAATAGAAAAATTAATTTTAAAAATAAATTTAAAAAAAAATAAAAATAATTCTTAAAACATAAAAATGTAATATAACTTTAAATGAACGGCTCAGTCAGACATATTGAAATTTAGTGAATAGCGCTCGAACTATTATATACGAGTATATCGTCTGTATATGAAAACCACGAGCACCTCAACTTTCATAAAGGGACATCTTTTTTAGAGCTAGATTCAACTGGTTGTTAAATGTAGATTGAACAGCGATAATCCTCGCTGATAAATAAGCTGGCCTGGTACCGATAATCTTTCAAGATTTTGTTAAATGATTTTTCTGATGTGTAGCTTGGCTGGCATGCCAAACAAATCGCCTTCTTCAAATGTAGTAAACTTAAGTATAGATAAGGCAAAACCCCAAAAAGTGAGCGATTCAGCCAGTTTCTCATGTAACTTTTTATTTTTGAATCATAAATTGCAATGCTGATGCCGACAGCATTTGAGCCTCTACGACACAGAAGTTAGAATCTAGAATATACTTCTGCAGCGAACAGTATTTCTAAGTTTTGCTGTAAAATGTATTTTGCTGGGCTGTAAATCTAATTTTGCAACTGAATCTATTAGAAAAATAATTCCACTTTCATATTGAGAAGTAAAATAATTCTGAACCTCGTTGTTATCTAGGCACGAAACCTGGCCTTCTTCTTGTTCATCAATATCGCTTTGATTTTCATCAAGATTTATGTTTCTGTACAACACATAAAACTACTAGCTGTATACCACAGTACAAAGTTGTTGTTCCGCAGTGATGATTTTACCAACTTTGACTATTAGCTTCGCTCCGTCAGTCACAATGCACACTACTCATTTGCGAGGGATAAACTATTTATAATTCTTTTGCTTATTTTTTAATATCGACGCAACCATCGGCTGGCAGTATGAAGTGACAAGTACTGAAAATGAAAGTACATTTTGGATGACGTTTCCCGTGTAATTGTGGCCTCAATCACACTGGCCTGCTGAATTCTGCGTACATTTTAATACGAATAAACAATTTTTTGCGTTAAACTGTACCAATAAGGCTTTATGTGTAGAGAGAATGAAACGCTTTTGGTTCAAGTTTATACAGACTCAATAAAAAGTATTTTGTTTAATATAAAATGGCGGAGTTATACATAATAACGTATTTACATATTGAGTACTTTCGTTTACACAGTAGATGTGCATAAGCATTAGCATTAATTAAATTTTCAACACCCCGACTGAATTATTTTCTATTGAGCTCCAAACCTATAGACTTGAAACAGGATATCATAAGTCTGGTTCATTGCATTGGCAATCATGTTCTCAGTTGAAACATACTGAAGGTTAACAACTTCTTGATTAATTTGGTCTCGATCAAAATGATACCTTGTATCGATGTGTTTTGTTCTCGGATGATGTGAATTTCTGTTAGCTATCGATGGCCTCCTTATCATTACAATACAGTACAGTTTCTTTTGGTGTTCCAAGGAGTAATTCCTTTTCTAGATTTTTGAGCCACAATAACTCGAACTGCCGACGACAAACTTAAATACTCAGTTTCCGTTGTAGACAAAGCTACAGTTTGTTATTTCCTGGAGTTCCAGGGTATTGCTCCTCCTTGCATTTTGAACTCGTAACCAGTAGTCGATCTTCTATCGTCCAAGTCTCCTGCCCATATTAAGTTGTTCCCTTTAGGTACTTGAGAACACGTTTCGATGCTATCCAGTGCCCCTTTCCCGGATTACTCTTAAATCTACTGAGTACACCAGCTGTGTGACAAATGTTGGGCCTCGTTACCTGTGCTGTATACATCAAGCTTTCAATCGCTTATTGATATGGTATATTCATCATTTCATTACTCTGCGATTCGTCTTATGCCGACGATACAAAGTTTGTGGTCTTTTGATTTAGGTCTAAAGGTGTAGAAACCGGGTTGCAATCCTGGTTATTGAATCTTTTCACTACCTGATTCACATAGGCCTGTTAGTCTAACCAAAGCTTTCTTCTAGCAACTCTGTAATATACGCATGGATCAGCATCTGATTGTTTCAGTCCAGCATCTCTGAAAACTTTATCTAGTTTTACGTTACAAACTCTGCTAGCTTGCTACAATCCATGTATTGACTTGTTTAACTTGCAGAATTTTTCACTCGCCGTGGTGAGTACGTTTTCTCAACATCAATGCCTTTCTTTTGCGCGTATCCTTTTATTACTAATCGAGCCTTATGGTGGATAATTCGAACTGCGTTATCTTTTTTGGTTTTAAAAACCCACTTGCAAGAAATATGTTTAGTTTGGGAAGGCAGGTCTGTCAATTCACAAGTTGCATTTTCGATTAAGGCATCATACTCCTCTTGCAGTGCTAATTTACTCAATTTTGCATCTGACCTCGATAATACTCTGTTAATCGTCACTGGATCATTTGATTTTGATAAATGCGACACAAAATCTTCATAGATCTAGGTTTCTTCAGAGATCTAGAATTCTACTTGAATTTCTTAATGGCTCCAACGATCCATCTACTTCAGTTTCTGTCTTTTCTGAACTGACTTTCTTTCCTTCTGTTTGTAGTCCTTTCTTATCACTATGCTTCTGGCTTTTCGAATTTTTATAATTTTGACCCGCCTGTCCTGAAGTAATTTGGTTTTAATAGAATCAGCTGTTGTGTTTACACCACTGGTTTCCATTCCCATTAACTTAGGGTTATACTGTTCAGGCAAGCCAGTCAACAACAAGACACTAACCCACTCGTCACTGACTTGCATTCCAGTTGACTCCGATTTATGCGCAGTCGTAACTATCACGATCGCATTTTCTTCCACTGAACCGTGCAACAGATGAACACGTCTGATTAAATCAGTATATATATAAAGGCTATTTGCAATATTTCAAATTTCTCAAATAAAATTTCTTGCATATAGTGAGATAATTTTTACAGGAAACTTACTCTGATTTTCGGCTTTTTCTATGTATTATAACTTTTAGGTAGATAGAACTATTGCAATTTACATGAAGAAGTTGAAGTTTGTTGTCTATACAGCTTTATAGTGGCAATTATAAACCCAAACCAAATACTTCTTCCTATTTTAAGCTCTTTAGTAATAATCCTAAAAACACATTTTCATCTAAAAATTGTTTCTATACAAAATTTGACACGACTTGAATAATGAATTAAACCACTATGTGAAACATAATCAATCAATAGTATATTCTACTGAGTATGGCTGGCTATATAAATCCCAAAAATGTTAAATATTTAATTTTATTATTTCCTAACAACAACAACAACAAAAGTCGTAAATATTTTCTTACTCACTTCAACAGTAGAAAAATTTCATTTTCTTAATGTTTTCTACTTGACCTATATCACACACCAGTGTCAAGCAATATAAGTGCATGATGTGTGTTTTGTATGTCATTAAAGTATTTCTCAATTGTGTTTTCAGCGAAATTTAATCTCAACAATACTCGAACACAAAAACACATCATAACGATGGTCACAAGTGAATAATTTGATAGTATATAGGAAAAAAAAATGTTCGGAGTTTGTCTAGAGCGTTATCTAACGTTTGTATACGAAACTAAATTAAAAACCACACCAATGCTATAATACATATTTTGTAAAACGACTTACAATAATAACACGATGACGTATGACATTAGCCTATTAAGTTATGTGTGCTTTAATTGATACTCATGAGCAGTCAAATATGTTGTTATAGGTAATTCGAAATATTTTATAAAAATTAAAATAAAAATTAATTAAATTGTAAATCTGTCGAAGAAAGATTAGGTAATATACCTTTTCAAACACTTAAGCATTGAAATTTTTTTTTGTGTTGCAGAGATATTTATTTTAAATTAATTAGGATAAAAGCTCCTAAGTATTTGTATATGTAGATTTTTTTATTATATTTATAAATTACATTTTTATGATTTTATCAAAAAAAAATCTATGTACGAGCATATAATACAATAATCCATTTTTGTAAGAATAATGATTTTTTTTATAATGATTATATATATATATATATATATATATATATATATATATATATATATATATATATATATATATATATATATATTCACCTAAAACACATATTTTATCTAAGGAAAGCTCATTTTCCATTTTGTAAATTTTTTTATTTTTTTATTTAAACTTTTTGAATTTAACGAAAAACGAGTGTAGGGGAGTGAAAAAATATGGTATATTTTTACCCAAAAAATAACAAACAGAAGAAGAATAAAAAATCTTAAACTCCGTATAAGATGTGTTAAAAAAGCTTTTAATTTACGGGGGTAAATATATAAATAAGGATTACGTTGAGGTGAAATTTTTCAATTTTTTTTTTTTACTTTATCATTTGACTTGATAAACTATATACGATTTGTTTTTTCTGCATGTTTAATGCTTTAAGCTATACTGTCTACTAGTAAGCGTTCCCTTTCATTCGTTCAATACAAATTTTATACGTATTTATCAATATTCACCGAGAAAATAATTTTCATTTTCAATTATCAGCAATATTCTATATATATACATCAATAAGATTAAAAAGATGTTACATTATTCGATAAAAAAAATCTTTTAGGGTAGAATTATAGAAATCTAAAAAGAAAAAAAGGAAAGCTTTGAGTCTTGGTTACAGAAAACATATGTACATAAATTTCCAACAAATTATATTGATATTTAAAGTAAAAATATAATGAAAATCCCAAATGGCATAGAATTTTGTTTTTTAAATTAAATTGATGTCCTTTTTCCGGTTTTTGTATATATCTTTTACCATATGAATATCGAATAAACCAAAAAAAAAAAAGTCTTACATATTAAGTTTCTGTTCCGATAACCTTGTGACATCCAGATCTTCTTTACCATAACAACAACAAAAATATAATATTGATTGATTTTTTTTTTGTAACTACATTTGATTGATTTATTGATACATTTAGTAAGTAAAAAGTAGAGACTTAAACCTTTTTGGCTTTACTAAAGTCGTTGAACCAAATATCGTAACAAATCGTATAGACGAACTTTTTTTCTTGTTTTGAAATAGGATTAGCGAAACAGTGTGGATACATATAAATCAAAACTTCGTAGTTTTGAGTTTCATATTCGGATGTAGTCGAATTATATAAACCTTGTTTATTTGTTTATTGCATAGGTTTAGTGTACAGTAGTTTTAAAGTGTGTGTGTATGTGCATAAAAACGAAAATCTTATTAATGCATGATCATGATGCCATGATTTTATGTTTACATGTTTTATGAAAAATAACACTTTTTTTTTGCATGTAATTTTTATATTTAATCCTTATGCTGCTTATTTATGTTGTGTGTATGGTAGTTGCTGTTTGTGTTTAAAAAAAAATATATTTATACGAGAAACAGTATTTTCACGTTTTTCTTTTTTTTCCTTCTATTTTTCATATTCATAATAACATGCTTAAATGTCGTGTTATATGATATACAGGTGACAGCAACTGATGGTGATAAGGATCGTCCACAAAATATTGTATACTTTTTGACGGGACAAGGTATTGATCCGGATAATCCAGCAAATAGTAAATTCGATATAAATCGAACAACAGGAGAAATATTTGTGCTTAAGGTAAGAATTTTTTTATAAATATTAAACATTTTGCTTTATAAGAAAATTAAAATTTTCGAAATGACAAGATGTCGAAGCTGTTCCATATTATGCATTTGCATCTATTCACAAAATATTGATTTAAGTTTACCCGCGTGTATACGTAAGTTTTACAAAACAAATTTCAAATTTCTTTAAAGATATTAAAATGCAGTTGATAGTTTGAAAAAAATAGAGCTCAACAACAATATAAAAAGTTTAATTTTCTATAATAATAAATTGTGGTAAAAAATAAGTTTTTTTTTTTTTAATAAACCCGTCTAGAGTTGCCAAAACAAATATTATGGTAAATAACTTTTCATAATGTAGCTGGATTTGGTTAATTTTATAAATTTGTCGAAACGTTTTATTTTCATATTGTTAACAATTTTGATTATGTTTTAATTCATTTTCCAATAATTTGAGAAAATTACTTGTATGTAAATAAAATACAAACCACTAAGAAATATTTTCTAACTCTCATCAAACTTTAAAATTTGATTTTTTTTACACATTTGTGTGATCTTCTACTAAAACGTGTTCTACGGTCTGGTTTACCTTGACAAGCTTCTTGTATTGAACTAAATGTATGCCAATGTATTTTACAAACTTAAAATGATTAAAAACTAAAGGCAAAGTGCGACCATTAGATGCAGTAAGGATTACTCTTGGACTAAAATGAAGAGTTCCTTTTTGTGAGTCAGTTATTACTTGTGAAATTGCAATGCCCTTTACTTATTGGTCTTAATTCTCAACCGCATAACAAGCGATCCACGTTTAAGGTTTAGTTCAATTTGAGGAAACCCAGTTAAGTTCAAACTGCATAAAAACTCTACTGCAAAATTAATGTTAAGTTGGATTGGATTTTCGTCTCTCTTATAATTTTTCACGCAATCAATCGCATTGTGAACAGATATTTCTCGACATAGCCTTTTAATGACTTGTTTATTTTCACTAACGAACATTTTCATTTTTTGAAGGGAACTTCAATGTATAATTACCGGTTTTAGAATTGTTTGCTAGTTGAAGCTCTCATATTCTTTGTTAATTGAGTTTTTTTTAAAACTGAGGCGATAATTTGTCCACATTATCCTTTATTTATAATTGGTAGTACTTGTCGGAAATCTCGACTCAGGAACCCGATCTGTAGGTCTACTGCGTATCCCGATCTGAAAGTAAAATCTTATTTGCCTATCGGTACTGCGTAATGTTCTCAGATCAGGAAATGTTGCTATATATTTTTCTGATTTGTGATGTCAAATTTTTTGTTCCTTAGGATTTTGCGAATAAATGCAAAGTAATATTGATGATGAAAGTGAAAGTGAGTGTGTATTGATGGCCATTCACAGAAAGATATTAAGAGACAAATTAAATATTTTGGAAATTCATTAGGTTATTTATTTATTTATCATTTTATCTATTATATGAAAATATACAAGTATGCTAAAAAAAATTATTGACACCCAACTAATTAAACAACAGTTACTGCTTCATCCGTTTTTTAAACCGCTCTCTTTAAATATTAAAATCAAAAAAGCCGTAACACTCATTGAATGCATTAAAAATATTGATTAAAGGAGCTGAGTTATTAAAATTATTAGTGCAAAAAGGAATACGCAATAAACCTGGGCGCGATCTTAAGGCTCGCTGAGGAACATTAACACAAAACTTCTCAAGAAACTCGGGACGGTAAATTTTAGAGCAAAGATCGTGAGCAAACGTAGCACAAGCTATCTTACGTCTACTTTCTAACGTTTGTAAATCTGTTAAGGCAAGCCGATTTGTAAGGTTCACGACCAAAACCACAGTTTAAGTTAGGTAAACGACGTAATGCATAGATCAAAAATTGTTTTTGAAAACTTTCGATCTTCGCCGAATTAGTAACATAAAGGATCCCAAATTACCGAAGCATATTCTAATACAGACCTGACGTAAGTAACATAGAGAGATTTAACAGTAAGAGGGTCAAAAAATTACGCTTAATAAACTCCAATAAAGAGTACTCTATACTAACAATGTAGCTTACATGATTATCAAATGTAAGGTTTCTTAAAAAAATAACGCCAAGATTGCGAATTTTGCATACTCTACAAAGCTTTAAAAAATATCCATTAAAAAATACGAAGCCTCTACACAAGAAAAATGCGATCTACAAAAAGAAACAACTTTGCATTTACTTGTATTCAAAGGCAATTTATTTCTAGTTGACCAGTTACAAAAGACATCGAACTAGTGTTGAACCTGTACAGTATCACTGAACGAATTAATTGCAGCATAGATTTTTAAGTCATCAGCATACAATAGACACTAACAGAACTTGAAACACGGAACAACACCATTTATAATAAACACCGTGAATAGTAACGGTCCAAGGTGGCTACTCTGCGGAACACCAGATGGAATAACAAATTCGAAAGATCCTGAGAAATTGTTTTCTAGATGTTATAGGTACGAAACGATCCATTTGATTGGAATGAAATCAGCTCCTAAGTCAACCAATTTCTGTAGAAGGATTCTGTGATTTAGTCTGTCGAAGGCTTTCGAAAAGTCTGTGTACACCACATCAACTAAGCGGTGACTACCCACAGTTTCGAAGATATAGCTCGAAAAAACCATAAAGTTAGTAATTGTAGATTTGCCCTGAGTAAACCCATTTGCTATAAGACTCTAATCTAGATTTGACCAAAGATTTAAAAAGCTGTGGTATAGCTTGTATAGAAATCCCTCTATAGGACTGAATCGCCCCTTCTTCCAGATTTGAAAATGGGGACAGTAAAATAATTTTTCTAAAAATCAGGAAAGATAATATAACGGTTCGGAAAAAGGCAGTGCAAACATATATAAAATTTTCTAGGTTAACAGTAATGTTCATTTAATTTATTAATCAATACGCGGTTCCAGTTTTTCCAAAATGTTTAAAAGAATCCTTTTAGGTATTACCTTCTAGGATAAATAAAAGACGAGTTGGATGCCATAAATAGTTCCACTGTCATTTCTCCCGCATGTTAAAGCTAGCCGCTGCGCTTCGTTTTTATGCTCAAGGTGGATATCAGTTGAAGGCTTTTCTATGAAAAAAAGTAGAATTTCAAATGTTATATAGATGCCATAGATGGAACCCCTATACAATTGATTCGGTCACACGTAAATGAAAATCGATTTTAATCGAAAACTTAGACATAGATATGTAATCATAAAACGACCGTTAAATCCGTAGAAGATGGTTTTGTGGATCGTCTCACAATTTTTTTGTATCACTCAACAAATAGTATTGACGTTCCAAGATTTCCACACAAAAGGTTAATCAAACTGGCAGTTAGGTAATACAATTAATTTATGGTTAGAAAATAATTCTTATTTTGATTGAATTTAACATAGGATTAAGGATCCTCACTTAAGTCGTGCTTTTTAACACCGTAGCGCCAGATGAATGTGCAGAAGCAACATTTAACGATACTCACTCACAACCGCAAATTGTTAATGTTTCGTATACATTTTGCTCCTAAAGTATAAATAATATTGTGTTTCAGTGACTGTAGCACGAATTGAGAAAAAATATTTAACAAAAAATATTAAAAAAATTGACCTACATTATTTTATTATTGGTTATTATGACTATCGAAAATATTTCTGATAACTAATTTGCTTTCAGATAAATTTTCCTGATTTTCGCCTATTTTGATTATGTAAATCAGAATACTCAGTACGAAAAAATACAAAAGTTAGAAATGATTTTGATTATAAAAAATATTTTCAGACTTTCCGAAATTAGTAACTGAAAGTCGGTTTATGCGGTACGATATTGAACTTTCAAATCGGTTTTACTTTCAGATCAGAATACGCAGTAGACCTACTGGCCGCCAAATAAATATCATGTTTTCGTTATAAACGACCTTATCTCGTTATAAAGTCTTTTAATTCTAATACAGATCCAGGCGCTATTGTGACGAGGTGTTTGTTCTCTTAACATATCGAACGAAAAATTAAAATTAGGGTGGAATGTCAAACCATAATCCAAAAAATTAACAGCGATGCAAGCTATACTGTTAACGTCTTTACTCTTTGGTTTTATGCACGAAGCTTTAGAATTAATACTTCACGTACAAATTTGTCTGGTACATATTTGCATTACGGCATTATACATATCTATTGCTGCTAACGATATTGTTCATAGTTAAAACTACTTCACATATTTTCTGCAATAGCAGTCATATTGACTAGAATACTATGAGTACCAACGAAACAACAATTTTACAACAATTCAGTCCATCTTTTAATTGCCAAAAAAGTTTCTAGATCGTGCATTAGATGAACAAAATCTTCAGACATGTTGAGATTTAAATTGTTCTACGGACCACAGTTGTAAAGAGTCAGCAGGATGATTGTAAACAATAATAGTAACAAACTTAAGGCGCATGGCATACTTCATGTTGCTGCTTTAGCCAAGTAATTGTACCATTCCTGGAAATTGTTCAACAATCCTCTGGCTTTTCCAGCTTCATGGTAGTTTGAAAACGTTTAGAGTCAAAAGACAAAGTAGCTTCATCATCTTTTGCATTACTTCTTTTTACTGCAAATTGTAATATTGTGGTAGAAGAAAACGTGTGCATCGGCATCTTCTAGATTTAGTAAAAGATACGCTTCTGTGCGTCCAGCATCTGTCACGCATACATCATCTTCCTTATGGTTTTCTTAAAAATATGTGTTTACTTTTTAGTATACGAAATATACGTCCGTGAATTAGCAATTACTGTAGTTTCTAGCAAGCTCCTCGAGATCATACAAACCTGTCATAAAGATGGGCCATTGATTCGTTATGCATTAAGGAGTTATAAGTTTTTTAGTCTTACGGCTTAATTGGCGCACAGTAGTCACCTCTGTTCACCTCTGTGATTTTTTTCTTTCCAATGTAATTTCCCAATTTATTTTTTTTCACCTACATTTTTGATATTATCATCTGCTTTGATAAACCACCTATCAATTTATCAAGCTCTGCATGGTGTTTCCCGTCTACCACTTTCAAATGTCAATGCCACGCTTCAATGTTCTTTTTCATTCCTGGGCAATACTCCGTTCTGGTTTTGGTTCACTGTACAAAATATTGGAGAGTATATAGACTGATTTGTTGTCTTTAAATTAATTTTTTTCAAACCAATTTCTAAACTACACGGATTCTCCGTGTTCAAACTTCTCTTTTATTTCTAAGAAATATGAAATTACTTCATCTTCCGGAACAAAGGGTAAACTTTTTATCATCCTAATTTCCAACGAGAATGATACTGAATTTCCATATAGTTTTTTTTATTCCTTCCTTTTGGATTTTTCGTCATACAATTTACACGAAGTGAAACAAGCATCACTTTATACATTTGCGTTGGAAAAAAAAAATTTGGTTCATTAAACAAAAAATTAATGGTATAACTTCATCTTCAATGTGACCGTGGATGGAAAATAACTGCCGCATTATGAACGGTACCATTTAACAAGTACCTTCCATTATCCAGCATATTGACTCTGCTAGAAGTTGTAGAGTTGACGTACCCATTATGGTAATCTTTTCTCTGTCGACCTCAGACTAACACAACACAAACAATTGTCTTCCAACTGACGTAATTCTTCAGAAATGTCAATAACGTCATGATTTTGTGGCTCAGCACATATCTTTTCTTATCCGATGGATCTTCATCACTTTGTATTTATATAAGAATTATATACGTTTCATATAATTCTGCTTAAAATGATTTCTGCAATTTTTTTTCGGCAAAAAAATTAATTGCAGAATTAATTTTTAGCAGAAAAAACAGAATTTTGTAAACGAGAATTTTATGAAATGGAATTATGTAAAACAGAATTTTATAAAACAGAATTTTGAAAAACAAAATTTCAAAATTTCCCAAGTCAAAACGTTCTGTAAAAAAAGCCGAACTTATCCAATCGTAAGCTGCACAAATTCTAGATATTTTAAAGTATTAGTGTTACTTTAAAATATTTTAGATATTTTAAAGTATATTTTAACGACATGCGCAAAACAAACCCAGTTTTGTAAAGCTAAGGCGCATGTCTTTTTATGGAGCCACTTATTGCGTTCCCAATTTTTGAGTAGTAAATGTATTTAACACGTTACATAACTTCAACCATTATTGAATTTTGACAAGTAACAATTTGTCAACAAAAAATAAAAAGTGAACATGGAGCTGATTTAAAAATAAAGACGAACTCTCGAAAATCATCGAACAAGGATTTGGTTTAACAAAAAGTTAGTTAAGGATTTTACACAACATTACCACAATATACAATGTTCCAATGTTTCGATGACGATTTTAAATAACAAAATTTCAGTGGCCAGAGCTCAAAAAAATCTAAATCTATCGACGTTTAACTGTCGCAAGTCCAACATTTTTGAGCGGCGTAAATTATTTACTTACGACCGAATGGAGGATATGCCACTATATAGTAGTTATACGCCCTATTTTTTGATGTTCAATTAAAAACCGTTTTGGCCCATCTTATACACTAATTTGTTTAATAAATTGTTAATTTTGTTAGTTTTCTTTAATATCTGTTAGATATTAGGTCTAGTTTATTTTGTTGTCAGCGAGCTTATGAGTTAGCTTATTGTTGAAGAGGCGTCGATTCAGGTTAATGTTTATTATCTGCTCAATGCATAATTTCACCTTTTTGTAGTGACCGGAATTATAGTGCACCTGATCAATCTTAAGCTCTAGAACGAATTGTGGGAAAACAAGTGATTGGTATTTAGACTCAATTTGTCGTTAAGTTATTGTTAAAATATATGAACTTATGTAGGAACTATGTTCTTTGAATTTTTACTGTAACTGCGATTTCATAAAACTTTTTCTTTAAAATGTATATCAATGAGAAATTGTCACAGGAGAAATTGGAAGTCTCAAAAACTAAAATGGCATCTACACTTCAATTTTTTTTTACGAATAGTCTCACGTTATATATAATAACATCACAAACATTATTATCCGTTTGTCACCGGTTGTATATTGATGGTGAAGGTATTTGCTTAACACGCAGCGGTCCACTGTTAAATTATTAGATTTATTAATGTATTTTATAATCAAAGCTAATCAATATATTCTTCAGCAGCTATTCGAGTATTGGGATTCAAAACCATTTAACCCGATTCCTTGCAGTCCCGCAGCTTAAACATAAACTTTTGTTGTACTATATTTCAAAATCCACTTCGTGCTTAATGTTAAAGGTCATCGACAAATTCTAACCACTTTCTATCTGTCTTTTAACTGATTTTAGGGTCTTGAATTTTTAAATTAATTTACAAAATATGTATTGGCGTTATGTTTTTATGTTAAAACATTTTAAGTATTGAGAATTTCCCAAATTATATGTGCTTTTCATCGCTCACATTCATTTGAACCTAGCTATTTTCATGATAAATGATTCGTTTATATATGTTGTCATTTATGTTATTCATTTATGTATGTTAGAAATTTAAATTTTTTTATTGAAAATGAAAGATGGTACTATGCCATTTAAGTATGAAATACAACATCTTTCATGACATCATTACGGCTCCTGTTACGTCATGCAACCAAAAATCAAAATTGTCGATGACTTTTTCCAATAAAAGCAGTTCAATGGCCAATTGAAATCAGAATTTCTTGAAATTATGCGATTATCAAACTTGGTTGCCAATAATTTCTTCCCATTTTAGTCACAAAACTTTAGAATATACCATGATAGCGCTCACTATTTACTATTACTGTTTCACGATTATGAAGTACGATGGTGTCCATCTGCTCTAGGACCTGCGACTGATCCAGCTTTGCATATTCTAGGCTCTGGTGAACGTAAATCTTGACCAAAATTATCAAGTAATTAATTACGAAATGTTTTTTTGACAGAAGGACCTTTTCCATAATAAGCTTAGATAACCAAAACGTGGTCTTGTGTTGTAAACAACCCCATGACTAAAAATGACATAGTTTTGAGTTTTCATGTGTCAAAAACTTTCGGGTTGTCACCGCATAATTATTATATTTTAGATTAAAATAAAAGCTTTTGGGACTCTTCTTAAAAAAATTAGTTTGGTTTTAACTAAAATAAACTAAGTAACTAAATAAACTATGGTATTTAAGTCGTAAACGTCCCTTATCGCGACTTATTACTGACGAAACTAAAACTTATAACAACACTCTACCAATTTCAAAAAACTTTTATTTTGCCACTTTACCTTCTAATTCTTGAAAAATTATTGTGTATATATTTAATGGTTCAATTTTTCATCTAATAATCCCATCATCGCACGTAAATTATAAACAGTGGTATAGTCAAAATATTTTTCTAAAAACTTTTTACGTCAATCACTTTAAAAGTTAGTTGAACAATTAATCTCGTAGATAACAGTGAAATATCTAATGTCAAAGCAACCCGTCTCTCGAGTTTTATTGAACTCTGTAAAACTGAATAAATTTTACTCAAAATTGTGCTTTAAGTCTGGTGAATTTTTTTTACCATTTATGTATTTAGCTTAAAATCAATTTTGTTCTTATAGCAGATTTGTACAATTATTTACAGATGGTATTTAACTGTAAATGAAGGTTGGAAAAATAAATAACTAATTCGATTTAAGCTTTTAACTGGGGTCTTATTAGAGAATATATATATATATATATATATATATATATATATATATATATATATATATATATATATATATGTATATATATATATATATATATATATATATATATATATATATATATATATATATATATATATACAGTTCGTACACAATTGTGTTGGTGAAACGAAATCCACTAAATGTATCTATATATATATAAAGTACATAATTATTTAATAATGACTCAAAAGTTTAACTGAATAAAATTTCAAAAACATTTAAACTTATAATTGGGTTAAGCGGTTGTAAAAAATAATCACCCTAATCAATTTTCAAATTTCATCATCATCATCATTTTATAAGCCGTCAAGATGTACCGAATCATATCTGTGTGTTATATTTGTTAGTAATGTGAAAAAGCTCAATTATGACTTTTTACGAATAAAGTTTTATTCGCGAAAACTATTAATAACTCGCCAACAATATTTTATTTTTAAAACTACAATAACTTTCGTTTGCTCTCCGATTGTCTATATATGACTTTCTTTCGTTAAATTATAATAAAACAAAAAACTTTTTTACGTTTTTATTTTTATGTCCAAATATAAAAAAAAAAAAATGCTACCTCCGAGAGAGCTTTTTTTATACTGTAAAAACGTAGCAAAGTATAATTATGTTTTCTAGAGAAGAAAGGATTGACTTCACAATATATATGTACGAGTATATATTATTATGTATATTGTTAAAAGTAAAACAAAAAATAAAAAGTTAAAAAATTATAAATGTGTGAGTGAATGTGTTCTTTCCATTTCAAATGCTCCTTTTTATTATTCGATAACTTTCTTTTTATATTTAATTGAAAAATATATAAAAATATTTCTTTTTTCTATATTTCACCCGTCTTAAAACCATTAACGTTTGAAAAATATTTTTATTTTCACTCTGTTATTTTTATAATAATAATGAGCTTAATGCAATAAAAATAAAAAATAGAAAACTTTAATTTCCGTCTTGTACAATTTTACTTTTCTTTTTCCATTGAATTTTGTTTATAATAATAATAGTAATAATAATAATATTTATTATTATATATTTTTAAAATAAAATATTCCATTTTGATCACGCTTTGTGTCGACTGCCGTTTTTTTTTTTTATTTAATTTTAATTTTTTTGCAAGAAAATTGTACATGTTTATATATACCTATAGTATATAAGACGGTATTTTATATAACTATAGCCGCTGATAACATAAGAGAATTGAAAATGGTGTCGACTGTTGTATATAAAGTAGAAGAGTTTTTCTCATTAAAGATTCTCGAATATCATTCAATTATAGCATAAGTAATTGTTTATGTACCCTTAACTGTGCACCTGTTGGATGTTGAGGCTTATATTTATAAAATACAATAAAAATCATCATGCTGATACAATAAATATATATATATATATATATATATATATATATATATATATATATATATATATATATATATATATATATATATATATATATATATATATATACTGTTGGCTTATTGAGGTTGTCATGGATATATTATTGTCAAGGATTCGCAGTCATGCAGGTGTTTTACTTTAGCTCCTTTATTGGAGTTAGTATTTGCAAAAAAAATATCCAAATTATGTAAGGGAAAAGGATATTGAGTTGTTTCTAAAATATACCAGAAACAAATAGAATAATTATATGTATATTATAATTTAGATGATCAAAGATTTAATTCTGAACTTATCCAGGAAAACTATGATTAGAAATACGCATGTGAATTTATCCCATGATGTTATCCCAGGAAATGAAACAATTTCATCAGGCAACACTAGTAAAATTAAACCGCCTATACATATTTGTATAAAATAATTGTGAGTAAAACAAAATCATCCTAACATTAACTGAAAAATCTCTACATATATTTAATTTTAAAATCTACATGCTTATGTATAGTTCATTAATAAACTAAGAAAATACGAACGGAACATATATGTAAATATAGTAGTAGTTTACTTTAATTTTTCATCTGTTTACTTAAATCTCTCGGATTAGGGCTATATGATTTTATGATGGGCATATTATTAGCTAACTTCTGAGAAAAAATTATGAAAATCGTTCCGTGATATTGAAAAACTAAAACTGGGAAGTATAGATAATAATTCAATTTTTTTCAAGATATGTGAATCGATAAAAGGTTTATAGTATACCGATAGTAATATAATGAATTTAATTAAACTGTTAAAAAACGATAATTTTAAACAAGGGTTTAATGATAAAATACAACAAAAAACCAAGTTTAATGAAAATGTTGAAATAAAGTTGAAGAACAAGAATATAACTTAAACATGCGGGAAATGGCAAGCGCTATCTAAAGTAGTGACATGCTACAAGGATCAGATGAAGACGATATATTTGAACCAAACCCAAAGAAACAAAGTAGGAACAGCAGCCTATAGAACAGCAGAGTTTAACACTAAAATTGGCGAAATTATCGTAAGTAAATGGTTTGACGTGTATTGCGCAAATGTACATAAATTAAATTCCAAAACCTACCCGAACATAATATCCGATTTACTGACAGCATATTACGAGGTGAGGCAAGCGCATTAATTAGACAGTTTTAAACTATTTATGGAGCAACCATCAATTCATTCTGGCAATGAAATAAACATCAAGAAGTTACTTGATACTGCCGACGAAGCAACAATAGGTTTAAAGGGTCTGGGCAGTGAAGCTGATTCCCAGCACATTTGGTTGATATTTATTTTGATATTCATGAAGCACCATCGATAACGTGCCCTGTATGGCAGACTAGCTCACTTCAACTATTTGAATGTGTTAAATTTAAGGCATTCGATGTCGATGCAAGAAATTTTATAAGAAATGATCATAGATGTTTTAATTGTCTTAAGAACCAGATGCCGAATATACTTTAAAAGACACAACTCACTTCTACACACAGATCAATCTAACCAAGAGCGCAATGAGTTGGCGCAACTAGCATCAAATCAGATGAGATTTCAAGGTATAAAATCAACCAACCAAGAGACAGAGGCTATTGTGAGGCACGAGCAAATGAAAACCAATCCATCGTCATCATCAGAAATTATTACTCAAAAAATTTATCTGCAATTACCATCACATTGTACATTACCGCTACTACCAACCATTGTTATCAAGATTCAAGGCCAATGGCACTTATGCCGAGCACTATTGGACTCTGGATCACAATGCTCCTTTGTCACCGAAGATTGTGCAGCATCATCAAGATTAACGATTAACGAATCTGAAGTGCTACAATATTTCCAAGTTGACTTCCAAATTACCCTCTGTCTATTTTAATACCTGTAGATGGAGTCATTTGGAAAATCTACTGTTGGCTGATCCAAGATTTTATATAACAGGTTTTATTGATATATTAATTGAAAGCGACTAATTTTTCCATATTATAAGGAACACAAGGATATGTACAATGCTAAGTACACCAATTGCTCAAGAAACACTGTTCAGTTGGATAATTGCAGGAACAGTAGATAACATGAACATGAAGCTGTCACGTACTACCAGTTTATAAGCCAAGAGCAATCTAGATAACATTTTGAGTAAATTTTAGGCACTTGATAAAATTTCTTCTCAATCTTTGTTAATCAATGAAAATACGAGGTGCGAAGAACACTATCGGAGGCATATAACCACCAGTAAGGGACGATTCGTTGTTAGATTGTCTTTCAAAATTGAAAATCCGACATTTGGAACAAGGATAAGTGGCGCATTGAAACATCTTGAAACCATAGAGACCAAAAATCTTTAAGACAGATTCAAAATTTAAGGATGTATACCACCATTGCATGAATCATAAGGCTTTGAAACACATGGAGGGAACTCCTTTTGAAGAAATATACATGAACCGAGAACGCAGTTACTATTTACCTCATCCCGGCGTTGTCAAATTATCTAGTACCACCACCAAATTACGAGTGGTCTTTGACACGTCATTCAAATCGTCAAATGGAGTATCACTAAATGACACTTTGCTATAATTGGACCTACCTTATATCAACCACTCGTTAGCATTCAACTAAGATTTTGAACATTCAAGATACTTTTTTCGGCTGACATAGAAAAAATGTATCGACAGATATTAGTTGATTCCAAGGATACTGATTACCAGCGTATTTTATGGAGAAATGATCCAAGTGAGGCTATATCACATTATAGAATAAAAACGGTAACCTACGGCACAGCAGCTGCACCGTTCCTCGCGACTAAAACAATCCAATTAATAGGCAATGAATCACTCAAAACTGACCCAGATACAGCAAATGTGATCTTAAATAATTTTTACGTTGATGATTCGATGGCTGGAGCCTGTAATATTGAAGAGACCCATCTGTTGCAAGACAAGATCTCACAAATTTTATTGTCTTCTGGGCTTAAACTAACAAGATGGGCTTCAAATACTATCAAGCTGCTAGACCACATTGACAAAGATGACAAGAAAAAGGTTCACGTAGACATAAATGATGATTCTACCTACCTCAAACAACTTGGAATTAATGACATCCTGCAAAGGATGAACTCGGGTTTAACGTGTGTTGTGCTGATTATGTAAAACCAATCAATAGAAATAAATTGTCGGTTATAGCCCGTCATATGTTTGATCCAATGGGATGGCTTGCTATGGTAAAACTATGTCTATTAAAACTGGATTGGGACGACAAATTTCCATCACTGATAGTTGAAAATTGGGCAAAGTTTAAGAATGAAATCTCATGTCCTCAACACTAAATTAGAAGACCATGGATTTGCAGATGCATGGGAATGCTTATGCCACTCTAGTCTATTGCCGAACGATTAATCTAGAAATGTTAATATCAGATTGAAGACTGCTAGAACAAAAGTTGTCCCAATTAATCAAGTATTAATTCGTCGATCGGAATTATGTGCAGCTCCATTATTAAAGAAATTGCTTATGATGATAAAGGATACATTGGATGGAGAAATTAAAATTATGGCTTAGACGGATTCAATAATCGTACTTTCATGGCTAACGTTCCATCCAAGAAGATGGAAAACTTTCATCGCTAACCGAACAGCAAACATTGTATTTTTTCTTACTAATTATCATACAACCCAGCCGATTGTGCTACAAGAGGTTTGCTGCCAGAAGAACTGATGAATTTTAATTTATGGTGGAATGGGTCGGAGTGGCTGCAGTTAGACTTATGACAATAGCCAGATCAACCATAGCAATCCTTAATTAATCAAAGATGTTCGACATTTGGTAAAGTTAAAAAGATCATCAGATCAAATATCAGATCAAGCATTATTACAACCTTCGACATGTGACAAACCGACAATCTGCTGATGCAATAACTGTAGAAAAAAAGATCGCTAGTAAAAATCTTATCTTTAAATGTCTTCAACAGAAGCATTTCAGTCATGAGTCAATCCAAACCCTTAAGGTAGTGTCGAAGAAGAGTAAGGTAGTAAGGAGTAATCTACAATATTTGGTCTACAACCACGTCACAGTTTTCAGACCAGTTTAAGAGTGATCGTCGTCATTTCAGAATACTAAATGGGTACAAAGAGATAATCTGAACGTTTGTTAATAGTAACCGGGTAGGTTATTTTCAACTTACCTATTTCTATTTCATCAGCGATTCCTAAGTTTTTTTTTTGTCAAATTCGATTTTGAATATAAGCTTAGCATTCCTTCAACATTGTGGAAATGTTATTGGTAAGACTGTTTGCCAATGATTGGCAATTACCAATACTTGGCCTTATGATTCGATCCTGCAAGACTTTGTGACATTTCTACATTATTGTCAATCTATTTTAAAAGATCCTAGTTAAGATACGGTTCAGACGTATAGCTTCCTGCCTCCGGTAACCGTTCAGACATTTAACGCCGTATAATGTATATTAATAAGAAAGAGCGGTATAAAGTGTAACTAATTACCGGTGATGGAGACAAAATGAAATCAGCCGTCTGCTTCTCTATTTATTATCTATATGAAACCTACTAAAAATTACGATAATGCAAAACACACTGTTAAACGTGAACTGCCTGTGGGTCATCTCAAATGTTCATAGGACCAATGCATTTTAAACCTTCGATGATGGTCTTTCCTATCTTTGTAAAACTAAGTTCACAAAGCGTTAGATTGTAAATTTATGTAAAGAAACTTTAGTTAGGTCTAAAAACTCGTAAGACAAGTTAATTTGACTCTCTACCGATGAGTTGTTGATGCAATAGTGATCCATCCTTCTTAGAATGACATGCACGGGATATAACCAGTTTTACTTATGCTAAAAACCGAAATCGATTCCAATATCGATGAATTTTTGAATGGACCACATCTAAAATGAATAGATGGTGACTGTTTTCAATTGCAATAATCAGCGATAGTAAGTTAGCAAAAATATAGGTAGATTTTTCACACCGAAGTTATAATTCCAAATGTTCCTCCAACACACAAAATACTTAGCAAAACTTCAAAGTCATTCACATTGACGCGATTATAATTCTAAGTTTTAGCTAGGACATTTCTCTTGAAGCAAGGATAGAACTAATTTATTACTCTTCTACTACTCTACAAATATGGATTTGTTTAAAGTTAAGTGTGTATGTCGATTTTTTTTTGTCAATACTCTAGATTGTTGCATTTTTTGGGGTTGTTATTTCCTTTTCGCCTTTGCTTTATTTTGCGCATTAAATTCGCCTCTTATAATAAATATTTTTTTTTAAACGTTTCACATACAGTGCATAGCATTGCCATCGCTATAGGGTAGTTTTTTGTTTTTATCCTAAGCTCTGCAGCTAGGATTATCCGAGTGAACTGTGTTATACACTCGATAGCCTTTACACTTTATAGTGTATACAAATATCGAGTGACTAATAAAAATATTTTATTTAATTGTAAATTTGTGTAGATTATGTATTGTGACAAGAAACGAAAATTTATATTTAGGATTATTCCAACACAAAACAATAAAAAACTTTTTTTTTTGTATTTTGTTGTTAGAATTAAAGCTTTTAAAATTAAAAAGAGCTTAAATATGAAAGCATTTTAAATGGTTTTCACACATTCTGAATATCTAACTATACGTGTATGGATTTATGTATGTATGTACATATACAAAAAAAAATGTAACAAGATTTTAATATTATTTATGTTTAAAATATGGAGTTAGGGAAAAGCTCATCAAACCGAAAGTTTACTTGTTTTGCTAAACAAAAATAAAAATAAAAAAATCTAAAAAATGCTTTATAATTATTTTTTGTTTTGTTTTTCATTAAATTTGTCCTTTTCGAGTTTATTGTTTTGAAAAATATTTTCATTTTCATGTAACATTATTGTGAACGAGAAAATTTCATAAATTAAAACCGCAAATCAAATATAATAAAAAGGGAAAATCCAATCCCATTTCAAAATAAAACAAAAATTTTATACCACAGTGTATAAAAAAATGTATATTTTTTTTTTGCCAGTTCTTGGTAGTTGGAGTATATATATCGTAAATGGAAAATATATAGTTCGCTTATAAAGCACATTGATGATAAGATGATAATATTCGGTTACCGTTTTATAATTTTCCTTTTTTGTTTGGTAAATTTATTTTGAGGTTTTGTTTGTCGTATAAACAAAATATGTATATGCTTCTGCCATTTTCACAGGGAATTATATTTACATAATTTCTGTTGTTTGTCTCGTCAAAAACATAAGCGGTGTGGTAATACATATAATACATATGGTAGTGATCAGGTGAGAGAAAAAAATGTATATAAATTTATAAATTTTTGTCATGTGCATATTTATGAAAATGATATGTAATATGTGATCGTCAGAAAATTGAATTCATGAGACTGCATAATGTATGAGATTATGAAAGGTAAATGCATTAAATTTTTTTATTTTATTTCATTATAAAACTGACATAATATTTTGTAAAATTTTAAGATATGATGTAATATACTTCGTCTAGAAAAGTAATAATCAATATTATTCATTTTGTGAAAATATCTTCTTGTCTTGCCATTCCAGTGCCAGTTTATGAAATTATATAATAGAAGAAAGTTTAACGGCAAAATAAAGTAGACAAAAGAATGCTTGTTGTATGTCGTTACTCGTACAGAAAATAAAAGCTTCTACGAGCAGTATCAACGGTTCACTAGTATAAGATTATGAATTTATAACAATTGCTCAAATATGGGAAGGTAAACCAACTGACTTCTGAAATATTTTAAACTTGAACTTTCAAATTCAACAAATAGTAGGAATTCTTGAAAATAATCAAAACCGACATTTGCTTCCATTAGGCACAAAAAAATTTTCAAAACAAATTCCCCCTATACACCTCACTTTGGGCTAAAGCTCATTTATAATGAAATGCGCTACACGAGATGAAATAATAATAATCTTTAACAGTATTTGACAACGGAATAAGAGAATCGCCAAGGTAAATTCCAGAAAAGGACGTGGTCTCTAATCTAAGCCCATTCGAAACCGATCTTCATTTATTAGAGAAATATTCCTAACTACAGAGTCTTGATCTAAACGACTGTTTCTATATATTTGGACATCATCAGCAAATATATGTAAAGAGCAATGGTGAATAGAGGATTCTATGTCGTTAATGTACATAGACAACAATAAGGGACCCAACAAAACTGAACCCTAAGGTACGCCGGAAAAAACTGGAAGGAAATCAGAAAAGCTATCACCGAAATAAACAGGCTGAGAACGATTAGAAAGGTAATTAAAAACTAATATGGCGGCGGAAAACGAAATTCTAAATTGAGAAATAAGTTTATTGAATAAAAAAACCGTGATTTATAGAATCGAAGACCTTGGAAAAATCTAACAAAGTTAAAGAGATCAAATCCCTATTACTCATATTAAGCCTAATGTCACAAACGTTTAATAATGCAGTGGTTGTACTATAATATTTTCTAAACCCAGATTGTACCTGAATTTGATTCTTGACAACTATCTCGAAGGCTTTAGAGATAGAACTTAACATACTTATTGGTCGAAAATCAGATAGTTCAGAAGGATTGCTAATCTTTGGGATAGGAATAATTTTACTAGGCCTCCACTGGTCAGGAAAGATGGAAGACATAAGGATAAAATTAAAAATATGTAGCAAGTACTTTGAAACTAAGGGAAAAACTCGTTTTACGAATTTTAAACTGATATTATCCAAACCAGAGGATTCTGATTTAACCTTCCAAATAGCGCAATGCAACTCAACGAGCGAAATATTTGTGAACAAAAAAGAATTAGAGGACTCACCAGAAAGTAATTCGACCGTATTACTACCAGAGTTAAGATTGGAGCTAAAAAAACTTATATTTAGAAGACCTAATTAACCGTATAACCCTGTTACGTACCTGCCCAAAATTAAAGTGGGATTGGCAATTAGGATATTTTTTCCATAAACGATATTTGCTAACCCTAACGCAAATAGCATTAAAAATTTCCTGACACTACCAAGGTGGGGATTTTGATTTTAGAGTAACAGTCCTAAATGGAACACTTGTCTCATAAACGAAGCCATGATAAGCGTTGAAAATTTCGATTTGTCTAGTAGAAGAACTAACAGAAAAGATACCCCGCCAATGAACCGAGGTATAAAAGCTAAATAAAGACAAGAATCATCTAACTTAGAATTATCCCTAAAGCTTAAGCTTCTAGACTTTGGCGGAGAATAACAATTAACAGAAAAAAACTAAAAGACATGATGGGAGCCTATACTGAGGGATAAAGAGAGGGCCAATAAGAGAATAAGAAATACCGCTAGCGGTTGGACAACAAAAAGTTGGTGCAACGGTGTTTAAAACGGATAAGTTAAGACTATTTAAAAGATTCAAATAATCTCTAGAAAATGTGGAATTATTTTTTAGAATTGATATTAGATGCTGAAGTTTCTTTCAAAAATTAAATTTTTTTTTTTTGTTTCTGAACTTTGCAATCTGTTCTGGGGCCGAAGCTCTTCCAACTCTTTCGCAATTAATTTTTTACGTCCTACCTTACGCCGTCACCAGCCAAATTGATGATGCACGAATACAGGTTCGATTTTAAATCCATCTGTACATTGAATTGCTCCAGCAATTCAATGTACAGATGGATTTAATGGATGGTTCGGCCCATGGATTCTGCACTCCAACAGGGGGTCATAGTTGTGTTCATCGTCATCATCGATCGAAATCAGGTGATGAAAAATCCCTTTTGCAACCCTCTCCCGTTGGGATTCGAACCCGGTACCTCCCGTCCCAAACACCGCAGCTTTAACCACTGCGCCAATTGCTCGGTCAAAAATTAAGTTAGTCTATCTATTACATTATTATTTTTCACCTAGTAAGTCTTTCATTACATTTCATTAGATTTTCACAATTATACATGTTTTGCGGGGGTAGTTCTAAATTAATAGTCAAGAGCCTAACGAATAGGTCCAAATAAAGTTAAAATTTGTTTCATTTTGCATCATATAAATATCATTATGTATGGGTAGTCTAAATTGTAAAATATTTAGAAAAATTTGAAAGTTATTCACCTTTACCAAATTCATACATTTGCAAAATAAATATCACGATACATTGAAAATTATTAAATTAGAAAAGCGTTCAAAAGCATCGAGGCAATTAAAATACTAAAAGGGATCATTGAATAAATTTTTACGCTTTATGGTAATTTAATTTACACATTTTTACGATATATAATTGTCCAGCGATGATTTATAACGCCCTACACCTATAATAATACTACACAACATCTGCAATTCGTACAATATTTATATATGATTATTATTTTAATTAAACAAGAATGGCAAGATAATTAATATTTTCTTATTATGCAATATAAGTTTTTTTTTACGTTTAGTACGTGACACGATGTTACGCCATTGTAACATAAAACATATAAATTAACTGTCTATTGAAATAAAATAAAAAAAAATTAAAATCTTTTCTCTATTCGCAAGTAAATTAGCACATCTAACTAATTTACTAGTGAGACAGGTTATATTATTTATAGATATGCCGGAATAGATTTCACAATGTACTACGTGAAGATTAAAAATTATCCATGCCTGAAATTATCTTAATTTTTAAATTTAATGTTGCTACACGTAAATAAAAATCTTGATTCACGTAGATCCATCGTGCATTGTGTATTCAGGTTTAATTTTTTTTTATTTTCCTTATTTTTTTGCTGTGTAATGACACAACAGTGTATTTATGTACGAAAATATCGATTATGACTTATCACTTTTGTGTAAAAATCACAAAAATTGTTTACGTTTTCAGATTTACGTAAGGGAATCAATTTTCCTTAGAACACACAAATAATATCATTATAAGTTATTTATCTTGAAAATAATGTGAAGAGTCTCCCACTTACTTTATAATGTTTGTACCAAGTAATCGATTTTTCTTTACCTGTTACATTCAAGTGGTAAATGTAGACATTATATATTCTTAACTTTATTTATATGGTTTAAAATTAAGATCTTAAAAATCGTAATATTTTTGAAAGTTCTAGAAATTCCTCCCACTGACATATTGACAAAATATTTGTAATAAGAATTTTAACTTTGTATATACGAGCTTTTATATTTCATTGTACTTTATAACGTTTAAAAGTAAAAGATTTATTGTGTAACAAAGAAATTTTCATTTTTCTTTAATATAATATAACGAGAAAAGCTCGAAACCAAAGTAAAAAATGTTTCGTTTTATTTTATTAAAAAAAAAATAACTTTTTTCAACTTTTTTTGTATTAACTTTTTATTAAAGTTACAAGTATTACGTTTTTGTTGAAAATTTACCAACCTGTTGTATGACAAAATGGGTTTTAAAATGAATTTTTATGATTTTTTTGGTATATATGAACTGCGTTATTGTCCCGTTTTGCAAAAATACTAAACAAGTCGAATTCTTTTCGCAGTCGTGGGTCGAGATGATAATTTTTTAATTTCAAAGTAAAAGTGACGATTTCTTAATTTTCTTAAACAGTTATATCCTTCAATAATACTTATTATTTACCAAAAGTATAGTAATTAGATCTACACTATGCAGGATTAATTGTTGTATTTTAAATGTAGCTAATTTAAATGTTCAGAACCGTTTACCGAATATTGAAAAGATTCATCAAATTTTTAGTTATTTATCAAGTAGATTCGATGAAGTATTTATATAGCAGATACACGTAATTCCGATTTTTTTCAAAATTCTACCTTCTCCACCACCTTTATCTCTTGTTTAAATTTTTATAATTTTTCTTAATTTATCCGTGTTCAGCATTGTTGCACCTACCTTTTGTTTATTTCCTTTTCTGATTTTCTAATAGCTTTTTTTTGTTTTTTTCAATCAGTTGTCCCTCAGAATATACAATGTACCCACGAAAGAAATATGTTTTAATAATTACTCTAGGTAAGATAATTTCCTTTATTCTTTATCTTATTTATTATCTTTATTTAGCTTGCAGCTCGATTCTTTAGAAGACTATTTTTTGCCTTAGCTCTTCTACTAATAAAATGAAACGTTTCAACCCTTATATAGCTGTGTTCTGCTTAAAATAACTACTTTTAAATAAATTTCCCCTTTGCTTGTCTTGTAATGAAAATAATATTCCAGTTATCTCTCCCACCTGATATAATCAGGCTCGTAATATAATTATAGAGATAATAGTGCTAACGCAACGAAAGATTAGTTTATTCTCTTCCTCCTAAGGTCTTCTGATGCAATTTTCGTAATTTGGATCCCGGTGAATGCAAGAGTAGTAGGAAAATGTAGGTTAAACTGCATTCTAAAACTTAAAGGAGGTTTTTTCAAAACCTTTAGTTACAAGGAATTTTATTTTTGTATGAAGTAAAAATTATTGTTTTATTTTGAATTAATTTTTTTTAATATGTGCGAGGATAATAACTTTATAAAAAGATATAAATTTAAATCTAGTCCAGCTTTCACAAATAATACATATTAATGAGAACTAATAGTCATAAAGATGTCAGTCTCATAACAATACGCACGCTCTTCATGAGCCCACTTCTAACAATTATTACATTGAATCCAACCTTTTCCTCCACGATAATTTTTATAAGAATTTTGGCAATAGAGACATGGTACATCTTCATCGCTTTTTAATATATTTTGGTTTGGGGGCTTCATTTTCCGCTTTTATTTTTCCATTGGTTCAAAATTAAAGCTTCCAACTCATTTTTGCATGGCCTGTAAGTAATCTCAGCCCTTTTTCCCTTTCCTCGTTGATTTGCGAGTTTAATTTGTACTCTTTGCTTTTGGTATGGGCAATAATTACTTGGAGTTGACATTTACAAAAGATGTGTAGGGAATGAACCAATTCTGAACTTTTTTCAGTTAAGCCAAGATGTTTCGGCCCAACTTCAACACCAATAACTCTATTTAGATCAGCATTTAGAGTCGATGTCTTAACATAAGCATAGCCGAAATGTGAAGAGATGAGAAACAGATTTTCCAGGATGTGTTCAAAAGCTTGGGAAAAATATATATTTAATGGGCTTATAAAATTAACATTAAAAAGATAAAGTTTGTGTGTGTAATGTGATGGCAAGCATAGCAAGGTAAAGTTTTAAACACCTTGTTCCGATATGGAAGAAATGTTTTTTTCCTTTTCAACATTTCTTAAAATATCGAAAAACTTGACCACTACTGGCTTGTTATAACCATGTGATCTAGCTAGTATGTGAATACTGGCATTCTTAATTAATTTTCCGGATGTCATGATTTAAAACTAGAAATCCTTTCATAGTCATCAACCCCAATTCTTTGCTGAAAGGATGGCCAAATCAAAAGCAAGCGATCTGAGGTCCCTTGATCAATTTAGAACTCTTGACATGAGTTTTTCTTTAGTGATAGGTTTTAGTAAGATAACTCGAATTCCAAAGGTTAGTATTCCTTCGGAAATATACTAAAGAATTTTACCGATAGTTTGGTTCAATCTCTAGGCTTAGAAAATTTCGAAATGTCCATTAATGGACATTATATGTAATATGAAAAAATGTCTATATGTATTAATGCCTACAGTAAAGAAAAGTACTGGAAAATTTAAATATGACAACACAAAAATGGTATCAATAAGATTGCTAGTGTGCGTACAAATTTCACATATTTGTACACTTTTTTTGTAGATGGAAGTAAATGTCGCCACAAGAAGTAATTTTACTTAATATTTGCCCGAATAAATTATGCTGTACACTTTTATCTACACAACATATTTTTTGGTAAAAATTTACTAAAAAAAAACTAACATCTTAATCTTTGTTAGATTTTTCAAAGGCGTCTGTATATCACAAAATTGTATTCCATAAGTTATTCATCCAGTTAAGTTTTTAAATTTTCCCTGCCCATTAGATTTTGAAGTATCTTTCTAACCATCTCTAGGCATTTTATTTTTTTGTGTAATTTTTTCCTTTGTAATTTTTTCTGGAAACCCAAAGATTTGCAAGATTTGGTCATATTTCTCTTTTTTCACGTCTTGTTTTTGGATGTAGTTTACCCGTATATGACCTTCGTATAAGTTTTCTATTTTCAAATTGGTCAAATCTGCCATTGATTGGGTTTAGAAAATTCTCGCATATGCACTCTGCCAAAATTGTTAGTGTTTTTTTTTTCAAATTCAATTCCAATAGGTACAGGTTAGGGTTAGCTAAAATATTTTGAAGTGGCGTTGGGATAATTGGCTAATTATTTTAAATTATGAAGTATATTTCATGATTGAATATATGATAATTGCACAATAAACACAATAAGTTTTTCAAAAATCCCTAATTGATTATTCTAGTTAAGCTTTAGTAGTTTACACATCAGGTTTTTTTTACAGCTTTTAATCCATGGACAGTTTTTTCTTTTTTAAAAATCTAAGGTAAATTAGGCATTCTAATCCAATATAGATCATTAGAAAATTCATTTGATATTTTATTTGAAAATTATATCAGATGTATAGATGCTATTCGTTTTTTATTTTATATCCTCAATCCATATTAATATCAATTTCTCTATAAGAAAAAAAATTCTTCTTCCACCTAACATGAACAAAAATGGAACATTTTAACTGCACAATTTTGTTTCACGTTTTATATCACTCCCAGATATAAAACATATATATTTTATATATATATATATATATATATATATATATATATATATATATATATATATATATATATATATATATATATATATTTACAGTGAAACCTCTGTACATTGGACAATGAAGGTTTTGGTTTGCTGAGACTGAATTCACTCAATTTATTTTCCAATGCCAAGATGTGATTGAAAATGGACGAAAGAGTATCCAATCAAAAACATTTGACTACTTGAAGTGCTTTAAGGACTTCTTCAAATGAAATTTTTGCTTTATCCACATTATGGTCCGATTAAACTTCATCAGGTTTGTGTTCTAGGATCGATTGTAAAATTGCTTCGTTACTCGTCTCACCACAAACTGCTAAATCATCGTCAGCTATAAAGAACTCCTATAAATGTATCGCCAGTTTTGCCTTGTACCTGATTAAGTGATATAGTCTCTTCAACTTCACTTGCACAGCATTCCCATGAAATTACTTGTTGCATTACTAGTCCGGATGAGCTCTAATGTGGCTATTACTTTTTTAAGAATACAATTTCTATAAGAGCTCTTGAAGTTTTAATAATTCATTGGTCTAGCGGTTGAATTCTTGATGTCATGATTGGCGGTAAAAATCGCAATTAAACATTCATTAAACCGTTGACCTCTCTCTACATGAGCTTGGCAGTTATCAATCGTTAACAAAACTTTACGGTTTACGATTTTCATGGCGTTATCGACAGATCGGACTCACTCCTCAAAAATATTCGATGTCATCCATGCTGATTTATTTGAGCACCACGTTACAGAAAGATCTTCTGGTTATAAATTTCTAAAAGTCTTCTAGACTTGCCTATAGCTAAAAGTTTTAATTTTCGTCCGTGGCACTAGCCCATAAAAGCACGGTTAACCTTTCTTTAGAATGTTTCTCGGTATTGCATTTTTCGTTCTTCAGTACGAGACTTTTGTCTGGAGAATTTTGTTCATCGGCATTAAACCATTCGTTTTTGTGGTATCTCGCAACCATTTCAACGAATTTTGCTTTAAATTTAGAATCATCGGTTTCACTGTTTTCTTTGGCCTCAACCGCATAGAGCTTTAAATTGTATGTTGTACTGCACACGAAATTTCTCTAACCATCCATTAGAAGACGGAAAATATTTACACCTAATTTCGCAGCAATATTTTTGGCACTTTCTTGCACTAAAGGCCCAAATAACAAACAGGAATTGGGACTGTAGGGAATAGGAACTAGGAATTGAACAAATAATACTCTCCGAGAAAAATTCTTTAGTAGTATATTTATATACATTTACACTTGTTATAAATATTGTACAATATACGGAGGTAAAAATTATAGACAAAAATACAAAAATGACAAATTTTTCCGTTTAATTTCCAATGTTCGCAGAGGTTGTCCAAAATATAGAGGAAAATGTGGATTTTTTCATAAGTTTTATATTGATTATCAAGGGACTGAATCAGTGTGTCCAAAATAGAAAGGTGTCCAATGTTGGAGGTTTTACTATATATATATATATATATATATATATATATATATATATATATATATATATATATATATATATATATATATATATATATAAATCTGAAGAGCTTAGCATACAACGTTGAGCTTAAAAATAAAGTTTTATTTCTTTAATGTTCAATAAATGACTTTCTAGAAGGTAAAAAAATTATTACTGTACGAGAGTTACTAAAAGCTTCAATAAGTTTTATATTTATATATTTTGTATAGAAACAAACTTTTTTATTATTATATTATTTTGTTGTATATATTTTCAATATAACCATAATTAAATATTCATTTTCCTAATAACCATAACATAAATTGAAAATTTATATACATTTTGGTATCACTAACCGCAAAACAAATATCGAAAGCTCACACATGCAAAGTCGATAGTAAACAAAATATAAAAATAAATTCAGACCGGTAATTAAACATTTATATTTGATTTATTTCTTGATTAGTTATCAAGAATATTAAAAATTTATTATTCCAAAATACCGAAATTATATTTTATTATTTTCAATCAGTAAATTGATTTTCTTTTTTTTGTTATAATTTAAATAAATTAAAAAAGAATAAATCGAAACACAAATTTTCCGTCGAATTTATATTTTATTTAATTTTGGTTAAAATTCTTATTAAAATTAAATTAAATTATATAAAAGTTAAAAGGTTGACTCGATAAGGCAATTTAGTTCATTTTTAATTGAGAGACATAAATGACTTCTGGGCTTAAATCGATATAGCGACAATTTTTCTTCCTTATATAAAAAATATTATATACATAGATATATAATTCTCGTCTAATAAGAACGATAACCCTAATAATTTTCCAATTATATAAAAAATGAAATCTTAAAGAATCAGCACAATTTCCAATTCGATATGACTAAAAAAAAAACATGAAATTAAATAAATTATTTAAAATGCGACAGAAAAATTATATAATGTATAAATTTTATCTGGCATAATACACAAGAAAATATTAAGATTATCGTTTTTCCAATTCGTTCTCGTCGTAGCTAAATTGCAATAAAAAATAATTTTGCTTGCTTGATAAATAAATAGGGATATTTACAGATTAATGTTAAGAACAGCATCTTATGACCTTTTTATGTTTTTGTTTTTAACCAAATACGACTATTTAAATTTAAACCAATTAATTTTTATGTTTTTTGTAATCTACAAATTAAATTTAGTCTTAAAAAAAAATTATTTTTGCATCATTTCCTGTTTTGGATAACTATTTTAATGCAGATAAGTATATAAACCAGTTTAACGATTTTTTCTTGGCTTAATTTTGCACGCCGATTTTTTAAACGGTTTTGCAATATATTTAAAAAAAAAATTAATTTCTCATTTAAGAAGATTTAAAATTTATTGATACCAATCAAAATAAAATTTATTGATGTATTGGTATCGACTGATACTCTTTTTGGGCTAATGTGAGTTTCGATTAACAGCAGAGAGTATTAGTGTTTTAAACACCGCCTTGAAGTTATCTCAGACTCTTATCACTGGGAAATTTAAAATTACCTCCGACAACACGCGCGTAAAAAATATATCCTAGACTTTTTTGTCAATACAAATAAATGTATCGTGCATAAATAAATATTGTATCGAATTTGCATGTTGCACTATAAGAAAAACAGAAGAAACAAATTCTTCTGATCAAGATTACACTAGGCCTTCACAGTTTCCATGCGTATAACAGCTTTCATACGTATTTTGCTGTATTAAAATCTTTGAATAAGTCAAATAATTTCTATTGAAAATAAAAAATAGAAAATAACATTCTATTGAATGCATACAAGGTTGCATTAAGCTGCGCAAAGCTAAAGTCAGAGACTACCACTTTATTGATTTGTAACTTCGAATCTGCAAGATCGAAGCCAATTTCACAAGGTTTCGGCATTGTGACTAGCCGTTACAATATTCGTTAACGGAAATGGGTCCATTAGATCGTTTTCAATCACCTTTACAGGGGTTGTGATGGCAAAATATTGAATGAATTTCTGTGAATTTAATGGATCTGTGGCTAGTCCAACTGTACCATCGAAATACGCAATAAGATCGGTGCCTTTTGCTTTGCAGTCGTTATTTAAAAATGTTAACATTTTAAAATAACAGAAAATGGTAACACAGACAATCGTTGAATTTTTGAATCACTTGAACATGCTTCTGCTATAAAATCCAGTAAATCGTAAGGTTTTCTTTGATTTTCAGCATTTTAGAACGCGCTTTTTGAATTGAAGTCAATGACTTAACTGTTGTTGTTTTAAACTTTTTCAACATCTCACCACTTTCCGATATTACAATGTCCTCATAAATTTGTCCTCACAACTTTCATGACATTTTCGATCTAGGCCTCTGATTTATCTACGAAAAAGTGCTTTATGATTCGAGGAACCTGGAGTAGCATAAATTGTAAAATTGCCGCGAGTAATATTAGTATTTGATAATTTAATTTTTTTTAGAACAATCAGGGTGACCATAGTAAGTTCGAATATTCACAGTATTAATTATCCTTTTTTTTGTGCGATAGTCAATTGATTTAATATTCACTCGGCATGCCGTTTATTCCGTTATTTCTAACGGACAAATCGGATCCAGAATAGACCGCGATATACACTTACCCTTAAGAACTTACTACCAAGTCGATATGTCAAAAAGCCAGGTCTACTGTAATATTGACCAAAATAAAGTCTAGGATGTATTTTTTACGCGCCTAGATCTGCGATAACTTCAAGGCGTTGTTTAAACCACTTTTTTAGAAATTGCCTCAGTGTTTCTCCAGTGCTCGTAATTTTTCTAAAATACCAATTTCTCTGCATGTTGCATATTTGGTGAACGATACCATTCACGGTCCTCTTAAAACCGCTAAAAAAAAGCCACGAATATGATGCAGTAAAATAGTCAGATAAAACGATATTTTGATGGATATTGTAGTATCTACCAAACGATCTATCCTTTTTAATACCGGGATGTCCTTTAACGTTTTGCTCTCGCTTCCATGAAACTATATGTTTGTTCCATATAGTAACCTGAAACCTCGTAATATAACATTGTTTTGGCAAAATCATCCAAAGTGCAAAGGTTATAAAAGCCAGTAAGTATTTTTTGGTGGGTTTTATATAATTTGTTGTATGTTTTCCGTCATAAAATACACACATTGTCTATTTTTTAAATGGACGGCCAAATGAATGATAGTGGGATATCGTCCATGTGTATCGAACACTTCAATTTTAAGAAGCCTGCATGTCCCTGTCGTACGCCTATAGCATACTAAAAATGTAACCTGTATTAGTTACAAATGTAACCTGTATTAAACTGTATTAGTGCGACAAAAATCCATATGAAAAAAAAATTTAATTTTGTTTGTTGAATGGTTTAAAATCAAAGCCGTCTTCAATCCCTTATAAGAAGCCCAAATGTATTCATACATAAGCAGTAAAAAAATTAGAAAAATGTAACCTATAAAATATATTTGTGATATACAGTGTAGAAAAAATATCAAAACAGCAAACTAAAGAGGAAATAAAAAAAAATGAGAGAACTTGTAATTTTTTTTATGTTTTATTTCAACTGTTTGTTTAAATGCAGAATATAAAATAATACGTTCTCACTACGAGTGTTATGATGTGCTCAAATATAAGATGCAAAACCCTCTTTATTATACAAGCTGTATTCATTGCATACTAATGTTATATAATTATATACACATGAGAATGTATTGGAACTAAAAAACGTGTCGAAATATGATTTAGAATATAGTCAAAACCAACACAAATGTATATACAAGCCATGAAGTTGCGATACTTATGCCAAAAAGTGACTACTATACCTAAGTATTAGTGTTGTGACGTAGTATAATTTGTTTATACTTTTATTATATGGTTTGTTGTAAATAAAAAATGAATACGAATGATGAAACAACAGTATGTTGCGCTCTGTATGATAAAGCAAAAAACAAATGTATTATTTAAAGAGAGAGAGAGAAGTATTGTTATTGTATACTTCATTATATACTATAATATATACTATGAATTTAGAGCAGAATGGAGAGTGCAAAATATAATTTTTGTTTCGTTTTTTTTGTAGAAATGTTATGTATTTTGAATTAAGAGGAGTATGGACAATGCGAAATATAATTTTTTGTTTCGATTTTTACTGTAGTCAAATTCACTAACACATAGCCAAATAGTACTCATAATATGTTTTATCTAACCAAGCTTCATGGCTTGTATAATTATACAATAGTGCGGGTTTTGATATAGTGTAAAATAAAATAAACATTCCCATACTATAAAACAAAAAAGAGTAAAAATTGTCAAAAACAAATTTAAAATGCTAAATTGATGTTATCTCTTTCCTATACAAAACACAAATAACAAAAAAAGAGACAAAAAAATTCTTAATAATTCATACACATTAAATAGTGTGCATAACTTAGAGATAAAAATGTTAAATAGTGGTAGTAGGAATGGCCAAACTAAACATTTTCTGGTATGGATTTTCATAGCACCAACACACTTAATTTTGAGTATAATAGGGAGGCTTGTAATGACGACATAATCTTACAAATACATTCAATAGGTTACATTTTTCTCATTTTTTTACAGCTTATGTATTAGTACATTTAGCCTTCCTGTAAGTGATTAAAGATGGCTTTGGTTACGGCGTATAAAATTTAATCTCCGATACTATTTTCACCATCAAATCAACACAGTACTGAAAACTGCTATGCAGTTGTTTTGGTGCTGCCCAGTATGACATGACCGCACAAATGAAGTTAAACATAATTGAGCAAGTAATCCACATAGTTATAAAATCTTTAGTGATAAGGTTGACAATTTTTGTACAATGTTGCATAAATAATGAACTAGGAAGTCTTATATGTACATTTGAGTTTAAAACTACAAGTTTTTCAGTTACCATCACTCACTCCTATTTACAATGAATATGATTAAATTATATAACATTTGCTAAATCAAATTGCATAAAATATCAATGTAAATTGTGTAACACTCTAAAAGCTTTATTACTATGTTTCACATAACTTTTTTTTGTTTTTTTTTTAAATTTAATATAATAATAATATAGTGTACAACAATTGTATTATATGCTCGTATATAATCGTAAAATAAATATATGTATTTGCATAAAACAAATGTGCATATAGAGACGTTACAAAAGCTACATTTTATATATGTTGAAGTACAATCAACATAATTACGATGTGTAAATTCAATGATAGTATAAATAATGTATTTAGATATTTTAAAATAATTATTTGGCAACATTTAAAAATTATTTATCTACGTACTCGTGTTTATATTGTATAGATGTAGATATATCAAAACAAAAAATTATATTGCAATTTATAAATTTGTTTCAAGTCATGAAATTTACCAGCGGATATATAAAAAAATATGAAAGAACTGAATATGTTTTGTAAGGTAAAAACGATAAAATTTCCAAAGTAATAAACATTTTTGGGTTTAAAGTTACAAAATACAATTTTATGGTCAAAATATATATGTATATATTTTTATGATATAAAAATATTTGTGGAAATAAGAATATCGTCCCTGTTTTAGCTTAAAAGAGATTTTTATTTATAAAACACAACATGCATTAAAAATAAAATTATTATTTTATATAAAACTCCCTTCAGGCTGATGAAAATGTTTGGTTTTATATAATAATAAAAAAATAAAATAAAAATTATGTTATAAATTATAAAGTTTTAATGTAATATGTACTCGTTTATATATATAGACATAATGTATACATATCTATTATAGATCCCAACCTTTTTCTTGTTTTCTGTCGTTTTTATTTTGTGACATCGGTTAAAATAGGTTAAGCTTAAATTGATAACTTCCTTCTTAAATTAAAATAAATTTACTTTAAATAACAATATATATGTTAAGCTCGTTACAACTTAATGGTTTTTACAGACCATTAAAGGGCCCGTTTCAAATTTGTCTGATTAAGTTGTTGGTATTAAATAAAATTTAATTGAAGCAAAGCTATTCTTTGCAACGATGAACTAACGTCCTTTACCTATAAATAGTAATATTTCCTTCAATCTTTCATTGGTCCTTAAATCTACTTCCTCGTATTGATCTGGTGATACAGATGGGCCTCATATATGCTTTATATAATCTTAATTTATTTTTGACAGAGAAGTGATTATTGCGGTTAAAAAATCTATAAAGTAAGTTGCGAACTACAAAGGTTTTTCTTCGAACATTTTTGATGTGAGAGAGAGGTGATAGTTTTTGATGTTGGTTTCTTTTTGTTGTCAGGTTTCAGGATATCATGATAGAAGAATGAAAAAAGGTGTAGGCCGAAGTATAATTCGATTAGTTTAATGAGATAGTAAGGAATATCACATTGAATTAATTTATAGACTAAGCCTTTATGCCAGACCGTGTCGAAAGCTTTTTCTATGTCCAGAAAGGCTGCGATTATTTTAACAACCAAATCGCTTGGCGTTCTTAATAGAGTTTTTCCGCTTCATCACTGCTTGAGTAGCAGAGTGGCCGGCACGAAATCCGAATTGTTCTTCTGGAATAAAGGGTTCTAGTAAGGGCTGGAGCCTGTTAAGAATAACTATTTCCATCACCTTACTTATTCCTTTAAAAGTGATATCGGGCGAGTATGCTCTATACTATTAGAGGGCTTTCCTAGTTTAGAAATATGGATGACTTTGCCGAGTTTCCAACAATCTGAAAAGTAGTTTGTCTTTAAGATACTGTTAATGATATCGGTAAGTTGTGATATTGCTTTATCTGGAAGATTTATAAGTACCGAGTTGGCTATCGTCTCTCGGAGCTTTTCTTTTATTAAGAAGCTGAAGAATGTTGACAACTTCTGCTTTATCGACCATTTTAATTAAGGTTGGATTAAGAGGGGTAGAATTGAGAAAATTACTAACACCGTTATTGACTAACTGTTCGAAACTGTGATAGTGAGACGCGATTTCCTCTGCAATTTTTTTAGGATCTATGATTGGACTAGGATCTTTAGCTATTGAAGTAATCACATTTTTTTCACCATTATAAGTTTCCGAATTTCATTGAACATTTCCGGAGAATTATAGTAAATTTTAGGCATTCTACTTGTAAATTCAAAATTTCTTAGTTCGCTGAACCAACAACAACAAATCATATTGGAATAAAACGTCAGATTTGAAAAAATAAAACGTCACTGGATATTTATAATAGTGCTGACGCATTCGATTGCGTAGTTTAATGAGATTTTGGAGCTCAGGGGGAATTTTTAAGGTGCCTTTGCTCTGAGAATAATTTATAATTTAAGTTGCTCGAATAGCGATGGCTCGAAAAGTGATGAATACAAGTTTGGTATCGGTTCTGGTAAAAGAAACTTACCTAATTATGTTCTTTAATTTATATCAACGTCTTTCTTGATTGTTCGTAAATATATATATATATATATATATATATATATATATATATATATATATATATATATATATATATATATATATATATATATTCGTACATTTTTATATAAAATATGGAAGCAGTAAGCCATACTCCAAAAACAGATTTAATTCAATCGACTTTGTTCATTTTCGCCTCTTATTGAACGCTTGAGAAAATATTTCGTACTAAAGATCATGTTTTCCGAAAGAGGCGCTACGATCAAAGAATTTAGTTTATTGTGTTTTTCGCAAGAGGCAGCACAATCAAAGTATATGTAGTATCAATCATTAATTGACTATTTAAATGAAAACGATAGTCGGCAATGATTTTGTTCCTATTTATAGTTTGCTATTGTTCGAGTTCGAATATCCTTTGTTTATGGCGCCCGCACGTGTGTGGATAATTATTATCCGCAAACCAATCATTCAAATCAGCACATCGAAATCACGTGACACGCCCAGCCAATCTAATTATTTCTAAAGCACGTAAAACAAACCTAACACAAGTTAAAAATAATTTAACTTGATTTTTATTTTGAATCGCGAAACATAGTTATCCGCACACGTGCTTTAGTAGTAATTTATTTTGCCGAACACATCACGTGATTATGATGTGTTTAATGATTGGTTTTCGGATAATTATTATCCGCATACTTGAGATTATAGGCACTATAATTACAAAATATATTTATATTTTTTGATACTTTGACTGACATCTAGCGGCATAATCAATGCACTAGGGCATACGTTTAAAACATCACTTTCTATAAAATGGCAGCATTTTCGTTTGTAAGATAATCTTGACCCGCTAACATGATCTATTGCTTTCGACTATAATCAAAAATGTACAGGTATTTTTGGTACCATTAAATTTAATAACCTAGCATTCTTCCACTGATCTCTAATGAAACAGATAAAGTATACAACAAAAATAATGACGAAATATAAAACCTATCTACTGTGTGACAGAGAAAGAAAATAATTTGCGTCCTTGTCTTTAAATTCGAATTTACGAAAATAAAATTCAAATTTTTGATATAAGGTCTGATAAATTGTCAGATTTCCAATCAAAATAACAATGCCAACATAACACGTCATATTATAGACAAAAACTAAGACGATTGGTTATTTTTAACACGGACAGCTTAAACAGATTAAATTTTAATTATATCTAATTTAATTTACTAATTTTACTTCAAATTTAATTGGAAAAACCAAATAACAATGTACATATTTCAATAAAAGCCGCAACATGACTGTTATTGGTTTGTTTATTTTGAAAACAATTTTTGACGTTTCACGCCAAGGTACATAGAAATGGTTACAACATACAATACCAAATTTAAATTTTAAACATTTTTAATTAATATTATTAATTACAGTGGTTTTAGTAATATAATATAAAATAGTTTAGTAATTCAATTACAAAATTTTATTTTTCGAAATTAAATTTGTGCGAATACAGCACATTTTCAGAAATAGGTTTTTAGAGCAAGAGAGATATATAAAAAGACCATTAAAACTATAAAAACAATTTGCTCCATTTCTTGTTGTTTTCAATGTCATTTTCGGACGACACTGTATCCATGCTTATAAAAATCCATGTATGTATGATTCACTCATTTTAGTACTCTCCGTACGTCCAAACTTCAAATGTTTTGTTTGTATTTTTATATGCTTGCTCGTATGTATATTACGATTTACGAACGATGATAGTCGAAAATAAACAATGACAAAAAGAAGTTGCTAGATATCGACGATAGTCGTTCAGTAACGATAGCGTTCACATCATCGAAACCAAAAGTACGAATTTGATAAAATGAACGCCTATCGATCCTGGTTTGATGGGAAATTTCTCATATGGGCTTTATTCGTATAGAAACTAGAATAAAAGCTCAGCAACTGGGATTCTCATTTGATGAGTGGCAAAAATTAAAATTCACAAAAAATATCCAAAAAAAAAAACATCTTATAATATTCTATGAGAAGTGTAATGATAGTATAAGTATCTTATGATAAAAAACATTAATTTTTTTCATTAAATTTAATTAATTTATTTTATAAAACTTATCTTAGATTTCTTATTAATGAAATGAATGAGCGAAATTGAGGATCCGATATTTCAGTTTGTGTCCATTTCAAACAACATTTTTTTTCACAAGGCGGTAGTAGAATTTCATGCAATATCAATATATCATGAGGTTGTTGTATAAAATGGCACAACAATTTATAGTGGGGCAAGCTTTTCGCGGAGTATATATCAAAATTAGCTGACAATTAAAACATCGGAACCTTGATTTTAGGAAATCTGCGTTAAAGGCCAAGTAATGTCTTTAACGTTGTACCATAACGTCATCCATGTATCCGTGTGTGTGGTGCTTCATATGCTATTGAATCAAATCCATAAATAGTCTGCAAATGGATTTATTCAACATACGTTGGAATTCTTCTTTAGTATTGGCTCTGAAATGGTGACTTAAACTATCAAATCATTTGTGGTAACATTTTTAGTTAAAATCAAAATGAAAATGGTTTTTGAAGTTCTTCAAAAAACTTAAAGCAGTCAATTTATGGAATCATATGTAAGAAAGAACTTTTTCAGGTTCTTTTTATAACGGTCCTTGGATAGGTGGAAGTCAAAATGCGATTCTGCAATGTAGAAAGATTTAGCCAAACTTCATAGGGTTGTTGTCTTCGTAATTAGTGGAATGATGTTCAATGTCCAAAAACCTATGATTTTAGTCATAGAACCTGTCCGGAACCTGAATTGAAATATTTGCCATGATGTATGGTGAGTCAATATGACCAAGGAGGACGTTACTCATAAAAGCGGCATCCAAAAGAATTCGTCGATTTTTGAGAGTGCAAATTTCATATCCTTGGCATCTTGTCTTGTATTGTGGTAAACGAGCGACGTTTTCGTGAAATGGAATACCAAAGTCATAGCTTCAATTGCTTTTCTTTATCAAAAACAGGAGATATTTTTTCTGAATGCTTTCAATTCTCTTGGTGTGAACTGAATGGGATGGACTCCAGACAGTTGAGGCATTCTCCAGTTGGGATCTTACATATGCAAAGTACAACGTTAATAATGTTGATACATCATTGAATTCCCCTGTCCACCTTTTGACAAAACCAAACATCGAGTTTGCTTTGGCAATGTTGTCGATATGCCTGTTAAAGGATACGTTTTCGATGAATGTGATCCCCAAATCAATAGTCTCATAAACTCTCTGTATTTCAATGAGTTTCGGTCACATCAATCACTCAGTCGATTGATATCTTCTTGTGATTTGTCAGCATCGCAAGTTGCATTAATAGTATACGGAAAATGTTGATGTGTTTAATGATTGGTATATGAGTATGCTTGTATTTTTAATAACCTCTGTAATGCCGTAAATGAAGACAAGAATTATCCAAGGTCCAATGTGTGATTCTTGAGGAACTCCAGAAGTGACTGTAATTGCTTTAGATTTCTTATTGTCAATTGTGACATATTGCACACGATTTGATAAGTATGAGGTGAACCATTTAACAAAATTAAGTGAAAATCCAAATGCGTACTGGCTAACAAGGGTGTTTTGGTGACGTAGAATCAAATGCTTTGCTGAAGTCTGTATACACTACATTTATTTGGTGGCGTTTTTCAACTTCATTAATGACTTTACTAGTAAATTATGTTAAATTAGTTGATGTTGATCTACTCGGTATGAATCCATGTTGAGCAATTGAAATCTTGCAGACAACAAGCTTAAATAGTTTTGGAATTTATGGAGTTGTAGAAATCCCTCTTTAGCACGTAACATCATCTCTTTTTCCAGATTTGAAGATTGGTGTAATTTTCGAGAATTAACATTTATTAGAAAACACGCCTGTTGCAATAGAGTAGTTGAAAAGGATTCGCAAAGGACATACTAAACTATTGTCATGTCTTTTCAAAATCGAAGATGGTATGTCATCGGGCCCACATCCGACAATTTAAAAGTGCGGATAAGATATTGTCATCAGTTATTATAGTTTTAGTTGAGATATTGGTGTGGTTTAATTTCCGTAACGCCAATGGCTTCTGTCCTATAGACTGATTGGAAAAAAATGGCAAACATGTCCACAATTTCTTTAGAATCAGTGATTTTGATGTTTTTGTAAGACATATTAGAGGATATCCGACAATTACTCGTTTAGACCTAAAATATTTCCAAAAATGCTTTGGGTTTTTTTTAAATTTTTTACTGAACTCCAGCTAGGTATGATGTGACCTTTAATTTAAATTAGGCGTCAAAAACACCACTGTATTGCCGAAACTTGGTTTCGTCCACCTTAAGCCCACTTTTTAACATACTCACATAATCTTTAGATTTACGGTTTTTAAGATTTATGAGTCGATCATCAAACCATGGTGGATGGTTATTGATTTTTTTTTAATGCTAGCGGAATATTATTTTCAAAACCTCGCATCAGTATCTCATAAAATCTGTTCACTTTGTCGTTTATATCTTTGGAATTTAAAGTATCATTCTACATTTTAGGTACCTTAACAATTTATTTTATAAACGAAATAAGATTTTCATACCTTTAGGGTTAAAATGAGATTAAACTATACTAAACATGTAAAGTAAATCCATCTATCGATGGGTTTACTTTACATGTTTAGTATAGTGTACCAAAAATGTAGAACTTGTTGTATAAACTTGTTGGTGACTTTTCACAATTCTCTTTCATACTTCTACAATTTCTACAGAATTCGAAAATGATAAGTCCAAGGTATCCTTCATGGCAGATGGTCATAAAATTATGCTTATAATAATCATTCGCGACAGTGTTTAATATCAAAATAGAGTCTAAAGTAATACAAACTAAGTGTAATCACGAAATATATATTGTCAGGTATTTATTAGAAAATGTATAGTGGAAGTGCCACACAAACGTAAATCAGTTCTGTAATGGAAGAAGACACTAAATTAAAAAGCAGTAGTTTCACCTCCTTTTGCGTCAAAGTAACTTCACCCAGGAAGTTACTTTGACGCAAATAGAGGTTTCAGCTATAATATCCCCGAACAGTAAATAACAGCAGGAATGAATCTATAAGTTACAGATAACGCTGGATACATCGTAATAGCCAAACCGTGATTTTATGTATCTTATGAACTCTCCAGTATAAATACTACTTGGCACGCAAGTTCTAAAACAACAGTAACCTGACAGTATTCATTAAATATCGCTCTATAAAAAAATGATGAAATTGATGTTGCAGTGCAAAATTCAGCGGTTGTATTTAAACAAACTATACATTGGATGCTACACCAAGATGTTATACTTGATGTAAAAAAAATCAAAGTGTCTTAGAAATTTAAAAGCTACTAATGTTAAAATATTCAATAAGCATGCAATGTCAACTACAAGTAGGAGATCTTACAATTAAATTTAAATTAAACAAACCTGTGTCTGAGGTAAAATCTGAAAAGCTTTAGTAAAATATCGTAATGAGGGACTATATATCAATGGAATTACAGCGAGAAAAGCATCTGTATAGTCACTGTGGAAAACCACAAGTAAGCTGCAGTCACATACATCAATTCAAGCTATTCGATTCGACTTTCTGATGGCACTTGGGTAAGAAGCGATACACATAAAGCAAATATATTAAGCTAAAAAAGCTTACATCTTTGCCTCGTACAAAAAATAATAAATTTAAATTTAAAGAATTATATGGAACTGTCAAATAGGTGTATAGAGTCGAATTAAAACTCAGAAATTGGCTAGATAAAAAAAAAGTACTAATCTATTTCGATAAAGGTTAGCATATAGGACTTATTTACAAATTAAAGTTCAAACAGAATGTATCCGTTCCGTCCACTCTGTTTGATGAGTTCTGTCAATTTGTATGGAAAAACGAAAATGTGAACACAATGAACAGAGGAGAAAAAAACGGAGCGTATACTAAATTAAATTCAAATTTTTGCGGAAGACATAACCTCACTAACTAATCAACATACCAGAAAAATCACAAACGAGTGTAAACGTAACTTAAAAAGATGAATTTAGAAGAATTTGTTGAAACCATAAAATCTTAAATTACATACAAGGAGTACAAATCCGTCAACACATCTGGTGCATGAATTGCGTTTTCATAATCCATATTTTTAGGCGGTAAAAAATTGAGTTATTGGCAAGCGGAGCGGATGTATTGTGTTTTGGGAAATCGAACGGACGGAGTGGAATTGAAATTAGCGGACCAAAGTGGATCTATTCTGTTTAAACCTTTAAGAATACAACTAATGACGAGGATGATAAGGCAAATAACTAATAATTTAGCAAATTAATTAACTAAATGGAGATTTAAAGCCAATTAGCGTAAATCAGCACACATTAAATTTATTATCCGCAAACTTACATGGCTATGTGTAAAACTAAATGATTTACTACAACACCAAAACGTTAAATACCTAGGCTTACATTTAAATAAAAAACAGACATGGAAAATGCACATCGAAACTAAATGCTGAACGATCTGCTGTTTATGATGTACATATACTATACAGCAGTACAGCAAAAAGTAGCAAGTTCAGTTAGAGCCACACCTTAGTTCATTATTTGAGGTTATATTAACAAGGCCCAAATATCGGTATCTACAAAGGCTACAACTTTTTAGTGTACCCTATATCTTGCCGTCATTAAGTAGTAGTTCCTTTGAAAAACATGTATATGTGTATTCCGCAATATATGTTAGGAACCTCTGCGCTTTATAACGAATATACATTAATTTATAATCAATCAATTAGGCAAAAGTAGTTGTTGGTTAAAAAACGAATTTACCTCGAAACACACACACACACACTAACACATAATTAATTAAAAGAGCGCAGTAGCAAAAATGTATAAAAATTCAAAACACAAAAATGGAAAAACCAGATTGAAATAAAATAAAATGACAAATCATTAAATTTAAGCTTAAAGCTTCATTATTGTTGTGTTGGTTTTTTATTAGTACATAATTGTTCTTGCCAATTCATTTGTATTCAATTAACTTTACATTAAAGATAAACAAAATTAAAATAAATAAAATGGAAATGGTATAATAAAAATTAACAAATAATTAATTTTGTTTTCCATTTCAATTTGTAAGTTGTTGTTTGTGCTTTTTTGAAAATTTAAATCATAAAAATTCATTTATTTTATTTTAAAAAATACTGAAAAATGGCAACAACCAAAATGAATAATTATGTTTGGTTTTAAATAATAATTATATCTATTTATGCTGTGTCTGTATGCGGTATTCGGTTATACATATTTTGGTTTTACTGAACAATCTATCAATATTGAAATAATTTAAAGCTATTAGATAGATTTTGGCTAATTAATCATTGAAGACAGATTAATTGATGATTTAGTTATTGGTTATATCGACATTAAAATTAAATCTAAATTTTTAAAATATATTTGGTATCGGGAGAGGGTAATAATAAAAAAAACAACGACGACGTCGATGAAATTATTCTATATTATATTATAGTTAAGGAATGGAAAGAGGTTTCAGATTGATTTATGTTTTTTGTAATTATTTCGAATGGCATAATTATGATAATTAGTATATTTATTTATTGTGGTTTAATTGTTTTCGATTCAATTGGTCCGGCCAAAACTATAAGCTCATAATTTTATCGGATTTCAAACAAAAAACCTTATCGAATTATTGGACTTTTCTAAATATACGCTCTTGCATTTACACATATTGCATTAAACAGGCAAACGAACTAGTTTATGTGTCATAATTCTTCCAATTTCAACACGCCAAAAATATTGTAAGCGGAAACAACAGAAAAATTTCAAATAGTTGTCGCAATATAATAAAATTGCTGTGAATGTGTAAACGGACCTTTATAATTTGTATTTATATCTTGTAATTTCTATTGAGCGCAATGCTGACAGAACGAAACCTAAAAAAAAGTGATATCTTGATTTATAGCCAATTAAAATAGGGTCACCAAAATGTTTGATCTAGAAGGTCGCGAGAAACAAAGTTTAACAACGCCTGATCTACTGGTAAACAATTCGACTGGAAACGGTGTTTGTCAAATTTTCGAGGTAGAGATCCAACCTTTCTTAACCTCTGTTGTACCAATCCTAATTTTTCTAATCCAGCCAAAAATCATATTTAACCGAGTTCTTACATTTCATTATCATAAAGTAAACGCAGAAACACTAAGGCTGCACAGTTTTACAACTATGTGAAAAAGAATAATTTTGATGCTTCTGTACGACTAACTTTAATGATAATATCTTGAGCTCCGAATTTCTCAATTCCAATTACATGAAATATCGAGGTGATAGATCAATATAATAATACCAGATACCAGTATCAAAATATCAGAAGGAGGTGTTCTTATTGCTGTTAAGTCATCGATTCTGGGTCAGATTGTTTCAATTTCTATATCATATATTAAAATGGTTTGTGTAAAACTATATCTTGGTAAAATCAACTTGTATTTATTTTCAGCCTATATTCCATCAATTCTACTTCTGAGAAATTTATAAATTGCTGTAAAGATCAGACATCGGACAAATTTTACATATAGCAGGAAGTTTTGAGCCAGATGAACAACACTCCTAACTTGTATGTCAAGTACCTAGATATCTTATTTACCAGTAATTTATCCATTTTGCAAAATAGGAAAGTCGATGGTACCAAATTCGTTTCAAATGACGTCTACCACAAGTCAGATCTCTCCAATATCTAAAGAGGTTGTCTTGGGAGATTTTAATATTCATAATGACACTTGCGGTTGGGATTTTTTTCAACCAAAAGATCAAACAGGTGAATATGTTGAATTGTTTGCGGAGATGAATAGTCTTGTCTAACTTGTAGACAAACCAACTCGGTACCCTGACATATTAGGGCATTCATCTCATTTATTGGACTTATTTTTGACTACCATGTCTGACAAATATTCTATTGATGTTAATGCTCCACTAGGCCTTTCTGATCATACATTGGTCTCAGCAAAACTGATTTGCAAAGACTCAATCTACTTTTCTCTTCTTTTGAACAATGAGCAGGCACTTGAACAATGAGCAGGCATCGAGGCCATGACATTGAGATATTTGTGTTTCTCAGATGTCACGCTTTGCAGTTGGAATTGGATCTCTACCAGAGCGAACCAGCCTCGGATATAACCTATGGTCATCCAACCATAATGTTTGGAGTTGTGCCATTTTTGTATATGATATTTCGATTTTGTTTTCTTTTGGCTCTATATCCATTTTATCTTGTCGACGCTCTTCGGTATCACTCATTTTGTTTATTAACTTTTGTTTCGACCGGGCGAAATAAAGATAAGGGTAATATCAATACCGTTGTTAACAAGAAAAATAAAATAATGAGGTTCGTGATGTTTACCTTTCAGCTGATCAGGAGACGGTATGGTGGCCTTGCTCTCAACTGATTGTGAGGGTTAACGGCAAGTGGACGGAATGCCCTCGAAATTTTATTCACCTCACTGAGAAAATCAAAATTTGGAGGAATCCGTTAAAATGTGTTTTTGTGAGTGAGAGAAAAGGTTGGCCTTCGATAATGAATTCAAAAAAAAAATCAGTTCTTGTGTACAATACCAAAAAGAGTAAAAATAATTTACGAATAGAATTGCGGGACGAAATGATCGGCGATGTTAAAAATTTTATCACAAAAATGATTTTACGTTAATAACATTAATTCAAAAATTTTACAAATATATAAAAAAAATAATATATAACAAAAAAAATAATATATATATAGCAATAATTACGTTTTTTTTTACTGTTGATATATTTTGTTGCGGTTTGTTGCGGTTTTTGTTTTTTCACAAAAGGACTTTCCTTTTGTGAAATCCCACGGTGTCACGCGGTTCCTACGATTATGATTATGTAGGATTCTAACGTGCGTTGATATTTTCGTTAATATTATAAGAGTTTTTTTGTATTTTTTTTTTGTATTGAATAGTATTGTTCCGTTTTCCGGTGTGTTCAAACACTCTTGAGGTCACCAATATAAAGCTATTTGTGGCACTATTTTAAAGTTATAATTTGTCTTCACTTCACTTAATAATTAACTAAGAAATTACAACTTGTTATTATGACTCAAAATATAACTCATTTATTATTCATACATGAATTTTATTTCGTTGTTATATAATAATAATAACTTTACTGAGTTATAATTTATTAACAATAGTTATAATCATCACCTCGGATCACTGATTCATTGGAAAACCACTTTTCGACTGGCTACTAACTTTATTCTCCTAACCCACAAGACTAATATTCTTGATTGTCCCGTTTTTTAATGCCATAGCCAACAAGTCCGCTGCACAAAATATGCAATTATGTTTTGTTGTTGAAAGATGAGTGGAGACACTAAACATAATTATTCTGAATATAGATGGCAGTGTAGTCACTAAGATCGAATGATTTTGTTGCATAGCACAGTTGCAATAATATTAATTGTCGCCTAAGTCAATTGAAGTGAAAGTGTTGTGCGGTGTAGAATTATTCAAATATAAATAATTCTGACCGCTGCAGTTTTATCTATAAATTTACTAATCGTAATTCTAGTTCAGGGTAAGACGCAGTTGCACCACATTCAGTTACAAACTTTCTCACCCGTGCCATTTGGTCGATATGGAGTTGGCGCTGCAGTTGTAATTTATTAATTTTAGCTTCAGTCATTTTGTAATAATATTAGGTAATCTAGGGCAGGATTCACGTAATACTCGTGTGAGTTAAATTAAATTTAAATTACAGATCAATTTTAATTTTTCAAATAAAAATTTATTTTTATTACACGCACGTGGTTTACGTAATATTTAGTGTTAATTCACACACTTATATGTTTGAAAGAATATATTTCTAGTTACCACCTTTATGTGTCGAGGTTATCCAAAATTAAAGTATGAGGTATTCCAAAATAAACTAATAAAGCTAAGCACGAATTAATTTTGATTGTGAATCCTCCAAATTGGAAACTTATGAATAGCTGTAATTAATCATTGGCTGCAAATCCAAGTGCGCGATGGCTTGGGAACGTACCAGCATGAACTTATAATAATTGGTAGTTTTACATGATCTATTACATAAATTTGTAGAATATAAAAACTTGTTTGACATATAAAAAGGTGAGCAGATTTATAAAAAGGTGAGAAGATTTGCACCACATTGTTGCGTGGACACAGATATTTTATAGGCCCTAGCAATTAAATCATCTAACAAAAATTGCTAAATATTTAAATCTAAATAGGAACTTTTGTTAAATTCATCGAAAGTGTAGTTGATTTCGGCTTACAAAACTGCACGTGTACGCAAACCTAAAAACTCTCTCCAATAATACATTACATTTTTTTTTTAACGGTTGATATCTGTATAAAACTTCTCTTTATGTTTAGTTCTTTAAATTAATTCGTAACCTAGATTCATGTGTTGCTTTAAAAAAATGTCTGTCCCAATTATACCAAGACAAAATTTCCCATCTTTTCATTTTTTTTTTTTTGTTTTTTTGATGATGATGAATGATAAATGGTTGCACGCACTCGAAATTCGAATCTTCAAAAAAAAAAAAAAAAAAAGCACGAACAATAGAAATTCTTTCATTGTCATCACAAAATTCTTGTGTTTTCCTTTAAGAAGCAAAATCTGAAGGGAGATAATCACGCACACACACACACCCAGAAACAAGATGAAGCAAAGTAAATAATATAACCCAGCAAAAAACGTTTTTTGGAAAAATCATCACAAAAATTTTCTTTTTTGTAGATATTTTGATTACACATTACATAATACATCAAATATTTGGTACGAAATGTTTTTCTTTTTGTATTTTTCAAATCACATTAATTATATATCTCGTGTACATATATACAGATCGACAGACAGCCAGAAAATATATGTTTAAATTGAAATTTTACTAACGTTATGTTTATCAATAGTACAAATTAAATTTTGAAAATTTCTTCCATATTTTCTACTACTAATTCAGCTTCATATTGACATTTTATTGGAAATCTCGGCATAACTGAAAAAATAAAAATTATAACGAAAAATTCCAATGACATTTCAAGATATTTTCTAGAACACACAGTACGAATATTTAAAAAAAAATAATAGTAGAGACAGGTTTTGTGTTATGTTTTTAAGAAAAGAAATTCAATTTAAATACAAAATGTTAAAAAAAAATTTGCTTTCGACAGGCAATTTATAATATTGTGTTACTGTATTGTTTCCTTTTCTTATTTTATTTACAGCCACTCGATCGTGATCAACCCAATGGTCGGCCACAATGGCGTTTCACAGTATTCGCGCAAGACGAAGGTGGTGAAGGTTTAGTCGGCTATGCTGACGTACAAGTAAATTTAAAAGATATAAACGATAATGCACCAATCTTCCCACAAGGCGTTTATCTAGGTAATGTAACAGAAAATGGTACCGCCGGTATGGTAGTTATGACAATGACAGCGGTCGATTATGACGATCCATCGGAAGGAACAAACGCAAAATTAGTATATTCGATTGAGAAAAATGTTATCGAAGAAGAAACTGGAACGCCAATATTTGAAATTGAACCAGACACGGGTGTAATTAAAACGGCAGTTTGTTGTTTAGATCGTGAACGTACACCAGACTATTCGATTCAAGTGGTGGCAATGGACGGGGGAGGGCTGAAAGGGACGGGAACAGCGTCCATACGAGTTAAAGATATAAACGATATGCCGCCACAATTTACAAAAGATGAATGGGTAACCGAAGTTGATGAAACTGATGGTACTAATTTACCCGAAATGCCTATTTTAACTGTAACCGTCCATGATGAAGATGAAACTAATAAGTTCCAATACAAAGTAATTGATAACAGTGGTTATGGTGCTGATAAATTTACTATGGTTAGAAATAATGATGGTACTGGTAGTCTAAAAATTGTTCAACCTCTTGATTACGAAGATCAATTGCAGAGCAATGGTTTTAGATTTAGAATTCAAGTAAACGATAAAGGTGAAGATAATGATAATGATAAATACCATGTGGCATATTCATGGGTCACAGTAAAATTACGCGATATAAATGATAATAAACCACAATTCGAAAGGCCGAACATCGAAGTGATTGCATACGAAAATGACGATGTTGGTAAAACACTAGAAACATTCAAAGCTACGGACCCAGATCAGGGCGGAAAGAGTAAAGTATCATATGCGATCGATCGTTCTTCAGATAGACAACGTCAATTCTCTATCAATCAAGAGGGTACAGTTACTATTCAACGTTCACTTGATCGTGAAGTAACGCCACGCCATCAAGTAAAAATATTAGCTATTGATGATGGTATACCACCGAAAACTGCAACCGCCACACTAACCGTTATTGTACAAGATATAAACGATAACGCACCAAAATTCTTGAAAGATTATCGACCCGTTCTTCCCGAACATGTTCCACCGCGCAAAGTAGTTGAAATCCTAGCCACCGACGATGATGATCGATCAAAAAGTAACGGTCCACCATTCCAATTCCGTTTGGACCCGGGCGCAGATGATATAATTCGAGCTTCATTTAAAGTCGAACAAGATCAAAAGGGAGCTAATGGTGATGGTATGGCGATCGTTTCATCACTTCGATCATTCGACCGCGAACAGCAAAAAGAATATTTGATTCCAATTGTAATCAAAGATCATGGTAATCCAGCTATGACTGGTACAAGTACGCTCACCGTTGTAATTGGAGATGTAAATGACAATAAAATGCAACCAGGATCAAAAGAAATTTTCGTGTATAATTATCAAGGACAAGCACCAGACACTCAAGTTGGTCGTGTATACGTATATGATTTGGACGATTGGGATTTACCCGACAAACGATTTTATTGGGATGTACAGGAACATCCAAGATTTAAATTAGATGAAGAAACTGGAATGGTAACAATGCGACAAGGAACTCGTGACGGACGATATCATTTAAGATTCCGGGTGTACGATCGTAAGCATACACAAAATGATGTTCCGGCTAACGTTACAGTTACGGTTCGAGAAATACCGCACGAAGCAATTGTAAATTCGGGTTCGATACGAATAGCGGGTATAACGGATGAAGATTTTATTCGGGTCTGGAATTATAAAACACAAAGTCTGTCTCGATCGAAACTCGATCGATTCCGTGATAAATTAGCTGATCTGTTAGAAGTAGATCGTGAAAATGTTGATATATTTAGCGTCCAATTGAAACGTAAGCATCCTCCTCTAACTGATATTAGATTTTCAGCCCATGGCTCTCCATATTATAAGCCAGTGAGGTTGAATGGTATTGTCCTAACGCATCGTTACGACATTGAAAAGGATGTTGGCATAAACATAACAATGGTTGGAATTGATGAATGTATATACGAGAATCAAATGTGTGAAGGTTCATGTACCAATACTCTAGATATTAGTCAACTACCGTATATGGTAAATGCAAATAAAACGGCCTTAGTAGGAGTTCGTGTTGATGTATTAGCTGAATGTACGTGTGGTGCTCGAAATTTCTCAAAGGCCGAATCATGTAGATCCACTCCATGTTATAATGGGGGTCGGTGTTCCGAAACACATTATGGATTACAATGTTCTTGCCCCGCGGGATACACTGGACCACGTTGCCAACAAACAACTCGTAGTTTTCGAGGTAATGGTTGGGCGTGGTATCCACCGCTTGAAATGTGTGATAAATCTCATTTAAGTTTTGAATTTATAACGCGACGCTCTGACGGTGTTCTCATATATAACGGACCAATGGTTCCACCAGAGCGTGAAGAACTATTAGTATCTGATTTTATACTTGTGGAATTAGAACGTGGATTCCCTCGACTCTTAATCGATTTTGGATCTGGTACACTAGAACTTCGAGTTAAAACAAAGAAAAGTCTTGATGATGGTGAATGGCATAGAATGGATTTGTTCTGGGATACTGAAAATGTCCGAATGGTGATTGATTATTGTAAATCAGCCGAAGTTGTTGAAATGGAAGATGGGTCACCAATACAATTTGATGATTCATCGTGTCAAGCCCGAGGAACAATTCCACCATTTAATGAATATCTCAATGTAAATGCACCACTTCAAGTAGGCGGATTCTTCAGAGTTCAATTTGATCCATCACAATACGGATGGCATTATACTCCAATTGGAAAAGGATTTGACGGTTGCATTAGAAATTTGATTCACAATAGTAAATTATACGATTTAGCACATCCAGGCTTGTCGAAAAATAGTAATCCAGGTTGTCCACAAACCGAAGAGGTTTGCAGTCAAAGTGAGCAAACTGCACGATGTTGGGAACATGGAAATTGTGTTGGTAGTTTTAGTGAAGCACGGTGTCAATGTCGGCCAGGATGGACCGGGCCAGCATGTAATGTTCCTACTGTTCCATCAACTTTTAAACAACAAAGTTATGTTAAGTACGCGTTAAGTTTTGAGCCCGATCGTTTCACGACACAAATCCAGCTAAGATTTAGGACTCGAGAACAACATGGAGAATTATTCCGAGTTAGTGATCAACACAATCGAGAATATGGTATACTCGAGATTAAAGATACCCGATTACGGTTCCGATATAATTTAAATTCATTGCGAACGGAAGAAAGAGATTTGTGGTTAAATCATGCTGACGTAAATGATGGTCAGTGGCATGTTGTTCGTGTAAATCGATATGGATCAGCGGCCACACTTGAAATCGATGGTGGTGAAGGGCGACGGTATAATGAAACATTCGATTTTGAAGGTCATCAGTGGTTATTGGTTGATAAACAAGAAGGTGTATATGCTGGTGGTAAAGCTGAATATACCGGCGTACGTACATTCGAAGTGTATGCCGATTATCAGAAAAGTTGTTTAGACGATATAAGATTAGAGGGTAAACACTTACCACTACCTACAGCAATGAACGGTACACAATGGGGTCAAGCAACTATGGCTCGTAACGTTGAACGAGGATGTCCATCTAATAAACCATGTGCAAATGTAATTTGCCCTGAACCATTTGAGTGTGTTGACTTATGGAATGATTACGATTGCGCGTAAGTACTTTTACTATTTAACATTTAAATTATTAATTTTTTATATTAAAATGGGATTTTTTTTAACAACATTAACGAGGGGAGGATGATTCATTAATTAATTTATGAGTTATGCTCTTCGCGAAATACATTAAAATAAAATACAACAACAAAAATATTTATATAGATATTCATCAGGCACCACTAAAAAACAGAATCATTAAAAAATATAAATTAATTTTATCTTGTTTATACAAATTATTTTTTTAAAGTTTTTTTTTTTTAACATTAACACATATTTTTATATAAAATTTTATTTTTATTTCATTTTATTATTATTTTATTACAAAATATATAAATTTAATTCATTTTTAATGGGAAGCTCATTTGAATAAATATACAAACAAAAATACCATAATAAAATGCGATACACTTTTACTGTTGTGCATGTTTATCATATTATCAGCCAACCGTCGACCAGTCTTTTCCATTTACAAAATATTTTACAATGCTTTGTATTTGTTGGTGTATTATGTATATCAACCGAGAATGGCAATCCGGGTACTTTATTTTATGTAAGTTAAATGAGCTGTGGAAATGAGCGAATTATTCAAAAAACATTAACTCGATTTTTAATTGCATTAAAAGAAAAAATTCATTTCAATTTGGTAAATTTATCATAATCGTCGGTGAAATTATCAGATAAGTTTCATCTTTGATAGACCAGAAACATCAAAATTTGGAGATTATAGTAGAATTTCCGAAATTTTAGCTCAAAAATTTGATAAATATTTAAATTAGTTTTTTAAGGTCAACTAAAATTTTTGTGCTTGGCAATTTATATCGGCAAATGAGGTGCTGAAGCTTTCACTTGTAGATGAGGTAAAATTGACTTGTAACAGGTTTTCGAATATACATTTTTATTACATTGGTGTGGGTGAAAGATTTTCATATCGTTCTATAATTTAATTTTGATTTAAACATTGGTTTTCGAATTTAAACATAAGAGCCTATGAAAAATTTGTCTTCTAACGTAATTTATGAAATATAAAGTGCTTTAAACTCATACACATTAAGGTTTTGTCAAGGATGTTATTTTTTTGTAAATTTCCTATTGTAATCGCAATACGCGCAGGTATATTTCTTTAGCTAGTAATACATCTAAAAGCAGCACATTTTTAAGTTCAGAGTATAAAAGTCGAGTTTCTGAACTTTATATGTTTATGTATTCATAATATAAATACACATAGTACTACCATGGTATGTTAGCCCATTGGCTTGATAGATGTCGCTACTGGTATCATTTTAAAATAATCAAAATATGTTTATATGTATAATCGCCTAAATGTCATATATTTATACTAAATGTTGACGATATTCTATCGTCCCGACATCTAGAACATCAATAGGTAAACTGTTTTTTCTTATAATGGTAGTAATACGTGTATTTATATTATGATGTATTTAACATACGCCATATGTTTCACTAAGTTTGTAATGCTTTTTGGTAAATCCCATAGTTTCCGGAAGTTTTTGGCAATGTCCAACAATTTTTGCGTCTAATTTCTGGCTTATATCACACATTCAAGGAAGGATAGTTGTTGATAATTTTACGAACATAATTGCAATACGATTCGAATTTTTAGGGTAGCTTCAGTTTTGGTAAACCGCCTTACAAATCAATTTACCTAAGTAAACAGAATGCTTTTTATCAAATAACGTTTTTGTCTACCGAATCATTGGCTAAATTGGGAACCTTTCTGTTGATTATTTCACTTAGTGTTTAAAAGCAAATGTGTACTAGATGAGTTATCAACTAATTTTAATTTATTTTCCTTTATCTCTAATTTAGGAGCATAGAGCGTCTACTAGACTATACCATCTAACCCTGTTTTGTGCTATTAATTTTATTTCTGCTCATGATTTCCCGAATTCTTTCACTTCTGCTAGCATCGTTCTTTTCCATGTTTTAAGTGGTCGTCCAACTTTCCTCTTTCCTTGCGGATTCCACTTCAGAGCTCTTTTTGTGACATCATTCAGTTACTTATTTAGCGTGTGGCCAATCCATCTCCATTTGTATTTCCTAATTTCGGTCTCAATGACTTGCTTGCCTTAGAAACACAACATTTGTAATTTTGTTTGGCCAGAAGCACCTCAATATTCTCCTGAAACATTTTTTTACCAACACCTGTAGCTTGTTATTGATCTTTTCCGTGTGCTTGCATCTTTCATAGCCATAAAGAGCAACTCCGATTTCACACATGAATTTAACATTCTTAACTTGGTGTTGTGGGATAAGACAGACGAGTTCCAAACTTTTTGTAGCGTGTTGTACGTTGTTCTGGCTTTGTTGATCCGTTTATTGATATCAACCAAGGTAAACGAATTTATTAACCTCTTCTACTTTCTCTTGGTTAACCTCTTCTACTTTCTCTTGGTAGCCGTTTTGGTTTTTTTTTAAATTTATTTTGAGACCAACCTCTTTTGCTAGATCCGATAGCTTCTCCACTTTTGTTGCACGTCGACGTGTTTGTGTGTTAGTAGTAGGGAGTCCATTTCTGGTTTTACCGTTAACGTTGTTGACATTAAGCGAAATTTCCGAAAAATATTATCGGTAATTTCGGTAGTGAAATTGTTTGTTAGTGAACGCATTCATTGATTGGTTACTTAACGTACTATCGACAATAAAAATTCCATTTTTTTTTTCATAGAAAGCCTAGTAAATTTTCGTTTGTATTCAAACAGCATTATAGACCAAATTGGTGATCATTTTAGGTTCTCAGCCAAACGAACGATCTTAAACGCACAATTGGTCACATCGTTTAGTCAGCGGCGGGATTGAACTCACCACCATGATTTGCATATAAGTCAATACCTTAACCCTAAATCTCAGCAGTCTTACCTCGGCTCCATGCCTGTGATGGAATTTCTTTTAATACAATTTGTAAATCGGTTGACCTAAGACGAGGATTAATGGCTGAAAAACTAAAGAAGCAAAATGAAAAATTTACTCTGAGCGTTGATGAGTGGTCCTCAGTTCACAATAGAAGATATATTAACCTGAATGTTCACTCAGATACTAAAAGGTGGAATTCAGAATTAAGTACTTTGTACTATGCCTGCTGAGAAATGTATCAGTATAAATAACACGAAACTCCAAACGTTTGGTTTATCTCTCCAATCGGATGAAGTTACGTTTACAAAAGGTGGCGCGACACTCCTTAGAAGAGTAGGTAGCATCATCAATGCTGAGCTCTAAATTAGTTAGCTCACGGAATTCAGCTTGCCTTCAAAATGAAGATAATAATGAAATAAATTCTACTAGAAATAAATCCTTAAAAGGTGCATCTAAAAAGCCTTGATCGATGTGAAGGATAAACTACATTTTACCAATAATATCTGCTTTAACTCTTATTAACCGTTGGGAGTTAATGCTGTAAGAATACTGATATTTATAAGGCTGACATCGCTTTAGAATTTCTGATGGAAGAACTAATAAAACAAAATTTTGCGTTCAGCAATGATCTTTGTACTGCTTTAGTTAGATGAATGAATGAGCGGCGATTTGCATATGCAGACCTTTTTTGGTTCCTTCATACATCGGATAATAAAACATTAAATAGTTATGGCATTTTTAACCAAGTTCCCATCCCAAATTTAACCTCCCAAATCGTTATCCTAAGGTAGAACTTTTTTCGAGTGTATGGCCATCGACTTGGGCATTGTTTCAAATAAGAAGAAGACGTCGAAATTATCTATGACGAAGATATCGACATAAATAGTGAACAGCAAATGGAGCAATCTTATCTTTAAAGAAGTGACTCCAAAAAAGAATACGAAAGATATCAACAACACCAATAACAGATACTACTACCAAAAAATCAAAGGGGAAGCTAATTAAGGTCATTAAATCCGAATCGCGATATTTCCAAGATGAAGGAGTAAAGAGAAGTATTTAAATATGGTATAGACAGTTTATAGACAGTTTTACCAACAAGCTTGGATTCTGAATGAGCATGTCCCTCTGCTGATATTATTGATATTACACCAATCAGATTCATGCTTTTCGATAAAAATATAAATAATTTGTGCCCATAATCTAGAATTACCAATTTTGGTCAAATCCGTTACTGAATTACCAGTTTTGAAAACATGCTCCGGTAATGGGCATCCTAGTTAGAAGGCATATGTCATCTGAGTATAATCCAGGTCATTGAGTTTCTCTGTTAATCCCCATTATATGCCGTTGGAGGACGCGTTGTCAAATTTTCACATGATACTATAAATACTACTAGGAACAAACGTGGTTAGAGTACGCATACTTGTTTTACTCCTTGGTTGTTGTTGTAAGATCCACATGGTTTGCCTTTGTATTAAACTCGATTATTTGCATCCCTCTACACATCTTGTATGAGTTCGATTAATTTCTTTGGGATGCTCATTTCTCATAGTGCCTTCCATATTGCTTTCCTGTGTATTGTGTAAAGATTTGTGTATTGTTGGTGCTGTTCTCTCCGAAATATTCCATCCATCTCCTTCAATTGTGATTAATTTGTTAAGATTTGACCAGATTCATCCCTTGTTGGTGGTATACTGGTGAATTATCCAGTGACACGTCGAAAGCATAGATGTGGCGAGCGCATATTTCGGGTTGTAGCCTCTGCTTCCTCGAGATTATTTTCAGTGTATTGTCTACGATCATATCTTGCCATTTTCTTGATTTCACGTTCCTTATCCTCATATTGACGTTTCACTTCTGACGTATTTTATTGGAAGATTTGCAACTTGAGTGGTCGTCGTTCTTCAATTTTCTTCCAAATATTATTACTGATCCAGAGTTTGCGTCTGTATTATTGGTTTCCGAGTATTCTAGTAACTGTTCCTATATAGGCTTCTTCGACTTATTTCCACTATTGTTCTATACTGATGGCTGCTTTATTGGTTTGGAGTCTGCGCTTGAGCGCTTTGCAGAATGCGTTTCTTGTATTGACATCTTTTAATCTATCGGTATTAAAATTTTTAGGAATTTACGGAATTCCCAGAAATGATGCAGCCTTACCCTTTTACACGTTAAGGTAAAAAAAATTTGACTCACACCAATTCGTTAAATTATCAAGATCTTGGAGTTTTTCGGCATCACTTAGGTTCTCCACAGTTCTGTATATTTTTGGATCGTCAGCAAACATTAAGATTTTTGAATGTTGTATGACTTCTGTGATCTCGTTAATGAAAATTGTAAAAATCCATGGGCCAACATGGGAACCTAGTGCATTACCAAAGTCAGCTTGGACTAACTTGGACCTAATCTTTCCAACTTAAATGATATGGTTATTTATGTAAGACTTAAACCACGCAACAATATTATTTGAGAACCCAAATGAGTATAACTGTTTAAGTGCTTTAGAATGACTAATGGAGTCAAACGCTTTGGCTAAGTACACTCTACACCACATAAATTTGTTTGAAACTTTCTATAAGTTGATTGTATTGCTAGGGAATTCAATAAAGTTAGTTGATGTTGATATCTTTGGCATAAATCCATGTTGGTACGTCTAAACATGTCGAGGAACATTTTTTGAATTAAACAAGTTCAAGAAATGTTGGTATAGATGAAATCGACGTTATACCTCTAGAACATTATACATTACTTCTTGCCTCGGTTTTGAACAATGGCGTAATTCTGGTTATCTTCCATTTGTAAGGAAATTCTCCCAATCTCAGCGGCTAATTAAAAAGTTGCATGCTAGAGGTAATTCCAAACTGTTGTAGTCTTTTAAAAAAGAAGCAGGTATTTGGTTTGGACTGCAACCATCTCCGAATGTTACTATATCCTTATGTATATCTTTTATTATTATGTTATGCATTTCAATAGATATATAGCCTTTACTAGCGAGGTGTGAGTCTTCAAACTTATCAACATCTTCTGGTTTATAAAGATTGGAAAAATTTAGCGAACACGTTTGATATGATTTGCGGGTATATGACTTAAAAAATCAACAAGCACACTGAGTTTCAGGCGTAAGGTCACCTCTTTAGACTACATATTTGCTGGGAAAAAATTCAGAGCTCAGAATCTCTTTGTTGAATGATGTTTCACAAATGATGTATGCAGGTTATAATGTTTTTAAAACGAAATTATGAAACATGGCGGCTTTTAAAGTTTTTGCCAGTTTCAATATAAAGCGATTTGAATAAATAAATGAAGTTGATAAATGAATGAAGTATTTGCACCATCAATAGGTGCAAAATACTGGAACTTTTGAGTGTGCTTAGTTAAAGGCATTTGTAAGTTGTAGTTCATATTCATATTTTTTAATGCCATTTACGAGATAAGAGGCAATCGTTCGATAATTGGTTACGATGTTTTCATAATTAAGGTCGGTTTAAGAAAGTGATAAAGTTATAATATCATAAACTAAACATAATCAAAATAATTTGAGTATTATGCTGTTTTTAGCCGTACTGTAACCAGCTCTTTTTTATTTATGCCTTTCCGATTCGATAAACAGTTAAAAAAATTAATCGGGAATATTTTTTCTGTAAGTTTAATATTAAGAAACGCTCATTTCTTAGTCTGTGTGCGAAACGAAATAAAAAACGCGTAAAAAGTTAAAAATTTAACTTTTTATTCACCACAAAATTTATAACTGGTGGTCGCGGTACAGCTAAAAATTTTAATCATATTTTCCTTTGACGTTTTTTATCAAACCATAGATAAAAAATTTACTAGTCATTTATTTTATCTATTTTTATTTCTACCACAGTTAAAATATTTAACTTTTCAACCGATTCGCACACGGCCTTAGTTCTAATATGTCCATTTCCATTCTCTAATCTTCCCAATATACTATTATTATACGGAGTGTTGTTGTCACTGATACTATTACTGTGGAGACATCATAAACAATTTAGGACATTTTTAAGGACCGCGTGTTTAAGTTTCAGTTTTAAAGAACTAACTAATAATTTAACTACTATAAAAATTCATCTCAGTTTGTTAATTAGAGCTAATGCTCTATTATCACAAACAATCACAATTAATTCAGTCTTTATTTACGAATGAAACTGTTTATAACAGTTTCGATCCTTATTAAGGCAAAGTGCAGTTCCACACTTTTCGCATCTTAGGTAAGTATCCTTTACAGCTGGGCAATTTACATTGGAGGCGTTTATCTTGCCAAACAGGCCAATGGCCCATACAGTCAGTTCTAGTTTTCTTATGAGGAATTGGAGAGTTTGTTGCCTTTTTTCTTGTTTGTTTGAGCCTCTTACTTATATCCAATGGTCGTCCACATGTAGTTCTTCTTTGCTCATATTTACAAAGTATCTTGCCTACCTAGTTGCAACCGAAAATCAGTTAAATTTAAGATTTTTTTGGGGAATTAACAACGAACATATCTAGTAAATGAAAGAATATTCTCATGTACCACTTTTTTGATCTGAGTAGTACTTTATGCATACCGATGTAACTATCGAGTGGATCTTCACCTCCCATGTATTTGTTGTATTCTTTTATAATGTTTGGACATTCAATTTCAATTCGTTTTTTTTGCTTTTTTATCATACCTCTCAGAGAATCGTATTGGATTGCGACCAGTGAAATTTGAAATCAATGTCACTAAATGGTTATCCTTCCACACTACTGTCGTTAACGCAGTGCTATCAATCTTGGCGGTGTATTCAATCGAAGCTCCTCTTTTCTCTTTTTTCATCTCGTTCTTTGTGGGCAGCTTGCAGTTAGGAATCCGATTCCTTCTAATTGTGCCTAGGCACAGAATGCATCCTTTTGACAATTCTACTACCAATGGTACTGATGAGTAGTAATTGTCAAAGTATATCCTTTAGTTTAGACTTGTCGGTAGAGACGGCAATCGCTTACGGGAATCATTTTCTTGTCCCGTATATACTTCAAAATTGTATGAAAAGCCGGAGATTCCTGAGAGCATGAAAAGTTTGAATCCTCATTTATGCGTCAATTTGGTCAGACACAGCTGTTCATCAACAGAAAGGTATGATTCCAAAGGCACTTTTCTAAAAAAATTTTGTAGCGATTCGAATATCGGCCAAATTTTATACAGTCTGTTAAAATCTGGATGATTCGTTGGGAGCATTTTTTCATTGTCATTGAAATGCAATGATGACTTGATCCTTTCGAAGTTGGTTAATGACATTGTTTCCTGAATTAACTGGTTATTTGCGATGGGAGACCAGTAGCGGCGGTAATTCGTAATTTGTATAACCGACATCAATATACAAACTCCTAAAAATTTCCTCAGTTCTAGCTCAGAAATGCATTTCGTATTATTTATATTCTTTAAAAAATATACAAATATACGAATTTGGTTATCAAATTTAATAAATCCTCATCAAAAAAATTTTGAAGCAAGAATACGGCATACATAGGTCAAGAATCTTCAGGTAGTGATTCGTCACCTTGAAATTGTATCTCTTTTGGATCTTTAATAAAATCTCCGCATCGCCATAATATTTTATCTGTGGAAGCCGTTACAGGTTTTGTTTGGTCTATTGCTTCGACTTGATTGGTATAGTATCAATATTTGATACATCAAAAAGTTCCTCTTCCGTAGCCTGATTAATACAATTGTCCTCCTCATCTATTCTTCGAACTTTATACCTTTAAGCCTGAAACTCTCCATTTTCGTCTTCGTTATCTTCAAAAAATTCATCTTCACTGTCTGTCCAACCCTCAATGATATCTAAAATTTCAGAATCAGTGAATTTTTTTCTAGAGTTCATTCTAGCAGGTTATCAAAAACTCAAAAATCAGTTTATTGTAAATATGCAACACAAAGTAAGAACGACCATCAAATAATTCAATCAACATTATCTTAGTATTGCATATATGTAAGTAATGTATATATGCATAAATGTTTCATATCTGAAATATCACTTCGTATTGCGTATCTGCAATATTTAAATGTATTTTTTCCATCAATACATGTAAATAATGACATAATAACAGTTTACAAACATATAGCACATATTTATAAATAAAAATAGTTCTTACTTCGTAATATTTGATTTGTTTTTCTGGATAAAACACAAAAAATTGACACCCGTGTACCTAGTCGATTGTTTCACCTCAGACTGACATTTATAACTAACGTTTTGGCGCTTAAATTGACAATAAAATAAATATATTCCCTATGAACAAAATCAAGAGAGTATTATAAAGACACAGAAATCGTAGTAATTGTAAGGAAACGAACTATTTTAATATTTAGACGAAGGATTAAGATTTTTGTCATCATCATCAACGACAAAACCTCGTTAAAAAAAACGATTCAAAGAACCATTTTTTGTTTGTAAAGTAAAAAACGTTTAAAGTCTTTCATCTTTTATTGGTTTCATGCCGTTTTTATGTGGTAATAATATACGGAGGGGTTAAAACACAAAATTATTGTAATGTGTACACACGGTTTGGCAAATTTTTTGGCCACGAGCGTTTACACTTTGTTGTGGTTCGTTCTCTGTACATCTTCTTTGATGCTGATGTTTATTCCGAAAGATGTTTGATTTCGCGTGTTTGTGGCATTTACATTTTAAAATATAAGGTTTTTTTTTTTTTTTGATTGGCTTATCAATTTTTAATTAAAATTTTTAATTTCTTCGCTCATTTTATACATGGGGTTTAATTAATTTTTAATGATTACATTTTATGTTTTATAAATCGTGTTTAAATTCATTTTATATTTAATTAATAAATTTTTTTTTTTTTTTTAAATACATCTAAATTAATAAAACACTTACATGAAACATATATAATTATTATAAATTATATAATCAATTCGTTTAGATGTGGTGAAGGTCGTATGAGAGGACCCGAAGGCAAAGGTTGTGTTGATCGTAATGAATGTTTGGATTTACCATGTTTAAATGGTGCGACGTGTATTAATTTGGAACCAAAATTACGTTATCGTTGTATGTGCCCGGATGGTTTTTGGGGTGAAAATTGTGAATCAGTGCAAGAAGGTCAAACACTAAAATTGAGTATGGGAGCATTGGCAGCTATACTTGTTTGTCTTCTAATCATTCTAAGTACGTCTATAGTTGTTTCTTGCCGTTATTTGTTTTTTATTATAACTATACAGTATACAATATTTGCATTTACTTAAATTGTTTATTTGCTTGCTCTTTTTATTTTTTTTTTTTTAATTAAAATAATTTCCATTTAGATTTTCTTTTTTACTTTTTATAATTAAATGTGTTATGTCGAAATATTATTTTTACTTAAAATATAAACTTGGAGTATACAAACAAATTTAATTAATTTTAAATAATTTCGGTAAGTAATTTAGATCTAAATGAAAAAAATAAAAAATGTATTCTGTTATTTACAAGAAGTGTGTGTCCTGAAGGTGGATCTGAAATTAAATGAGCCATCACAAGTAACCACGTAGTGATTTTATTATGTTTTGTTTTTCTCAATTTTCACCAGTTTTACTGAATAATTTCATTTATTTATCTGTTTTTCATGTTTCCATATTAAAAATAGATAAAATGTTATATCAGGTTACGGCAAAATATATATAAAAAAAAATCCCTTTTAATTTTAATTTAATTCAATTTAATTTTGTTATGTTAATTTTATGTTTCGATTTTAATCCTTTTTTTTACGATTTATTTATTTTTTCCACATTTTTTTTTTTTTGTGTTTACGTTGACAATCTAGTTGTCGGCCAGGATATAAAAAAGTAGAGAAAATAGATAGAATAGATTGTATTAATGAAAATGAATGCCTGTTTTATCCGTGTCAAAATGGTGGAAGATGTCGAGACCATCATCCACCACGCAAATATGAATGTCATTGTCCAATGGGTTATACGGGGATGCATTGCGAATTAGAATTATTAGCGTCGGGCGTTTTAACACCGTCACGTGATTTTATAATTGCGATACTCATTTGTACCAGCTCATTAATATGTAAGTACCATTATTTAAAAAAAAAAACACAATTTCTTTAAAAATTTTGTTCCATATAGCAAATTTTATTATTAGCGCACGCCTCTATATATATAAAAAAAAAATGTTAGAATTTTAATTTATCAATTTCCGTTTTATGATTATAATTATATTTTTTTCTCTAGACGGTAGGTAAAAATTCTAATTTGATTTCTTTTGTTTTAATTATTCTAATCAATTTCATTTTTTCTTCTATCCCCTCCCATTTTAATTTTTTGGGTTACATTCGACAGTATTAGTACTCGTATTTGTTGTGTACAATCGAAGACGTGAGGCACATATTAAATATCCGGGACCAGATGACGATGTACGTGAAAATATTATTAATTACGATGATGAGGGTGGTGGTGAAGATGATATGACTGCATTTGATATTACACCGCTGCAAATACCGATTGGTGGTCCAATGCCAGAACTAGCACAATGTCAAATGCCTTGTATGTGTAAGTATTTTGGCTTAAAATGGTTGCTTACGATTTTTTAAATTTTAATGTGCATATTTTTGTGTTAATAATTTCTAGATCCTGTAATGACAATGGTACCAGGACAAGAACCAAATGTTGGTATTTTCATTGAAGAACATAAAAAACGAGCCGATAGTGATCCAAATGCACCACCATTTGATGATTTACGAAATTATGCGTACGAGGGTGGCGGTAGCACAGCTGGATCATTAAGCTCACTTGCTTCAGGTTAGTGACAAATTTAATTTATTCTCTATAATGATACTATATACTAGAGACAACATTTAAATAGTTTTTAACTGTTTTAAAAATTATTCATTTGATAGTTAATTTATCGTAAATAATTCGATCCTGAATCTATCAACTCAGATTGAAAGAAAACGCCATCTGTAATTTAAACCACTTGATACGCAATTATCATCTAGGCCATGTATTATTTTCATAAATTTCCTTTTACTTTTCCATTCAATCGACCTTGTTTTGTCTGAATTGTTCCTAATGGCAAACTCTTATTATACCAAGTTTCACAAAAAACTAAAGGAAGAGCCTTTGGATTTTACCGAAACGAAATTGCTACCTGGAGTTACTTAAAACGAATTACTAGTGGTGATAGTAATAATTTTCGATTTGTGGAATAATTTTCCCAGTTTTGATAGGTGACCATCATGCATTTTGCGGATTTTGGCAATTTTCGATTTGTGGCAAGAATTTCACAGTTTTGATAGGTCTACATCATGATTATTCTGGATTTGGGAAATTTTCAATTTTTAGCGAAAATTTCAGTTTTAGATAGGCCATCCATCATGATTTTAGAAATGTTCGATTTGCGACAAGAATTTCTGTTTTGAGTTTTCTAGATTTTAGAAATTTTCAATTTGTGGCAAAAATTCACAGTTTTGATAGGCTAACCATCTTGATTTTTCTTGGTTTTGGAAATTTTGAATTTGGGTCAAAAATTTCACAGTTTTAATAGGCTAACCATCATGATTTTTCAGCATTTTGAAAATTTTTGATTTGTGGCAAAAATTTCACAGTTTTGATAGGCTAACCATCATGACTTTTTTGGATTTTAGAAATTTTTGATTTGAGGCAAAAATTTCACAGTTTTGATAGGCTAACCATCATGATTTTTCTTGGTTTTGAAAATTTTGAATTTGGGTCAAAAATTTTACAGTTTTGATAGGCTAACCATCATGATTTTTGAGCATTTTGAAAATTTTTGATTTGTGGCAAAAATTTCATAGTTTTGATAGGCTAACATCATGATTTTTCTTGGTTTTGGAAATTTTGAATTTGGGTCAAAAATTTCACAGTTCTGATAGGCCAAAATCGAGAACAATCATCATGATTGTTCTCGATTTTGGAAATTTTTGATTAGGGTCAAAAATTTCACAGTTTTAATAGGCTTACCATCATGATTTTTCAGTATTTTGAAAATTTTTGATTTGTGGCAAAAATTTCACAGTTTTGATAGGCTAACCATCATGATTTTTCAGCATTTTGAAAATTTTTGATTTGTGGCAAAAATTTCACAGTTTTGATTAACCATCATGATTTTTGAGCATTTTGAAAATTTTTGATTTGTGGCAAAAATTTCACAGTTTTGATAGGCTAACCATCATGATTTTTCTCGATTTTGGGAATTTTTGATTTGTGAAAAAAATTTCATAGTTTTGATAGGCTAACCATCATGATTTTTCTGGATTTTGGAAATTTTGAATTTGGGTCAAAAATTTCACAGATTTGATAGGCTAACCATCATGATTTTTCAGCATTTTGAAAATTTTTGATTTATGGCAAAAATTTCACAGTTTTGATAGGCTTTGGAAATTTTTGGTTTGTGGCAAAAATTTCATAGTTTTGATAGGCTAACCATCATGATTTTTCTGGATTTTGAAAATTTTGAATTTGGGTCAAAAATTTCACATTTTTGATAGGCTAACCGTCATGATTTATATTGGTTTTGGAAATTTTGAATTTGGGTCAAAAATTTCACAGTTTTGATATGCTAACCATCATGATTTTTCAGCATTTTGGAAATTTTTAATTTGTGGCAAAAATTTCACAGTTTTGATAGGCTAACCATCATGATTTTTCTGGATTTTGGAGATTTTTGCTTTGAGTCATTGAATCCGCCTGTAAATTTTTTTTAATATTTGGATCTTGTAACTCTTGTTTGGTTTTCCTGATTAATTTTGGTAGTGCATGTACTGCACATAATTTCAATCTAAAAATCGTTAATTCGCATACAATACAAATTTACAAAAAATCAATTAGTTCTTATGATAAATAGCGTTGATTGACATTTCGGAAATATAGCCATTGATAAGCCCCTATTTAGATAGCTTTTTATTAGTCAACTTGTAGCTGACTCAGTGGCAATATTTATAAAAAAATATTTTTCTCTTATAAACACCAAACAGGAACCGATGACGAAAATCATGAATACGATTACCTCGGTGCATGGGGGCCAAGGTTTGACAAACTAGCAAATATGTATGGTCCGGAACAAGCTACCGAATTGGAAGAATTGTAAAAATAATTCTAGTTTTTTTTTTTTTAATACAAATCACAAACCAAAAATTAATATACGAAATATATATAATTTCTTAATTTTTTTAAATTAACAAATAAATCAACGACTTATTACTTATTTAAATACGATATAATAATAATAATAATAATAATAATAATAAGAAAAGAAAAAATTAAGAAAATTGATAAATTTAATTTTAGTTTTTTTTTTGTACCAAAGATATTTTTGTTTTTTATTTAATTTAAGAAATAACAGAAATAATATAATTTTATTTTTTATTTTTATAAATAAAGAAATTAAATAAGAAAATATGCCAGTACCTTTTTATTTTACCGAAAAACAAATAAAAAAAAAAACAAACAAAAACCAGATAAACTACTAAGAATATTTAAAAATGAAAATAAATTTAAATAAAATAAAAATTATAGACTAATTAGAAGAAAGTCATTAATGTAATATATAATTAAATACAGAAATATATGAATTATTATTATTAAACTAATTATTAATTTAACCGTAAAATAAAATTAATAAAAAAAAAAGGAAAAAGCAAATTATTATTAAAGATTAGTTTTTAATAAATATAAATATATATAAAGTTTAAATTTATTAATTAAATGAATACATAACGAAATAATTATTAACATAAAAGATGTTATTTGTTTCTTTGTTTTTATATGTATAAATATATATATATATATATATATATATATATATATATATATATATATATATATATATATATATATATAAGTATATATTAAATAAAAAATTAAAATGTGTACAATGAGCTTTTATTTCATTTTAATTAAAACAATTTTGATTCAATTTAATTCTCGGAACATGCTCAAGCTCAAGTATACTTGTAATAAATAAAAAATTAAACACTTATTATTAAATAAATAAATTAAATATTTAAAAAAAAAATATATATTCAAAGACTGTATTTTCGTTTTATAAAATATTATTTATTCCAATTGGTTTATAATAACTTAAATAAATTAAATAAAATGGAAATTATTTTGAAATAAATAAAGATAAATATAAAATTGATGATTGAGATTTTTAAAATTTAAAATAAAACCAAACATAATTATCAAATGTATATAAATTATATAGTAAAACAAAAAACAAAATAGATAAATTGAATTTAAAAATAAAAAAAAATCCGTTTAATTGTATTTAAAATTAGAACAAAAAAAAATTTTTTAATTTTTTATTTTAATTTATTTATTTATTTTTACACATTTTTCGAAAAATTAATTTTTAAAAATCATTTAATTGGTTGTGAACGTTTTTGTGTTGTTAATTAAATTCTCTCATCAATTTTGGGTTAGGTTTCGGACGCAATAAAAATAATTAAAGTCCAACATAATATATGTATATGTATATTCATATGTGTCATACAATAATACTCACATCTTAATTATTATGAGCTCTCTATATTATCTTATTTATTATATTTTTATATGATTAAACAAAGAAACTATATATCATACATTTAATTGAACAAAAAAAAAATTAAATATATTTGCACATAATTATTAATTTTATTAATAAAAAACTGGCTAATTTTTATCATATGTTTTTTTTATTTAATTAAATTATTTATCAAAATAAAATAAAAAAATGCCGAAGATTATGATTTAAAAAATATATTTATTTTTAATTTAATTTTTTTTTTAAATTAATGTACTGTGAAATATGAAAATAGAAATCGGCTATAATTAGAATAAATTTAGTAGAAAAATACAATTAATTTTTAATCTTTTCTATTATTTAATCTTTATTTTATCATAATACTACGTAGATTAAAAAGCCAGTGCCAATTACGGAAATAAAAACTATTTATTATATATATATATATATATATATATATATATATATATATATATATATATATATATATATATATATATATATATATATAAACATATTATTTTATTGTATTAAATATATTCACCTGTTATTATTCTCATTATTATTTTTAAAACTCATAAAAATATTTTTAAAAATATAAAAAAAATTTAGCGTCAATTAATTATAAAATATAAATATTTTCTTCAGACATCACCATCTCACAATTTTATTATCATAAATTTTAATTTCGAACACAATAAATAAATAAATAAATTAAAATAAATAAATAAATTATTAAATAAATAAATTACATGAAAATTAAGGCACTGAAAAAAAAAATGTTTTTATTTATTATATGAAAAAATAAATAAAATTATTAATTCATTATGAAAAAATATGGAAAATTATAATTAATTAAAATATATTTATATTATACATGTAATTTTAAATAAAATTGTAAGTTATATTATATTTAAATAATATAATGAAACAAAAAAAAACTGAAGAGATTAAATTATTAAAGTAAAATAATTTAAAAAATTAGAAAAATAACCCTTCGTACAGTATTTGTAATTTTAATTTTAATTTTTTATAAATTAATGATTTTTTTTTTAATTTTAAAACCTTATTTTTAACTATTTTTAATTTATTCGTATATTCCAGACAAAAATAAAATTAAATATTAAATAACTAATTAAAATTATAAAAATAAACAACAACAAAAAGAAAACATAAATAAAATCAATTTTTTATAATTTAAAATTAAACTAATAAATAAAAAAAAAAAACTTATTTATATTAAAATGAAAAAAAAAATTAATATTAAAACAAATTTTAGAATAAAAAAATAAAAGTAAAAAACCCAAAAAAAAAAAACTCATAAAAAATTAAATTTAAAAATTAAATATGAACTTAATTTTAATACTAAAAATGAAAAATGGTAATTTTTAAAAACTAAAAAACAAAAAATGTGAAAAAAATTAAAAAAAAATCTTATAAAAATACATTTAACTCATTTAAATAAGCAAAAAAATTATCAAATATCCAACTAAATCATTTAAAAATGTTTTAATTAATTTTTTAATTTATCCGTATAAATTATTTAGAATCACTGCCTTATAATAAAAACCAACCAACAAAAATACTTTCTTTTTACCATTTTTTATTATAATTAAATATTTTTTTCTAATTTAATTTATTCTGTGATTATTTATAATTATTTTTGTTTAATTAAAATTAGATTCCTATTTAATAACACTTTATTTTTTAATAATTTTTTATAAGTATTCATGTATCATTTTTAAATGATTGATGAAAACACAAAACAAAAAAAAAAAAAAATTAAAACTAAAAATAATTTAATTTAACCTATGTGAAAAAAAAAAAAATATTTTGAAAACAAAAATGAAAAATTTAAATAAAAATGAGACAAAAATGTAATGTTAAATGGAAAATTAATTTTGTTTTTAATTTGTTGAAATAAACTACAGTTAGCTGATAAAGGTAGGATGCTACACCAACTAAGTTACTACACCAACAGTTATTGGATGGCGGTAAGTGAAATAAGGTTTGAAAATTTTTTTAAAATTCATTTAATTTACTATGATGCAATTATATTATAATTTAGTGAAAGTTGGCGTTAATTTTTCTAATCTAATAGGCTGACGGCTCACAGCATTGTGGTATGCTAAATAACAGAAATTAAGTACGATGGCTACTTAGAGAAAAGGATGTCCAGAATCAACCGTCTAAAAATAAAAATATATCTCTGCAAAAATGGCTTTATAAGTAGACAAACAACTACTAGATGATATATGTAATTATATTACTATCATGATTTTACCTGAATTTTGGAAATTTTCAATTTGTGTCAAAAATTTCACGGTTTTTATAGACTGACCATCATGATTTTTCTGGAATTTGGAAATTTTCGTATTGATGCAAAAATTTCACACTTTTGATAGGCTAACCATCATATTTTTCTTTATTTTGGAAATTTTGAATTTGGGTCAAAAATTTCACAATTTTGATAGGCTAACCATCATGATTTTCCTGGATTTTAGAAATTTTGAATTTGGGTCAAAAATTTTACAGTTTTGATAGGCTAACCATCATGATTTTTATGGATTTTGAAAATTTTGAATTTATGTCAAAAATTTAACAGTTTTGATAGGCATCATGATTTTTCTATATTTTGAAAATTTTCAATTTGTGGCAAAATTTTCACAGTTTTGCTAACCATCATGATTTTTCAGGATTTTGAAAATTTTCAATTTGGTTCAAACATTTCACAGTTTTGATAGGCTAACCATCATGATTTTTCTTGGTTTTGGAAATTTTGAATTTGGGTCAAAAATTTAACAGTTTTGATAGGCTAACCATCATGATTTTTCTTGGTTTTAGAAATATTGAATTTGGATCAAAAATTTAACAGTTTTGATAGGCTAACCATCATGATTTTTCGGGATTTTGGAAATTTTTGGTTTGTGTCAAAAATTTAACGGATTTGATAGGCTTAACATCATGATTTTTCTGGATTTTGGAAATTTAGATTTGATTCAAAAATTTCACAGTTTTGATAGGCTAACCATCACGATTTTTCTGGATTTTGGAAATCTTGAATTTGGGTCAAAAATTTCACAGTTTTGATAGGATAAACATTATGATTTTTCTTGATTTTGGAAATTTTTGATTTGGGTCAAAAATTTCTCAGTTTTGAAAAGGCTAACCATCATGATTTTTTTGGTTTTGGAAATTTTGAATTTGGATCAAAAATTTCACAGTTTTGATAGGCTAACCATCATGATTTTTCTTGGTTTTGGAAATTTTGAATTTGGGTCAAAAATATAAAATTTTTGATAGGCTAACCATCATGATTTTTCTTGGTTTTGAAATTTTTGAATTTGGGTCAAAAATTTCACAGTTTTGATAGGCTAACCATCATGATTTTTCTTGGTTTTGGAAATTTAGAATTTGGGTCAAAAATATAACAGTTTTGATAGGCTAACCATCATGGTTTAACTTGGTTATGGAAATTTTGAATTTGGGTCAAAAATTTCACAGTTTTGATAGGCTAACCATCATGATTTGTCTGGATTTTGAAAATTTTTTATTTGTTGCAAAAATTTCACAGTTTTGATAGACCATCATGATTTTTCTGGATTTTGGAAATTTTTGATTTGTGTCAAAATTTTCAGTTTGATAGGCTAACCATCATGATTTTTCTGGATTTTGGAAATTTTGAATTTGGGTCAAAAATTTCACAATTTTGATAGGCTAACCATCATGATTTCTCTTGGTTTTGAAAATTTTGAATTTGGGTCAATAATTTCACAGTTTTGATAGGCTAACCATCATGATTTTTCTTTGTTTTGGAAATTCTGAATTTGGGTCAAAAATTTCACAGTTTTGATAGGCTAACCATCATGACTTTTCTGGATTTTGGAAATTTTCAATTTGTATCAATAATTTCACAGTTTTGATAGTCTAACCATCATGATTTTTCTGAATTTTGGAATTTTTTAATTTGGGTCAAAAATTTCAAACTTTTAATATGCTAACCATCATGATTTTTCTGGAATTTGAAAATTTTTGATTTGTGGCAAAAATTTCACAGTTTTGATAGGCTAACCATCATGATTTTTCTGGATTTTGAAAATTTTGAATTTGGGTCAAAAATTTCACAATTTTGATAGGCTAACCATCATGACTTTTCTGGATTTTGAAGATTTCGAATTTGGGTCAATAATTTCACAGTTTTGATAGGCTAACCATCATGATTTTTCTGGATTTTGGAAATTTAGAATTTGGGTCAAAAATTTCACAGTTTTGATAGGCTAACCATCATGATTTTCCTGGATTTTAGAAATTTTGAATTTGGGTCAAAAATTTTACAGTTTTGATAGGCTAACCATCATGATTTTTATGGATTTTGGAAATTTGTAATTTGTGGCAAAAATATAAAAGTTTTGATAGGCTAAACATCATGATTTTTCTGGATTTTGGAGATTTTGAATTTGGGTCAAAAATTTCACAGTTTTGATAGGTTAACCATCATGATTTTGCAGGATTTTGGAAATTTTTGATTTGTGTCAAAAATTTAACAGTTTTGATAGAGTAACCATCATGATTTTTGTTGATTTTGGAAATTTTGAATTTGGGTCAAAAATTTCACAGTTTTCCATCATGATAACCATTATGATTTTTCTGGATTTTGGAAATTTTTGAATTTGTGTCAAACATTTCACAAAAATGTAAAAATTATCAAAAATATAAAATTTTTGCCACAAATGAAAAATTTTCAAAATCCTGAATAATCATGATGGTTAGCCTATCAAAACTGTGAAATTTTTGCCACAAATCAAAAATTTCTAAAATCCAGAAAATTCATGATATTTGGCTTATCAAAACTGTGAACTTTTTAACACTCCAAGTTTTTGTTATAACGATCCTGTTTTTTATAGATTTTAGAAATTTTAAAATTGTGGCAAAAATCTCAGTTTTGATAGTCATCATGATTATTTTTTAAAGATTCAGTTTTTCAAAAAATTTGTAATCAAAAAAATTAGGAAAGTCGTTAGCCTTTGTAAATTAGCGGAAATCAGGAAAAAACCAATATAAAACGTAAACGTGACCCGATTGTGATGAATGATACCTTGATCAAAAGCTCTAGTCATCAGTATAAATCAGTAAGCCGGTATCATTCATCACAATCGGATTACGTTTCCGTCTTCCATGGACTTTTTTTCCATTTTCCAAAATTCGTAAGGACTAACTGTCTCCTTTGCTAATTTTTTGCATGCCAAAATACTAATATCTATGTGTGTTTTATTCACTTTTAGTCTAAAATCTACTATCGTTCATACACTACCGTTTTTTTTAGTATTTTACATGAGAAAAGTTTTAAATTTATGTAACTTTGCAAAATGGGACGGGAAACCAGTAAAATTATCTTAACCATATAAAAATACATAAAATTCCGTTGAAGAACAAACGACAACCAACAATATTTGTATTTAATATTTAGAAGCAAAAAAAAAACCAATCCCGTCAACCGTATAACGTAACATCTCAAAAAAGAAAAATAATGATGATAAGTTAAAAATGAAAAACTGAAAAAGAATTTTTTATTTTTTGTATTCTTTTATTCGATGGGACCAAAATATATTTTCATCAAAAGCATAATTTATTTGGAAAGTCAAAATTATAAATTGAAAACCCAAATATTGTTAGGAATACATAACAGATATAACCATCGAAGCATATCCCTTTTCGTTATTTTGTATCCCGATTTTTTTTTTCGTCTCATCCCTGCTTTCATGTTCGATACTTTATTTTTCATTATCATATTTCCGGGATTGCCAATCAATATTGTTATGGTTTTTCTAGGTGTTTTATATGTGTATAGTCGATTCGAAACGATTTTATTTCTCGTTTGACACTGTCGTAATATCTAAGAAAAACCATAAAACGAAAAAAAAAAAGTTTTGGAAAATTTTAATTTGAAAAACAAAGCGGAATTTCATTTAAGTGCGGTTTTATGAAAAAAAAAAAAAAAAGTTATTTTCGAGAATTTTCAAATACACAACACTATAACTCATCTCGTGCGCTAAACCAACCAACTATATGTACGAAAAGTAATTTGTTCTTTAGTGAGAATATCGATAACAATAAATTCTTATTTCCAATAATTTATAAACACATATAAGATGAAAAAAAAAAAAAAAAAAAAATGTTGTATATAAGAAGCATCAATATGTCACAATATGGTTTGACATGAAACTCATTTATCACTTTATAAATATACATAAGTATATATATATATATATATATATATATATATATATATATATATATATATATATATATATATATATATATATATATATATATATATATATATATATATATATATATATATATATCATTTTATGCTGTGTTTAAGTGTATATATACATCGATAGATAAGAGTTGTTTCACTAAGCAAGGTGGCCAAAAAACTATGGAGTATTAAAATGTGTTGGTGGGATTGAGTTGGGTTTCGATCCCGAGTTTTATCTTTGTATTGTTTTAGACAACCTTAAAAAACTTAGTCCTTTCGAAAGATCTTTTTCTTAAGCGTTACATCAGCAAAGCTTTAAGATTCCATAACTTGCTGAGACTAAAGTAACCTTCTGCCTATTTTCACTTACTTGCTTATCAAACTTAAGCTGTCCATCAAGATAAATTCCTAAACTTTTTTTTTCTTTACTCTTTTGAGCCTGCTAACTAAATCCGGATTATCCAGTAGCTGGATGCCCTCTAAATTAACATGGTGAAGTAGCCGTTGTTCATGACTTCTAGCAAATTTCATAATTTCCGTTTTGATGGGTTCTATGCCCAGATCTTTGTGGATGTCGCTATTTCTGACAAACCATGGTGCGTTGACGATGTTTCTTGGCACTTTGTTTTGGAATCATTGGATAATATCCTTGTTGCTCTGCTTAGTACATCCCCATAGCTGTACACCATAAGTCCAAACTAAACTAAAACTTTTAGGCTTCAGTATTTGCTTATAAAGCAAAAACTTATTAGGAATTGATAGATGAGAGTTTTTTCCCAGTAACCAATACATTTTGTTATATTTTAATCCCAACTCGGCTCTTTTCTTTTTTACATGAGCTTTGCATAGTGAAGCTTAGCATCTATTGTCATACCAAGATATTTGGCAGTGTTTGCATGTGGCATTTCTTGATTATTTAAATATACTGGTTTATGTACAACCTCTTGATCGTAAAGTCGACATGTACTGATTTAATTTCATTTAAATTTATGCGCCATTTTTTTGTCCAGTTATATACTTGCTCTATGGCGGTTTGTAATTTCTCTGTTGTATCTGAGTTGTTATCACCTACTGCTATGATAGCTGTGTCATCGGCGAAAGTGGCTATCATGTTGTTTTGTGGGATTGGAACATCTCGGGTGTATAGTTAATACAGAAGTGGTCCAAATGCACTTCCTTGTGTAACTCCTGCTCTTATTTCCTTAAGCTCAGAATATTCATCTTTTTGCTTAAACCTGAAATATCTTTCTGTTATATATGATTTCAGTATTATGCTGTACTGTTTAGGGAGGATTAATTTGAGTTTGTAGATTAAACCGTCGTGCCAAACCTTGTCAAAGGCCTGCGCTACATCAAGGAATACTGCGGAACAGACTTTTTTCTCTTCTAAAGTCTTTTCAATGTTACTGGTTATTTTATGCATTTGATCAATAGTTGAGTGCTCACTGCGAAAACCAAATTGGTGATTCGGAATTAGATTATTTTTTTCAATTATTAGTTTGAGTCGTTTTAATAGTAACTTTTCAAAGAGTTTATACATTATTGGCAGCAACGATATAGGCCTAAATGATGTTATTAGATGTGGCGGTTTTCCTGGTTTGGGAATCATGATAACCTCAACCACTTTCCAAAGTTTTGGCACATATTTTAACCTAAATGCAGCATTTATGATATTAGTTAACTTTACCGTAGCTTTTCTCGGTAATTGCTTTATTATTTCTCCGGCAATCAGGCCAAACCCTGGTGCTTTCTTTAAGTTTAAATTGTTTTTAATTTCGTTTGCTAATTTTGTTAGTTTGGTGCCACTTTTTTCTGGACTTGCGTTTATCTCTAAAGAGATTTCTAATCTCTATTGGATAGCTATTTCCTTTTAGCCTTGATTTGATTTCTGGAGTACTTTGCCATGCTGTTTGTTGAATATCCGTAATGAACTTTTCTACTTCTATGTCCAGTTGATCCATAGTTTTTAAAGGAACTTTCAAAAGTATTCTTTGTTCAAGGTGTACTTTGAAACTTTCCCAGTCCGTATATTTGTTGGTTAATACTGGATTATTCCCATTTTGGATGATATACTCGCTTAGAGTTAGGACTATTGGAGAATGATCCGAGCTCATATCTTGGCTTTCTTCGATTTTCATAAAATTATTAGAAATATTTTTGGTTATAAAAAAATCGATCAGGTCATGTATTTTTCCTGGGTCAGTTGGCCAATATGTTGGTTTTCCTGTTGAAATGGATTCACATCCATTTTCTTTAATGGCAATCAGTAATTCTTTTCCTTTAGTTGTAGTTAATCTTAAACCCCAGTAAGTATTCTTTGCATTGAAATCACCACCTATTATGAACCTTTTTCGCAGACGCTTGAAGAACTCTGAGTATTGTTTGTTTTTAATAGAATGTCTTGGTGGACAGTACAATCCTGCAACAACAATAGGAAAGTTGTTGGTTTTTATATAAACCACTGTGGCCTGAATTTCTTCTTTTTCATACTTTGCTTTTTCAAAATGTTGGATATTTTTTTTAAAAATAATTGCACTTGCTTCTCTATCTGGATGAATAGTGTGATATACGCAATAGCCTTTAAATGCTATGTAGGATTGCTTAGTAAAATGTGTTTCCGAAATAAGACACACGTCTATATTCTCAATGTCGAGGACTGCATGTAGTTCTTGCTGATGCCGTAGCAAACCATTAGCATTCTATGACATGATTTTCATTGTGCTGTTCATTTCTGTGTGGATTTGGGTTTAGCTCCCAATGCTCTATCTTCCAATTTTTGTAGCCTCTCATCAAATTTTGTTAGTTTCATGAGAATATCTTGTAATGTTTGACTGATGTTCACATTTAGCGATTTTTGCTGGTGTTTATTGACTACGCCTCTCGTTGCGTCCGCATATGTAACACCTTCAGTTCTTAGTTGGCAGCCATATGGTTGCCTATTTTCTTGTTTCGTCTGCCTCTCGTGTCGATTTGTCTGACCATGCATTTGAGCTTTATTCATCCTTTGAATTTTAATTTTCTGGATTACCTTTGCAACAATATATCTTCGATAATTAGCAGGATGACATTCTCCACAGTGTACACACTTTAGATGAACTTGCGGATTGTCGCAAAGTGCCCGACACATTTAACACACCTTGGAAATTTACCACAATATTTTTGCGTGTGTCCATATGCTTGCCATCTTTTGCATTGCAGAATTAGTTTAGATTTTCTAAGTGGTTGGATTTCCACTTTGCTTCCCAATAAACTACATAGAGATCTTATAAATGTTAGTTATATTTTCGTCACAGCTGTTGTAACGAATCCATTCTGTTTCTTTAGCTAAGTCTTCCTCATCGGTTTGATATTCAACGTTGTTATTAAGCTTAGAATTGATGTTTTGGTTCTGTAGCATTGGTGTTTCGGTTTGACATTTACCATTGTTGACATTAAATTTGATATTCTGGTTCTGGTTCTGCTCCATTGATGGCTTAGCTTCGATTTTTTGCTGCCTTAATTGCATCATTTCTTTTTTTAGTTTGTCAATTGATAATTTAAATTAGGTTAGGTTTAGGAGGCCGTCATACAGGGACGTGACATAGACACAAAAAGGTCCGTAGCCCTACCACAACGAATTATCTTACCACCTCTCACTACTGAAACCAATTCGAGCTTCTAACGAAGCGATGGATATCCCTAACACTCACTCCGCTGAAATCTGTGAGATCACACAGGATACGATCTCTTAAAAATTTAAATCTGTACTGAGCCAGGCTAGGACAGGTGCAGAAATAGTGGAGAATAGTTCGCTCCTCCTCTTCGTCCATGCAACCACGACAATCAATAATCATGAGAGAGAACACCAAGTCTATTTGCATGCTTACCAATGAGACAGTGTCCAGTGATGACACCCACAATTTTACCAATACTACATCGCTTCATAGATATTAATGGGTTAGACTTGACTAAGTCGAGTATAGGCCAAATATGCCGCGTAATGATGCATGCGTAATGCTTTGACCACCTTTCAATTGTAATTTTATATGCTTCTTCCTTAAGAAGTAGCTTACACGAAGAAAGTGGTGCCCCAATTTCAGCCTTATTTGGTAATATGCGACAGGAGGTATCTGCAGTCTAACAAGTCCATCGGCTTTAATATTTCCCGTTATATTGGAATGCTCTGGTGCCCATGTAAGATGGATGCTGAACTGTTCAGCCATCTCGTTAAGAGCTGAGGACAGTTCCGAGCTATTTTCGCCGGGAGAGTGACTGATTGTAGGACCTTAATTGCAGCCTGACTGTCCGTAAAAATGCCAATATCCCTAACATATATTACATTATACTTCATCTAATCTGAAAAACTCTACAGTGATCAGGTAGGCGAAAAGCGAGTTTTAGATTTAATTCCTCGCAGAAAACCCCACAGCCAGCTTTACCATCCATCCTCGAGCCATCCGTGAAAAAATTAATCGCATCGAGCTTCATAGCTGCTTCCCATGCCCAGTCCTCTCGAAGGGAATATCAGTTATAAATTTAGCCTCGAGGTAGGATGTCGGGATGGTATAGTCGATTGATTTGGGAATTCCTTTATTATTTAGAATAGATGAGTGTCCTTTAGTATTGCAGGTCCACAGGAAAGTTGATATGAGTCTAGCAGCTGTTCAAGCAGCCATCTGTTTAGCCAACATATCAAGAGGTATAAGATGAAAGACAATCTCCAGTGCTGGAGTGGAAGTGTTCCTAAGTGCACCACTAATTCACAGGGTGAAATTTCTTTGAACTTTCATCAACCACGTTTGATTAGCTTCAGTACTTAGAGCTGGCCACCAAACAGAGACTCCGTACATTAGAACGGGTCTAACTACAGAGGTGTAAGGCCAGTGAACGATACGGAGATTATGCCCCCATCCTTTCCCAATGGCATTTTTACAGGAGCATAGCGCTACAGTAGTTTTCTTTACTCTTTCCAAAATATTGGGCTTCTAATTCAGTTTGTTGTCCAGAATCAGAACCAAGAATTTGACTTTATCAGTGATTTTTAAACCAACTTCGTTATGAGTGGGTGGATCAAAAAAGGGAAGTTTATACTTCCTATAAAAAATAAGATAACACCTATTGGTCCATTTGATGAGAAAACCAAGGGCATTCTGCATGAGATCCCTCAGGGTACTTGGATATTTACCGAAAATTTCAACTGCAACGTCGTCCACACAAGCAACTACTTCAAAGCCCTCCCCCTCCAGGTTTAGTAACAGGCTATTTATGACCAAAATGATCCTGCTCCTAAGCATCTGATCAATCCAGCAACTTAGTGATACATCCATCCTCAAATTTGAGGGTGCCTGCGTGATTGCCTCAGGTTTGATATTTTTAAAGACACCTTCTATATTACAAAAAGTCACCAGGGAGAATTCCTTACGGTCGAGTGATTTCTCGGTAGGGCATATGAGGAAGTGTAGTGCCGAATCCACCGACTTCCTTTTACAATATGAATTCTGAGATGCAGACAACTTAACCAGCTCAATCGAGCTTCTATTTATCTCTCCAGTATTTGGCCTAAGGTCTTTCGGATCACAGTGAGAGTGTTTTCTCGCCTTTGGTATAAAAATAACCTTTACTTCAGTTCATTTTTTTGGAGGTTCATCCAGCCGACAATCTTCCCAGTGAGCCAACAAGCCGTATTCGCCCTTGGCAGAACAAGCGGAGATTTGAAATCGCCCCGAAAATGCGCTTCCAGTAGAAGATCCAAAGATTCTGTTTAAGTCCACATACCATCAGGTCATTTTTTGAAGATAACTTTGAATGACAGGACAAGTTGATAAAACCTTACGTAGTCTAGCTGCCTCAGAAGACTCCTGTATATTTTCACAGAATTGCCTCCGAGATTTGCTTTTGGCATTCTTTAATTTACATTTACAGATAGATAGGTTAGTACCAAGAATATAATCAAATAGTAACTCACCTCTTTCATTTGTGTCGGTGCTTCTTCAGATCGTATGGTATGAGTTCGCATCACATCCAAGGATGATCCCAACTTTCCTTACCTAAGCAAACGCTATTAAGTCTCGCAGGTGTTAGCCGGAAAAACGACTTCTCCATCGTGCGGTAAGTATGCTGATACAAGCCAGAGGTTTTTGCTTTTGACCTCAATACTAACTGCTATCACATCTGCATCGCTGTAACCGGAAAGCAGAAAAATCTTAAGCTTGTTCTTTGCAAGAATGTAGGAACGAATCCTTTCTTTACCTTGCACAAACAACAGCTTTTAGTTAGTAGCTATAAGCCCAAGAACCCGACCTTTATTGACCCATGGTTCTTGAACCAAGACCACATCTACGTCATCGTCCTCCACTTTGAGCATTAGAGCACCCGATGCTGCCTTACAGTGATGAAGGTTTATTTGCAGTATCTTAAGCATCCTGCTTAAAATCATCCTTCATCACGTCGACTTCTGAATTCCCAGAATCAGAAGACTCTAGGGATCCACAACTGAGTGACTCCATTGACTTGGACATCTCATAGCCTAACTTAATAGGAATAGTGTTATTTTCATTCGGCACTTAGCCTCAATCGAGGAACTGGGTATAGCGTATGTACACCATCGACTGATTCTGGTGTACCTAACATTACAGCCTCATCCTTCTTATAAACCTTGAGCGTTACAGATCCAAAACCATAGCTTATAATACCACCTGACTTGGCCAGCTCCGCCAGCAATTCTATATTGACAATGATCACAACAGATCTAAAGTCGTTCTTAACCTCCTCTTGGCAATCTTCCAATTGTAGCAAGGTAGCTCAGGGTTGCCAAACCTAATCTGCTCCAAAATCACTGTGGGATTACAAGGTTTAGCCGAGATCCATGAACGAGGCCTCGGCCTGCGTGGTATGTTCTCCACAACAGTAACTTCAAGTCTGGCTCCAGGCCAGACATATAGGTCAAGAGACCTCTGGTTGTCACAGGCTCTCAACTTAGACATAGTTCCTGTACCAACCACCATCGCGACAAGAAAGGGCAACCCCAGGGTTTCCCCGAATAATACTGAGGAAGGAAACGGATGAAGCTCTTTCTATCTTCCTCCAATGAGCAGGAGTGATACTGCCATCCTCCTTTACCGCATCAATAACCGCTACGACAAGAGAGTCCTTCAAAACCTCGCTGAAAGATCTACTGTATAGTTGCCTGTAATTTAGATCTTTTAACGTCCTTAGGAGATTCTTCCTGAGATCTCTGTCGTTTAGACATGGAGTTCTTAGTAAAACTTCCCAGCATAGGCTGCACAAATTCGTAGCCTTTTTAGCCCACTCTAGTTTAGCAATGTCTTTGCCAGTTCTACTGGCCAACGAAATAGCCTCTAGCTTTTTTTGGGCTCTCCATGCATTTCTTCTCCCATTATAAGAAGGTTTGGAGGGACCAGCATCATTTCCGCATGTGTCCATCCTCCCTTCATTCTTGAGACAGAGCCTAAAGACCCGTTTCTCCTTTTCTAAGTTATCTGCTGGTTTTAAGCGAGTACCTTCCATGAAAATACTGCGCGAATCAAAGAGAAACGCTACATACCGCTTCGATCACATCAGACTCGTTCTTAATAGCGATTCCTCGTCCATCTTATTTACATAGCCACTTATTTACGCTTTTTATCAGAATCGAGACAAAAGTATCTCCTCACCAATTTCGCCATTTAAATTTGATCGGTCAATTCACTACCGACATCTGACCAATTTCAGACATTAACAATGCTATTGCATATACCTTATCGCGCATTAATTTAATTTCTGTCCTTGAAAGCACAGATTATGCACAAAAAGTAGATGCACAATCCAATGATGTAGAACTACGAGGAATTACTATACAAAAATTTAAGCAACTCCCCATCAATTTCAATTCTATAAAAATTGTTTTGCATATCAAAAGTCCAAACTTTTGAGTCACACCATTTTTCCTCTCAGATCTAATGAATTAACTTGACTTTACTTCGCAGAAATACACCTAGGCATCATTGGTCCATTATCAATTTTTAATAATCAGTGAAACTGCGAAAAATTAACAGATCGATACACAAGATAGGCTAAGGCGATTCCTATACCAGATATTACTGCGGCCACTATTGCCTTCGTCGTGTACTCCACTTCGATTTCCTGTTTTGGTGTCCAAATGTCATAGTTACGGATCAGGGAGTGCAATTTGAGTCAAATCTTTTATCCGAACTTTCGACCTTGTTGGATTTCAAAGAGAAAGAGATCGACTAGTTTCAATCCAAAATGTGGCATGAATCATCAAGTCTGCCATTATGTGTTACAATCGTGTGGGTTGGACTAGCGTTCTACCAACAATCATGCTTGTATTAGGGACAACTTTTAGTGAATGACTCCAAACTGCGCTAGCTGAACTCGTTTGGCAGTTCATTGAGGATTCCTAGACAATTTTTTGAATCATACAGTACTGAAATTCCGCAATTCGACTTTGTCAAAAATTTTACAACATCACTTTTCTGAAATTTGACCTGTGCCGGCATCCACGCATGACGCTAACTAAATTTGGTTTGGTAAAGACCTAAATTCCTGTTCTTCACCGTCTTTTGGTTTTGACATCGAAATTAGTGGAAAAAATCACAACTTTATTGACAGACTTAACCTCGCAATCATTTTCCAAAGTACCACTTTCGACAGACATTTCGAATTTACTTCGCTTACCAGACAACTCAGTCTGATCGGGTGCTTAGGACTCCCTCACTTTACCTGTCATCGTTTAATTATTACTGATAATTAATCAGTAATTTCCACTGGTGTGGGAGTATTTCTGGTGATATTTTTTTTATTAACGTATTTTCGGTTTTTATTTAATCACTGTATTTCGAAAAGTTGGTTGCACAAATTTTTGTCCCATGCTTCTGTGTAGTTAGTTTCAGTTACGAGAAAATTTCGAACAATATTTAGTTGTGTACCCTCAAAATATAAATTAGGATGCTTTAACTTAAAAAATTGTGAATTTGATTTTGAGTTGAAAGCTGCTACAGACCCAAGAACAGAATTTGGTGAATTTAATTTAATGCGGTATTACTCACCGAAATTATAAATTCTTTACTGTATTGACGACCTTGATGGTTTATTTTCGGGATCATTTATGATTTGATTAATTTTTTATTATTTATAATTAATAAAAAATTGGTTTATATAGATTAGATGATAAAATTCGTAATGATGAAATTTAGTTGAGGAATTGTATTAATGAAACTTAAATACACGATTCCTTCGAAATAATGGACCGTCCCAGAATATTTTCGATACTCGGTATTTAATGTAAACATGGATATAAAGGAACAATACTAGTTATTTATAACAATCAATATTGTTGAAAGAAATATGTAAGAAATAATATTATTTCTGAAGATTATAATAAATAAGAAAAAGGATTAAATTAAGAAAATAATTATAATTTAAGGAAAACTAGAATTATTTTAAAATATAGACACACAACAACATAGACATGTTAGAATTTAGTAACATTGTGATAAATTATTGACATGTACTCTCGTACTCGTACACACATTTATACAAGTATTTATAGTGGATATCTACAAAAAAGATAAATGCTCGTAATTCATAGTTTTTAATCAAGTTTAAGGCGATATATACACAATTTATATACATTTATACATGATATTAAACACGGTTTGTCCTTAAACGATAATTCCTTATCGAACTCTCAATAGATTTATGGCAAACCAATGTGAAACTAAAATAAATACATAAAGTCAAAAAGAAATATTGCCACGGCTTAAATTTATAACGAACGAAAGCCAAATTAATTATCGAAATTAAATTTATTATAGATAATGCGGTAGTGACATGGGTCTTATATAGTTATTACTATATGAAAATATAGTTTAACAAAATTCCACCTTTATATTATAAAATATCATTACGCCAAAATCCATTTATGCCGTATTGCTATATTTATTATACCACAAACATATATTTTCATTTACACTCTGTGTCGTATGATTAAAACCACTTTGAGAACGATGAAAAATATTTTATCACTAGAAATCCGCTTTGTTCAAATAAACGCAGTTAAAGGCATAGTCGAATGTTATTGACTAATGTGTGATAAATTTATCATTTTATTTTGCTATTTGTTTTATGGCCGAAATGCATCCTTATATATCATATAATTTTCCCTCTTAACTGCGATTACGGAAAATAAATGGCAAATAAGTTAATTTTTCAAAAAATATCATCGAATTCGATATGCACTTCTTGGCAGCGCTCGTAGATTCCTTGATGTTGATCCGAGATCCATCGTTGATCCGTTCGTATTCTGATGCGTGCTCTATGTCAAGTTGTTTCTTCAATCGCTGTGCGGCTAAATACGGATCTTCATTTTACTCACACATAAAAACGACAGCGCTTTCTTAGGTTGACACTCTGGTAACTTCATAACCGGCGACCTAACGCATGTTGGTTCCTGTAAAAAACGGTAAGTACTAAGAAACGTTAACAATTCCATTTTATTGACAAAATTCACGGAAATTACTGGATGTAAACAACGTATCGTTGTCACTTACAATGGTGTCAGGCAGGCCATACATCGAAATTCTTTACAACGACCAAAATGTCGACTGAGCAGTGATGGCAGTCATCTTGATGGCATATGGATAAAGTAAAAACGCATCCACATATCATATTTATGGAATATATAATCTGGGCCAACTGGCCATTTCGAAAATGCACCGGCATTTGCTTGGTTTTAAATTCCTTATATGCTCGTGTTCACTGGTCTCCGTTACTATGATGCTAACTAGGTAACCGTAAACATGCGTCATTTCTAAGTAAGTTGTCCTATCAACTTTTAAAATATAGCAGGCCCACTGGCAACTTTAAATGACAATCGCTATATGGTGATAACAGGTGGCTTGATAACCTTCAACTGTTTCGAGTCGCCATCTAAGTTAAGCTGCAGATTAGCACCGCTCAAATCAATTCTCCATAAATCAAAATCTCTACATATTCGGATCACTTCAATAGTACCGAAGGCGATCGGTAATATAACTGGACCGGCCAAATAACATCGAGATTCACCAATATCTAGATTTCTTTCTTGACGTTCGACGTGAGAACGAACGAAATCGAGCTTACTTTGACTACGATTTCATAGTCAGATGCGCTTTAAACCCTAAACTTTTACAGATGTAGCGTTTTGGTTTTTATTACATTCCTTTGAATTATGTAGTTCTCCGGAGATAACACAGACATTCACAACACTCTGTATTGACCCAGTTTTTCCTGTGTGATTTTCTCGCCAATTTTTTGCATTGGAGTGCAGAATTCATCGTCCATGACAGAAGGATATTTAAAAGCAAACATAAATATGTTCGCGCGTCCTCGATTTGGCTAGTAATGAATAAAGATGCTGGTAATAATGGCCTTCTAACTTCCAATATGTTAAAGAATTGTGTTGATAATTTGGCTTCTCCAGTGGCTTTTATCTTTAAAGTAGGACATTAAGTTATGATAGGACATTAGGAGTTGGGAGAGCTTCGGTCCAGCACAGATTACATGGAATAAACACTAAACAAATGCTCTGTTAGCATCAGTGTTGACTGATGAATCTTTCTAATTTTTTTTATCACTCCGAAGATGTAAAAGTTCCTCTCCTCTATTTGATTGATTAAGATACTAAGATTTTTTAACATTTTTTCCCTCAAATGAACTGGTGGAGGTTTTTATTTTTTCGGAATAAAACTTCAAGAACCTTCTTGGTTTTCAATAAACAAGAAACCAATGACTATCCGGTAAATCTACGCTATTTAAACGCACGTGCCGCTGATTTAAGGCATTCATTTATAGGTTTCTGTATTTTAAGATGATCTGAATTTAGTGCCATATTACCATCGGTTTTTTTGCCAAACAAGACAATTTCAGGTGAATATTTACTACAAAAAAGCTATCATAATAGTACTAGCCCAGTATAGTATTGGAGATGTGATTCATTCAACTCAAGCCGTAAGTCATGACCGTAAACCGAACTTTTGTTTTTCATCTACTTGTTCACCATCTTCATCAACACTAGCAACCAATGTGTCAATATCTCCGACCACCTCATCTCGGCCGATCTCACCTAGTAAAATTGGTATCGTTTCAACTAATTACCACAACGCCTCCAGTATTACGTATTTATATTTTTATGATTACGTCATAATCATAAGTACTCTGAAGAATACTTATTCTTAGTATAAAAATGATATAATAACTTGATATGGGAACATTGACACTACTTTCAAAGGTAACGGTGACGGTGTCTCAATTGAAGAATGTCGTTCTTAGTGAATTAATTGCTTGTCATCCTAGTATAGATATAATCTCGGCACGAATCAAATTGTCGATGATGTGTGTTCGTTTTGGTCGGATGAAATCGCTATTTCTACGTTAAATTACTTGGCCAACATCTCAACTTCACAACTAAGTCGTATAAGTAACAGGCGTGGAAAAGCTCGTGCCTAACCTAACCATTGTACAACAAAAATCTGGTCATCTTCGAGAAGCCGAACTTCATACTATACCTAGAATACACGGCACCACTTTTTGCTCAGCATTTGTTTGCGACCACATAGCGTTCCAAAATCTGAACTGGTTCCTATATAATAGTTACATATTGCGAATCGAAGAGGATTATTCAATCCCAAAGGGGGTTGAAAATGCATAAACATGAAACATGAAAATATTTGGGTTTCCGTCGGCCATGACTTGTCAAGATAAAGCTGTCAATTGACTCTCTGGCATATGTGAACTGTTAGTTAACTTTTTTACATCAGTCTATGGTAGCTTCCGCGATCACTTGCGTTACTCAATTCCTATACAGCAATGAATTAAGTTCGTGATTGTTTAGTCCATTTGGTGCATGGTTTAGTCCGAGAAAGGTGCCAAAACTTCAGTCTTCGACAGCATTTTTTAATTCTCGTCAGAAAACTGGGAAATTGGGTCCGCATGGACCCAATTTCCCAGTTTTCTGACGATGGCTTCGCGCGTCACACCTGACTATATGTGTCGATGGCTTCGCGCGTCACACCTGACTATATGCCACTGTGTTAAATCCTAGAATAAGCTGGAAAAAAAAGAATCAAACAAATACAAGGAGAACATTCCAATTGAGTCATTTTATTATTATAGCTTATAAATGTTGGGAAGAAAATGCAAAAACTGCCTTTTTTCAATCTATCGGGATATGCAAATTAATTTTATATCTCTCCCAGAATTTATTGAATTCACAATGAATCGTTTCGCCGGCCTACTCAGACCATACGCTAAGACTCGTTCCACTTACTAATCCGAGACATTCTGCTAGATGATCAGCAACTATGTGAATTTTGAAGCTAACGGAGATCTTCGTAGCGGTGATTGATCTGCGCAAATCCGCAATCATGCACTGAAATTAAAACTTTTGACCACCAGTAATCGTTCTACACAAGTCATTTTTTTTGACAATTTAGATCAACTTTCACATCCTTCAGGAGCACCGTGGGTCATAATGGCCTTCTAACTATTCGATATGTTAAAAAATTGTGTTGATAGTTTGGCTTCTCCAGTGGCTTTTATGTTTGATGAAAGTCTTTGTTGTGGCATTTTCCAGACGCTTAGAAACTGTCCTTTATTCATCAAATTTTCAAGTCGTTTAAAAAAAATGAGGTTAAAAACTACCGTGGTACCTCCATTTTGTCTCTTTCTGTCACCCAAGCTTTTCGTATTCATGGTCCATACGATTTTGTTTTCCATTTTTCTTTATTTTTTATATTGGTCTCGTTTTGTGAGAATTTGTTGGGCGCTACTAATTCCAAACGGCTTGCGGTAATTTATGGACTTCGCCAAATTAAACTGTAAATTTATCGTCACCAGATGGTTGTTGTCTTATCTCGCAGCCTGTCCACATCTGTGAATAGTTTCGCCCGCCAGTATTATATTCACGGCCACACCACTACTAGGACTGACTATTTCCCCTCCTTGGCATAATTTTTTCATTTGACCTCACATTCACCAAATACGTTAATTATATAATCTCTAGGGATTACGCTATGTTTGCCCTCATTAAACGTTAGTGTTGTGATTTTTGTGACCCACATATTCCTAAAACGCTATATGTTGTCTATTTGTTCGATCTTCTTAAATATGTTTACTCTGTGTGATCCTCGTGTTACAGGTGTCAATTAGACAGAATACAGAGTGCCCAGAAGCAGTTTAGGTTATTTTCACAAATTTTAGTCTACCGCCATGTCGTTGTGGGTTATTGAAATTGACGAATTCTAAGATCACGAATGCATCCAGAGTTATCATGTTTGTACAGATAACTTAAGTAAATTTTATCACGCAAAAATATGCCTGTTTGTTATCTCGGAAAAATATCGTCAATCATTTTTTGGACGTTTGGTTTGATTTGGTCAACGAAATTTAGCTTATAACTATCATCTTTGTTACGGGAGCAGATATTATACACAGATTTACAGTTAGAATTTTGAGTGAAGCCGCAACGATAGAACGATATCCTTTACTATTAAATCGATTTGCTGAATCACCGATTTTATGACAAGATTGACTCAGAAATATGAATATGAAAAAACTAAAAATCAAATGACAGAAGCGTTTGCTTCTTATATAATCCAAGTTATAATCCAAGTTCACACATCTCAGAGAAAATGATTTTTTTTTATAATTATACCACCAATTAATAAGAAAGGGCGACTCCTAAATTACTATGGTCTTGGAGGATTTATAATGTTTGAGACGATTATTATAAACGCATTTTTTTTTCGACCAATTATTATAGATGTAATTTGCGGGGATATTATTTTGGCTACTATAAAAGGCCCAGTCCATAATGATGAATTTGGTGAAATTTTTTTACTCTGTTTTTCGTTTTTCAGTAGAATTTCAACATTAAATATATCACTTCTGGAACTTTTATCGTAATAAAATTTGACTAGAATTTATAATTGGTTAAACTTTATTTAGCTTTGGTTTGAAGAACCTTTCAGGTCTTCTCCGTTCGACGAGCAATGCACATCGCATTGCAATTTCTCATTGTTTTAATTTGATATTTATTTTTATTTTTTTTGTTGTTGTGTTTTTTTTTTTCATTTTTTTTTAACCTGTGTTAACCTGTGTTGTGAAAACTAAAAATTAATTAATTATTGATTAGTCATTAACCATGTTAATTATCTTATTAAAATAAATGTGTTTTTAAAGACTTTCATGAAAGATTTTTAGTTAAAAGAGAGTTCTTAATGTGTTGTGTTTTAATGTTCGGCACTTTTAAGATAAATTGACGCGCACAACCACACACTATCATAAATACTTTCTATCCATCCCGTTTATTTATTTCCCGTTAATCTATTAAATTTTTAATTTTGTTTTCAAATTCCGTTTAGTCGACATGTTTAATACAAGTAGATAAATGAATTGCTGAACAGCTGTTGTTAGGCAAACGGTGTTATGTTTACATTTTAGTGTATTCGGTCGGAAGTTTTATACACTGCGATTCGGAGGTACTACTGTGGACACACTATTGTTTGCTGGTCTAACGCTGTTCTTGCGTTCTTTAAGTTTGAGTCTCTGTATTCCTGTGTCATGGGGAGAATGTTCTCTTTTCAGTTTTGCAATATTCGTGGGCTACGGACAAACTTTGCAGCCGTTGAACACCACACAGCTTCCACAAAACCAGCGGTTCTACTTCTCACCGAGACAAAAATTTTGGACTCCGGTGATTCTTCGGCCATCGGTATTAAGGGTTACTCCTTAATCCATCGGTTTATTCACCATAGGGGGCTGGCCATGTATATCCGCAACGATATACCTTTTTCCATTCCCAGTTTTTTAGGCCAAAGCACGAATAATGAGTTCAGCTTCATGTGGGTTGAAATTCATGTCTCGAAACACCCCCTCTTCCTATGTGGTCTCTATCGAAGCCCAAATATCGCAAACAGTGCTGCTCATTTTGGGTTTGATACTCTGTCAGACTCCATTGAGCGCATCCTTCAGAAATCACCAAATGCTGAAATCGCTGTGGCAGGTGATTTCAATGTCCACAATGACAAGTGGCTTCCTTATTCTAAGTCCGTAACACCAGCTGGTGAGGCGGCTGAAATGTTTGCAGCTCTAAACCAACTCACACAACTTGTAGATCAGCCTACGAGGATACCACATCGGGTCAACGATACGGGTCATTTACTGGATCTGTTTTTAACGTCTCATGCGGAGAAATACAGTATCTCCGTCAGTTCTCCTTTGGGAAACTCGGACCATCGGCTTATTACAGCGGAATTTCCAATGTCATGGTCTTGACAAATGAATGTTGCGCCTAAACGTCAATTATGGCACTATAAAAATGCGGACTGGGAAGGACTGAACAAGTTCTTTCAAGAGTTCGAATGGTACTCTTGCTTTGCCTTCGGTAATATTGACAATGCAGCCATTCTGGTTTCGACTATCATTCTCACGGGAATGGAACAGTTCATTCCTTCCAGTCTCTCTAAGCCAAATAAAAAAAAATCTGGCAATCCTTGGTATAATCATGACTGTAGAACAACAATCGCCAATAAAGAAGCCTCTCACCGCAAATATGTTAAGAACCCGTCAAATGAAAATTTAGCTATATTTAAGGGGGCTAGAAATCTGGCAACTCAAACAGTGTCCCAAGCTAAAAAAAAAATACCCAAAAAAAAGTTCGAGAAGAGTTGCGCCAGGTCCAGGGCAATAGCAATCGGACCTTTTGGTCCTTTGTCCGCAAAGTAGAGGAAAACTTCTTGAACAGTAGGAAATCATCAATACACCTCTGAAAGATGGAAATTATATCTTTTCTACAGCTCAAGAAAAATCCAATCTCTTCGCCCGAAAATTTGCAGCAAACTCTAATTTACCTGATTCTAACTTAATACCCCCGATTATCTCTCTAGCCAGTTCATCGATGCGCCACATTAGATTTAGATCTAGAGTTGTCGCTAAAGTCCTTGCAAGCATTAACACCAACAAGTCAGCCGGTCCGGACTGTATTCCCCCAATTGTCCTCAAATATTGCTGTAAATCCTTGTCTAAGCCACTATCATATATGTTTCACCGATCTATGTCTTCTGGCATTTTCCCTTCCATCTGGAAGACTGCTAACATACATCTTGTGCCAAAAAGGGCAGTAAATCGGACCCTTCAAATTATCGCCCAATCGCTATCGTCTCGGTGCTCTCTAAAGTACTTGAGACCATAATCAACTTCCAGCTGATGAAATATTTGGAAGCTTATCATCTAATTTCTGATCGTCTGTATGGATTTCGCGGAGGGTGTTCAGCAGGTGATTTAATTAATGTTGTTACTGAACAATGGAACAGAAGCATTCATCAATCTGGTGAATCTCAAGTCATTGCTCTCGATATCTCAAAAGCATTTGATCGTGTGTGGCACAAGGGTTTGCTGTGTAAATTGAGGGCAGTTGGCCTTCACGGTTCGTTAATTTTATGGATTGAGAATTTTTTTTTGTCGTAAAATCCAAGTGGTAGTGGATGGTGATACTTCCGATCAACATCTTATAAACGCTGGTGTTCCTCAGGGATCCGTCCGTTCCCCAACCCTTTTTCTAATTTTCATCAATGATCTTCTATCAGCAACTCTCAATCCAATATACTCCTATGCTGATGACAGCTCACTTTCCACCTCTTACAGTTTACCTTCTTCTTCATCGCGAAACGATGTTCTCGCAGAAAGAATGGCTATGAATGACCGCCTTACGCGAGATCTTAATTTCATTCTTAAATGGGGTGAAGCCAACAGAGTTGAATTTAATCCCAACAAATTTCAAATCTGTGTTTTTTCTGGCCGAACTGATTGTTATTCACCGTCTTTTCTGACTGGTGAATCCAGCTTGGCTACGTCTGACACATTTGAGATTCTTGGCTTAACTATTTCAAAGAGAATATCTTGGGCTGAACAAATAAACAAAGCAGTGATTGGTGCAGCCAAATGTCTTGGATTTCTACGACGATGTAAGTTTAACTTTAATCCATCCGAAATACTTACAATATATAAGACCTACATAAGACCCAGGTTGGAGTATAATTCTCATATTTGGGCTGGAGCACCGAAAACTCATTTAACTGCACTCGATCGGGTCCAAAACCGAGCATCTCGAATGATTGAAGACGTAAAATTATTATCTGATCTTGATTCTCTTTCCCATAGGCGTAATGTGGGAGCCTTATGCGTGTTTTACAAGTACTTTCATGGTCATTGTTCATCGGAACTTTATGAATTTATGCCTGGTTTGTCAAAGCCCGCGCGTAATTTAAGACGCCTGGTACACCGATACAATCTGGAATTTAAATTCGCGAAGACCAATAAATTTAAAAATTCATTTTTTGTTAGGAGTACGCGAATGTGGAATAAACTGAACTACGAGACGTTTCCCTTGGAATACAATTTACAGAGATTCAAACTTAATATCAAAAGTAAACAACTAGAAGACTGAAAACTTTTATTCCTCTCTTACCTTTTTCCCTCCTAATCCTTCCTTTTACCTTTTGCAGTAGTGCTGTGTGTTTGTTGCTAAAACTTTCATATAAAGGATATACATACCTATATCCTAAGTGCTCTGAACATTTATAAAAAAAAAAAAAAAAAAAAAACGGTATTCACACATATTGATAGTATCCTAGGCTGCTACTGAAGGCTGTTTTCTCATTAACGAATGATTTCATCAATACTTGATTATAAACGGTCGCAAGGTAAATTGTTGTCAAGTATTGACTACGTCCTAATTTTAAATGTCGCGGATGTTTAGTAATAGAAACACATCACTGATAGTATATTGATTTAATTTTTGGACATCTACGACAATTTGAAACTTCCTAGAGCCATCTTTGGACTTCTTTGGAACTAGGAGAATTCCAAGAAGATTGATTTGGCTCAATTATATTTTCCTGTGGCATTTCTTGTACTTGACTTTCAATTTTTTGTTTCGCAAATTTGGGTAGTCGATACGATTTTTGGAATATAGGATTAGTGTTCGGAACTAATTTAATTTCATGTTGGATTAAATCCATTGCAATGGGAAAATTTAATGTTACGGCATGAAATATATGTAATATTTTCACTTGATTATTTAATTTTAATTTGGCAGTAAATGTTCCTAATGTTTCCAAATTACCGGTAGATATTCCTTTGATATTACATTTGTTACTTACATTACACGGTGTATCGTTTGTTATACTATCAGTTTTAATAATGCTGATATTCGCCTCCGAATCAACACGAAATGATAGTTGGGTATGTTCGGCTACGTCAACATCGAATTTAACAAGGTTTTTAAAATATAATGGCGTAGGCATAAAAACTTGTTTAACATCATTGGTATCATTGAAAGTATTACTAAAGTTTGGAATTTTGATAGGATCTTTATGATATTTTCTTAAAATGGAGATCTTATGATTTACTAGGTTATAATTTTATTGCTTCAATACTTTGGACATGAGTGTCCTGTCATGTCTGCTCACGCCGTGAATACTTTTCCGACCAATCTTGTTTCTCGTTTTGTAACCATCTTAAATCAGATTGCTGTTTCGAAAACAACTTTAAATCGTATGACCTAACAATTTACAATATACACATAACATTTTTATTCCGTGGCTTAGATCCCTACGAATATTATCAGTAGCACTTATGCTTGGATTAAGTGATGGACGAGAATAACACTTTGCGGCAATATGCCCTAACATATTTCAATTATAACATTTGACAGAATGATTATTTGTACTACGTCTCTCTAAATTGTAATTATTAAAATTCGAAGGCACTTGCACCGAAAGTTCTTGTTAGTCAAAAACCATGTGGAAATTAGGACTGCTTTGCAATAATAAAATACCGTTTCTGCTACGAATTCTGCAATCTAACATGAGGTTGGGCACAACTATGGCTCATCGTTTCGACCCACCCTGCAAAAAACAAAAAAAAAAAATATTTGAGTTAAAAGCTCTTGGACATTAAAATAAATGTTAGTAATTTTTTTGGTTTTTTCAAAGCTCTTCAGATTTTTTCACAGTTAACTTTCAACGTCCCATACTTACACTTAATTTTTTTTTGTGGAACTAAAGGGTGGTTAAATTTCAAGGGCCGATGTTGATTTTGAATAAAACACAAATTATTTAGGAAATTATTGTCAATTCTTTTTATTATGATAATATGGTATGGTTCAATTCTGTATGGAACAAAATATCGGCCAAATGGCCGCCGCGACCTCGGCGGCACACTTCCATCCGATGGTCCAAATTTTCGATGACCCTTAGGCATAATTGAGTTTCTATGCTGTTAATGTGCCGAATTATCTCATCCTCTAGCTCTTGAATTGTTGCTGGCTTATCGACGTACACCTTTTCTTTCAAATAACTTCAAATAAAGAAGTCCAACGGTGCCAAATCACATGATCTTGGTGGCCAATTGACATCGCCACCACGTGAGATAACACGACCATTGAATTTGTCGCGCAAAAGAGCCATTGTTTCGTTAGCTGTGTGGCAAGTGGCACCGTCCTGTTGAAACCACATATCGCCCACATCCATATCTTCCAATTCGGGCCATAAAAAGTTCGTTATCATCTCACGATAGCGAACACCATTTACAGTAACTACCTGACCGGCCTCATTTTGGAAAAAATACGGCCAGATGATGCCGCCAGCCCTTAAACCGCACCAAACAGTCACTCTTTGTGGGTGCATTTGTTTTTCGACAGTCACTCTTAGATTATGATTCGCCTAAATGCGGCAATTCTGCTTATTGACGAACCACTGAGGTGAAAATGTGCCTCATCACTGAAGATGATTTTCTTCGAAAATTGATCATCCACTGTTGCCATTTCTTGCCACCATTTTGACCATTGACGACCATGGTTCAAATTTAGTTAGTCTGAAATTGAGAAATGTCAAATGAAATGCAGAAAAAAACTTGACGTTTAGGTGTGGTTCACATTCAACATCGGCCCTTAAAATTTAACCACCCTTTATTTCGTTTGGAAGACTCTAAAATAATTTTAGCCTTGAACCTGGTGCTTGATATACTTTTCAGCATCACCAACATTGCTAACCGAATATTAGGAATGTTGAAACTATTTTCAACTTCTAAAAATACATTAGTATACAAGTAGTGCTAACCAAATGACGCAGAGTGTATATATTGTAATTTAGGTAAATTTAATTATATATCTTTTTGGTTTTCGTTATTGTGTTGGGTTTATTTCCCTTTTTTTTCCTGAGAACTATTAAAATGTAAGATTTATCAGTCACGTAACATTTTATCTCATGTACTATTTTTATTGGAGATAAAAAAAATGTTTTTAAAATTTATTTTATAATACATAAATTAAAATGAATAATAACAACAAATCTATGATTATGGCCTTAATTGAATTAAAAAGTTAAATTAATAGTATTATTATTTTATTGGGTAGTGGTTTTAGATCAACATATTATCATTGTTTGTTATTGTATAGGGATAATATTTTTATGTAGTATTGGTAATTGGTCGAGTCATTAACACATGTGCCGTGCGGTGACGCCTTGGGATTTAAATGTTGGTAAAAGTGTTAATATTATTATATTATGTATAAATTAATAAGCTTGGATTTAATATCGGGATTATCGATTAGTAAAAAATCTGAAGTAATGCTCAACTGAAGTATTTTTAAGACATTTTCTATACCAGAATGTGCGACTTTTTCAAGACTGGATCAGAAAGAGCGAAGTTAGTTGAAACCTAATCAATATGTAAGAGTCCATCACGAGGGCGCAAACAACATATTGGAGCATAAATATTCAATCGTGTGACGATTTCATCACAATCTATACGAAAAACCAAAACAACGCGAATACAGATAACAGATGCTACTTCTCGTCGGATATTTAATCGTTGTAAGTTTAATAAATTAAAATTTATAGGGTGGGAGAATATATTCACTTACCCGAAAAGTAGGTAAGATGCTTCTGAATATTTTCAATTCTGTCCGAATGACCTTGATTTTCAAAACCAAAAAAAAAAGATTTTAGAGTGAGCGGATCACAAAAGCCTTTACAGTTTCGCTTAATGAAACCTAACATAACATAAGCTTTCGCAACAATGGTGTCAACGTGTTTTGTAAATGAAAGATCAGAGGAGAAAATTATACCTAAGTCAGATGTGAATTCAACTCTATTAACAGCCGTGCTATAAAGAAAATATAGCTGCCGTAAAGGTGAAAGAATTCGAAAAAAAAATTACCTTACATTTACCAACATTCAATAATAGTTTGTGATTAACCGACCAATCACAGTATTTATTTAAATCACATTGCAATTTTAAAAAATCTGACAAAAAAAAAAAAAAAAAGAAATATAATCAAGAATACTGTAAGAATACAGCCTCCTAATAGGGATAAACTCACAATTTAGTTTATCAAGCTTATCGATAAGAGTGGAATGATCAATTTTATTGATCATAAAGTATGTAAATGTCCGCAAAATGAAACTAAATTAGTAACAGTGGACCTACCCGGATAAAAACCGTGCTGAGCTGGAGAAATAAACGTCTTCGCGCGAAAATGTAAAAATGTCTGTACTAACGTTTCAAAAAGTTTCGGAATTACAGGAAGAATTGCTATTCCGCGATAGTTACTGATATCACATCTTTTACCAGATTTAAAAATCGGACGAATGAAAAAAATTTTCCAGGAATCAGCAAAAATTCCAGACTGGATGCTTCAATTAAAAATGAGGGTCAAAAAAGAGCAAAGCTCTCAGCGCAACGCTTGATTCGGATAGGTAGAAAACTATCATGACCAGTTCTTTTATTAATATCAAGTTGCAATAACTTCTGCTTCGGTAAAATTAAAAAAATTAAAATCATTTTTAAAATAAGAAACTGACGATACTTGTCAAATACAGACTTTGAATCCATATCACTGATGATATAAAAGCCCGATATGAAACAGGTTATTGTGCTTTATATAACCTACGGCCACTACTGAAGTCTAACATCCTTTCAGTTGCCCAAATATTTCTCGGGGTTATACCTTAAGACGTTGCTATTAGGAATTTTAAAAATTAAACAGCATCCGAACTGCATGGTTTCACCAATGCCATCTGAGGTGTCTGACCGAAACTTTTTTTAAGAACGATTGTAAAAAATAAAACCATAAACAAAGTCTTGGAGCATCATTAGAATGCACAACGACTAAATAGCTAACCGACGGTGGTTTATTTTACCGAGTGCTACTAATTTTAAACAAACTCTGGAAGAAAAATTAAGCAGTCCAAAGTAAAAGCGACATTCGAATGGATACTGATGAATTTTTTTGGCCCATTTTTTGTAATTAAAGCCGGAAGCAAATAGATATTTTATGTATCGATTGTTTTAGTAAATCACTAGATATGAGTGAATCAAGGAGCTCTAACAATTTACGATACGTTTATCATCAAATTAGAATACGTATTAGGAGTATCACTGGAGAAAGCTAAATTACGATTAAAAATTGGAAGATATTGAAGTCTAAATTATGTGGTTTCAGGACGGTGCCACGTGAACGCTTTTGAAATCGAATAATTGCTCAAAGAGGGTACATTAATCAGTCGTTTAGATCTTGCATTCCTAAATATTTCTCCTACCTATAGTCTTTACTAACTGCTCCTGTAGGTTCGATGAATGCAACTATGCGAGTTTTAGAAAATCAAATGCTAGGTGTTGTATGGACTGCTGCAGTAAACCCCGTGAGCTAGAAACAAACAAACAACGAAAAACAGATTGGAAGCCGCTAGACATCAGAAACAGAAGAACAACGAGAAGACTCGAAGCCACTTTGTATATTATACCTTCACAGGTAAATCTATACATGGACGGACTTAAGAAAACTATTGTTAAAAGAATAATCATCAAAGGATCATCATGACATTTCCGCGTGTTTGTTTAAAAATGTGTGTCATCTTAGCAGAAATATCAGATTTCGACATTGATCCAGACTTATATTAAGTCGTCACCAAAAATTAAAATTCATAGTACTTGTGGCTTACTCAACAATAATTCATAGTGCATGTCAGAAGTTCAACTGAAAATGGCACTTAATTAATCACTTAAAAAGTGCGGTACAATGATGTTGAAGTTTATAACCATTCACCGTTAGCGAAAAAGTTCCAACATCGCAAACAAGGAACATCAGTTGACGAACTTATCAATTTTTATCCTACCAGCGAGTTAGGCTATCTGTTAGGACAAATATTCTGCGTTATTTAGGTAAAAAGTCAACAGTATCACTTAAACAATGCAGAATGTTTATACATGCGATTACTGTTCAATAAGTATACGTTAACCGATATCTTACAAGTACTACGAACTGGAAACGGTCCAGTCTATGTGCCAGTTATCGTGAAAGTCGTCAAGAATTAAATTTTCTAGAAAACGATGTACCTTGCAAACGACCTTTTCGATCATGATTTACAATTATCTAAACACATATCGAATTGGATAGATTTGTTCAAATGAATTTTCTAAAATTGGTTCCAGACAACGCATAACGTATATGAGAGAATTATGCATGCCACTACTATAGTTAAAGCAATGTATTTTAGTTCCTAGATGTGCCCGGAACGGAGACACAGACACAACTTTTCTTATTTTGGCAACCATGCAATCATGAAAAAAAATAGCACTGCATATCCAATCACCTAGAATTGCAAAGGCTCTTTTAATTATCAATATCAAGCAATTCTGGAAAAGGTTGGGTACTCCAAATATGTCAAATCCATATATGGAACGAATGTACTATGGAACACAAAACAATATTGAAAGCGCTTCTTCACTAAAAGATTTCGGAGGAAATGAACTACATAATTTAAGGCATGTCTGAAAATATCAACAAATTTCCAACAAAATTTCTGTAAAATTACAGCAACCACAGTCGATTTGATTTAGAAAGTTTTCCCAAACATCGTACAGAATTACAAAAATTATCAGCGATAATGTATAAGTTAATCGCGTCGATGCTTTAATGAATCAGGACGACGATATCAGTTGTGCAACTTAATTCTGAAATTCATTTGGTTTGCCAGGCAGATATCGCAGCCACTTTTAACATTGAAAATTGGTGTGCCTAAGAAAATCCAAATCCAAAATTCTCTAAAGCATTAATTAACCAAAGACTTGGCAACGGTATTATAGGCTTTCAGTTAAACAAGTGATGAACATATTACCGCAGCTCCAATTTTAAATCGAATATTTAAAGAAAAAAAATGTTTTCTGTTTCACTCATCCCCATGATTCTAACAGATAAGCCATTCAAATTGAAACGTTTGAAGATTCCGGTGTGACACGTATTTGCAAAGACAATCAACAAAGTAGAGGCAGGAGTCAGACTGGACGACCAATTTTATGTTTTGTGTGATTGAAAAACTTTCCTCCTCATTAACCCAATAACTGTAGGATTTAATTTCGCCAGAATGGTCGTTGCTCTATTATGTATAGTGTGACATCATACAAAGATACTATATATATATACGCAACGAGATCTAGTATGACGTTACTCTGTTAAATTCAATAAATTTCGGTTCATAAATATTTGAATCAAAATTGATTGAACTTGTTGTTATCTTTTTGTAACCGTCATCTTTAAGTAATGATGAGGTAAAATTTTGTTCTACCCGTATACTAAAAATCCAATCATCAATAAAAAAAACCACAAAATAATTGAATACTGAGGATACGAGAAGCTCGAGAATATTTGTTAAATATAAAATATTGAGCAGTATAAAAACATAATAATCGGTTTTTAAAGGCCACTGCTGGCACGTACCGATACAAAAATTCGGCTTTGACGGTTTTTGCGTCGGCCAAATGACGACCTTTCTCTCAGAGATCGCTGCGTCATCTGTTTAAGCTCAGCTCGCAGAACGTGACCAAACCAGTGTCCCAGCTGTCCTTTTACTTCATGAATTATATCAGGAATTTTTATCAAATTTTCGATCTCAATTGTCATCAGCCATCTTTTATACTCATCCATCAGGCTCCAACTCACACTCATACATGACAACGGGTCTGATCAACACCTTGTCTTGCATTTTGTCTTTAGCATTGTAACATACAAAGCGTTTGTTCCCTGCGTAATTCTCAGTAGTAAGGGCGTTCTTTAATATCTCTTTCTACCATATTCAAAGTAGTTTGGTTGACACGAGATTATATTAGTGAATTAGTCTTATCTTTGATTGTTCCCGCTATGGTTTGATCTATTTCAGAATTAGTAATCCGTGCATTTTTGGGGGGATATAAGTGCAAAAGTAGAAACAAAATTCTACTAGTAAAGGACGCCTGGGAACCTGAATCTATAACTGTCCATAATCATTGGAAAAATTGGATATTTTGGCGGAGGTAATTTTATTTCGCTGTTAAATGAGTTTTGAGTGGGGTTTTAATTACTTAACATTTAGTTTTAGCTGTCACACGATAATATTGCACATCTATTTCTTCCGCATCTGATTGTTGTAAGCCCTCCAAATGGTTGAGAAGTTTGAATAATCTAAACATCTGTTTCTGATACAGCAATCCTTCCTAACTAACAGAACTTACATCAGTATGCACCTCTAATCGCTTACCTGCAACACACATTCCTAATGCAAATCACACCCACAATATCTTTACTCGTTTTAATCAGATCGGTCAATGGTCTAGCAATTATTGCGTACCCTTCGATAAATCGCTGAAAATTACTGGGCAGTCTAATAATTGAACGTAGGGCTCTGATACTTTTCGGAGTTGAAAACTTTTCTATTAATTCGGTTTTCGCACGATCGAGTCAATACCTTCAGTTGATATCTGAAATCAAAAAATATTTTACACTTGCCCAAACTCAATGACAAGTTGACATATCTAAGAATCTGCATAATTGTTTTTCCAATCTCAAAACCCTTCCGAAATGGTTCATGTCATGACTATGGTATACTGATGATTACTTAAAAGTCGAATTAAACAATGATTGGACGATGGCTATTTGTAGGCCCTAAGGATTCGTTTAAATTTCTAGTGGCCATCTGGTGTTATAAATGCCAAATAGTATATCGACGTAATATTTCCCAATTCTGTTGTGTTTCGGTTCCTAATCAAGATTGAGGTAATTCGATAAAATGTTTACCATCTAATTCAGTCGTCACTGGTTTGACCATGGCTTTCTGTGTTTCGTTGACTTTTTCATTTTCGTTATTTCCGCCGTTACATATGGATATGTCGTGCCTTACACGTCTCGGCTCAGGTTATTTGTGATGTTTTTGTCTAGTTATATCCGATTCTGTTAAGTATCTTTTTTGGCGATGCACCAAGATATCACATCACAATTATCTCTAATCCTAGTGCTAATTTCATCAGCTGGCAGTTTTATGTATACCCCATTGAAAATTTTGATCATGAAGTTTTATCCTATTGGTCCGTTAAAATTTCTTTGAAAATACCGTATTTTGTAATATAGTATTCGCACAGAGCTTTATATACTGCGGTAGCCTCTTGATTCGGGATAGAAATCGCCTCTGAAAACTTTGACAAATCATCTTGAAATATGAGTATGTATAGTTATTAAAATTCTCCGTTGTCGATAATGGACCGACTATGTCGAAACTACTCGTTAAAAATGGTGTTCTGACTTTGAGGTTATGTTTTTCTTGCATAAACTGCACTTCCTTTAAAAACTGTTTGACCAATAGTAGAGCATTTTTACCTATTTGTAGGTTCGCTATGTGTCCGCATGACTTCCTAACGGCAAGTTATGGTATTCGTTTAGAATCTCTGGTCTTTTTCTCATGTCAAGTACTGTTTCTATTTTGTTCAGTTTTGTCAGTTTAGGGATGGGAGGATTTTTGTACCTCTGTTTTGTTTTATTGACTTCCTTTATTATATTCCGACCGCTTTAAATTCCATTTTAGTATTCTGTTTGGAGTTTTCGTTAGGTTACCTATGTGTGCTTGTTCACATTCAGTTGCAAAGATAAAAGGGGTGCCTCTACGAGTTAACTTTGTAAGTGGTTCCGCTATTTCAGAGAATTTAGTTATAAAACGATGATAATAATTTGCAAGGCCTTATACATATTGGGTTTCCCTTACGTTCCATGCACTGAAATTGCACGGCTTGTACCGTAGAAGGGTTGGGTTTAATGACTGCTACCGCAATTAAATGTCCTAAAACAAGATTTTTTTTTTCAAAAACTGATATTTTGTTGTCTGTAATTTGAAGTTATTCCTTCTACAAATCTGAAAATGTTCAGTTAGGTTAGTGTCATGGTCCTTAAGATTTATCCCGTGGATATATAACATCATCAAGAAAAATAAAACTTTTGATTCCTTGAAATCCGCGATAGATGTTATTCATGACTCTTTGAAAAGTTGCCTGAGAATTCTTTAACCCGACCGTCATTCGACTGAATAGTGGCCTTAGTCAGTGCTGAAAGCTGTTTTGTGAGCGTCGTGAGGGTTCATTTCAGTTTTATCTAGTGATAGCCGCTAGCTATGTTAAAAGTTGAAAAGTATTTGGCATGACCTAGTTTGTCATTTATGTTGGGAAGAGGGAAATAATCTCCTTTGTTACCTCATTCAACTTACGAAAATATACGTCGACTCTCCACTTAGCTTTTCCATCTTTGTCAGGTTTTTTGGATACTGCTAGTAAAGGTTTTTATATGGGCTAATGCTCTGTATTATTCTCCCTTATTGCAACATCTCTGTGGCAATCTGTAGCGTTGTACGTGTATTGGTTTGGTGTCTGTATATAGGTTTTTGTCGTGTTTCACTCCATTTATTTTAGTTGAAGACTTTCCATCTAAGTGACAAAGTGCTAAAATTGACATGTTTTCTTCTACATTGCTTGTTCCTTCTAAATGTTCTGTTATTTTATGTTTGGATTGTATGTTATGCTTCTCGGTGATCCTTATTTAAATCGTTTGATGTCAGGTTTACGTAATTATTGGGTATTTTGTCATATGTCGATACTACATGTAGCGGTATCTGAATGTCTTTCATGTGTATTCCATGTGTATTTTCCGCTACTAAGATTTTCGCCCTATATTCTTTAGGTTGGATAAGCATGTAATGTGTGAATATGTCGGTTTTAATTTCTCACGCGTCGTAAATATATAACTCATTAGTCGGTATCGTGATTTCAATAACTGTCTCACTGCGCTTCGGGAGTAGAGTTTTCGATTTTGTTGTTTGAAGCAATGGGATAAATGTGTCTTTTATCTTTATACTTGGTTCGAACTGTATAGAATGACCACTTTGAATTTCTCTATTTTCAAATCATCTTGAATCACGTGAAAATTGTGTAATATCTTTGATTCTTTGCCGAGGAAAATCTTTGGGGGTCACCCCAAGTTTATGAAACCTAGATTATGAATTGTGCCTTTACCAATTCCAGTAAGGGATAGTTTGTGTTTTGTGTATTAATTGTTTGTTAATATATCCATGCTTGATGTTGAGCTCCAGAGTCTAAGAACATTACTGGTATGACTTATAACGACGGCGGAATTGTGTGTCGTTATTTTAATTATTCAGAATTAGATGTGTGCAAAATATCTGAATATGTATTTATTTTAGTAATATAATTTGGTTTTACTAATTAGTAGACCATTGAGTTTTCCTAATGAGTAATCTAATAACTTGTCGACGTCTAATCTTTGCTGGTAGACCAATAATATTATTTCGTTTAATATGAATACTACGAAATCTGCTAATCTTTTGGCTGTGTTTCGAATGTGTTTAGTATAAAACGCTAGATAGCCTTGGAAACCTTGAGTTAAAAAACTACTCCGTCGGGTTGTCTTTGTATCTATGTTATGTGCTAGTATTCTTTCATTGTCACATTTGCATTGACAAACTTCCAGGCATGTTTTGTTCGGTTTGGACAAGCTGAGTTCTCTATTAATTGTTTCCTGTACAGTGTTGACAATGTTTTGTGTTTGCGGCAGACTACGGTAACGGCTTGTTGAGTATGTTTATGTTCAGGACAATGAGAGTCTGATTCCGTCTGGGAGTGTTTGTTCGATAATCGTTGAGAGTCTGGTCTTGTTTGTATTGTTTTCTGAACAGCTGGGCTCATTTGATTGTATATGTTGGGTTCAGGATATACATCGGGTATGATACCTGCTGGGAGAGAGTAGTTGTTATATTTGCTAGATTGTTGATCTGTGACATTGATGTGTGTTCGCTAATTCGTCTGTGAGAGTTTATTGTGTGTATGGATCCAGCTGCACTCCTAGTGCTGGTTGGTTTCTTGTACATTCCCTTGGTCGTGGTTTTGTCTCTGGTAAGTTGCGTTGATCCGCATATTTTTCTTCTTCATATTTTTCTTCTAATCCGTTGGTCGCAGTCGGTTGTGTTGGGGTTCTCAGATTTTATTTGTTTAGACGTTACAAATTTGCTCCTGCACTCGTCGAATATGTGTCCTTCGTCGATTTGCAGAATGAACAGTGCTTGAGCGGTTTTTGACGAAACTTTTTGTTCCTTTTTTGGCGATATGTGTTGAAATTTGCATTTTGTGTCACTTGCTGATCTCTATAGTTATTTTGATATGGTTATCTGTAATTTGTATAGTGTTGTTGTGTCTGTTGGTACCGATTCGTGTTGTTCATTCTCTGGTTAAAATGTTGGTTCGCTGTCTGCTGGTTGTTGCTATATCGAGGTGTTGCGCTTGTGTCTGGTGGTAGTTTGGTCGTATTGGGCTGAAATTGTTTTGATTCGTGTTCTGTTGTGGGAAAGTATAACCGGGTAATCGTTGTTGCTGCTCTTGTTATTGCTGTTGCATACTAATATGCGACATTCTTCTTTCCGCGAACATCCTTCTTCTGCATACATCCCATGTGTGATTTGGCTTTTGGCAGTAGTTGCATGTTATCTAGTTACTATTGTTGGATTGTGGCATGATGTGTCTGCTCACGTGTTACCTTGGCTGTGTGTCTTATGCTTCTCGTGTGCTTGTTAATGATTGCAGAATCTTCTCATACAGCTCCGTTTCATCTATAGCTTCGGTTGCCTTGTTTGCCTTGAATATTGCTATTTTTCCGTAATATTGTGTTGTTGATGCCTCTTTTAAATGATTTGACTTCTATATCATTTAGGTGTTTCGTCAAGATTTCCTGTATTATACTTCTAGCCGATATCCATAGTTTCGGATACTTTCACTATAGTTTTGGCTACAATCTGTAGATTTTTTCTCCAAATAATCTGATGTTTCTGTGTTAAGATACTTTGCTTTCAGTGTTGACTTTAATGTGTCGTAGTCTTGTGTTTGCCTTCTGCTGATTCTTGTGAAAGCATCGCCTACTGCCCTAAATTTGATTAATTTATAGAATATTTCTTTCTCGTCTATGCTGCGTTGTTAATATCCCGTATCAACCGTTAGATCAGCCGTTTCGACAAATCTTTCCAACACATTTTTATGGTTCGGTCTGTCTACTTTGCTGAATTCTGGGACAAGACTTGCGATAATGGTTTGGATCTCCTTTTGATTCATTGTTTTGATTTCTGCGATGATGTTCTGGTTTAGTACTAGTAGATACTGATTGTTTACTGGTGTTCCAATTTACAATTTCGTAATATGACATTTATTGGCAACATGCATATAATATTGGGCTTCATTTGATTTACTTTATTACAAATTAATGAAGCCTTTACCTTGTATGATGCAGTCCAATTTACGCAATATTGCTGTGTGATTATATCACAACAATTTATTGTATCCATTGCATTAACTTCCTGATAATAATACACCTATCAAGTGTTACCAGTACCACTGGTTGGTAGACGGTCGTAGATGAGAATTCCATTTACTAGGTTCTTGGTGGTCGGATATTCCGCCGTGTCTCGATCAGAGACCACGTTAGTTAAAGCAGGGAGCACCGCGGGCAGGTGAGGTTGACATTTGAACTGGTATTTGAGTTTTTTACCCCTTCCCCTTACACCACAATCCAGTTATGGCAATAATTTTAATGATTTACACTTGATGGGTTATTAGACATTCTGCGCAAAAAACAAAAACATTGGTGATACTTAGTAAAGTTAGTAAAGATTATAGTTGGTTTACTATGATCGAATAAATTAAAGTTTAAATTCCCTATGTTTGGAATTAACTTTTATGATCATAAGATGGCAAGTGTTTAATAAATTTTTTTAAATAAGAATTTAATGTTTTAATGTTTTAATATCACACTCGCGAATCATTTTTTTAGAGGCTGCACGTCCCTCAAACCATGTTTCCGTTAACGTGACCGAATGTTAAATTTTGGAGATATCCATATTTATTTTTGTGGTAATTTTTTACATTTTTGTGTGTTTAGGATATTAGTGGCCAGCCCGGCGATTCGACCTTTGTTTAGTCAGCTTATACGACAAATACAGGATGCTGTAGTGGAATAGACGTCTTTTACGCGGCATGGCGATGTCCCCCTTACCACAGGGGCCGATTCAGCAGTACATTAAAGTAAAAACAGTAAAGTCAATCAATTTAATAGGTAAGCAATAAACTAACTTTGTCGCTTATTTTCAGTTTTCCGCACGTGATCCACCAAAAAAAAATGAATGTCTACACAAAAAGTGTTTCCCCATCAATCAATATATTATTATGTATATAGGTATAAAGAAAAGTTGTTAAAGTTATTTTTATTTTCTTAGAATCCATCCATATATACATTTTAACTTTTAAGTTAATCAAAAGATGCTTTATATGTGTGTACGTATGTGTCGATAAATAAATTTAATTTCGTTTCTTTATATTATTTTGTACAGTACAAAAAATAGAATTAGTGCGTCTTTTCACCATTTTACGAGCATATATATAGTCTTGAAAATCGAATAGAACGCTTTTATATTTCTCTTTTCAGCGCACTGTTTCATTAAGTGAATTGTATGGGTGTATATGTGTTTTTTTTTGTGTATGTGTTAAGAGTTTAAACGATACGAAGAAAAAAGGGAAAAAGTGATTTCTTTTTGCAGAAGAATAATTACCTCAATTTTAGATAATTAGATTTTTATCACTATTTAATGATCGGTGGAAAACTGAAAATGTATTGTGGAAATGAATTTTTTTTTTTTCACATCATGATTTATCATCCTGTATTTAGTAATTATACATATATAAATATGAAATAATGATAATGATACAGCCATTGGATTTGTAATAAGATGACAATAATTCAAGACCTGTAATGGGATAAGTTTATAATAATACAAACTAATAACAATCAACAAATTGTTAAATTGGTATACAGGGACTACAAACACATATATACAATAATACACACACATTGAGTATATATAGGAGTATACTTTTGTCTATAGATATTGTTGTGGTTGAGAATGACCAATATTTATAATTTACCCTCTCTAAAAGCCAAATTAATTTTCCCACTAGAGTTACACCATCAACTTTCACATTATTATTTTTTTGTGCTTGTTATCCTTTTTATGGTTTTATGTTGTATAAAAGCTTTTTTGTTAGTTTTTGTAATTTGTTTTTCTATAAGAGATGAATTGGTAGAGAAACTATATAAATACAGGGTAAGTCACTTAATCATTTTGACAACCTTTTAACCCGATGCTTTAATGAAAGCAGGTTTGATTTTAAGTGGAAAGTATGGTGGTGTAATTTTTTTAGTTTGATGTAAGTTTTTAAGGTTACTTGAAGGTCATTTCAATAAAAGATCGGCTTCAAATGATTTATACACTAAACGGTTATTTTCTAAAAGTTTCAAAAAAAAATTATACCAATTTATTTTTCTTTTAAAACTAAACGAACTTTTGCTAGATTATTTTTACGTAAGTTTGATCATTTACGGGTGTCTTATTTTTATTGACTTACCCTGTACAATGGTTAGCAAAATATTAATTTACAGATTACAAAAGTCCATTGTACTATACTATTGTTTATCAAGAAGACAGGTAATTTTTTTTTTGTTAAGTCAAATTAAAAAAGTTAAAAGCTCTTGGCTATTACAAAAACTTCTGACTTATTAGTCAGATTTGTAGCCACTAACTATTGTGAGAATAAAAATAATTCGCTAATGAATTCTATTTCAGTCGGAGAAAAATTTGTTATTTTTGTAAGCTTTTAAGTTTTGTTAAAAGTTTTTTTTATATAATTTTATTTTTAGGTGCTAAATTTGACATACTTTTAGTTGTTTAAGTTAAATGAGCATCAAGGGTAATTTTATTGATCGATCTTCCCCTGTTATGTTCATTTAGAACATACTTAAGGAAAACGTCTTTTCTCTCTTGCGATCAAACTTCGATTGTTTATTTCTATATTTTAGTTTTACAATCTTTTTCCTGGTCATTCACATTTAATTTTATAAGCTTATCGCATCATATCATATTATGTTGTATTGCAATATAATATGATGTGAATGCGTTGCATTTATTATGCAGTACATAACAAGAGAACATTGTACTCTTAACAATATGCTGATCAATCGACTTATTGTATTTACATTTAATTATGTATGTATGTATCGATTACGATCTAACATGCAATGTGTGTACATTAAAATACATTGTGATGATAATGCACACTACACTACTTGCATAACTCCAGTCATTTTGTATTGGGAAATCGAGTGGTGACAAATCCATTTTGTATTGGAATTCGAACAAAACCCTCTTTACTACAAGCCGTATTGTTTGCATACTCATGCTATACAAAAATATATACTTTGAATGTATTGTAAGTAGAAAATCGTGTCGGGATATGATAGCGAATATTGTGTAAAAGAAATAAACAATAAAATCAAATAATGCGCATGCATTTACAATTTTTTTTATTTTTTTTTTTAAATTTTTATATGGAGTTTTGATATTTACTAATACATCTTAAGTATATATTTTCACTAATACATTTTAAAAATCCATGATGATATGTGTCAAAGAAAGTTACAAGACGGCTTGTAGTAAAGAGGGTTTTGAATTCGAACCACGTACTCCGGAATCCAACTGCAACAGCTCTAATAATATTTGTTAGGAAAAGTAGTGACATCCTTAATAAAATAACCAAAAATTTAAAAATCAAGTGCAGTTATATAAATCAAACAAAATTATTGCAAATGGTAGATCGATGTAAAATAGTACTGCACTTGTGGATTGCAATACATGACGCATAACATAATTTAATTATTTTAAATTATTTTTGAACATTTTCATACACACGTGGTATTTTGATTCTAATTGTTTGCTTTGCGGGTCTAACATTTCGTGATCGTTAGATTTGCGTTTTACGTGACTCATTTTACACACATTTTAAGTTAACAGTTGTTGATTTTTTTTTTATTTGTCAACCGCTGTAAACCGTTTGTCAATTCATTATACACAGTGTACATTTACACAGTTGGTTCAGTCCGGCAGATCAAAAAAAATTAGTATCGAAGAAAAGAAACTATACCAACGGCCATCTACTGTATCAGCAATGATAAAAACATGTTGAGATGACAAAACAGCACAAATCAATTTCGAGGTATCATCCACTTCAAACTCCAACCGTTTTGGATAAACAACCCTCGTGATTGGATCAATATGGCGAAGATTATTTTTGACGTAGAAAATATTAAAAACGATAAAAAGAAATACGTTCTATAGTGTAGCATTATCACCAAAAGCGAATCATCAGATGAATGAGCTCATTAGAACACCGAACTCAATCCCGGCAGTTAGTGGCCCGTCAACCTCAACAGGTTCTCATGAATACTGACCACCAGTAAATACAAACAAATCATTTGAAACTCGATTAGCATGACTGCGGAAACAAAAATCAATGATTTACTTAATACCCTGCGTACTCGATCAATAAGTCGTTTTACTTCACTCGCTGAATTTCGCAACTCTTTGTCAAGTCGAATTCCGAATCAAAACGCTATATTATTTGCTGGTACTTCCACAAATACGGTAAACATGCCTCTGGGATTCTTCTCTAGAAAACTCTCAGAGGCGGAAAAGTAATATTCGGCATTCGGTCGAGAATTGCTCGCAATATACCAATCAATCAAACATTTTAGGTATTTTGTCGAAAGTCGGGATTTTAGTATTTACACCGACCAGAAACTGATTCGACCAATTCTGTCTAAAACTGAACGCAATCCACGGCAATCACGCTAATTGGATTATTAGTAAATATACCAATGACATCCAGTATGAACAAGGTTCCGAAACCGTGGTCGCGGACGCACTCTCCCGATCACACGATAACGAATCAACATCAGTTGAGACTCATTTTGACTATAATACAATAATTCAAACTCAAAAACCAAACTTAGAACTTCAGAATTTACTTTCTGGTTCCGACGTCACACTAGTTACAGAAACTAGAACTTTTTAAGCTACCAGGTTTCGAAATTGTCTGCGAAACCTCTACGTGTGTAAACCGCCCGTACATAGCAGCATCACTTCGTTGAACCATCTTCAACGCATTGCACAACTTATCACTATCTGGTGTCAGTGCCACAGGTGAATTGGTTACTGCTCTTTATTTTTGCCCTAGTATAAACAAGGACGTAAATCAAAGGACTAATTTCTGTTTATCCTGCCAAATATCAAAAGTTCATCACCATACCAAATCACCCTATGGGCAATTCGAAATCCCACCTGGCCGCTTTGAGCGTATCCATTTAGACATTTAGATATTCTTATCACCCACAACCCAATGGAATGATAGAACGCTTCCACAGACAGCTGAAATGGTTTATGGATAAACCATTAAGCTTCCAGGTGATTTCTTCATCGAACATCCTCAATACAGTTATCGACCACATTCCCATACCCACACGACAATCGAAATAAAGTGATATTTTTGTCTCTAAATCACTGAACAGCTGCGATTTTGTTTTCGTAAAGACAGACAAAGGTTCGCACGGGGTTATCCCCTCCTTATGAACACTTTGTCATCGAAATCAAATCTAAATAAAAAAAAAAATATTTTCAGATACTCGTCGGCCTCACAGCCTTAGCATACAATTTATCCATGACACATCTAGTTAGCACTGTAAATTGTACCAATAATTTACAGATGTCACTCTGCCAAATTGCTGAATATCATTATATGATAGCGATCATATAATGACGTAGACGATGAACGCTAGACAAGATCAGATCTCGAAAAGCAACAGTAGAGTAAATAGAATTCTCACAACACAAACGTATATCAACATATTCAAAACAAGTTTATTTTCTATATGGTGCACGATTAAAATTAAAGTGTAATCAATTATAGTTAATTACTAAAATAAAATTGTGGAAACTAAATAATCCAGTGTTTTTATTGCAAACACCCGTTGTGCCAGACCGCACACATACAACGCACAAACACTCGATAAACTAAAGCCGTTTGAAAATTACTCATATTAATGACTTTAAAATTTAGAATTGATCGGAGGACTTTGCAACATTTTATTTTAGGTAGATCTTGATATGGAAAATTCAAAAATACTATTTTCATAATTTTGGCCGCATCAACCTGATATATAGAGGAATGTTTGTATCGGAAACTAAATAGTTAAGAAATTAGAAAAATCTTTGTTTCAATATGATCATTAAGTCTATTTTTTAAAACACACTTAACAATTTCACAAGGAGATTAGTAAAGGTCTATAACTATTAATGTTTATCGGGTTTCAAAATTGCAACTGCCTTGGCCATTTTCCACGAAGACGGGAAGGAATGTTTAAAACACGAAGTAACAATTTGTGATAGGTTAATATAAACTGATCCGGAAGCTGTCTTAGAAGAATGTTAGGAATCTTGTCTGGACCTGTAATTTTGAAGGGACGACTGGAATGAATTATGTCCTTAAACTCTTGAACTGAAACTTGAGAAATTAAATCATCATCTTCAATGAAATCGCTAATAAATTGTATACTTTCGTAGATATCATCTGTCACTGTCACATTAGATGAGATTTCATAAGCTTTCTGAAAATTTGCGGCTAAAACTTCACATTAAGTAACTATATGATTGATAATTTTAAATAAAAACAAGCATTGTCTAAATTTAAGATAATTATTAAATGTGCATCTTAACAAACTTTTGGAATATGGTGTAAAATATCTAGGAATGTTATAAACATATCTAGTGATGCAATTGAATACCACTTGTAATCTTTGTGTTAGTTCATATAGTTGAGAGCAGATATGATAAGATCAGCGTATATAATTTGACTAAATAGTAAAGAAATTTCTAAAGATTTTCGTGTTTTTAGTGGGGCAAAATTTTTAAATTTTGTCAATCTTTTAAGGCCGCTAAAAATTCTACCGCAAACAAATCTTACTTGATCATCCCAAAATGGGATGGATTAAATAATATTCCCAAATTTCGAAATTTTTTAATATAAGTTATTACTTTATTATTTATTTTTATTCTTTATTTTTTTTTTTCAAAAAAAAAGGGTGTAGCAGGTGAATTATTGTACAATTTTTTTCTATTATTGTTATTTTTCCAAAAACTTTAAAGTCATTAATATGAGTAATTTTCAAACGGCTTTAGTTGTTTGGAACTATTAAATCTAATTTACTAACAAAAAAATAACAAAAAAAATAACATTTATTTGGTTGAATCCTAATTTATAATTCAATTATATAATAAAAATGATTTGAATTTACATTTAAACTCGCCAAGATCGTTGGTGCTTTTCAAATCAGTTGGTAAGGTGTTATATTTAATTAATCCATTTCGAATATGTTTTTGGAAGAGTTATTAGTTCTATGAGAAGATGCAGCAACATAAAAGCAACATAATTGTCTTCGAGTAGAATTAAGCGGAAAAATTAAGTTACACTTATCAAATGCATCAAGCTCAGTCAACAAAGTCGTCTAATGGAAATATTTTTTTATTGTAAAGGTCTTTAGACGGAGTAAGCCTTGAAAGTTGAAAAATAATTTGTAAAGCCTTATTTTGTAGAACTTTTAATGGCTTTAAGTTATAGAGATGACAGAATTGTGCTACTTAAATAAATGAGAATGAATATGTGCTAAATACAGCATACGGACGCATTTTAGATTACTAAAAGGTCTGATTCTTTTCAAGGCAAAAATAATCGAGCAAATCGTGTTTCTCAAATAAGAAATACGTTACGTTCAACTAAGCTTAGAATCAATGACGAGACCAACACACTTTGCTTGATTAACCTGTTTAATCTCAACATTATTCAATAAGAAATAATCTTGATAAACAATCGGATCCCGATCGACCTTTAATTTTGAATCAATTAAAAAATAATTAGTATTAGATAAATTTAGGTTTAAGTGATTAGAAATTAAGTAATTATTGATAATTGTTAAATCAAATGTCATGTTATTAATCAAAGAAGTGCGATAATTGGCCTTATATACAATAATAGCATCATCAGCATACATTTGTAAAGCACCACACAAATTTAAATTAAATAAATCATTGATGTAAAAGTTAAAAAATAATGATGACCAGTGATCCACAACCTTGGGGAACTCCAGCTATAATAACTTTTTATTTTATTCATATTGTGACCTATTGGAAAAAAGGATACAATTAATGACAATGCCAATTCGGATGGATTAAGCAATTTACATTTTTCAATTAAAATAAATAGATCGACACAGTCAAAAGCCTTTTTAACATCAGAAGAGATCAAATTTCCTTTCTTCAAGCGCGGAATAAACAGCATCAACACAATTGAGAACGGCACTTTGGGTACTTGATTTTACAACAAATCCAAATTGATTTCCATGAATAATTGAATGTAGATTAAAAAAATCAGTTAACCTTCGCAATATAACTGATTCAAATATTTTTTAAAAACTACTTAAAATTGAAATGATTACTGGTAGACTGTTAACTTCTAAACTGCTCTTATAGGTTAGTATAGCTTGTCTTTTCGAGAAACTAACTATCGAAGTTATTACTATTAGTCCAGTCATGTATTAATGCAAGGTCCTCATTCACCTTAGACACCATTGTTGTAATTTCTTGAAAAGGGCCACTAATATATACCTGAAGATCATCAGCATACAGATGGTAATGGCAAAGCTTTATTCTTGAAGAAATGTCGTTGACCTTTCTGTTGAAATGTCAGGGAAAAATCAAAAATGTCTTTTAGTTTGTATAATAGAATATTAGGAGAAACCATGTCAAAGGCTTTTGATAAATACAATAATAATAGTATTCAACAGAAGTTATGATCCATAGCAGAAAATAAATCACCAGTAATCTTTAGTAGTGCTATAACTGTGCTATACTTAGCTCTAAACCCAGACTCAAATGTATCTAACATATTGTACTTTTCAAGAAAGAAGTTGATCTGATCTCCCATAATACTTTCCATAAATTTTGTTAAAACTGGAAATAAACTTGTGGACATAAATCATTAAGTGTTTTGGGAAACGGAATTTTAGGTAGTGGAACTACTTGCGAGATTTTCCACTGGGAAGGGTAAACTGACTCAGGATGACATAAATTTAAGATCTGCCCTAAAACTGGGAATAAAGCTGGGATCAATAATTTAATAAATTTTAATGAAATCTTATCATCCCCAATTGCATGTGGTTTAATCCACTTTAAAGGAAGATGATTGCAGAATAACTGTAATCTAAATTTATTAACCATTTCAATTTTACAATCGATATTTTGGGTATCAAAACCATGTTGCCATTGTGTATTTTGAAAATCAGAAGCTAATGAATCCAAAGCTATATGGCTGTTAGATCGAAACTGAAAACTCTTAATTGGCACCTTATCATTTGGTAATCCACTAGCCAAATATAAGAAATCGTAATCTAGGATAGAAACATCGAGCTGCCCAAACTTCTGAATACGTTCTGGACTAGAAGTTATCAGTAGATCAAGTAATGAGTTACTCTGATATGGAACAGAGTAATATGTAGGTTGATCATATGGGAAATATGACAACCCCTATAACTTTATTACGCAATTTGTATTGCACGGATTAACATTAAGTGACCTGGAGCTCCTGCTAGAAACAACACACATCATTATTAACCGCTGACCATATTAAAAACAAACCAAAACCAATGCGCCAGCTTGGTTAGGCCGATTATTTCTATAAATTTGATATAGTTGGATGTTGAAAGCTACTCCTGGTTTAAATAGGTTTCTGTTATAAGCTAATGTCTTTTTTTTACGATTTGGGCGTTCCAAATATAGATACTTTTAGATTACTAAATACTACCAGACATACTTAATGACAGTGTCTACTGAATTACTTGTATTAATTATTCGGCCGGAGTTTGAAATCTGCTGAGTCCATTCGTTAGCACAATATAGTTTGGTAGCACTTACAATACCGCCAATCAGAGAGACAGATTGTTGTGGTGCGAAGATTACATATTTGGACTAAAGAAACCACCAAGGAAAATTGTGCGAAGGGGTATACAATTTAATCGATTGATTCTGTACACAATTTTGGTAAGCTCGTTCACTTAAGCGCAGAAAGTCGTTATGTTTTAGACATATTACTGATTTGGCAGCATGGTTCCCATGTTGCACCACTTATGTTAAGTTTCAAATCCTTTTGAGGCTGTCTTCACTCTTTTTGTGGGTAAGGCTGCAACATTTACACGTACATCTCATGTAGTACTTCGAGGATGTGTAACCCAGCATAAATCATTTAACATATTGAGTGAGACGCTCAGGCTTTCTATATACGGCAGATGCAGATCCCAAGGACATGAGATGGTACGGATATACTTATAGTTTCTTAGATGACGTAAAGAATGTAGGGTATAAAGCAGCCTTTTTCAATTTAACGGGCATAACTTCGCTTTGCCACAATAATCGAATAATATGAAATAGGAAGCTAGACAAAGTATCAGCTCCGAATATCCAGAGCTTGGAATTAAGAAATTGACCTTATTTGAACGGTTTCTCTAAAGTCTCTGCACGCAGTGTATGGTCATTATGAATTTCTCGTAGGATGGGTTCTCAATGCATAATTCCGCAGTCTGTATTTGACAATTTTCAAATAATGCATATGCCATATGATAATAGACTCCTTTAAAGAAGTAAGTGAACTGCTCTCATTGCTGAGTTGTATACTCTCAATTCCTCAGCCTTCCTAGATTTAATCATACCTCAATTTGCCTGAGTTGGATGGTAATTGGATAAAAATATTACTCAGGGATATTGTCAACACTATCAATATATTGTGTCCCAAAAGCCTCAAACTAGTTAAGTTACCTTTATTAAGTTAAAGCAATATACACATGGACATATTTGATAACAAAAGTAAAGCAGTAGTTTAAGTCAAACATAAGTCATTGAAAATCAATATGTTGGGTGAACAAATAAAAAAAATGAAAAGTGTCCCCTCAAGTACAAAAATTCAATTATTATAATTGACAATTACTTCCATTTCTGCCAGTTTTGCCATTTCTTTATGGTAGATTATCAAGATATTATGTCTTTGCTAAAGAGTCCTAAGGCGTTTATTTTCTCAGTAACCAAATAGGGATATTACAAAATAATGTTGACATTCGTTTGAAATTGTTCATCATATGTCACTTGTCGAGACCGACCAATGTTTTGCTATAGCAACTTACTTTTATGAAAATTATATATATTGATTGATAACTATTCCGTTTTTTGACTTTGTTTGCTCCAAGAATAAGGTAATTTTTAGCCACAATTTGTGGTTAGTAACGAAATATCTAAATATCAACTTATTTTTAGCTTCGTACACAAGAAAAGCGATATCATCTCTATATAGTGAAGTTCCCAATTCGATTTTAATCTTTTTGTTATTGCAAAAAACTTTTTCGACATAAAATTCCAGCGTTTACGCCAACGACAAAAAAAAATCGACATTTTTTATATTATAAAAACGACAAAACACAAATAGAATTTATCTATATGCGGACACATCTATTTAAATTTAAGATTATTGAGATTTTTACTATACTGTTGTTGTTGTTATTGTTGCGCTATGAAAACAAGAGGAAAAGTCGCATAAAAAATATCTAACCCCCATACCCTATGTTGATCTAAATATCCGTAAATTCCATTGTTTAATTATCGGAATTTTTGTATGGCACGCACAAGAAATGTTCCTAACCCATTGAACTCGACATTGTTTACAATTTAATGGATTATACAAAAAATGCTTTGACAAATATCAAATTTCCAATCAAATAATTTTTTTTTTTTTTATGTTGCTGATACATAAAAGGGACGTGTTTTCAAGGGAGCCAAAAAGATTAATGATTTATTATTTTTGTTGGCATGTTGTATTTAAACGATGAAATATTACAAAGGAAGAAGAATTGGGCTGTTTATGTTTGTAATAGAGGAGGCCTAATGAATATACGTGTATACCAAATTATATATGGGTTAAAAAATTCGCATTTTAATTTACAAATTTTTTGGTTTTTTCGCTTTTTTTTTTCATCCCTGGATGTCATTAATGATTATAATCGTAATCAATTTATCATTTAGGAAAAAATGTAATATAAATTGATTTTTTTTCTACAAGCTTGCGTATCTATATATATGAATGTGTGCAAGTGGTAATTATTTTTCTTGATGGAAACCTCCATCAAGTTATACACACACGCGGGTGTAATTATACAAATGATGATAAAATTAATTCTAGATTCATTCTATTTTAACGTGATTTAACCGCAAAATCGAAATAAAATGGAATGGTATCGATTTTTCGAACATAGAAAATGGGTCATCAACGAGACAGATAAGAGAAAATTGATAATATAGCTTTGTATAAATTTATTCGCTCGTTATAGTAAACCTAAGGTCAAATTTGCATCAAATACTGACATAATTAATCTCCTAATTAATTTAAAGACTTTTCTCTAATCCTTTATTAAAATGAGTATTTACTTGAGATTAATTTAAAGTTCTACGGAGCAAATGAGAATAATTCTCGTAAAAATCCTGCAGTTGATAAACCGCTCCAAAGAATTAGGGATTTCTGTTAATCATGAACCAATTAATGCTTCATAAAATAAATAAAGGAAAATGCGATAGACTAGCATGTAGAAAGCTTTAGGACTAGAATGTAGAAAGTGTAGTAGCTGAGAAAAATAGGCAAGTTTAATGGTACTATATCAGTCATCCAAAAGACCTTGTACCTTAGGGCAATACGTCGCTTTACAGTTGAGATGATCTCGGCAACTTAACGATGGATTTCTTCACGGGCCACGGGTAAATTTCTTTTGAATTTTAAAGTAGACCATACCGGTGTGTGTGTATGCTACGCTTACTCATGCGACTAACTTAAAAATAAAACACATTTTACAACAATTTAGAGGATTTGATGATGGCTTTAATAATCGGAAAAAAGATATACCAAGATGTTCCAAATTCAAATTAAACACGTGTTAGTTTCTAAGGGGTGGTCTCGAGTCTCCCAAGATTTGAGATCGTATCAGCCAAATACCAGATTCGAAGGCAATGACCATCAATTAGTAATGTTTTAACACAAAGTGAAGGTATGTTAAACAAAGATGAGAGAGCACAATATTCAAATCATTTTAACCAGAGGATTGTGGAAACTAAACGCCATATGAGAGGTTTTGAAAATTTCCCCATTTGAAAGTTTTGAATAAAATTAGACCTAATCATGATTTGTTTGATGGGAAATGCTGTCTTGATCTCGAGCAACTAAATATAGCATAAATAGAGAAATAGAATAGAGAAGAGCATTGACACAGATATTTTCGCGCGAGGCAGTTCGCATTTGATTCCACAGTAAAACACAAAGCATTTTTTTTTCGTACCAACCGTCAAAATAATTATTACAATTATTTTGTGGATTCTTTGTGGTTTAACAATTATTCTCGCTATAAAACATGATTCTTTCGAAAACAATTACTACAATTACTTAGGTGTATTTGCTCACAACTAAGATCAGACTTACATTAAATTCCTCCTAATCTAAGCAAACCTGTTGAGTCAATGAAGTGATTCAATTACATCATTGAATTGTTTCTAGGAACTTGTCGCGTTTGCTAAACATTGATATTTCATTACGGAAATATTTCCCTTAAACCACTCGAACTAAAGCGTAGGGCCTTTTGTATTTTCTGTAATAGCAATGGTCTATTAATTCGAAAAGCCTCTGGCTTGGCATTAGTTTAAAATCTTATACAGTATGCAGAGATCCGCAGAAGTTTGCTACGCGAGCTGAATCGACTAATTGATTCATTTTGAATTATATGTGTAAGATTTGCTACTGCCGTTAGAGTAATGTACTAGAGTCATGTTTCTCTGGCCCGTTTCACTAAAGGTGAAAAATTTGCAGTTCATGTGGTGAAATTCCTTTAGTGAATACATCGGCTACATTTTCTTTTGATTTGACGGATTATTTTCATACCGTTTGTACGGTATACCGTTTGTACATGCCATTGCTGGACCGTACCGCATCAACGTTCTGGCTCCATCAGATTCGATGGAACGTGACCGAGTAATTTTCATTAAAATCCTGATCTCGTGGTTGAATAAAACTCGGTAAGTGTCGTAATCGTCGCGTTTGGGGTCATATATCAAGCGCAATATTCTTCTCTCGAATCATCTTAACCATTGTTCATACTCATCCGTCAGGGTCCAATTCTCACACCCATACATGACAACACGTCTGATCAACATCATGTACAAATTGAGCCTGTCGGCTTTTGCAAAGTATTTTGACTTTATCAGTGGACGTAAGGTAAACACAGCATGCGGTTACCATCGACAAGATACGCTTTAATATCCCCTCCCACACATTTATCAAGAGCCGACGTATTGGAAACTTGTCACTCCTTCAAATGTGTGGTCACCACTAGTAAAATCCATTGCGACTTGGCATCTAAAACCAGTGATCATACATTTTATTTTAGACTCATTGATTTTGAGACCAACGAACCCTGACAATCGTACAAGTGGATCCAGTATTTCTTTGACATCGTTGCCATTCAGTCCAATTACACAGATACCATCTGCATATGCTAAAACCTGGTTGGAGTGACGGTACAAGATGTTGTCCTAAGATGTTTCATTTTCACGAAAGAGAAATTGTAACATAAGATTCAAGAGTATTGGGGCCAGAGCATCTCCTTGCCGTACTCCAGAGCTAATTGCAAAAATTCCTGATAGTTCGTTCTCAACTTTGACACAACATTGTGACTGCATTACATTATGTACATAATTTTTTACATACATGCACATATTTGTCAGGTATTTCCAGACACTGCAAACCAAACCATACGATTTCCCAATGAATTGAGTCATAGGCTTGTTGGAAATCCTAGAACATTTGATGTATGTCACGAGATATCTCGTAATATTTAGAAAGAATCATTTTCAGTTAAGAAGCGATGTGCCGCTATAGTTTTCGCATTTTGAGCAATCTTCTTTTTTAAGGATAGTTTCATCAGGCATAACTTCGCTTTGCCATACTAATCGAATAAGTTCGAATAAGTAGTTCCTCAAAGAATCACCTCCGAATGTCAAGAGCTTGGAACTAATGCAATCAACCCCAGGGGAACGGTTTCTTATTAGTCTTTGCATGACCAGTGTGAATTGCTCGTAGAATGGGTCAATTATGCACTTCTTCGTAGTTTGTATTTGGCAACTTTCCAACACAGCATTTGACACTTGTTGAACATTGAGTAAATCATAGAAATGCTCCTTTCAAGTGTCGAGCACTGCATTGCTGGTAATACGGACGTTTGAATCTTATTCCCGGATGGCGTTATACCTAGGTCTAAGGGTATGGTGCAGTCCAGCGACTCCCTTAAAGAAACTACGAGAACTGCGATCATTGCTGTGTTGTTGTATTCTTAAAACTTTAGCCTTCCACCATTCACGCTTTTTCCGTCTAAAAATTCGCTGCAAGTTGTCCTACCAAGAGCCGCTTTGATATTTTGTGCGATTGTAAAACAAATTCGTGTTTCTTTATAGGCTATATTCTGTTGCTCGACAGCAAGACGACACTCCTCATCTAACCTATAATATTTGGGTTTACTTTTTAACATACCTAGAGTCTGGGCAACATTGACAACCAAAGTTGTCAATACCTCACATAGAGCATTCAGATCATTAGAACGGGGTTGGTTTTCATAATGATACCGGTTAGAAGATTTATCGGGGTAGTTTATCAGAACTTCACAGCTGAACGTAAGTTTCGTTTTCCTGTGATTTCTGACTTGCACGAAAACTGCCATCTTAGCGTTGCAGTGACCAATTGATGATCACTATCTACAAATTTGGCAGCCAACCGATAAGATCTCACATCTTCGATGACCCGAGACCTTCCCTTAGAAATTAAAACATAGTCAATTTTACTTTAAGACGTCTAATACGACGGTGTGTCCATGTTTCTAAGTAGTCATTGTTATGAGGAAAGAATGTGGTAGCCACAATGCAGTCATGCGCGACCGCAAAGTACAAAAACAAGCCCCATTATCGGTTACTAGATAGTGTCGGGAGTGCGGACCTATGTTTTCACATAAGTCATAGTTTCATCTCTCATCAGATCATCCAAATTGTTGTCAAATGTGTCTTTATCTTTGGCTTGGCTAACATCAGTGGGCGCATCAATACAAATGATTGAGGGCTGGTTAGTTGCATGCGTAAACGTATATCTTAAAACGTACAGGTACGTAAATCTAAAACAGCCTTTTTTCACCTTGGGTCTAAGAAAAAAACCAATACCAAGATTTCCGAGGTCATCTCCACTGTAAAGCAAGGTATAGCCTTGGGATACATAATCTCCACTTTTTGGCCATCGAGTTTCTTAGAGAGCAACAAGTTCCAAGCGATAATCTTTCATGGCTGATATAGAGCTATCAAACGCGCCTGGTTTTCTTAGCGGCTGCACGTTCCACGTATCGGTTTAAATTTTAGCGGTAACTAAATTTCATTTTGTTAATATTTTTAACAGTGAGGTATTTTACAGATGCGAGTAGTTAGCTCAGCGATCCAACCTTTATTTAATCGCCTCCCACGATAAGCTAATGATGTTAAGTTGAAATTTTAAGGATATCGTGCTCGTTTAGAAGTCTTTTACGAGGCATGGGAATGTCCCAAACCACAGAAACCACCTGTCTCTTAAACAAGTTAAATTTAATCGAAAACTTTCCCAAAATTGAAATGTTTCGGCTGGTACCATTTTATCCCAATCGTAATTTGGCCACTATTTATATATAGTTGTAATATGAATATTTCGGATCAATTTATTGCTAAGAGACTAAGTGCGGATCATATAATTTCGCAACTTGCATTTGTCTCTTGGGCAAGGAATCTTTTACTATTATAGTTGGAACACTAAATTTTAGGATATCGTCAATCTCGTTGCGTCACGATACTTGCTTCCGTGTTTAGATAAAAATAAAAGTCTAAGAAATTTTAGCAGTTTGAGGTTGGAATTTTCTGTTACCAGCTGGAGTGGTAATATATTCCCGGGCTACAGTCGAATTGTCACGGTCCTGGAAGTGCATTGGTCGCAACAACTCGAGTTGTCCCTTTGTGCTTATATAATAGCACATATATAATAGCTGCTGTGATGAGCAGTATTGTTATGATGGTGTACGATATTGAGTAATGGTGAAAGTCATGCACGTTCATTCTTGTTGCTTTCTTAGATTCCTTTTGTGATCGCGACAATTGACTTCTCAATGGCTTCAATAGCCAAGCCGAATTGTGGGCTTCGATTTGCTCTAATGGTGAAGTCCATGTTCATTTGATCGCTCAAATTAAATTATAGTATGAAGGAGTGTTCCAATTTACTGTTAAATGCTTTAAGTCCGGTCAAAGTGAATGTGTCTCCTTTCAACAAACAGGTTGGATCTAGTGTTAGGACCCCCTCTCCTTCAATGAATATGGTTGTTGTTTCGATTGTTCCACTGTCACTTTCACAAATCGCATTTTAAAGATCTTTTGACTTGATTACGAAGATCCAGGCATTGTGTCAGCGTAGCGGAATCCATAATGAGGTGATGTCCATTTTGTGGATATCGCAACTACCAGTCTGCTAGTCTGGCACGTTACCAGTCTGCTGAAAAAGTTGCATCTCACAAATGCTTGTGTTTGAGTGATACGCATTCAGTGGTTGTTGTATATCACAAATATATTCGTCATTGAGGTTGGTACAGGTATTCAGTTCGTCCGAAGAGAGCCGTATATATTGTTTTTCTTGTATAACAAGAAAAGTGGTATATGTTATAGGAAGTCCTCTGTACTAAAGGAATTTTGATCTCGAATATAACAGTTGCTTCAATTTTTATGGTTTTGACTGTAGCTGTTTTATAAATGGCGGCTATGTCCTCTCTACGGTATGGCTTGGCCTGATTTAATTTTAAGTTTGGGATGATTGGATTGATCAGTTCCTGAAGTTGGTGTGGAGTTAGGATCAACAAATCGAGGATGCCTTGATGGACTTCTGTGTTGGTGCTTATTATGGCGGGTTGAAAGTTTCGTATTTTCATCATTTCTGGCATGGTGTGAATGGCAAAATCTGTAAATTCTTCATGATACAGGATGGATGTTAGCAATTGATTGTATGATTCAAATCGACATCTGGCTTTGTAATAATTTATGATGCTGCTGGTTCGCATTTAAATTTTCTATGCTTTCTCAATAAGCCTTTTCTTCCCTTTCATCTAGTGCTCCGAATAATTCGTTAGCAATCGTACCGACAAAATCAAAAGGTGCTCTTCTTTTGCGTGTGATTTTATTCCCGCCTCGAGTGTTTAGAATATCATTTGTTTCCTTTGATTGTGGAGTGATTTTATCTATGATACAATAGCTTCACAGTATTTAAACGGGTCAGTCTGTGCTGGTGTTGTAAGGGTTCCGTTAACATAAGTTGCTTAGTTGGCAAGCAATGTTTTCAAGGTAATCTAGCTCTGTCCAATAGGAAGTGAGATTATGTTAAGTTATTATTCTCCATTCTCCGTTGAGTAGACTTCCTTGCCCAATTTTATCAAAGTGGCTCCCGGGATGGGAGATGAATCTCGTTATATTGTATCTTGTCGGTGGCCTTGCTACTACTCCTCCTAATGTGCGGATTATGGCGAGCGTGTAAAGTAGCATTATTCATTATCCTTAATCGGTAAGCGACTGATTTTAGTAATGGGCCTTTTGAGTAATCCTCCCTTGCTAATTTCGTTCTAACAAAACCATCCTTACCACTGTGAACTTCATGAATTCTTCCTAGAGGCCATTTTCCAGGATGCAACTCATCGTCTTTAATGAGTGAAAGCTCATCCTTTGCTATATTTGGTTCTTTTTTATCCCATTTACATAGCTTTTGTAACAGTTCTATGTATGCGTTTAGCCAGATCTTCCAGAATTCTTGAGCTATTTTCTGCAAAAGTCTCCATCGTGTTAAACAGTAGATTTTTAAATTTAGATGGGTTGGTTCTGGTACATTCGGAGCGGCTCTCCTATCAGAAAATGTCCCAGTGTTATTGTTGAAAAGTCATTGGGGTCTGATGATAGTGGAAGAAGTAGTAGTGAGTTTAGGCATGCTTCTATTTGACAAACTATTGTTGTCATCTCTTCAAATGTTAGATGTTATTCTCCAATTATCCAGCGTAGATGATACTTTACGAACTTAACTGCTGATTCCCATAGTCCACCTATGTGTGATGCCTTTAGCGGTATATAATGCCATTGTGTGCCATTATATACCTTGCAAGCTGTCCTGCCAGGTTTTCGGGTAGTTGTTTTAATTCAGTGATTATATGGTTCTTCATAATTTTTGAAACTACTATAAAGTTGGAACCACAGTCGCTGTAGAGGTCCGAACAATGACCTCGATGCGCTGCGAAACGTTTAAACGCCGCTAGAAAAGCCTCAGAGGTTGCTTATTACTTTTAAGTGAACGGCCTTTAATGTGAAACAAACGAACACTGCTAAGTAGCCCTTATAGAATCGAGAATTCTTGAATCATGAGATCTGGAATTTGATGAAAATTCACGATGTCATTTCAAAAGGCCAGCGTAATTTTTGCAGTTTTTATCATTTTTGAAGTTTTGGAAGATTTTTATTTGCGGAAATACACATTTCAGTTTATGAAAAAGTTTTATTTGCGTCATAAATTTTACAGTTGCACTTCACACATTTTCTGGATTTTAAAAGTTTTCGTTTTTTGTCATAAATATCACAGTTTCAACTATTCTCGAATTATCACTTTCATTTAACATTTTAAATAAAATGTTATGTTCTACATCTCACTTAATTTATAAATGTTAAAATAATTACAAAATAGGTAGTTGCAAATATAAAATAATAGATATTTGCCCTTAATCGAACGAAACCCTAAATTCAAAACCTCAAATTGCACTTCCCATTGAACCGATTCACCAAAACATTTCATAATTAATATCCACTTCAGGTTAAATATGGTTTGAGCTTAGTACATTTTAGGTTATATGATTTTCAATTGGGGATTTAATTTTCCGAGATTTTTATCCCAATATACACAAAATATTTTTAGAATCAAGCAATAGAGAACAAAATAAACAAAAATTATGATTTTAAATTTTCCAATTTACAGGAAATTAAAAATTACTTAACAATTTATTCTGAATGGTTTTTGTTCTACAATAATTGTGTAGAAAATTTTCCATTACTTATTCCATACCCTAACGCCCATTTAACATTAGTATTTCAACTTTATATAAATTTTTTAGCATTTAAATGCTTTTTAATATTATGAACCTTTCTGTAGCAAACTACATTCGATGAAATTTCTTATAAGGGATTCACAACCGTCGTGCTAAATCATACCCACTGTCCTCAATAAGAGACTACTTCTCCTTTGGTTACAAAAATATTTATTTTAAAAAAATTGAGTAAATAATATTATCTCTAAGTGTTTGCCTTCATAATTTACTCCTGAAACGTTAAAAGCATGCAATGACCAATTACAAACAAAATCATTTTGAACTCCAGTTTATTTGTGAAATTATCTTCATTCTTATTCCATTTCAATAGTTTTGTATCTATCCAACTTAAAAAAAAATGAAACTTTAAGTTAGTTGCTATATAGTTTAAACTATACGATCTTTTACTAAATAGAATTAAATTAATTTCAACATTATACGAATGAAAAACTATTTTCTTTACAAAAAAAAATAAAGTTTCAATTTCATTAAATTAGTGAAGAAAATCTTCAAAAAATAACTCTTCGTTGGAAAAAAAGTTTTTTTTTTTTATAAAATTTAATTTCGATTCAATGTTGTTACACAAGCCAAAGATTTTGTTTGCACTTTTATTGCCAAAAACATTTCTCATAAAGCTTTTTTTGTTTTTGTGTCGAAATTGTTACCCATTAACGGTTAATGCCCGCGCCCATGTTACTAAAAATTCACAGGAAAAGTATGTTTGTGGGTACGATGAACTTACTAAGATCGATTGTTGTTTGTACTTTCTCTATATACGACTATTTCAACTTTTGATCCATAAATTGATTGGTTGATTGATTAGAATATATGGCCAAGGGCAAACCAGGAACTCCCAGAATGCTAGGCACCACCGTACACCCGTGTTACATTTAACATGGAGTGGAAGGAATGTTAATTATGACAGACTTGACCCGGTTACTGACACCTAAGTGATCGATAATTAGTATTTTTTTTTGTGGTGTAGAAAAAGGAAAAGTAAGTTAGTAATGACAGAATTGCTGGATTCTGACGTCTCTTATCAACAACTCCAATGTGCCACCATTCAACTGAAATCTATAAAGGTTCCCTAAGAACAAAATCTATTAATGAACTAATTTCTCGAAGCCATAGACTGTATTAGTTGGCATTAGTTTTCACCTGTAAATTACAAACTTATTATTCACCTTCATGCTGCTAAAATTTATTAAGTGCAATATTGTTAATTTTACAAAACTGTAAAATTAATACAAATTAGATTTTCAAATCAATTGAATTAACCGTTTTATGACAAATGCGTCATATAATCGTCGAAAATCTAATTTATATACGCTTTATTTGACACAAAACTTTAAAATTGATACGAATTAGATTTAAAAAGCAGTTTACTATATTTGCACAAAATGTGGGACACTTCCTCTTTTTTTGCTGTTTTTTTTCTAAATCGACAAAATTTTTGAGGTATCATATATTATAGAAGAAACTTCCTGTATCCATGGAAAGCATTCGGCGCAATGTCAGCATAGTATACAATTACTACAAAACCAAAACAGTCTCAAACACGCACGCGCCGATATTACTAGTCACTTGGCCTTTTCACTAAAAGGCCGAAAAAGGAAGATTTAATGGCCTGAACAAGTTACAAAGCTGAAATTTTTTGTAACAGAAGTACAAAACTAAATTTTTGGCTTCATAATTTACATTCAGGACTTTAAGCTTTTAGACTGTTCTACAATAGTAAACAAACACCTGAGGTTTCCACCATCTTTTATATAGAGTGAACGCAATTGTGGATGGTGGTTGGATTCCAAAGAGATATTCCTAATTAGATATTCCTATAAGCCTTGACTTATACTCCAATTTAAATCCAATTGACTTCACTAAGAAGGGGACAACAATTACTTGGTCTGATACAAAGCGTTCAACACACTTAAGCAAGCACTTAACAGTACACTAGTCCTAGCAAATTCCGACTTTGAAAACCCTTTTTTATACAGTGTGATACCAGTACAACTGGTGTAGGAAGTGTGCTTTTTCAACTAAATTCCGCAGGAGAGAGACGTTCACTCGCGGTTATCGTTGTGAGGAATTGAGTTGTATTTGTTCCTTCGTTGATCTTTCTGGAAATCGAGATAAACTTGATATACCTGAGGATCCGGTGAACTGGAAACCTCTCCAAATAAATTTAGAGTCACCCGCTTTCGAGAATCCCGATACCAGGATCAAATTCGAGCAATCCAAAAACTTGGTCCAGATTGCCATAACTTCTGCGTGCAAGGAAATAAATTATTATTTACATCTTCATATGGGACCCGGTATGATGATACAGATGTGCCCTCTTAGGAACTAATAGTTCCTGCTAGCATGACTAATCCACTAATTGGACAAGAGCACGTACTACCAACATCAGCACATATGGGGAATGCTAAAACGTAGGATTGACTTCGCGGACAATTTGAGACAAAACAAATGACAATTTGAGACAAAACCAGTTACGTACAGCACTAATCCAGAGATGGGACATCAATTCATTTCCAATCTCCCCTTTCGACGGCTGCATCCCAATGATTTATTAGGTCCTTATCTACGATCTAAACGTGGTAATGCTTATATTCTGATCATTTTTCTAAATTAATCACGCTAAAACCGTTGAGAGAAGAGTCGGTGGCCTTAATTTACCAGTTACTTGAAGATGACTTATTCTTATTACATATTTTCCGTTCCAGAATTCATCAGAAGCGACAATGGGAAAGAATTTATCTCCAAAATGTTCCAAGATCTCCTAGCTAAATATGGAGTTAGCTTTGTCCCAGATATAACGAATGGGATGTTCATATTCAGGAGATAGCTGCTGCATTACGTAATGTGGTACACAGTTCCGCCCAGTGTTCACCGAATTATTTAGCAATTGGCCAGTACATGATAAGGCATGGATCGGAGTACGAATTACGAAGATTACTTTCGCCTTCTGGAGATAATGAGGTCTGTATCATGTCGAAACCATACTAGTTAAATCTAATAAGAAACCAAATTAAGCATTAGCTTAAACTAGTGTTTGAAAAATCGGCGAGGCGCATTAACTTGCGCAGCTGCAATCGAAAGATTACAATCAGTATTTGTTCACAAATTTGCTCAAAGTGATGCGACAAATAAATAGCACAATAGATTTTTAACCACAAATTCAGAATTTGATGTAATCAAGATTATCACAATGATTGTACACTTTATTATTGATAGTATTTATTATTGATAATTTTAGTTTTTATATTTAATGGTACATTAACTTAAACTGGAAAACGAGAATTACTCACTTCTAAGTTAACTTGAGCCATCATTGATGCCAAAGTTAGGAACATGACGTACAAAGTTCGGAATATGACTGGAAAACTATTATGGACCTTTCATTTAAAAGATATCAGTATTTAAACTGGCGTTCCTCATAAAAAAAACCGAAAATCTTAGTACATGGTTTGACTTTAAATATTGATCGGTAGGTTGCTCGGTATGAAACTTTGAGACTTCTTAGGTTCTCTATATTTTTTTTGAGTGATGAACTAGAGTAGCAACTATCTGTGTTGGTTTTTTGTTTGTTTTTTTTTTCTAAACCCTGCAATCTTTTCTAGGGCCGAAGCTCTCCTGGCTCTTTTGCGGTTAATTTTTAACATCCTACCTTACGCCGTCACCAGCCAAATCGAGGACGCACGAACACAGGTTCGATTTTACATCCATCTGCACATTGCATTGCTCCAGTCAGTCTGTATTGACAAGGACGATGGTTCGGCTCATGCACTCCATTCTGCACTCCAACAGGGGGTCATAACTGTGTTCATCGTCATCACCGATCGTAATCAGGTGATGAAAAATCTATTTTGCAACCATCCCCATTGGAAATCGTCCGGTATCTGTTTTGGTTGATGGATCAAAGGGATAGTCAGTCATGGTAGTCAGTATCAAATTCCTTTCCTGCAGTTACACGTGGTCACACAAACTCTAAAAAATACTATGCATTTTCTCCCTGAAGCTTAGCCGGTAACGACCACGAAAATCCTTGTGCGAATCAAATTTGAAAACCTGGAAAATGAGTTTGGTTTGGTTAAAAGACAACATTGAACTCGCCTTTACCAGTTAATGGTTGCTTCTGTATATTTTTGTGAGGAAACCTACTGCCTCTATGAACAGCTAATTTGTGATACAAAAAGTCGTCGAGTTTTCAAAATGTGTCAAACGCTGTAGATAGATGTTTTACAATACAGACGGCGGAGATGTGCATAGAAAACCAACTTTGGAAATTGTTTTCCTGAGGTCGATTGTATTAATTTGGGCTTCTTAATTTTAAGAGGGGATTTTCAGAGGATTCTTTGTGAAACTATTTTTTCAACTTTTTATACTACTATGGCAAAACCATGTAATGGTCAGTTCTCCTTGAGAAAGGAGAGCGCTCCATAGATTTTAGAGGCCAAGAAGCAATGGATTTTAGTAGTGGTGACCACGCATTAGAATAAGTGACGGGTTTTCGATATCTAGGATCCCTTGCGAGTTTCTCACTCATGATAATTATATAGGAGGGGATATAAAAGATCTGCTTGCTGTAGGCAACCGTGTTTTGTATATCCTATATGTCTACTGCTAAAGTTTAACTATCATGCAAATGTCGACCGGTTTAAATTGTACAAGGTGTTAAACAGACCCTTTGTTATGTATATAGGTATGATATATGAAAGGTGAGTATAAAATATGTCTGATTACATTTGGAAGAATCATGCCTTTAACAAATGGCCCCAAACACGAAGATGACGGTACTTACCGTGTTATCTTGAACCCTAAGATCACGAATTTACATAAAAATGTCACATAAAAATGACATATTAATTTTTAACATTACATAAAAATGACATATTAATTTCTAGAGGCACGGGTCGAATATTTCTAACATTCAGTATTTTAACGAATTACTTTCGGTTACAGTTATTTTAAAGAATTACAAAATTTATACGACCCAACTGGAAAACCCTTTAAAGTACATAAAGGGTACTGTTAATATTTTGTAAAATTCGAGTACGCTAAGTAAAAAATGTTAGGAAAATTATAAAAATATTAAATCCTAATGATATAATTATTTTTATTTTGGATGCATTAGCAAAGCGTTAGAAAGTACATAGTTCGTCCTTTTGTTATATATACATACATATATACGTACACATAAACTGGTTTGAGAAGGGTTTTGCACCATTTTAATAGGGACTAGGCGGAAATAATTATATTTTAAGTGTATAGGAAGATGGATAATTATACGTGTATGGAAACATTTTTGAAATGGGTTAAATTAATATGATGGACGTATATTCAAGGAAATTTGTTTTACTGCAAAAAGCATTGTTCTTGCCAGCATTATGTATTTTTATAAAGGATGTGAAACATTTATTTAATAATCCATTACACATGAAGGAAATGCGTATTCGGCGCTGTAAAGGTATACATACGTTAAACTTTTTAATGTTGACATTTGTGCGATTAATTTTAATTGAATATGCTCGCCTACAATTTTATTAAGGTAACCAAAAATCAATTATGTGATGTATGAAATTATTCGCGAAAGGTGGATCCTAATTTTGTAATATAATAGCATAGTATATTTCTGTTATATATATATATATATATATATATATATATATATATATATATATATATATATATATATAATACGTATGTTTTCTGACTTTTAATACTTAAAATTCCGACTGTGTACATTTTATTGTGATTCATTTACAACAAGATAAGATGTTCTCGCAGCAGCACATGGAACATATGTTTTGAATTAAGGGATAAAGTCAAATCACAATTTTAACAAAAAAAAAAAAAAAAAAAAAAATGAAATGAAACCTACCATACACAATGAGGGTTAGATAGCTTTTCACATGAGAATATAATATCCCATCCGTAAATGGGTAATGGGATCTTCCCATATCATTTTATTCTGTGATCATGCGTACGAGTTGACACACATAATTCAAATCTAAACATACGACAAAAATATGAAAAAAAAATTTGTGATTTTTATCGTTTTGTTATCTAGATTATTAATGTCTGTTATCATAAAAGATTTAAATCTTTTTAAAAATTCCATTTATTACAATTGTAATTTAGGGTTTGGTTCATTCATCATCAAATGAAAGACATTTTATACATATATGGGAATGAACGCGATATGAATGGAATTTTTTTGTGAAACTTAAATATGTTAAATATGTTTTTCGCGCATTTCTATGTTCTATGTGTGTGTATAACAGATGTTGAAAATATCGCGATTTAAATTAAAACCGTTGAATTTTATAGAATCTAAACTGGATGTATAATAAACACATTTTGTAATTTTAAATTCAGAAGCCTAACAAATTTATGAAAATATTAATAAAACTTACATTTTTTGGTGTTGAATACCGGAAATTATTTATGTTCTGAAACCCTTTTGCCTTAACTGAAATCAGATAAATAAAGCAAGTAAAAATTAATGTGCAAGTGTACGAGTATAATAGAAACTGTATAGTTATAAATTGCCATACACATTAAATAGCAGAGAAACAAACCGTGGGTACTACACGGTGGTGCGAGTATTAGCTTGAAATCCTGAATAGTAAACAATAACAAAATACATGAATATTGAAAAAAAGGGAAATTATATAACGTAATAGATTGGACCGAAATATCAGGGATGTGCAACCTTTTGAAATTCAGGATGTGCACCCTTTTGTACTTCAACATACTCCGCCTCTTTGAATAGGTTCGGTGGTAGAAGACAGATGCGAGTAACAGCCCTATTTAATTCACGATTTTGCGTCTTCAGCGTTACAACTTTCGTGATTCCATCTTTTCCTGGGTATGAAACTGAGTAATGTGACCACTTCAGAGGAGGCAAGTTATCGTCCTTTGATAAAACTAAATTGCCACATAACAAAATGATGGATTTGTTCGTCAATGATTTCCGTTGCTGAAGTTGGAGCAAGTATTCAGATAACCACCTTGCCCAAAAGTGTTGGTGTAGTTGTTGTACCAGGTTTCAAAAATGTCATACTTGCGAGTCACTGGGATCATTTGACATCTGATGCAAGGGTTGGGAGTTCAAAACTGCTTCAGCTTGTTTAACTAATGTATTCAACTCTTCAAAAGTTAGAGAGGTACTTCCCATAACTCGACGTAAAATGTACTTTGCGGATTTGACAGCAGTTTCATAGAGCCCAAAATGCGAAGAATATGGTGGAGCAAAATGCCAGGAGATTTTGTCTTCCTCTCAAAGATTAATATTTCTTGTTAATGGCAACGGCTCTAGACCAGCTCAAACAGTTGATGCAGATCATTGTTGGCGCCAACAAAATTTGTAGCATTGTCGGACTATATGTGCTTACAAATGCCTCTTGTTGCCATAAAACGTTCAAAGCTCCAATAAATGCCACTGCCGTAAAGTCCGTCACCAGCTCAACATGTACGGCTTTGGTAGCAAAACAAACAAATATGCACAGGTAAGTTCTTGTTGACCTTTTTCCTCTTAGCTTGTAATGTATATGAAACGGCCCGCAGTAATCAATGCCGACATTGATGAATGGAAGCGAAAGAGCTATTCGGCTTGTTGGAAGATGACCCATGAATTGTATAATGTTATTCGGTTGAACTTGACGACAGGTGAAGCATTGATTAGCAACCTTTGGATGGGAAAATTGGAGGAGAATGGGGTGTTTGATGTGGTAGGAAAGAGGTGCATGGGACAACCGGCCTCCAACTCGTATAATATCGCTTTCGTCAAGAAAAGGTGACAAGGTTTTTAGACGAGAGCGGTTGTTGAATTGTTTGTGATGTTTAAGTTGGTCGTATTCTAATGCAAATGCATCTCGTTGAGTCATCTTCACGATAGCAGAAAGACCATTTCTACCAATGACAATTCAGAAAGCAAACATCTATTTTTAGATGTAGTTTTTGTATTAGCCAAAAGTCGTAAAATAAAGGTGATGACGTTTATTAGTGGCCGAAAGTTTTTTTATATTTGATGTTGTTGTAAATACTAACAAATCTTGAAGTGTCATATTCTGCAACCATGGACGGCTTTGGAATTTCATATTCCAGAATTTCCCTTTCCTAGACGATCTGTGGAGTGAGTTTTTGCCACGTGCTTTCAGGAGCCTGGCCCATGAAACCACAAAGAGGAGTTGACTAGTAGGGATGACTACATGCCCATAGATATTAAGTCCGCCGAATTCGGCCAGTAAAAAATGTTGGGAGCATGTAGTCGCAGTGCGGGAATTACGCACTTCATTAAATTTACCAAAAGTTCAGAAGCGCAAAGTTCAAGACGAGGAAGTGATTCCTTCTTTGTAGGTGCGAAACGTGATACTCAAGACACGTGTAGCTCAAAAATATACCGGCACCACGACTGCTGCGGATATATATTGCTGCCCCGTAAGCTGATTTACTAGCGTCAGAAAACTCATAAATTTGAACTTCAGAATGTAAATCGTATTGCAGAAATCTAGGAACAAGTATTTTGTTAAACTCCAGCAACTGAGATCTGAAGTTTTGCCACTTTGAATACAAATATTGAGGTAAAGCGCTTCCTAATTTAATTTTAACTTCTACAGTTCCTATATAAAGAGCTTGCCCAGCATTATGACAGGTCCTGTAAGTCCCAATGGATCAAAAATTCGTGCTATTCCGGAGAGAGTGGTTCGTTTTGTGATGGGCCTTGTTGGGTCAAAGTTTGCTACTTTAAATTGAACTGGTCATTTTGTGGAAACCAAAATAAGCCCAGTGTTTTAATGTAGTCAGAGTCATCGATGCATAAATATGGCTCCCAATCAAAGTCGTTAATGTCTGCAATTAAGGCAGGGTCGTTACTACCATTTTTGCAATTCCATTCCAGGTTCTTGTACAATTTTAATAATGTATTGCTTGCCCTTTTGTACTTTTTGGATTGCGTCTGCTCCGGTAAGCAAGTTATCCGCGTATATATCGTGAAGAATCGCGGTTGAGGCTTCTAGATATTTATAGCTACTAAATTCAGCCGTTGTGCTGAAGAAGCATACTAAGTATGAAGAAGCTGATTTAGCGTATGTTACGGTAGGTAGACGAAAAACACGTAAAGAATCCGCTGTCGAGTTGCACCATACTATATACTGCAGATGAGTATCAGATTCGCTCATTCGAATTTGAATCAGCAGATCTATGGTTACGGTACGTTTGCCTTCGTCAAAAAAGCCGCTAGCATTTCCTTTTATGCTACTGGACCCTTACCCATTCTTCCAGTAATTCCAAAAAAAAAATGTGTCCGAATCCGTTATATAGCTATCCGTTATAATTATTAATTGGAAGTGAAATCACGTCAATGCGCCGCACCAGCAATTCGTTGTACAAATAAAAACGGTAAACGTTTATTTGTGATGGCGAATAAAAGAAAATAAATATGGGATATTCCACTTCTGACACCAATGTTGAAGCCGTTCAAGCTTTTCTAAACGGAAAAAATTTTGTGTCGCTAAGAAGAGAAATTTGATTCACGCGAACTACTCCAACTTATCAACACTCAAAAAAGCAAGGAACAAAATTTAATTTGTGTAAATTTATAAATTAATTATTATAATTATATGTACTGAACTGACTAGTACCGTGTACGTAAGAGAACTGAACAAGAAAAAAAAAAAAATCTTTTTTTTATGCACATATATTCGGCTGGGTTTATTCCGATATTTAAACTACAGAAATATTGGCAAATTATTATTGACAAATGTTAGCAATAATTTGTCCAACTATTCGGATGTCCAGTATTTAAAATAATATAAATCTGTGGACGATAGAAAAATTTTGGAGAATGACCAGTTATGCCATAATTATGGTTCTAACCAATACAACCTGCTACACAAAACCTTCGTGTTTCGCCACTAGAGAGTTATGGTTCAAATGTACTACTTTTTTCTTGCGAAAATGTCGATATTTGAACCGAATAAGCGTGATTTGCTGAAATGTCGAAGAAATATTCGAAAAAATCGAATAGTGAGGTACATATATTGTTTGTAAATCATATGGTGAGGATGCCTTGAGTGAGAGGATTTATTGGGAGTAGTTTCAAAAGCTTAAAAAAGATAAATTTGCTGTCGAAGATAAAGAACGCAGCGGAAGGTTGCAAGTGTACGGATACGAGAAATTGGAAGCATTATTGAATGAAGATTTATACCAGATGCATGACGAAAGTGCACTTACATTAGGAGTAGCTCAACAAGCAATTTCACATTGTTTTTAAATCATTGACCATAATACAAAAGGAAAAAATTGGGTTTCATATGAACTGTAGCCGAGAAACGTTGAACCACTGATTTTCTTCATGTAAACCACTGCTTGCCAGACATAAACATAAAATTTTCTTTAAGATGAAATGTTCTTTCGACGTAGTATTCATATGTTGCTAGAAAGATGGGAAAAAGTAATAGCTACCGATTATTTATAACTTGAATAAAATGTTAGGTACCGTTCATTCATAAAGGCCCATTTTATGATGAAAATGCAAACTGTCAGGTTATCTGCTTCAGTCATTTAAAACACTACCAACATCAGCAAAATATTACCAGTATTTATAATTAAAGCCACCAGAAAAAAAGTAGTTTTTATATTGACTAGCAGATTGATTGTCAATATGAAAATTACTTCTACTAGAAATTTCTAGAAATGATAGTGCGAGCGAAGCACTATACAGTTGAAAGATCAGCTCAACGAAATTCTTACGTGATTTTAATTTAAAAAAATTTAACCTGACATGCGTATCATTCTGGGCTCTTTTTCGCATGATAAAATTTCTAATATTGAAACTACAGTGAAAGCTATCCATTAAAACATTTCTGAAACAGACCCATTCTCAGTCAAGAAACAACAAACTACTACAAATTCTTCTGCATCAAAATAGAGTCTAGATATCAACTCTCCGCAGATAACATTCTAACATCAAGGCAACACTTCTATAACTTGGAACCCTTCCAGAAATTGAAAAACTACAAATTCCCAGATAATTAACAACAATTAGGACTGTTTTAAGCTTTTTATCTCCTTTCGAGCGGAAAGCGAGAATGGAGAAGTCACCATTAAACATCGTTTATGCTAATTTTACCCTAATAAAATCAAAAAATGTTTCCTAGATTAGAACTGAGCGGGGCAGTTCTCTTATGTAACCCGAAACCGAAGATAAGTTGGTAAATGAGATCCCAACATTTTTTATTTATCGTATTGGAACTTATTACTTAACCGTACCATCTAATCATACGTTTGCACGGTTAAATCCCAATGGTTAGTTACTTATATTTTCTTCTTCATATTTGGCGCGAAAATATAATATTTCAGATTTTTAAAGTATTATTTTGTTAAATGTCGGTGCAATTTATATTTCAACTAAGGGTGCCATACTTTATAAGAGGCTTACATCTAGAAAGAAAGTGGAACATTTTATTTTATTGTTATGCACATATTTGCGTATTCGTGTTCCTTTCAACTAGTTCAATAATATAGAGATTTTATCGAAATCCAAATTAATGAGGCGGTATTAAATTTCGCTAAATTACTATAGAGTTTACCCTTCTGATCATCAGTTCTTCAAACATTTTTAAAAGTATACTGGAAGTAGGGAAATTGGCCTATTTGATTTTTTATCATGCTTTTTGGTTTTGGTATTATAACTATTACAGACAATTTTCATTGCTAAGTTATTCGTTTCAGAGTGTTTTCTAGTCTATACTGGAGTATATTATCTTTCGCTTAAAATTTCCCCCGTTGTTTAAAGTTGGTAGTATTTTATTGATCATTTGATTTTTGGTGGTTTTAAAGCTTTACACAGATAAAGTTCGGAACCATTTTTGCCAGTAAAACTGCATAGATCTCGGCTAATTGACTTCCTTTGAAATAATATTCATGAAATAAGAAATAATATTCTTGAAATAAGAAACAATATTCTTGAAATAAGAAACAATATTCTTAAAATAAGAAACAATATTCTTAAAATAAAAAACAATATTCTTAAAATAAAAAACAATATTCTTGAAATAAGAAACAATTTTCTTGAAATAAGAAAGAAAATTCTTCAAATAAGAAAAATTATTCTTGAAATAAGAAACAATATTCCTAAAATAAGAAATAATATTCTTGAAATAAGAAACATTATTCTTGAAATAAGCATCAATATCTGCGGATAAAACCCTCGGATAAAAATCCTAGGATAAAAATCCTAAGATACAAATCTGGGGATAAAATCCTCGGATAAAAATCCTAGGATGAAAATCCGCGGATAAAATTCTAGGTTAAAAATCCGTAGATAAAAATCCTAAGATGAAAACCCAGGGATACAACCCTTGGATAAAAAACCTGGGATAAAAGTCCGCTGATAAAATCCTAGGATAAAAATCCGTGGATAAAAATCCTAGGATAAAAATCCTAAGGTAACAATTTTTTAGGTGTAAAAATCGATTTAGGTAATTGCAAAGATAATACATATAGAGTTATTGTCGCTTTCCTCTTTTCACTAACCAACCCTTTGATCATGGTAAGTATAATTGTTGCGCTTCTTAGTTTTGATTAATGGCGTGCTAATTCATGCTGTTTGCTGAATACTCTTAATTAATAAATTCTCTTCGTTTTGTAGTTGACCTGGATATTTGATTGGTACTTAAATATCGGTGGAGTCTTCAACCGCTTTCAAATATCATTTATAATTTAAAAAAAAATTAAAAATAGTACATGTAAAATAAAACAGTAAACAGACGCGGCTATTATTCAGTAGTTTTCCGTGACTCGAAAAGCATCGTTAGTATAGTATTGTAATCTTAATAGGGTAAATCATTTTTATAGGCTTTTAGGGTTTTGGTGAAATATACTTGTGCTTGGCCGGAATTATTATTTTTTGTGGTTGGTTCTTGATTTTTGGCTACTTCTGCTTAAGATGAGTTACCTCGTAAAGATATCATAAACTTTGATTATTTACACTCGCAGTATTTTTGGGTGTTATAAAAAGCAACAGCTTACTTTCACAGGGATAAGTTGAAGTCTTTTAGTCATAATATTAATTTGTCTATCTTGCTTATTTTTTCTTTTTTTTTTGTGTTAGAATTTTGCAATTTTTTTCTGGGTCCGAAGCTCTTCCCCACTCTTTCGTGGTTACTGTTTAAAGTCCTACCTTACGCCGTCACCAGCCAAATCGACGACGCACGAATTCAGGTTAACTTTAAACCCAAGAAACCGAATTCAGGTTAACTTCAGCCAGCCTTTATTGACATGGACGATGGTTTGGCCCATGGATTCTGCACTCCAACAGGGGATCATAGTTGTGTTCACCAACATAACTCGCGACCTCTTGACCCAAACACTGTAGCGTTAACTAGATATGTTTTTATAGTATAACCCCAAATTTGAATACCACACTGGATTTAGAATTTGCCAAAATAATAGCATTTTGTTATGAATTTTAAGCTTAGTGTACATATTTTTCTGTTAGGTAATGTTTGAATTTCTTTGTACAACAACCCTGGTTATTGCTACAAATAAACTTTTTACACTTACAAAGATACCTGTATCATCTACAAAATATGTTGCTGTAAACTCTAGTGTACACAAATTTAGAACCCAATAAGCTACCTTGCTTTTGATAATTTCTTTAATTCTGAGTTACTCTTCGTTAAATTTTACACGATAATGTCGATCTGCGATATAAAATTTAAGAATCAGGTTTAACTGCTAAGGTCAATCTCGATGCAATTTGTATTCAAGCTTTGTCAAAAGCTTGTGCTACATTCAAGAACATAATAGTGCATATCTGCTTATTCTTAAGTGCCTCTTCGATTATGTATGTTATACTTGTTCTAGCTTAGTGTGCTTTTCTCTAAATTCAAATTAATGTGGTGGAATGAAACTTCAGTATTCGATTATTAAGCCTATTGAGTAGTAATTTATAAATAAATTTGAAATGAGAGGAAGTTATAAAATCGCCTTATTCGATTTTTGTTGTTTGTTTATTTTGGGTTCATAATTACGTTTGCAACTTTCCATTGCCGTGGGACATATTTTAGTCTAAAGATTGCGTAGATTATTTGATTCGTTTTAGCTGTTAAGTACCGCGAGTTCGTCTTCCAACTGCATCAGTATTTTAATTGGTACTTGCAGGCTTGTTTGTTAAAACAAGAAAGCCAGAAAATACATAATTTTATAGCCAAATACACAATTTGGCGGAGCAGCCTATAATTTCAGTTAAACATTTAGTTGTGCTTTTGGTTGCTATTGTTTTTGTTGCTGAAGTGCTGGTTCATTGGTAAAGTTACAATTCACACTAGTTGGCAGATGCTCTACAACATCAGGCGAGAACTGTTTTTTTTTATATTTGGCATTGATAATATTTTGTAACCCCTAAAAATGGATTCATGTTTCCTTTGTTTAATTTACTATTACTGCAGCCAAGTTTGTCACAGTAGTAGGAGTACTTATAGTGTTATTTGTTTCAGCAGTCAAGAACTGCTTAAACTTTGCGATCGCTGATTAATGTCGATTGAGAGCTCACTTGCCCACACTTTCTCTATAACCGCTGGCACTATGAGTCTTCTCATGCACCCTATTTTCCCACTTATTTTGGTTTTTAATGTTAGATTATTTTGTTCTGGGTATCCAGAACATGCATTATCCCATGCATTCAGTCATGTGCTAACCAATAGATATTAGATAAGTATTGATGATCAAATTTTTTTTTTTAAGATTGAAGATTTTGTTTTATTTATAGCTACAAAATGGTTTGTCACTTGGAAAAATTAGACGATGAATCTACCAACTAAGTTTTAATAATACTGATATATTGGTTCATAACAAATCATCACCATCATAAATTATTGAAAACTTATTGTATACCCTACCCAACTCGATATTTACATGCTACATAAATCTCAGTCGATTCAGTTGATTGAACACCCACAAACCAATAAAATGTCAATTATTTTCAACACTTTTTACTCCAGTTAAATTTAATTTAGTCGATTTTCTATTAATCCTTTTAAAGTTTTTTTTCCTCGACTAATTTTCCTCGGTTGCGTACTACATGGAATACGAAATATATATACGATATACACAAAATGTATTGTAATTTGATAAGGGTCTAGATTTGACGGTTTTTTATTTTTCTTTGTTTGTTATGTATACGGAAGTCGATGTATATAAAGAAAAGAATAGCGGAACATTGAACGGAAAGTGTTACAATTATATCCGCTTTAGGATATTGTAACTGTCACCATTTTGATTGGTATCTATATAGGGCTATGCATACTATTGTGTTTTGGGAATATACGAGTTTTCATACCAAAATAACAATCTTCTTAGAAGCGTCCTAATTATATGCACTGCGTGTTTAAAAACGGGATCACTTCAGGCATATTTATTTCGTTCGAAAAACGACCGAACATAAATAATCGATGAAAATTTAGACATTTAAATGGAATGTGTCAAACCATATTATTGAGCAGGTTCAATTGACAAAGTTCAATTAGGGTAATACGCTTAGATATTTTTTGTCGAAAAATATACCTTTTCCATGGATTTTCATCAAAAATTTATTTAAAAAAAAAAATGTCCAAATGACGTAAATATAATAAATTTAATGGTTGAAGAAGCAGAAGATTTATTTATTCTTATTTTTTTCATCTTATTTATTTGTTGTTTTGGTCTCAATTTTATTTGTTTACTGAATATATATTACGACGTTTTCTAAGAAATGAACTAATGAAGTAATTAATATCAATAATTTATCTTGTTGAGAAATTCGTTCATTAATTTAGTGTCTACTGAATTTAATTTTGATGTGTATGGATAAAAATAAAAGATATCTTAATGCCAACGAAATGATTTAATATATTATTTTTATATGGTGTATAATTTTGTATATGCGGTGGTCAGCATTACTCTACACACTAGTTTTATAAAACCATCAATAACAAGGACTTGACCTCGTCAAACAAACAAACTTAACATTTTATTTGGTTAATAGCAACAACAAATTTATGTGAGTCAAAAAATATCAACCTGGCTTTTTTATTGTTGATTTTGATGTACCATTGATATATTTATGTTAATAATAATTCGTTAAAAATTTGGTGAGATAATTTTTTTGTGGGGAATATCAATTTTTAATGTGGTAAGATTTTGCTGAGTGATTGTGATAAAATTTTGAAAGCTGACTTTTTTTTTTTAATTCAAAATGAAACGGATTGGAAAAAAATTCACTGAAAAACAATTTTGAGACATGATCTAAACAAAAACAAAGGAACACCTTCGAATTAAATCGCTTAGTTTTTAAAACTTGTGGAACTAATGCCAAACAAGCAGCACGGCTGGGGAAAGGAGTATTACTTGATAGCATTTGTATACTGGATGGCTGTATAGTTATCGTGTGACTGGCAGTTTTATTATAATAGGTCGGTAAGCATCTAGATACTATTTGATATATGATATATTTATAAAGAATCTATATTGATATCAGGCATCTAACAATATATTTTTTATTCCTTAGATTTACAGTTAAAACTATTGTTCACAAAATATTACATAGATGTTATATCCGTATTAACTTAAATCAATTTAACATGGCGACAACTGAGTAGTTGATTTAAAAAACAAAACAAACAATTAAATGTTTAATACAGCACCCACCTGAGCACTAAATATAGTCGAATGTACATTTGGCATATTGAAAATTAGATGAGAATATTTTCAATAAATCTTTAGAACTTAAAATTATAAATTGCTTCATAAATGTGTTTGCTGCATGCGTATTGCATAATATTTTTGTGTCTGGAAGGAATATAATAGGAACACAGGTTGAAATAGACTGATTAACTGAAATTTACGATATGATGTTTATTGAATCGAACGTTGCAGATGAAATGGACTCAGCCGAAGCAATACATTTTCGCCATGCTCTTATGGGATGATTAGTTTGAACCAACACGAAATATGTTTAAATTAAAAAGAAAATATTTTAAATTAAAAATATTATAAATTAATTTTATTATTTTTAATAAACTGCCATCATAATAAATATTTATTGTTTTTAATTTGAATCTTATGATCTCGTTTCAATTAACAGTCTATATTAATATTTGGATAATCCTGGTTCACTATTTTTTCATTATTTTTGTTCCAATTTCATTATTTTTTTTTTAAATTCCTTTCGGTGATGGTGTTTCATATTAAATAATTTTATTTGATGGAAGATGTTCCGTTGGCTTATTCTAGATAGCATCAATGTTGTTCTTTCTCACTGTTGTTTATAGTTTAAAGGAGTCTTACCTTCTGCCAATTTAGCTTTACAATATATCATCACCTTCCTTCAGTCTTCGATTCTGTTGGCATTATTCGATGTCTAAATGAATTTGGCATTTTATTAGGGTCAATTTTTAATGTATGTCGATACGGAATATGGCTTTTCCGACAATCTTCTTACACTTTTTATTTTATTGGTATGGTCCATTTTCACTTTTATTTTTTAATAATTTCACCACACAAAATATAATCATAATCAAAAAATTTGTTTTTTTTAACAAGCTAATCAACATTTAAAGATAGATGGTTGCTACTATGTTAAATTTGGTTATTCGGTTTTTTTGTGGTTAATAAAAACAAATGTCGAAATTTAAGTTTTTTAACAACTTTTTAACACATTCACAAAGTATTAATTTTTTGGTAAAAAAGTTAAGTATCGCTTGAAGTTGTCAATAAGCAGCAACATTAAACTATAAATTCTCGCTAGAATTTATCCATAGAGAAACCATTGGTCCTTTAAGCCGGATATTGTCGTCATCACGTGTCAGTAAAATAGACAATTTTTGTAGTTCATTACTTCGCCAAATCAATGTAAAATTTTTGTATAATTGAGTTAATGATACCAGATGTAGATTCAGCAAAACTACGACAACTGAAAGTTAACAGTTCGTCAATAAAGGTTCACAAACCAAAAGCGAAAACTATGTCGAAGAAAATTTGTCTGATACGACTTGGGAGTTTAAGAGAACTATTTTATGTATTTTCAAAGTGGTCAATAGAAAAAAGAGCATTTTAATTTTTCGGAAATCGATTAAGAGTAGCGTGACGTGTTTCTTGAAATCTTTTGTTTAGTCAAATTCAAACTATTTATTACACAATTTATTTATCAGGTAAATACATATACCGAATGCAATGATTTTTTGAAAGCATTTACAACCTTTGTGGGTAATAATGAATACTTTTGAGATATCTACTCGATCCCGTGAATTCTGATTTCCATGCATTATTGGCGCTGGATAGTTATGATGTTATGGTTAATGCATTCTTGGTATTTTTGGTTAATGGAAAACTTGATGCAACTTCACTATCAAAATTAGAAGAGAAAGCTGAGAACAAAAAACTTCCGAAATGGTTGTATTTAGAGGTCTTTACAAGCGATGTTTGTCGTAAAGAGTGCCAGGAGTTTACAATCGATGCAAAAACAGCTGTTTCGTTGAAACGCTATGTTTAGGCAAAATTCATTTCAAAGCAATACTAGTTTAAACGCAACCGTAAGCAACGGGGATAGTCAAAAACCATTGTTTTGTTTTGACGAAGGAAAAAGGCTTTCGCTTTGCTTAATTGTTTGCCGAAAAACATCGAGTTGGGTTCTGTAAAGCAGGGTATTGAAGTAAGTATCAAGGAGTTAAAGTGGATAGGTTACCCAACACAAAATACTGAAGACATCACCAAAGTATTCACTATACGCGACATGTTTTACCTACTCACGCTAGTAAAAGTAATGGTGGTATCGTTAGGTGTAGCATATTGTTCGATTCATGGTCGCAGCTTAGCTTTAGAAACAAAATCTTAGTAGATATTCTGAGTTTGGCAAACGAACGAACGGCCTAGCAGTAAATAAGTTAAACGGTAAACGTAAACTCGAGTTAAACACACAATTTTTATGTTGAAATGTTCGTCATTCCGAGTATTATATCCTGATTGCCTGAGTCTGAGCCGCAAAATAGAAAAATGTTGGTCAGTTGAAGGCTACTATAGCGAGAAAAAGGTACTCACCATGAAATAGCAACAGTGTAACAATCATTTTTTATTATTACTAAGCTGCCACTGAAGTAGGACCTCAATAAGATATAAGATAGCTATTGGATCACTAGAACCCGCGGTTTTTGAAGTTGGTAAAAAAACGGCAGCAATTTCAAAATATGACAGTAATATCGAAAATTAGTGAGTGAGTTCGAATTGTTGGAATACATGCAGATAGCCAAAGTAAACAAAAGAAAAATGTTAAATACTTGTTGCCGCGCCTTGCTGTGTTGCTAAGCCCGAGAGCACATCAACCAAGTTACGCGTCGTCTTTGATGCTTCTATAGTAATACAATCTTGGGAAGTTCTTTAAATTAAATTGAATGTCGGTACATTACAATGTCGGTACATACAAGGATATTTTTAAATATTGTTTCGTATCGATCTCAATGTATTTTATGGAGATAAAGTATCTAACCGAACCGCTCGGTCTATTTTGCTTAAAAACTGTCGCTTCCTTCCTTGTTATTCGCTAATAAAAGTGACTTACCGTCAGGTTCAAAGGTGATTCGAGTGAATTATTATATGTCGATTATATGCTTATAGGAGCAGATAGCATTAAAAATGCCTTACGGCTTCAACGGGAAGTTATGAATATTATGAAAACCGGAGGATTTAACCTTCGCAAATGGTCTTCAAACGACGCTTATTTACTGATGCAAATTCTTACGAAGAGTGGAAGAACAAGATCCAAAATTGATAACAATGACTGCGTAAATGGTTTAGGCCTCTCATGGCAGCCTGAGAAAGATCTTTTCCGTTTTGATTATTCACCGACATCTGCGAGAAACTAAGCGAGGGCCTGCCAGACCTTCCGTCAAATCGGGATTTGACTTCTATGGTCCCGTGATGTTTCACTACAAACATCGAGGTCATCGCCCAACTAAACCTGACGACGCCATTTTTATATGTCTATATGTCTCGCTCCAAAGGCAGTCCATATTAGAGTTGATGAGCGACAATGTCATAAACATTTTTTGGAAGCCAAAGTGTGCAACGATCCATTTAAATATATGATATGCAAACTATTAGCGATAACATATTTCCCATTTCTGAGCTTAGCTTAGCTGAAATGTACAACGGGCCTTGTTGTCTGTTAAATGGATTGTATGCCTATACGGGTTTTGTGGAGTATAGTAACATTAGTCCACTAAAGACTTAGAATCTCAAAGACATAGAAGATTCGAATTATTCATATGACTGGAATTACTATAAGGCTATTAACGGTCTCAACATCTGGATTTGCTTCAAATTACCGTCGCTAGGCAATTTAATAGGCCGTGATATTATGTTAACTATAAATATTCCCACATTATCCAGAGAATACACCGAATGGCCATCATTCTATGATTTGTATTTGTTCTACAATTCATCAGCAGTGACATTAAATCCCGTTCAAAAGTATCTGTACTTGAAGGAACTGTTACGCAGATAATCTGTTACCAATTTTTCTATCGAGGCTTTAATCTTGCTAAGAATTACGACAAGGTAGCTTTGTTAAAATGTAAGAAACAATTTAAGTATGCATCTCCTAGGAATAATTTAAAATTTTTCCAGTTTTTTTAGAAGCAAATTCTCAACTCCTTTTCATTGATCAGGTAAATAAGTTCGCAGTGATTAAACCTGCGGTGTTGCGGTCGGAAAATACTGGGTTCAAATTTAAATGAGATGTAAAAGTGATCGGTGATGATTATGAATACAACTACAAGACCCTACTATTAGAGTACAGAAGCGATGAGCTCAACCATAGTCCATGCCAGTACAGGATGGCTGGAGCAATGTAATGCGCAGATGTATATTTAAAGCGAAACTGTAGTCATGCGTTTTCGATTTGGCGGGCGTAAAATATACTAGGATGTCAAATTAACCGCGAAAGCTTTGGGAACCAGAAAATATTGCATGGAATTAAACATAAAAATAGCCACTGCCTGATTATAGAATACAAATTCGGGCAACAAGAACTGATTTTATGTTCTATACATGCGGTTGACTACATTCCGTATACGCAAATTTACCATTTTCAGTACGTTCATGACGTATAGAAATTCTATAAAAATTTTAAAAATTCTGTGATTAGAATGTAAAATTGGCAAGTCTCACATCACATTTTTTTGTTATATTCAGTATCATGTTGACAAACCTCACCGAACCCTCATATTAGAACATCTAAATAAAACTCTTTAATTAAAATTGAAACTTGAACATAATTTCTACACATTCATGTATATATATTCCTGTATGTTTGCATATAAAATACATAAACATAATTATGTATAGTGTAATATGTTTTATAATTGAAAACGTTTTGTGTTCAATTCAACTAAAAAATACGAGAAAAGTGGTTAAATTAGTTGAGCTATCAAGATGAAATGTATGTATTGTCTTTCTTAATGATACAGATATAATATTACGAATTTCAATGAAATAGTGGGCTGGACAAAAATATATGTACTTACATACTCATATTTGTCTTATTTATACCCCTTCTATTTGCAAACCATTATGCTAATAATACATATATCAAATATACATGAAGGTTTTATTTTTAAATATGAATTTCTTCGAAATTACCTCTTGTTAGCTGCTCGTACATAATACACAAAAAAAAAAAAAAAAAAAATACCAAATAAATGACATGAAGAATCTCCTCAAGGTTTGATAATAATAATCGATTTTTACAGGCCATTGTTGGCCCATACCGAAATAATAATCGTACTTCATATTTGTTTAAATCTGGTATGTTGAGAAGCCATCACGCTTTTATAAAAATCGCTGGATCTTATTTATTTAGAATCGGCACACAACATTGTCGAATTTAGGAGCACATATCTTCTAATAGTATAAGTACATGTCGGTATTTAATTATATGGCTTAATACATTAAAAACTGGAAACTTTATGAAGCCGTTTGTATTTTGATTGCAGTGGTACTTCCCTAATTAATTCGTTTGAATGCGAATTCAGGAATTTTCGGAAGGTTAGTATAAACTTTACCTTTCAAATAACCCCACAAAAAATAATCAAGTGGCGTTAAATCCGGGCTTCTTGGTGACCAAATCGCTAGAAATGATTTTTGATGAAAAACCATTATTTCGTTCAAGCATCAAATTAACACAACAACAACGATTTAAATGGTCTGGTGGCCTCAATTTTTGAGATAGTTGAATTTTGTATGGATGCAAATGAAGATCAACATGCAAAATGGGTTGTAATATTGTTCGTGAAATATGTAGTTCTTGTGGACGTAGTCTGTTTGATGTGCTTGGTTCCGTACGAACACTTTCACTAACAGCTTCTAATGCATCAGAAGTACGAGCTGGATGGACATGTTGATATGGTCTACGACCTTCCACTGTACCAGTATCTTCAACACGATTAATAATTTTGTCAATTGCCGGCTCAGTAGGACGTCTATGTCAACCAAAACTCTTACGTGATTTACGAAATGTTTTTTTTTTTAACGATAATTTTCATAATAAATTTGGAAAATCAAACTGCGTTGTTGTGTTGTTAGCGACTCAATGATGATATATGGCATATTTTTGACGTTTCATATGTCAAAGAATTTTTTAGAACCGATAACATTAAGAACTGGGATAAGGGGCGCAGATGTACACAACGATCATTAACTGGTAATAGCACAATTCAAAATCAAGCCAGCAGCTGTGAAACATTCGAAGATAAATAGGAGGAAATTTAACACAAATAGATTGAGAGACACTGAAACAAGGAACACTTTCAATGAAACGCTTCAACTCAATCTTCAGTCTGAAGCCACCCGTATAGAAGAAAGATACCAAGCAAAAGAAGTCTACACAGTGACTGCCACGGACGTGCTCGGCTACAGAGAATACAATCGGAAACCTTGGATCAGTGATGATACATGGCAGAAAGTTGAGGGACGCCGTCAATTTAAGTTGCAAATGTGCCAACATAACACGGAAGAGGTGAAACGTAAATACGAGGAAACATCGCGTCAAGTAAAAAAGATGGCAAGGAATGATCGAAGAAAATATACCGAAAGCATTCTCAAAGCAGCAGCAATCTAAAATATGCGAGCCATTCACCAGTGTGTAAGAAATGTAACTGATAAAATTACAAACATACCACCTATAAGGGACGCTAATGGCCAAGCAACAGATGAAGCACAGTTAAAGAGATGGAAGGAATATTTCGAATAAGACGTCGTTGCCGACCCCAAAAATCTCCAGTCATCAATAACAAAACTAGCAACACCCATCCACCAACGGAACGGGAAGTTAATTAGTTGTCTGAAGACCGCTGGAACAGATAATATAACCGCCGAAATATTCAAAGGAATCTACAACTGCAATCATATTAACACTAATAATCCAAGAAGTCTCGAGTTCTGGGAGAATTCCACTGAAATGGAAAGAAGGCTTGATAATTACGATAATCAAGAAAGGTGACCTAAGAGAATGTAGGAACTGATCACATCAACACAATCCGTATCATCACTGAACCATCCAATGAATGGAATTCACCATTTTATATGGTCTTCGTCGATATCGAACGCCCATTCGATACGATAAACAGGAACGCAATATGGCAGACACTTTGTGAAATGGGCATCCCAAGGAAATTAATTGAACTCATACAAGAAATGTATCGGGATGCTGGAAACCGAATCCAATACAAAGGCAAACAAAGTGAGACATGCCATTCAATAGGGGTTAACTGGTAAACTCAAAACTATGCAGATGACATATGCTTGCTCACACACAAACACTCCGACATGCAGCAGAAAGTGCAGCAGCTATCAGATCTAGGTAACGAAGTTGGTCTCAAGATTATTATCAAGAAAACCAAGCCGATGAGACTCAACACAAATATAACCACATCGATGCACATCAACAATATAAAAATTGAAGATGTAAATGAATTCATATACGAATTCAGATGTAAGATTAAGATGTAAAATTGAAGATGTAAATGAATTCGTATTGTGCAACCATAACCAAAGCAGGTGAAACAGAAGAAGACACACACGTCTTTAAGTCCTTTTGGAATCTTTGCATTATATCGATGTTTCTATGTTTGGAGCAGTCCCAGCACTGTATTCCGTAGGTCAACACGGATTTTAAGATTTGCTTATAAAGCAATAGTTTATTATTAGTAGACATTTCGGAGTGTTTGCCTATTAGCCAATCCATTTTATGGAGTTTTAATCGTAGTTCTGGTTTTTTTTAATCATCCTAAATTAGCATCTAGTGTCATACCTAAGTACATGGCTGTATTATCGTAAGGCATTCGTTTCATATTTATAACTACTGGCTTATGATTTACTGGTTTGTAAGTAAGGTCTACATGGACAGATTTACTTTTATTTAACTGCATTAGCCATTTTATAGACCAGCGATTAAGTGTAGCATCTTCAATATTATTTCCTACTGCCATGATAGCGATGTCATCAGCAAATATGGCAAGTATGTTTCCTTCTTCCATTGGTTTTGGGATATCATAAGTAAACAGTAAGTACAAAAGCAGTCCCAAACACTCCCTTGAGAAACTCCTGCCAATATTGTTTAATTTAGAATCTTAGTTATAAATGATTCTAATATATCACTGTATAGTTTTGGTAGTCATGTTCGCAGTTTATAGTTCAAACCTTCATGCCACACTTTATAAAATCAAGGAATACTGTGGATCAAACCTGCTTTTTTCAAGTGTTTCCTCACCTGGATGATAGTGGAGTGCTTACTTCTAAATCCAAATTGGTGATTTGGAACACATTCATTTTCTTCAACTATTGGCAGAAGCCTTTTCAGTATTAATTTTTCAAATACTTTAGAAATTACTGGCAATATTGATATTGGTCTGTACGATTTTGGTTCCTGTGTTGGTTTTCCAGGGTTGATAATCATTATGACTTCAGCTTAAAGACTTTCAGTTTAAATATGCTGCATTTATTAATTTAGTGAGCTTAATAATGGCGGTTTTTGAGAATTCCTTAAGCTCCTTTCCTGTTATTAAGTCAAAACCAGGCGCTTTTTTATTTTTCAGCTTTTTATTTATTATATCTTTAATTTCAGAACACGGCGCACTATTGATATCGCCAGATTTTTGATTAAAACTGTCATCGGGAGTTTCTCTTTGTTGACTGCTGAGTGGTTAAAATATGCTTTTCAGCAAACCTATTAGCTTTCTCTTTATCTTAATTGGATGCTGTTGAGTAATAGGTCTTTTTAGACTTTTGGCTGCCTTTACATAACGAATACTCAGATAAGTGGATGTTTGACAAATTTGAATGATATGTACTTATAGATTTATTTTTAACTATAGGAGTGCTTTTCCATACTGATTGCTGAATGTCCTCAACAAATTGCTTAACTTCAGCATCTTGTTCATCTATGTTTTCTGTTGGAGTCATAAGTTGTATTTTATTATCTAAACAAACTCTAGAATAGTCCTAATCTGTGTGCTTATTACAAAGATAGGCTATTTTGCTATTTCATTGAAATGTAATGCTTTTAAATATTCCTTGTTACACAAAAGTCGATTTAAACTGGTATTTTGATTGGGTCCGATGGCCAGAACGTTGTTTACCTGTTGATAATGCTTCACTGTTGCTTTCTTTTATTGCCTTCAATAAATCCTTTCCTTTGGTCGTTGTTAGTCGGGATCTCTAATAAATATTCTTAGTAATAAAATCGCCATTTGCGATTAATTGCCACTGTATATTTTGTCGTTTCAATAGCACCTGTTGTAGCGTGGATTTCCTCTGAGGTTTATTTTTCTTTTTCAAAATATTTTATATTTTCCTAATAGACTGCACCTCCACTTCTGGCTGAGTTTCTTAGGTGTATGGTATGGTAAATTTTATATCTTCTAAATTTAATAAAAGATTCTTTGGTAAAACGTGTCTCTGATATAAGACAAATATCAGTGTTTTGTTTATCAGTGTTTTGTGTATCTGTGTAACTAACTGCAATTCGCCCTGATGTTGCTGAAACCCATTGGCGTTCCAGAATAAGATCTTAAGATATTTACTAATTTTTTTGTTTAGACATAGCTCCCTTATTCCTTTATTCAAGTCGTTGTAAACGCACGTCAAATGAATTACTTGCTTATTTAGAATCACTTGAAGCGTTTCATTAATACTTGAAGTGCTATTTTTTAAGTTTTCTTGATTGGGAGCTGTTACTTGCGCATATGTGAATTTTCCATCTACAGCTGCACTAGATGTAACCGCAGTATTTCTACTATTTTTTATATAACTTAAGCGACGACTAGGCTGATAATTGTTTCTGTGTGCTAAGTTTTTGCTCAGTTTTTGGCTTCAATTCTCTGCAATTCAACAGCTACTCTGCAGCAGAGTTAAAAACACAGCCAGAAAAGAAAGAAATACTGTTCTATCGTTGTTCTGGATATTGCGGAGGCGTTTCACAAAGTGTTGCATGAGGGCCTCTGATCTACAAAATAAAAAATCTACTTCTAAAAAAATTGATGTCAATCTTCGGCTTGTTCTATTTGAAATGATGACAAAATTTGTCATCTTTTGCTACTTTTTGGCTGTTATATTTCTTTTCGAACTCCAAGTTGGGAGTGATGTAAAAGATTTTTCATCACCTAATTACGATCGGTGATGACGATAATAACAACTATCCTGTTGGAGTACAGTATTTATAGGCCGAACCATCGTCCTTTGTCAGTATTAGTATGACTAGACCATTTTATTGAGCCAGATATTATGTCCAGATGTTAAATAATCTGAATTTGTTCGTTTAGTACTTTATTTGTACAGTGCTAGATATTTAATTCTCACCTGATTAAAATAATTGATACATTGCTCTTTATTAATTGCATGTTTTAGTGCAAACGGCCGATATTACAAATTTTCCAGGCCAATCTTCCAATAGAGAGTTACTATTACTATCGAAAGGTGTTGAGAAGTATTTGTTCAGTACCTGGGACAACATGTGTCTCTTTATTTCTGTTAACAAATTGTGCAAATGTTAGACCTCTTATTTTTTTCGCTTGAACTTTAATATATAAATTCTTCTTCAATATAATATATTGAAGAAGAATTTATGCTTTCCACAGAGTTTGTTTTATTTGCACTGAGTTCATTATTTGAACTAGAGGTATCATTGAGCCCAATCAGACCACTATTACAAATTTTGAATTTTTTGATTTTGAAGCAGCTTAAATTTAAGTAAAAAATGGATACAATTTGGTCCCAGCAGCTAAGTAAGTATTGAACGATTTTAATAAATTTTGGCACAGTTAATATACTCACGAAGACCTAATCTTGGTAGAAGAACCCGACAATTAACAATCAAAATTTTCATTTCTTCCTTTAGAAGGTTTAATTGTCAGAACGGTGGTGTCTATAGCTAAATCCATTTTTGGTCGAAAGTGCGATATCAAATTGGATTTCTCTTGTTTATAAAATAAACTGTTAGTTTGACATTGTGAGTTAAATATAACGTCCTATATGCAATCAAATTATCAATCTAACTGCATGCACTAACTTGTATGGATCCCATGAGATCCAAATTTTTGAAAATAAGTTTATATCTCTGGGTAAGCTTACGTCCGTAGAAACATGAGAATAAATTGTTGACATTCTGTTTTATGCAGATACAAAGTTAGCACATTCGAATGGTTTAAAACACAAATTACTTCGTGAGCAATAAGTGACTTAGATAATTATTATTTAAGCCGAACCTCAATCTAACAGTAATCTTATTTTCCGTTAAGATATATTTTATTTACGAAATATGTAAATACCTCCGTGACTACAGGGGCGACATCGTCTCAAGATTTATGATCCATAAAAAAATTATGTTAGAATCCTAAAATTATACTACATTATCCTTATGTCATTCGATTCTTGTGTACACGGTATGTCGTCAATACCAATTTACGTTAATTTATTGTAATAAGGAGGGGTTGTTATAAATCATAGAAATTTGGTTATTTCAATGGAATTTATGTATGGCATATCTAGATTGAAAGTCGAAAACATAAAAATTTCATTTCAAATTAAATCGTAACCATTATTTTTTTCGATTCAAGATCCTATACCTAATATGTAAACAGAGAGTCAAGGACATATAAATTAAAGTCATTAATGTTGATAACGTTTTAAAATTAAATTATATAACGTAGTAATTCGTATGTGGGCTAGAATCATGTTGAGCATACAGACATATTGCACACCCACTGCATAAAGCACATTTTTTCATATATAAATTGTAACAAAATAATAATTTAATATCAAAATAAATATATTTAATGTGTCTAAAGAGACACACACACACAAACATATTAGAACATTTGAAAAATTCCTTTTAAAATTTTATCCAAATAAAATATATTTCGTATACATTTGCACCATGCCTACAAACCAAAAATATCATAAAATTCCCTTACGTCAAACCTATCGCGTACCTATAGCAACAAATGAGAATAAATCATCTCAATCAAACCCAATCACATGAACATCCTTTTCAATAATATTTACCAACATAGGATTCTATATGTTATATGTTTATTTTATATATAGAAAAATATCACAGTTTGATATATCACAATTGATTTGCCAACACAACAGGGACACATATTTTAGTTGGTAATCGATTTTATTTTGCGTATATATACGGTGATTCAGTCAAAATATTTGAAAAAAATCACACAGCGGAAAATTTTGTTATTCGAAAAACGAATGATGACAATTTTGTTTCTATTTGAAAATTACCAGACCTATATAGATTAACGATTAAAATGCTACACTCAAGCTAGCATCGGATACATCTCAAATACCATATACAGATAAAAAAGCGAGAATATTAAAAGGCTTTAAAATAGTCACCCTATTTTGGAAAATTGCTCTATTTTAGTCAAGAGCTGTACGAAGAATTCGTCATGCAGAGAAGCCAAAAAAGAAGCCGTTATTATTGTGATGATGGTAGTCTTGGCGAATGTGGTGAGGCGGACATGAGTAGAATGAATTTTATCGGCTCCGCAACCTATCACAGCACCCACTTTATGTTCGCTGTGCTGGTCATGTTTTAGGCAGAGGTCAGGGGGTGGGTGGTCCCCAATGGATGTATATCAGGTATATCCAGGAGAGACTCGCAAGTTCATGTACGACCTCCACGTGGTGGCTATTGGTAACTAGGAATCTTCCTAGGCTAATGTACAGCGCTGAAGGAGTAAACTTTACACAAATCCCCAAGTCACGGTGGAACTGCATATGCCAAGGAATGAATGGTTAGTTGGTCAACAAGTCTCTAATATGCGGACTCTGGATACCAGGCGTCCTCCAGTTTTAATCAGCCTTAACCTTGTATATGGATCTCTGCGAGGGCGGATCGTTTATTTCTCCAAAACTCGTGGGAACATAATGAAAATGAATACAACTAAACAAAAGAGACAGGCACTCTCAAAAAGCCAATTGAAAAAACGGATGGTGGCTCAAACCTTAAAGGTGAAGTCACTATCGAAACAATAAGGGCCTTGCAGGCGGCGGTGCCGGTTACCAGTGGAAGCCAGGGCCTGCTATAGCAAAAGGGAGCTTGAACCATAAAGGACAAGCTATCTTCACAGTAGGTTCGGTAAACGCGGCCTTGGTACCTAAGCCGGAGACTGGTGCAAAAGTTGTCCCTGAGGCAAGGCGGTGGTATAGGAATCGACGCGCGGCGCAGAGGATATTATATAGGTAAGCTGCCACCCCTAAGGAGCTGCTAACGAAAGAACAGAAGAAATCTCTGGCATGGGCAAAAGTTACCTTCTTTGGCGACAACTCGGTGAGGGCACCAGTAGTGTCGAAAATACAGCGGCCAAAAGATGAATTGGAAGTTGGGGATAGTAAGCAACCTAGAATGCAGAGAGCCCAAGGAGATACTAAAACACATGAGGCAAAACTGGTCAGTGACGTCCTTAAGGAGCATCCAGTGATACTAGCCGTCATGACAGGAGGCAAGAAGATGAGAGTATCACTCTTGATAACTGGAGACTAGTATATAACGCACTAAACTCCGTTTTCCTAACGATCCTCGGAGAAAATCTTGTATTGATGCAGGATGGCACCAAGGGCGCGTGAAGCCTACGGCGTGCGCCGATCAAAGATTGATGGCCAATCGAGCCATCCTGTCCGGATGAAATAACTCGGATAATACAAGAGTAAAAGAGACAACTAGGAGGACCTATAAAGGGAGGAGCGTCAAGACTGTTGATGTCCCACCAAGGACCGAAAGAGAAAGCCCTGCCATGGCAGCGAAGGATATATGAAGGAAAATAAGTTAATCTGTTAATGCTTAGCACGGTTCAGATTAATCTTCACCATTCTAAGGCTGCTTTGGCAGCCGTGATCCTCAGACTGACCAAATCAGATGAAGATATAATTCTAGTCCAAGAACACTGGATTAGAAAAAAGAAGATCTGTGGCCTCGGTTTAAAAGGGTATTAAATTTTATACTCTTCTAGGTCCGATAAGATCAGATCTTGCATTTTCGTTAAAAATAACTTGAACATTTTTTCTTCTTGCACAATGTAGTAGTAGTGACGTAACGGCAGTCGGCCTGGAGATGGGAGGCTGCGTATTTTGGCTGATTTCAGCCTACATGGACCGGGAAAAGGAGGTTCCACCGGATAACCTGGAGAAACTTATATTCGAAGCGGAACGGGAAAAGACCTGAGTAATACTGGGTTGTGATGCAAATGCGCATCATACAATCTGGGGAAGCACCGAAATTGATTACTTATCGGGGACTAACCTTATAGTGTGTAATGTGGGACAGGAGCCCACTTTTACTATCGGTACTTCATCAGTTTTACATCAGACTCCATTATACATATGGTCAAAGAATAGAGGGTGGCGAAGGAACTCTCCTTTTCGGACCATCGGTACGTGACGTTTAATATTGGCATTCACTCTGTTACCCGGAAATCCTTCAGGAATCCTAGAAGGATTAACTGGAACAAATCGGGGAAGTGTTAGTATGACTTTTACCGGCCGATGCTCCGAAGCCCCCAGCCACAGAGAAGGAGCTGGATTTCCTGGTGGAGGAAATAACAAGCGCCTGTAACTTGTCCTTAGACACTGCTTGCCCCAAGAGAATACCTAAGGGGAAGCAGAAACCGGCATGGTGGTCTAGGGATTTGGGAATCCTTCGTATAGGATGTAGGAAAGCATTCAACAGAGTAAAAGGCTCTAGAGAAGCTGAGGATTGGGACTTCTATAAGGAGCACCTCAAAAAGTACAAAAAGGAATTAAGGTAGGCGCAGAGGAGGTCTTGGAGACTTTTCTGTGATAAATAGTTGGTGTTTCGGAGACCTCGCGCCTCAGGAAAATCTTTATCTACGATCCCTACGCGCCCTAATTACTTAATTAAACCAGATGGGCTATGAACAACGTCTAGTGGGGAATCATTGAAGCTCCTGTTGGAAACCCATTTCCCAGGTAGTGTGGATGTATCGACGGAGCTTGGTAGGAATAGGGAAAAATTATCATCGGGGTGCCCGGAGGAAATTGTGTGCAAAAACCGGATCCTATGAGCACTAAACGGCTTTAGACCCTATAAATTGGCAGGCCTGGACGGTATCATTCCAGTGGAATAGCAAAAACACTCGTCGAGCATTCTCCGATGACTGGCGTTGATTTTCAGGGGTGTTTAAAACTGAATTATATTCCTGGGAAATAAACGGAGGTTAGGGTGATTTTTATTTCGAAAACGGGGAAGAATTTACAGGCCTACCCAAAGGACCTAAGACCTATAACTCTATCATCCTTTCTGTTGAAAACATTGGAAAGAGTGATTGACGTGTACATACGTGCAAAAATAAAACCCAGTAATTGGGCGACTTCTTAGCATGCGTACTGGAAATGGAGATCTGTGGACACGGCTCTGCATTCCCTGGTGCGAACAATTGAGAAATCAATCCCCTCGAAAGACTACTGTATGGTAGCCTTCCTCGATATAGACGGCGCCTTTAATAATGTCAGGACGGAGGCAGTTCAGGAAGGACTGTGTTTCTTAGATGTAGAGTACCCGTTAAGGTGGTTGATAAATCAGATGCTAGAATGCAGGATTGTTAACGCGGAAATAGGGGGATCCACCATTAGGAGACTAGTAGTTAGAGCAACTCCACAAGGTGGTGTCCTATCATCTCTTCTCTGGGACATAGTAATCAATGACTACTTTTGGAACTGGAAAGGGAGGGAATAGGGGTGATAGCGTATGCAGATGACGTAGCAATTTCTGTGCATAATTTTGGACAGTAGGCTAAATTGGCAGCCCAATATTTTAGAGAGAGTAAAGAAGTCTACCAAGGCTCTGTACTCATGTAGGAACGCCGTCGATACGAGATGGGGTCTAAAACTAGAGCTGGTACACTGGCTCTTCACCGTTGTAGTCAGACCGATTCTGATTGGGTGAGTGTGAGCAGCACTAGACAAGAAAACTTATAAAAATATGATAGAGAAGGTTCAAAGAACGGTCTGCTTGCTTATAAGCGAGGCACTGAGGACAACACCTACACGTGTTCTGGAGACTATGCTCTATCTTCTTCCTGTCGACATCTTTGTTAAGCAGGTAGCGGCAACTACTGCTGCACGACTTTCTGCCGTGTTTGAGTGGAAATGTCTACAAACTGGCCACCAAACGATTGGCAGTTCGTAAAAGGAGGACTTGGCGAATAGTGACTACACAATACCGATTGTATGCTTTGAAAAAGGCTTCCGGGCCCTTATCCGCTCAAGGGAGTCCTGGGGGTACAGGTCAACAGCAGAAACTGGAAGTATACAATTCTATACTGACGGCCCCAAACTAGACGGCACAGTTGGAGCTGGAGTCTATTGTGACAAATTAAATGTGAATATATCCGTTCGTCTTCCTCATCACTGCAGTGTGTACCAGGTAGAGGTGGTAGCGATTGAGAAAGCGGTGACTTGGTTGATGCATAATGTCATATCCTCAAGGGATATAACAATATATGTGGACAGTCAGGCGGCAATCAAGTCGCTGGAATCAGTTTCTCTGACGTCTGTCGTGATTAATGCTCTTAATGAGATGAATGAGCACGGTTTTTCATCACACGGTATTAGGAGTGCTTTACTATATTTTAGATTAGGAGGAGTATGATTTCTATTTTCTCAAGTTCAGCGTCTACCACAAATAAAAAAATGAATGTGTGTTAAATTCAAATGCCATCACTTTTAAAGAATGATAGGGCCTTTGCAAGAAGTCCTAACGAGAAGGCTGACCTGTTTCTGTATCAATGTAAACTGCCAACAAAAATTCACAAAATAGAAAAGCTTGACATTCGACCAGTAACTGTTTAAGAAATAAAAAATGAAGTGAAGAGAAATTTGAATACTAAAAAGCCCCAGGGTACTTATGTCTTAATTACTTACATTGTTAAATCTTTACCTGATAAAGGATTTCGTAAGCGATTACATATTATCAATGTAACCTTTTGGTTGACAAACGTCCCATTCCAATGGAAGTAATTATGATAACAGAACCTGATAAACCGCGTAACGATAAAAATGCGGCCTGTAATCCCTTGCTGCAAATGCAAATCACAATGATAATTGACGTTAGAATGCAAAAAACTATACTCAAGTATTTTTCTAGGCGGTCATCCAAGCATTCGATAAATTTTGGAACAGGGGTCTAGAATACAAGCTGCATAGAAATCTGTCGAAGCAATTGTATGACAAACTTAAATCTTATTTAATTGATGACATGCCGACGAAAGAAAATTTTCGCTGGTGTGCCACAAGAGTAGTGATTTGGAACCAATCCTGTATTTACTATATACAAGGGGCATACAAACCACAAATGAAGGAACGATTGCCATCTTTTCAGAAAGCACTGCAGTTATGGCAATTGGCAGTAACTGCAGCTGCTACATCGACAAATACTGAAGCCGATATGGACCTTCTGCCAACTGCCAAATTTGAAGATGTACTATGCAAACAGACGGCAAAATGATACAGACTTTCGAAAACAAAGTAGTTCATATTTTTGTCAATACTCCGTGGTTAACAAGAAATTAAGACCTTCACAGAGACTATAATATAAATACATATAGTACTACACGGTTGAAAAAACAGGTATAAATTTGATCATTTTTTGGTATTCATATAAATCCATCAACAAAATTTTATTAAATTAATATTTTTGCGATTTATTAAACTATGTATTTGTAAGGTTATTAAATAAATATGTACTATCTTATTAAATAGTTTATAAAATGAAAGTATTAGATCAATAATAAACTACGGATAATTTTTAATAAGCTGTATTTATAAATTCAATCATTTGACATATTAAAAAATAAACACCAACGAGATATTAGTTTAATAATTAAGTTTTATTAAATGTTTTAATACACGTTGGTTATTAATTTAATTACTTGTTGTATTAATTTTTTATTTTTTAAGGTTATTAAATCAATAAATAATATTATCCATTTAATAGAAAAATGCCTATAAATTGTATATCGAATACTTATTAAAATGTGGGTATAGCCAAAACCCTCTTTACTACAAGCCGTATTGTTTGCATACTCATGATATACAAAAATATATACTTTGATTGTATTGTAAGTAGAAAATCGTGTCGGGATATGATAGCGAATATTGTGTAAAAGAAATAAACAATAAAATCAAATAATGCGCATGCGTTTACAATTTTTTTTTATTTTTTTTTAAATTTTTATATGGAGTTTTGATATTTACTAATACATCTTAAGTATATATTTTCACTAATACATTTTAAAAATCCATGATGATATGTGTCAAAGAAAGTTACAAGACGGCTTGTAGTAAAGAGGGTTTTGGTATAGCCAAAACCAACACTATTGTATATTATACAAGCCATGAAGCTTGCTTAAGTAAAACATATTATGACTACTATTTGGTGTATGTGTTAGTGAATTTGACTACAGTAAAAATCGAAACAAAAAATTATATTTCGCACTGTCCATACTCCTCTAAATTCAAAGTACATAACATTTCTACAAAAAAAACGAAACAAAAATTATATTTTGCACTGTCCATTCTGCTCTAAATTCATAGTATATAGTATAGTATATAATGAAGTAAATAATAATAACAATACTTCTCTCTCTCTCGTTAAATAATAAATTTGTTTTTTGCTTTGTCATAAAGAGCGCAACATACTGTTGTTCCATCATTCGTATTCATTTTTTATTTACATCAAAGCATATAATAAAAGTATATACAAATTATACTACGTCACAACACTTATACTTAGGTATAGTAGTCACTTTTTGGCATGAGTATCGCAACTTCATGGCTTGTATATACATTTGTGTTGGTTTTGGTATAGCACAACATTTAAAGAAAAAATCGGTTAAATTCTTTTAACACTATATATTTTTCATTTTAATAAAATTATAATATGTACATTTAACATTATTCAGTATTTTTATAAACTATGTGAAATTTTTAAATTTTTAAATTTATTTAAAATATAATACTTATCAAGGCGGACGCTTGAAGTTACCATTTCGAAAGAATTTACATTTTCATTAAACTTTAAAATATCAAAAACATGTAAACTGTTTCAAATGAAATTTTCTTCTACCTCAAACGAATTATGAAATTTATCAAACACATTTGTAATAAATTGTTTACATAAGAGTAGATACCGCTTCCTAAAAAAATGGGGTACTGAATTATCGATCAATGAAATGAATAATAATAGACGGTAATGAACAGCATTTTCAAAATACGATACTACAAATAATGGTTCGTTCTCTAAATAATTAAAAGAACTTAATTCAGAGACTATTTCTTGAAGAATATCTTTAGAAGGCATACACAGTTTACCTATTTTTAACTCATGTTCCATATTAAAATGCTCCCAAATTGTAACAAATTTTCTTTGATGTCTTTGAGCAAGAGTTTTAGGTAAATTTATGTAATTCTTCAATCTTGTTGATAAATTTTTAAAATATTGATGTTTGGATTCATATCGCATTGTGGAATATTGGGCTAGCGGGCCTAATTTTGCCATTCTATTTGGACAGTGTGTAAGTAAAACTAAATAGAACTTAAATAAAACTATAAAATTGTTTTAAAATTATTTACCACTATCTGGCACCAATTTTTTTAAATTTTTCGTAAAGATCTTGGACAGTAACTGGTGTATTTACAAGATCAATTTTATACAAATATTTTTGTAAAAAACACTAAAATAACCTTAAATTTTAATCGTATTAAATATCAAACAAGAAGTGTAATTTAAACACCAAATCAAGTGCGTCTAAAAACTGTGATTCCCGTAGTGGTATTAAATTGCCATCTATTGCAACCATATATTGTTCAATATTAGCCTTGATATTCCCTATTGCTACAATGTAAGGAGTACTACTAACGGGATGGCAAATATATTCTTTGTTTGTTAATCCAACCTGTAATTAGTAAAAATAATTAATAAACTATTTAATATCGTAAGACTTTTGAAAATTTGAATAAAAGTATTGAAATTTCTGGCAACATAAAATTAGCCAAGATAAAACATCTTACCGGTTTATGTATAATAAGATTTCCCACAGCTCGTTTATCTGTCATCCTATTAAATTTTAACCGTCCAGCTGGAGACGGTGGTAACAGCCTCAATAAATTTAAAAATGATAGGGTTTGAGTGTCCCAATCTGCAAATAAAATAAATAAGATATCAATTCTTTTTTATGGTAAGTTACATTATAATTACCAATATTTCTATCAATTTCTGTATATATGTAGTATATTTTTTCCTGAATTTTTTACGATTTGAAAAATATTATGCTGATAACAATTCCATTCAATTGATAAATTAATTGAAGCACCATGCCTTAATGCGAAATCATATACAATCTATTTAAATAAAAAAAATATAAAAATTAATTAGTTTTAAATATAGTGATTTTAAATAACTAACTATAACGTTTAAAACACACTCAGATTATGGTTAGGTAAATGACAACCATATTATATACACAAGGTTTTAACTTACCTGAATAGACATAATCCATATATTCTAGATGAGCCGAAGAACCATATTTCACAATTTCTACAATCTTATGAATATTTTCATATTGAATTGTTAAAAAAAATCCACTCATAATAATTAATATAAATAGTTATTGTGACACACTTTAAAATAAAAAGTAAATGAAAATATAATTTATAGAAATTTTAGAAATGATTAATTACAAAATTTAATAAATTATTTTTCACATTGCAAAATATCTAGTTGCTTGTAAAATGTTTCCTTAATCAATATGTTTAGGGTATAAATTTAAACTATTTGAGTATAAACAGTATTAATTCAAACTTCAAAGGTTTAAAACTAATACCCACAATATATTAATACAATTGTTTTTACCGTAATTTTCTATGTTCTCGAACAATTATTGCATTATCGTTTTTGTTTAATGCACCGTCGATTTTGATGACGTTGATCAACGGTTGAAAGTACTTATTTTTATAACACACACAATATTTGTTCTTTTGTAGCTTTTTCACTAATATTATTTTTATAAACTTTTATAATTAAATTTGACTATCAATCTAATTCCTTTTTTATTTGAAACTATTTAATGACTTACTCGATTGAATGAACGTTCAATAATAAATTATTTACTATAGCTCCTGAACAGTTGTAGACTTGTAGGATATTTAATACTTTTTCATGTATAAAATTAATACATATTCTTTACATTAACTGTAAAATCAAACATTTAATATGAATAGTTATATGAATAGTTATATTAAATGGATATTGACTATTTATAAATATATATTATATATTTGACTTATTAAATTAATACGATGTTTAATTAAGAATGATAAAAATGTCTATTTGATTTAATAACCATTTTCATATTAAACAACATTGAATATTTTTTTTGTTATTATATTAATGACAAGATTAATATAAATATCATCAATAAATTTATAAAATATAAAATTAATAGGAAAAATTATATTTATACGTTTAACACGAATAGACTTATTAAAAAATATACCTAAATTTTCAACCGTGTACCATCATAAGAAAAGAACAGTTTCCCATTGACGTTATAGGTGTCGGGTCGATAGATTATCTATCGTCAACATTTAGAATAAACATATGACATTTAGGCGATTAAACATATAAAAATATTTTGATTATTTTAAAACAATACCACTAGCGACATCTAGCTCGTCACTGAGCTAATGGTAGTACTATGTGTATTTATATTAAGCAGAGACCTACGAATGGAAACATCACAGATGCAATAAAACTGACATAAGCTTCCAGTAACATGAAAACCTCCATATTCGTCACATTATATATCAACCTGCCGTTGAAAGAAGACTCCAAAGAACAAGGGTCCTTAACCTGGTGAATTTACGAAATTAAAATATATATATAATATATAAAATAATATATAATATATAATATATATATATATATATATATATATATATATATATATATATATATATATATATATATATATATATATATATATATATATATACCATCTATGTTTTCAACCCCTACTAAGATTAAACGAAGATTTGTTAGAGTAAAACCACTCAGCAGTATGCACGATTTCTTATTCATTAAGTAATAGCATCGACGCGGTACTCTGTTGCATGATCCAGGTGCAATTATAAGACCAAGCAAAAGTAAACTAAACCACTGAAATTGTAACCCTATTTGTGGCTTCTAATGTATCGACCGACATTATAGACATAGTTTGTGATATTACTTTCTTCGAATAAAAGTTCACATCTAATTATTTTAAAATCTTTTAATAAAATATTACAACTCGAGGTAAACTCCTACACATTTCCAAAAATCACTTTTATCAAATTTCATTTTTGTCTTAGCGAGCGGTTTTTGTACGATAATAAAAATTCCATGGAGCAGAAATTCCAAAATAAATTAAAAATTATAATGATATGGCATGTGCCACCTTAAAGTATATCAAAATATTTTGGTACATATACATTATAAACGTTTGTCTGTTTACCGGGCGATAACAATTCAACTGGCATAAAGGTGTTGTTTGTATTTTTATTTTTCCATTGTTTAAATTTATACAAGACTTCAAAATGGAAAAACTGTACACAAAACATTGGAAAGTACTTTAAAATTTCACAAAAATCTATAAACAAAGATCGTAGTAAGGTCATTTCTGTAGTATTGCCAAAACCGGATTTTACTCATTATGGGATCAAAAATTACAATTCATAAAGAAAGAAAGCTATCAGGAGCAGGCAAAGCAAATAATAGCTGCAGATAAAGTGTTTCATCCGACCATCAGTACCTGATATTAAGGCTATCAATTATAAAACTAAGTGGAACTAGGACAAGAAATTTATTAAATGGCAAATAATCCTTCCAGTGCCACTTTTAATATCAAAATAATTTAAACAAACTAAACTGCTTTACAGTATCATTTACCTAGCAAAATGGGAAAGTTTACTTAATATGCAAAAGTAACGTCTTGAAATAAGAGTATTATAAGATAAAGAAAATTAGTCTGTCAGATTTTATAATTTTGCTGATAATTTCCAATTGCATAATTCTGGTTTTCCGATGGATGTTATATACGGCGTGTTAATGCTGCCTTTTATACTCTCAGCAAATGCGCAGTTAGTAATAATATCAGGATTATTTAATCTTATGAAATCTAAGGTGTGCCAAGTTTTCTATTTTTGGTTCTAAAATTGAAATAGTTAAGGTCACAAGCTTATAGGGTCGATCGTAAATCAGATTCAAGTTGGGAAGATAATATCAGCATGATGTGCGGAAAAGCGAATGGTATTCTTGGTAGACTTTGTGTTGCGGCTAAATTTGCACCAGTAAAGACTCGAATTGGGCTAGTGAAAGCTTTTCTATTTCGGCTATTGACATATTGTGCTCTTTTCTTTTCTCTTTTATATCGCTACGGACATTAAACTTGAATCTACATGACATAGACTAAGAGGCATTGAATCGCCCTGACTCTAGAGTAAAGTCTTCTACACCAATACCAATACTCTAAGCCAATATCTTTATGAATCATTCATTTTCTTTTTTTGATTTCTTTTTCATATTATGGTCACCGATCGGTACAGTGATGTTTAAGGTGTTGGCTTAAACACACCGCTGTCATGAGTAAATTCCCACCGCTGACCACAACACTGTTGAACGTGACCACTGTCATCACTGTGAAACACATTCAACCTGTACACATTCACAATTGGCCTGTAATACTGTTGACTTTTTTTTTCTTTTTTTATAACTCAAAGAATTATAATTCGTTAATTTTTTTTGTTTTTTTATCTCCTTATTCCTTGCAAATACTTCACTATATCTAGATTTTATGATCTGCATTTATTTTACTATAGTTCCAGTCAACTGGTTTCTAGCAAATCATTCAACGAAACACTTTATGGAAAGAACGTTCTTTGGAAAGGATTGACAATTTCAGTTGTCCGAACTGCAGCAGTGTTACGTTTGACTGGTAAGCAATAGAATATAGCTAAAAGAGAAGTGGAAATACGTTTGACAATCACACGCTATCAAAAAAGCCATGAAATGATAACCGCTAAGCGAATTTGTGAATGGTAAAAGAGTGAATGGTTGAAGATGAATTCCCACTGGTTGAAGAGTCACGGGATAGTTGCATTAAAACCTTCGTGGTAAATAGAATTCCACCAATCCAGAAGATGTTACGAACAACCACTTAGCATCAAGTGAAAACTCAAGAAAATCTGGCAGATGTTAAATATCCAGGCATTATACTCAAAGAACTCATCAACAACTACTTATAGTGGTACTTATAGTGGTACTTATAGTGGTACTTATAGTGGTACTTATAGTGGTACTTATAGTGGTAGATCTTCTCCTAAGTGCATGCAGAGTAATAAAACAACTGCACACATTTTCAGAGGTATTCAAGAAGATCTCCATCCCGACAAAGAACCCGACATAGATGTATTAGCTTTGATTCATTGGCAGGTCAATAACTTCAGGCTGCAGAAACAACAATTTTAAAATTAGCAACCGTAATATTTTGAAAAGGAAATGACATGCATAAAAAATCTAGAAGACTAAATAAGGACAGCATTAGTCTCCCTCTAAAGCCAAACTTTGATTATCAGGGCCTACTGCAGTTGACGTGGCGCAAACTTCATATAATTTTAGACGAACATAATATAATCATGCAAAGGTTAACTGAGAATGCCCATAAAAATACATTCCTTGGTTTATGTAAAACTAACTCTGGCATTCTTGAGACCGAAATATCGGGTCACATATATAAAGGCTATCCCCATAGAAATAGCAATTTAACAAGAGAAGCATTTATCTGTACTCGGATATATATTCTCCGACAATGAAACCTATTTTTTTGGGGCAAATGGCTTAAAAAATTAAGCTACCGTTCGGCCACACTACATGGAAACAACTGACGATTTGTATCTCCTCAATACCACTCCATTTTAGTGTCATATGGAAAGCAAGCATAAAGTCTGTAAGGTTACACCTCAAGAGAGTGATAGGAGAATCAGCGCTCACATTTGAAGAACTATATACCATCACTACTCAAACCGAAGCTATTTTTAATTTTTGGCTACTAACTCTACTAACCAACGAACCCTAAGATCTCAAAGCACTGACACCAAGGCATTTCATAATTGGTGACTCACTCAAGACGTTGCTAACAAAAGATAACAAAATTTAGAGAAACGTTGGTCATCAGAATAAATTCACTAGCTACAGCAACGTAAAAAATGGAAAACCGTCCAACCAAGCCTACAAATAAACTAGCTTGTGCTATTTAAAGACGACCAATAACCTGCTACATGCCGGAAAGGACAATTTGGTGCGAATCGCCATAGTTAAGTAAAAGGACTCAACTTACAAACGATCCATAAATAAATTTAGCAGACTACATTTTGATATGGATGATAACCACATTGCTGAGCTAAAACTAAAGAAAGGATGAACCACATTGCCCTAGCCATATACTTTGAAAGATAAGGCAAGCTAGAGATCATAGAAATGGGCTGGACTTTGGTTATTCAGTATATAATATGAGCAGCTACAGGGCAGAAGTCGCAATCTTTCAAAGATCGCACAACAAACTTCTAAAACACACTGTTAGGAAATTTTTAATCTGAACTGCAACCTCTGAAAGCAGCTGCAACATGAATTCAACAACATAATTACTGATAATGAATTACTGTTAGGAAGCAACAAGGAAAAGCAATGCGTGAAACGAGGCCTTAGAAATTTACTCGATAATGGACAGGGAAACATATTTGAAATCCTCACTCAAAGAGAGGTTAACGAATATAAAGATCGGTTTAAGAAGATCAACAGTAACGAGCACAATGATAATAATAACAAATCAAACGATCTTAATTGACAACACAATGAAGTTGATAAAACACGAAAGAGATGTCAAAGTTACAGAAATATCGCAAATATCGCTGTCGTTAACTACGGTTCTAAGACCTAGTCACATACCTTCGTTGGTTCTGGCTTAGTGAATATTATGCCTGGATGTATATATTAAGAGATGCAAAGTCATTAATCGTAGATAATGGTACAGCCTAAAAGGATATTAAAAACACAATTCAAAAGCTCACATAACACATGACTAACAGCTACGCCATTGACAAAGTCGTGTACCTGAAAGATGAAATAGCGACCCTAAGAAACGATGAAGTGTTTTTACCATAGATTAAAGAAAACGATACGATTGAAGATAATATAATCCACGTAGAGATAAACAAAACTTAAAACAAATTTCAACTGCTTTAGGTGCCAAACAAATCATACACTTACTAATAATTTCAAACACCTTCTCACGTCGTCTTAACGTCAACCCACCCCACTACTTATAAATATGCAAAATTGTTCGTTTGTTCGGCAGACGTCTAAAGACATTCCCATTATACAATATACGTATGTCATAATTTTAATATCTACATAGATATAGAGGTGGCTGTTACCATTATTATATACCCAAATTTATGCTACACAATTATGCAAACGCATATAATTTTAAATTTTGGCTTGCTAAAGCATAAGCAAATAAAAAAATAAAAAAAAAAATGAAAACGAAAACGAAATTTGTTCCCTATTTGTTTAAAGATTACAAAAATCCATTTACCTTTTACTTAATCAACCCTATAGGTGTGTTTTTATGTGTGTGTGTGTGAATTTTTTTTTGTTAGACTCGCAAAATACAGATTTTCCATTTTCCATCGGAACGTTATAAAGAGAACAAGATGCCGAAGTAAAAAAAAAAAAAAAATGGAAAATTAAATTATATTCAGTTTTTTCCACAGTTAAAATGAAAAACGAAAAATTCAATTTTCTTTTTTGTGTTTTCCATTTTCATTTTTTTTTTTTGTGTGTTGTGAAAAAAAAAAATTTGTATATACATAATATTATAAGAAAAATAAAATTCAAATGAAAAAAAAAATAAAAAATATGGAAATGGAAATGAAAATTTAAATATATTTCAATTATTATTGTATGAGGTTATAGGTAAATGATTCATTGAATTATTTAAATGAAACGAAATGTTTTTCCTTTTTTTTTTTTGTTTTTTTGTGAAAAATGATTTTTTTAAGGTTATGACATTAAGCCGATTTGGATTTGCATTTTTTTTTTTAAGTATGTATATGTATTCTAATATATACATAATATATAGGACTTAATGGATAATGATTTATGTTTTTTTTACGTATACTTAAGATTTTCTTCTATACATATTTAAAATTTAATTCATTGTTATGGTTTAATTTCCCTTTAATTTCCTTCTTCCAATTCTAATTGAAAATATTTTTTTTGTTTTCGTTTTATATGTGAAATCGATGTATAGCTATGTTCTACTATACGGATATGGTGAGTTCTACACTAACTGGCCATAAAGTGAAAATTTGGAAACCGAACAGAAAATATTTTTTCTAAGATATTTCTGTAATATTCGCCCTATAAGTATATTGCCTGCACTGTATAAGGTGGTAGAAAAAAGTTATGCTAGCCCAAACTTCATTTGAACAAGCATAATTTTTTGTCTAAATTCCAATCTGGTTTACATCGATGTTTTTTGTATATTGGTAGCAATATTTTGAATTTTTATGAAATTGTAACCAGACCTTAATCATATTTCATTATGGGTCAAACACAACCCAATTTTACTTGATTTAAGTAAAAGCAAGACTTTATTGTTGTTTAAAATTATTTCTAACTGTACCATTCCTACACTTATTTTGGACAATGATACATTAATATTTAGTTAGACAGCTAATAACTTAGGACTCATATAACCGCTTTGTGTCGGAAGGTTAACCATCAGTTAAACCTAGATGACATAACAAACAACTCGGGTATTTATTAGTGGCGACGAAGATAAAAATAAAATAAAATAAAAAGTTAAAACATGTGGAAAAATAGTTTTCATTTCTTTTTATTTTAGTTTTTATTTCATGCCATCTGTACTGTGGCCGAGGCTCTCTCAACTCTTTCGCGATTAACTTAACATCCTACTTTACGCGCCATGACTAACCAAATCAAGGACGCCTGAATACAGGTGCGGTATTCTGCACTCTAACATGGGATCAAACACCGCAGCTTTAACCCGTGCACCAATTTCTCAGTAAGTTTTCATTTACAAGTAAATTGTGTGTCGTAAAAAATGGCGCCGATCGGAAATATCAAGAAATTTTTGGCCTGGAGGTGGTTTCGATCAATACGTGGTTAGCTTGAACCAGTTAGTGTTATATTAACGAAATTACTATATCCTATAGATGTAACGGTTGGAAAGTAGAAGTACCTTATGAATATTTTATCAATACATTTTAAGCCACAGGTACAGACAACATCAACCTAACCACTATCATGGGAAGAAATGCATTAGACTCTGTGTGAAATAACAATGGAGAAAGACTTGTCGACTTCTGTAGCACAAATCAATTGTTCATAGGCGGCAGTAGGTTTCCACACAAAAATATACATAAATACACATGGGCATCACCGGATGGCAGAACTAAAAATCAGATAGATCACGTAATGATCAATAAGAAAATCCTCAAATCACTAAAAGATGTAAGAACAATGAGGGGCGCAGATGTACAGCGATCATGCCAGCAGCTGTGAAACATTCGAAGGCAAATAGGAGGAAATTTAACACAAATAGATTGAGAGACATTGAAACAAGAAACACTTTCAATGAAACGCTCCAACTAAATCACCAGTCTGAATCCACCCGTATAGAAGACATATGGAACCAAGCAGAAGAAGCTTACATCAAGACTGCCACGGATGTACTCGGCTACAGAAAATACAATCGGAAACCATGGACCAGTGATGATACATGGCAGAAAGTTGAGAAACGCCGTCAATTTAAGTGGCAAATGTGCCAACATAACACGGAAGAGGTGAAACGTAGATACGAGGAAACAGCGCGTCAAGTAAAAAAGATGGAAAGGAATGGTTGAAGAAAATATACAGAAAGCATTCTCAAAGCTGCTGAAGAGGCAGGAGCAATCCAAAATATGCGAGCACTACACCAGTGTGTAAGAAAAGTCTCTGGTAAAATTACAAATATACCACCTATAAGGGACGCTAATGGTCAAGTACTAACAACAGATGAAGCACAGTTAAAGAGATGGAAGGAATATTTCGAAGAAGATGTCGTCGCCAACCCCGAAAATCTCCAGTCATCAATTGACATCAATAACGAAACTAGTAACACCCATCCACCAACGGAACGGGAAGTTAAAGATTTCATTAATAGAATGAAGAACAATATGGCCGGTGGAACAAACAACATAAGCGCCGAAATATTCAAAGGAGATTCATCTACAACTGCAAGCATATTAACACCAATAATTCAAGAAATCTGTAAGTCTGGGAGAATTCCACTGAAATGGACAGAAGGCTTAATAATTACGATACCTAAGAAAGGTGGCCTAAGAGAATGTAGGAACTGGCGAGGTATCTCCCTCCTCAACACAACAATAAAGGTACTCGCAATGATCATCCTTGACAGAATCTCACCTACGATCAATGCAAAATTAAGAAACGAAAAAGCTGGATTTAGACCAGGAAGAAGTTGCACTGATCACATCAACACAATCCATATCATCACTGAACAATCCAATGAATGGAATTCACCATTTTATATGCTCTTTGTCGATATCGAACGCCCATTCGATACGATAAACAGGGACGCAATATGGCAGACACTTTGTGAAATGGGCATTCCAAAGAAATTAATTGAACTCATACAAGAAATGTATCGGGATGCTGAAAACCAAATTCAATACAAAGGCAAACAAAGTGGGACATACTACAACACTCGAGGAGTAAGGCAAGGTTGAGGACTCTCACCAATGCTATGCCTAATCGTATTAGACAGTGTAATGCGGAAACTAGATAACAAGTCCCCTAATGGCATTCAATGGGGGTTAACTGGTAAACTCAATGATTTGGAGTATGCAGACGACATATGCTTGCTCACACACAACTACTCCGACATGCAGCAGAAAGTGCAACAGCTATCAGATCTAGCTAATGAAGTTGGTCTCAAAATTAATATCAAGAAAACGAAGGCGATGAGACTCAACACAAATATAACCACACCGATACACATCAACAATATACAAATTGAAGATGTAAATGAATTCGTATACCTTGGTTGCACAGTAACGAAAACAGGTGGAACAGAAGAAGACATACACAAACGTATAAATAAGGCCAGATATACATTCAACATGTTACACAAAGTCTGGAATACTTCTATTCTGTCGCGCAAGACCAAGATACGAATGTTCAACTCATGTGTGAAATCGGTACTACTGTACGGGTGTGAGACATGGAAGCATACAAGAAAAATCATACAGAAGCTACAGGTATTCGTAAACAAATGCCTTCGACGAATACTTAAGTGCTTCTGGCCTAACACGATTAGTAACATCAATCTGCACATAACAACATGTCAGTCAGACATTGAGACCGAAATAAAGCGACGAAAATGGAGATGGATTGCCCACCCACTGAGGAAGGCATCAAGTGATATAACGAGGATGTCATTAGACTGGAATCCACAAGGAAAAAGGAAGGTTGGAATGCCAGCAATGACATGGAAGAGAACGATGCTAGCAGAGGCAAAACACCTGGGAAAATCATGGGCGGAAATAAAAGCAATAACCCCAAATAGAGTAAGATGGTTCAGAATAGTGGACGTCCTATGCTCCTAAATAAAGAAAAAACCATTTTAAGCCAAAAAAAAAAATTAAATGGCAGAAACATTAAATTTTTTTAAATGTGGCCAGAAACATAATGAGTCCATAACTAATTATGTGATGGAATTAAAAATGCTTGCTTCTTCATGCAATTTTTGCAATATTCTGCAACATGCACTTAGAGATTATTGTTGTGGGTCTAAAAGGAAACTCTAAAAACGTGTGTTTTGCAAATTTATGAGAAGTAACTAAAAGTAAAGATGGAAGTTGACTATGGTATACGCACCATATAATTATTTAATTTATAATTTCACAATAAGAGTTGTGACTCGACTGACCTAGTTAGAAGAATATAATACAAGTTCTTAATCTTATTCTTTCGCTTTAGTCGCTACTTCAACAAGTCAATAAAGATAAATAAATGCTTAATCAGTGACCGCCATTCGCCAGAGTTGTATAAAAAATGCTAGCACTGCTGGTTGTATTTGGTTTCTAAAAATTTATTTTGTTAAGCGAAACCATCAAAATTACACACGTCTTACCTTTTGACCAATCATTGATGATCTGTTGGTGAAAAAGTGAAATAATTAGTCATTAAATTCAATAGATTTTGAATTTTAAACATGCAGTTTGCCTCGTTTCTTACATTATAAATTGGTATTTCATGTTGGTAAGGTGTCGAACTTATTAAAAAATGAATATAAGGTTTCACGTTAATATCGAGTTTCATTTATGTTTGCTATTTAAAAATAGATTTTCACTGATATTTTAGTCAAAAAGAGTCATTACAAACAAAAAAATTTAAAAACCCATGCGCAATGACCATTAACCACCAAACTCGAAAAAAATTAAATTCCTTACTGTCAAATATTTTTATATATATTTTTATATACAGTGGTACGATTCTAGTATTTTATTAAAAATGTTTTATAACAGGTTTGATAAAAGTACTATTATTTTAGGTGTAACCATTTTATGTAATGTACAAATCTAGTACAATTTTCTTTTAAATTTATTTTAAATCATCAAAAATCGTATTCGTGTTTTGACGCGAAGCTGGTGTAGGTTTCTCATGCAATTTGAAGTGATTTCTACAAATCTCAAGGTTGAAATGTTATCCTGTCGTTCGTGATCTTGAATAAGCAATGAATGCATCGAGTTCTAGAACTGTCGTCCCGAAATCTGGTTTTGCAGGACAGAAGATATTTTAAGTTGATTCATGGTGTCCCAATTATGGCAAATTATAACAAATGACCGCGGCTTTAAGGACTCGAATTGGTTTTCCTAATCCGTAATGCGAATCCAACAGTTGCAGTTGTTATGTCTGGAACTGGAATAGCCTTGGCCCAACGAAAAAAACGGACAATATCCAAAATCACTTCGACAAAACGTTGCGAAGTCATTGTATATGTCATTGTATAATGGAGACTTGGTACGTCTGGCTATTTTCGCCCTTTGAGATTCTAGGAAACTTTATGCCATTATTTTGGTATTTTGTTTCATTGACGCCTAAACCACAATTGTAGTAAATTGGTTTAATTTTCGTTTTAATAGCTCTCAAGACGCTATCAACAAGTTAACAAGATAAACGACGCAAAATGTATTTTGTCGGAACGGTTGTGCTGCTTATTGTTTTGCTGAATTTGCCAGAGCATTTTGAACGAATGGTTTCTCGATCTAGTGTTGTAAACTAGTGATGCATGCTAGTGCTTATAAAAAATTCAGCAAAAGTGGATTAAAGTATTTGTCTTTGCCGTTCTTTTCAAGAACCAAGTACAAGACTATAGAACACTGACTGCTACTATAAATCTACAGATACCTTGAGTGACCAACTGCCTAATTTCGTCTTTTGCGATTTTTAACTGACATGTTGACCAGTTAAGTGTGTAACATAGTGCTTGATTGTACTTGAACCTGGCGAGCGATTGGTAATTCGATGATATTTTTCGGACTAATTGTTGGATGGCTGGTACTAATGATATCTTTGCGAAATGACAATGCGGAAACTTGTTCAATCGGTGCGACTCCGGTAGCACTCATTGAAATGATGAGATCGACAATCTTCCTTTGCAGAATGTCTACCTAAATTTTTTCGGGATTTATACTAGTCGAACCAGTGCAGTATTTTTTACTTGCATCTACATGCCTTATTACCAAAGCGACTATGCAAGTAACAATCATCGTTAGCGTCTACCATTAAAGGTCTATTGTCACTTCATTTTGCATTACCCCATCAAAAGATGACGTCACTTATCTTGTATGTACTTTGCTCCGTATGTTGATCGAAAAATTCTAATGCCGCAACGAAAAATTTAATATGTTAAAGATGCGCCTGGTAAAACTGTTTCAAAAGTATTTCTGTGAAAAAACACCACCTTTAAAGAACAAGTTACTGGTATAATAACAGTTAAATAAAAACATCTAATTGTCATAGTCATCATCGATAACTCGATTGGCCAGCTGGATGAAAGCGTTAGCCTTATTAATCACGTTTTCCTGGAATCAATATCTTGTCCAGTAAATTGAGCTGATTTTCTCTAGCCAATATAGAATGCTTAAAAGACTAAGTCTGCCAATATTTTCTTCATTGCGAAATGGCAAAAAATGGGAAAGGAGGCTGTAGAAGTAGTTCTTGGAGCCGTTAACTACCGTTAGGAGCCTCCCGGAGCCATTAATCGTTAATATTTTATTTGAATTTTTGTGGAGTCAGTAAACGAAAATTTTGAATAGCACCAGGTACTCCGCAAGCATCTCCATCGGCTTCGTCAACAATCACCTATATTTAGAATAGACGCGGTATTCTTCAAGAATGTGGCGAGCTTGGATAGTTGCTGACAAAACTATCGAAGGTGTCCATTTTTGAACATATCGTATAAGCGCCTGTTAGTTTAATTATAAATCATAATTGGTGATGTAGAAGAGTTTGCCAATCTTCATGACGGCGTAATTGATTTTGTTGGCAATCAAGACTCTGCAATACAACTAAAATATGTAAAGGTTTACAAGAAAATAGCAGCTCGATGAAATCTCAATGTCGCTCTGCTTTAACCGCAAACGATAGTCTCGTTAAGCCGATCTGGTTTGGTCAAGTTACCATTGATAGGTTAATGATTGATAAATCATCCAATAAATTTTGCTGCAACAATCGAAGCTGGTCATCTGCTGTGTTCAACAAAGAACAAGAGTGATAAAATTGATGTTTGTACCAGTCAGAAGTTTTCTATCAGAAGCAAACGGAAAAGTAAGGTTCGCTTACCGCGGATTATCATTTCTGAATTAAGTGGCAAATATTCGGAGTTACCAACATTTCGTGATCAATTTGAATCTTTGGTTCACAATAACAGCAATATATCGAGAGTGCCGAAGCTTCAATATTTAAAGGGTCGTTTTAAGGGAACTCCGAATCATCCAGAGTTTTTTGCTCCGCTTGGATTTTTAGATCCGTCAATTGTAACATTAAAAATATTGTTTCAAAGGTTGCAGTTTTTTAAAATTGACTGGGACGATAAATTGCCTGATTTCTTTGAAACAGAACATAAAAGGATTCGAGAATAATTTGAATATTGAGGTTCTATTAGGTAGATTAAAAAACGCTGACTGTAACTTCAACAATAAGCATCCTGCAGTCCTACCAGCAAACCATATATTCACTGAGAAAGTGATATGGGTTACACATTTTCGAAATCTTGACACCGGCCCAACATTGACTAATAACATAATCAGGCAGAAATATTGGATCATTAACGGGCGCGCCAGAATCAAATGTCAAATATGCGCAGAAAAGTAGTACTCAGTTGATGGGCAACCTACCTCCGGAGAGGGTAACACTAACTCGGCCATTTACAAATTGCAGAGTAGATTTTGCTGGTCCGATCTACTTTGCATCAAGGAAAGGAACAGAAGGGACAAATTCAGTGAAAGGCTATATATTTACATATTTCTCTGATTCTGATTTCTTAAAGCAAACATAAACAAAGATATGATTTTTGGTGTCGATTTAATATAAAATGGAGCTGACATAAGTGTTAAAAAAGATGGTATGTTTATGACAAAAAAAAAAAACGATAGACGAAAAGTTGACGTAAAAATTTTAAACGAATTGTCCACCATACAGAATAATCCTAATGGTGATAAAGTTGACGAAGCATTGCAATTGAGGACAATTGTTGTATATGATTTTGAACTGGATGTAAATACAAAATACAGCCAATTCATACACCATTTTGAAGAATCCTTTAATTTTAAGAATATCATTGATAGTAAAATTGTAGCCAAAATTATATTGAATGGTGAAACACCAATTGCATAGATATACAGACAATTGACCCGACATGAGGTAAAAGTTGTCAATGAACAACTGACAAAGTGGTTAGATGATAGTCGAATCCAAAATCGTTCAACGAAGGGCAAACGCAACTAGAGCGAGTAATTAAGCAATGCGAAAATAATGGTTTGTTAATTAATTGGAATAAATGCCAATTTATGAAGACAACCGTAAAACACCTTGGACAAATAGTTTCTAATTGTATGACCAAACCAACAGATACCAGAATTCGAGCCGTCAACAATTTTTCAATTCCGACGAAAACACACACGTTGCAAAGTTGTCTTGGTTCGACGGGTTATATGAGGAAGTAAATGGTTTTTTGTTGAAAATTAAAGCTTTGGACGATTTACATTTTCCATTTGTGGTTGGACCATATTAATATGCAGCATTTGACAACCATCCAAACGCGAAACCCAATTGCATACAGTCGGTATAGCAAAATTGGTTATGCCACGATATTGATGTAAAAAGGAGATGATAATATATTCCATCCAGTTTATAATTTGAGCCGCAAAACTGTCTCCGCTGAAGAAAAATTCAGCGCATATATGAATTAGATCTAAGTGCTTGTCGTCATAGAAGCGGCTTTAAAAAATTTCGAGCATAAATTTATTGGGCAAAAGATTCAGAATGGTAACGTATTGTAACTTTTTTTAAGTTACCGAGTAAGAAAAGATTAGTTACAAGAATAGGACGACTAAGTGCGTCGGACATGTCCCATTCTGTTACCACTCCTATGTTCGATCTCATAATTCAACTTTTCAATATAATATAACACCCAACGTCAGATCGTTGATCGTCAGATCTTTGATTCTAAACTCCCGACCTTCTAATAAATAACGGAAATGCTTGATTGCTAGATAAATAACTAACAGCTCTCGGTCAAATGCGGAATACTTAAGTTCGGCATTTGATAACTTTCGAAAGAAAAATCCTAACGGCTCCCAAATGTTATTATCAGCTGCTGTAAGACAGCTCCAACAGCTGTATTGGACGCATCGGTAGTCAAACTGATTTAATAATTATTCAAAGGATGTGCTAATAAAGAAATTGATGCTAATTCACGTTTCGAATGCTAAATGACATTCCTCTGGCCAAGTAAAATTTCTTGGTGTCTTGGGCTTCTTAAGTAACAGAGCCAAAAGAGAGTGAATTAAGGCTAAACATTCGGCAAGTTTAGGAATAAAACGGTGATAATAATTCACCTTGCCGATAAATTGCTGTATGCGTCTAATCGATATTGGGGTCGGGAAATTCGCAATAGCTTTTACTTTCTCCGCCGAAGATAGAATACCTTCAGGAGTGATCTTATGACTGAGGAAATGTAATGATTGTGCTCCAGAAACGCATTTAGAACTTTTAAGATGAATATCAAACTCTAAGATGTTGGAATAATTTTTCCAAGTTTAGTTTGTGTTCTTCCTCAGTAGCGTATGCCACTAAAATGTCGTCTATATAGACGAAAATAAAATTGGTCATATATGTGCAAACGGCAGGTCTTATTTAAACTCGCGTCTGCTGTTGCACAAAGATTAGGCGAAAATGTCGCATTACAACCCCCATTGGTTCTAACTTCAGAATCTATGACCTTTAAACAGTTCGATTTCTTACTATTATTTTGTAAAAATTGCGAATACTTATGATTAGCTTCAACGTATAAAGTCTGACTTTTTTCAAAAGTCGAGTTGCTCGTTTCGACGAATGACGTATAGTGTATTAAATTTTTCAAGTTACGAGTCGATTTTAGTTTTTTCTTGGTCGTCAATAGAATTTTGTGACAGATCCCGCTCGTATTTGCACGGCTTGACAACACCGATGCGCTATGTTATTAAAAAAATGATGGTAGAAGCACGTTTCAAAATGATGGTAGAAGCACGTGCTGCGCTGTCTAGCCTTATTATAATTACCGCTAAAAAATTTGTTCAAAATCCCTTCGATGTCTACTGGTCTACTGACATTGAACTAGACTCAGGCGGTTTTGGGCGATTATTACTGTTGTTCTTTTCTGAAAAGGTATGAATTCGAGGTTGCGAACGTGAAAATTCACATGGCTGGTGTTCAGGTGTCAGATATATTCAAATATTTTGTCTGTCTGTTTTTCTAGCTCCTCTAAAGAAGTGGTGGTTGGTTGTCCCACAATGGCCGTCTTAATAATTTGTGGAAGTTTTCATACTCATAATAACCTAATTATTTAGTTGGAAAAATTGTTACCAGCGAGCGCTTTGATGGACCGTAATACTTCTGACGGTCGGCCATGCTCTCGTCCTCGCTTTTAGACATCTTATGTTGATTCTAACCAGCGAAGTGTCTTTTTTGAAATACAAATGATGGATAATATCGAAAATATTGTTTTGATATCCGAAATTGAAACAAATTAGAAAAAAAATTGTGAAATTGTAAATGATTTTAAGTAAACCAAAAGAGTCTCTGCGCTATTGTAACTCGAGTATACCGAAATATCGGTACAACAACAGAGATGATTATTTCACACATAATTTGGTCAAATAATATGGTAGCATAATTTTAAATATTATTGTATCAGTAATGTTCAGTTGCTACATATATTTCTCTTATTGTGTATTACCTAACAGCGAAATTAGTTCGGTAGAGACGGAAACAACATAGTCAGCGCAATGAAGCAAATATTAGTGACTGGCATAAATAAAAATGTTTTAACGAATTTGATATTATGGAGTATTTCCGAAAAAAAAAATTATAATAATCCGAAAACGACCGATGTGTTAATGAAATGTTTAGTACCTGGTAATTCGTGTATCCAGAAAATTGATAACGTCCACTCATATAAAGATAAAAAGCTGAGAAAATCAATCGAAAACAACCATATTTAAAATCCTCCAAATGCAAGCTATCCTAATTTTGAGGCTTTATCTTTGAAGTAATTTGATTACAGAGAAGTGCTATTTTCCGTGAGCACGTTAACATTTAAATAAAAATTTTCCAAGAAGTCGTACCGGTCGTATAGTGATGGTTAAAGTGTTGGCTTAAACATACCGCGGTCGTGAGTTCGATCCCCGCCGCTGATCTTAAACGGCCGAGATCAATTGTGAGTAAAATCGTAAGTTGGGCTGACCACCTGCAACGATCACCAATTGCAAAAATCATGGACTGAAAAATCTTGTAAACATATCAAAAGGTCAACTTTGGCATGTCGTGCTGTGCTATCAGTTAAGAGAAATTTTTTTTAAGATGAAAATGAAATATTTTAGACATTTGGAAGTGTAAAAAAAGCACTAAAAAAAGAGAAAATGTTGAGAATAAATGATAGCATCTGTATAATGAATGCTGAATTGATTGGGATTATGGAAGGAGTTAAGTTGACAATTAATCAATGGAGAAGAAGAGTTTTTTACTCTCTGACTCCCTGAATGGGTTAACTTCGATAAGCAGGGGAGGAGCTATTCAGGGCAATGTTTATGTGAATAAGTTGTTTTAGTACTTTCGATCTTGTGGGAGTGAAGTAGTTCTTCAATCACCTTCACACCTACAGATCAAAGGTAATGAAAGAGTTGATATAATTGCAAAAAGTAGTTACTTGATTGAGGAGATGAATGAATATGATTTTATGGATGTTAGAGATGTACTTCGTATGTTTTTGGTGAATCTGTGGAGAAAATGGGAGAGTGAATTTGGAAAAGTGTCAAATAATAGGCAAAAAGTACTTTGATTGGTGTAAAAAAATCTTCATATAAAGAAATCATAGGAGACATTACAATTAATCAAACATTGGAGCGAGTGAGACTAAATCAATGAAATTGGACGGAAGTTCTCGATACATGTCATTTGAGTGAAGTAAATGTGTGTGAAGTGAGTATAAAAGTATTTACGAGTTTATTAAATTAAATGGTATTAGTATGAAAGCGGATCGATACGTGAAAGATGAGTAAGTGAAATTAAAAATAAAAAGTTCAGAATTTTATAAAATTGTTAAATGGTACAAATTGAAAATTTTTCGAAATCCGGACAAATCGCTCCCACTGGTTGGAGCTAGCATTCAATAAAAAAAGTGTGGCATTTTTTAAATGTAAACAGTGGAAGTCATATTTATATTGGAATACTGAAAATTTTCGAAGGTCGTAACCTTCTGTTAATGTAAGCTGTAATAATTTCTCTTTAAATTATTTTTAATTTTTTCGAACTTTTTTTTGTGACCAAATCTTTTCATTACATTTTATTAAATTTTTCGATCATTCGGTTCCAATATTTGTTTGAATAGTTAAAAATTGGCCGACATACTAATACATGCTTTTATACCATATAACGTTGAAACAAAAATATACGTTGTTATAAATCGAACTGACCTTCTCATAATTTATTCACTTTGATTACTTATATTTTATGCACAAAAAAATGATAACCATCGTTGGGTATAAATCCTAAATGGTATATAGTACCTAAAATAAAAAATGAACGAAACCCCAAAATATATATACTATATATGCACAAACGAATAGCAAATAAATTAAATGTCGATAAAATTCTGTTGAAATCATTCTTTCCGGTTATATCTTTGAATCCATCAAATATGTATAAATTATTTGGATTAGGCTGAACCGCACAACAGAGTTTTACGACGACCATAAGACGATGACTATGTTTCTATACTACTACTTCTACCACCACGGATAAATAATAATCTATCTATCACATGGTAGTAAAATATAAAGTAAAATTTGAAACATAATAAATAACCTCACCCACAAGACTATATGGTAAATAAAAAACAATCTTAACTAAAAAACACTGAAGAAAACCCAAACTCAACAACAACAAAAAATCATCTACGGATGAAATCTGAATGGTATATAGCTTATAAATAACAAAGTAATATAATCAAATATTCAGATCTTAAAAAAAATCTTTCACTCCGCTTTAATTAAATTTGTCACAAACATAACCTCTCTGAGTTTCTGAAATCCCCATGCACCGTAAACCTGAGACACATCAAGCATGGACACATTCATTTTTTTTTTTGCATAAATCTGTTTATATATGCTAGATCCATTCTACATAATATTTCGTTTCTTCAGTCACTATTGTGTGCATGTATACCGATACGATATAGAAAATATGAAAGTTTAACTTTTTCATTTTTCATTGTTACACTGCTGCTTTCGTAAATTTTGTACTTAAGTTAAAATCGATAAAATTCATCATCAAGAGAGGCAACACAGATATAATATAACCCATATACAAAAGCTGTGTTGTTAAATGTATTTCCTTAGAAATACTTGTGCCGTTGTTGGATTAAATATTTTTTTGTGTGGTACGAATGAATATATGAAATTTTATGTATTCGTTAAAGTCTCTGGTGTAATTGCTTCACATTCACTTTAATATCCTTTGCTTACATACGTCGTAGTTACATATATTATGGAAATTATGTCAGGCTGTGCAACTTTTGTTTTCACTCTGCGATAATACAAATTATGACAAAACATTTTATCGTGGTATATTTTCCCTTGTGCGTTAACAAACGAAACGGTACAAGCCATTTCAAGACCATCATCGACAATACGTGGAGCGGAGCTAGATACTTATATGAGACTTCTGACTGGGAGATTCGCGACGATAACAAGGAATATCGTAAAAATTAGGCGTAAATTGAACGCCATCGTGAAAGTGCAACCAGCTAGTGTCGTAATCATTGATCCTTCTAAAAGCTGAAGCAAAATTAAAAAAAAGAAGGTTTAGAAAAAACCAAAAATTAGATTGATTAGTCGCTTAACTGATGCGATTAAATCCTTTGAGGCTGAAATCAAGTCGTCAAGCAAAATTAATATTGCTGAGCGTAATATGCTTAACGAAGGCCTCAGTTCTATAGGAGATATTGGGATTGCAATGTTCCTCGAAGTAGTAGACTTAGGGACAATAGAACCCATAGAAAAAAAGGAACCCATAGCACTGAACAACGCAGTCGTGGAACTTGAGCCAAGTATTCCCAGCAAGAACAAAAACAAGTCAATGGGAGCCAACTCAGGTTGTCAATACAACCCTTAGTTATATTGGTAAGGAAGCTTTCTTCCTTTTTGGATGTGTTCTTCATCAACCACAAACGAAATTACAGTCCACAACATAATTTTGGGCCTTCGAGCCGAATAGCTATGGATGCTCTTAAGAAACAGCGGTCAACCGTTAAAGGGCAAACGACCAAAATAATTAAACTTGCTGAAGCTGTTCAACCCAATATTAACTCGAAATCAAGGCACATTTGGACAAAACCAATGACTTATGGGCGGTACGTTTACCAATATTGAAAGTGAAATGTTCCAAGTTGATGCAGAACATTTCCATACAATTCAATCCAATATACTACGATGTATAACGCGGAAGGATCATTTCAGTTAAGAGCAAGAGAAACAAACTACCGAGATTACACATCACAATTTTTGAAGGTAACAAACAATGGTAAAGTTTTTTCGATTTGATTAAAAGTTCCGTGCATGAAAAGACATCGTTTTCCCCCGCTCAAAAGTTGCAACATTTGAAAAGATTATTGAAGCTTTAGGGTTGATTAGGCACTTAAGCATAAACGATGCAAATTATATTGAAGCTTACCAAATATTGATCAAGGTACGATAAAAAAGAAGGCTGAATTAGCCAAAATCGAGCACCTAACCATTCACGAGCTCATTGATTGTTTATTAATCCAAGCGGATAGTCTTAAAGGAATACGTGACATCGTGTAAAAACCCAATTCACAAACATTTCCAAGTGTATGACGATCACATACTGTGGCGCCAACTGACTCTCTACATTTCCCGTTGTGTATAAGATAGAGCACATATTGTGACGGTGTCTTAAATTTAACAACATAAGTATCATATAGATAGGCGGCCATATACACAGAAAGAAATTTGCTGCTATATAATGGTTTAAAAGAGAGTCATCTCGTATATTCGTGTCATTCAAAAAAATCATGCCAAATTTGAAACCAACGATGTAACAGTCTTCTTCATTTTGGAAGTAGTCTCGAACTGCACACACCACCGTTTGATAGTGCAACAAATTCATCTATCAACACACCATCTATACCTATCTACCACCGAGCTCCTTAATTCAACCTGCAAATCAGTATACTCATCACAACATATCACCAACCACAATGAAGCAGCATTACCAACCCAACCAACTGCTAATCTTAGTCAGTCACTCGTACCAACCACTCATGTCTACGTAAAGGATGCCTTCGATTAAATGCAAACCTTTCGAGTACAATTGGACTCTAAGTCCCAGATGGCAAACGCAACCAAAGCTTGTATAAAATTATAGACTAAGTGTCCAAGCTCGTATTTTACCGAAAATTTAGCAATGCCACCATCATCAGCGGCTTTCTACGTGAAAGACTGGACTCAGTTCAATTTACACCCACTTGCTGCCCCAAATTATAACAAAACCAGAGCACCATTGATATACTAATCGACGTTGAGTGTTTTTTTGATACAATCATTGATGGTAAAATGCCTGACCATATTGGAACCTATAGCGTAAAATTTGGTGGCTTATAGTCGAAAATATTACTCTCAAAACCCTCCAACACCTACTACTCTGCTCACGGAACTAGATATTAATGTAGAATTTCATAAAGTTTGGGAAACAGAAGAGGTTAAAACTATACCAACCACCTTACCGAGGAAGAACAGTTATGTGAAACCCATTTTAAACAAACTTATAAACGTTCAGAAGATTTTTACATCGGTGATTTAATGTCCGGATTAGCAACAGAAGAAGAAGAAGCTAACAAGTTAAAAGATCAGGTCATCGAAATTTTGAATTACGCATCTTCGAGCGTTCTCCACTCTACCTCTTTGGAAAGTCAAGAATTGTCCCCAATTCACGAAGGCACAAAATCAATAAAACTACTTTTGGAACTTGAATAGATCTCACAAACCGACAGTTGTCATTTTAAGGTCTTAATGAACACTAAGCCATCCATAGTGAAATAATAAATGCAATCTGAAGCATCAATTATTTTTGACCCGATTAGGTGGTGGTCACCTTTTACCATCATGGTTAAGATTCTATTTCAATAATTGTGTATTTGATTAAGATTTACAAAGAGTTCATCCATTACCGGCCTTTATCTCGAACAAATTGATAACCATATTCGGTAGCTATTTACACGAGTAACAAGGATGGAAATAGCACTTTGTAACCAATATTGTTACTGAAAAAACGCCCTGCTCTGCTTCTGATCAGGCTGATGAACACCGTTGTAAAATACCTTAAATGTTCCTTAGTGTGATTTCGGAATTAGCTGATTTGAACCACCGCAAAACATCTTCAAAACGTTCTAGACAAATGCAAAAGAAGAGACATATCTACTTTGAATGAATTCAAAATGATTTGTCTGCTGAACTTGCTAAAAAATACTCCAAATTCTCAAAACTAATCAGAATAATCGCGCGTTTGCGGCATTTTGTACATAACCTAAAAAGGCAAAACTGGGGACCAGAACTTCGGTTTAAGTGAGTACAAACCGAATCATTCACTGCTGAGCTACGATGTGTCCATGATATGGATAATATATGGATAATAAAATCTTGCCAAAATCCAGTAAATTATTGTTTCTGAATCCAGGTTTGGATAAAGTAAGGCTACTTAGGGTTGGAAGTCGAATACGTAATGCAAATATCCAGTATGACACCAAGTTCCCGGTCATTCTTCTAACCACATCATTATACCACTTATCATAGGCGAGACACATATCATATACATTCATGCTCCCCAGTCACAACTGATCAGCACAATTAGACAGAAATACTAGATGATCAATTGTAAAAAGATAATAGGCCATCGTATTTGATCGGAAGTAAAATCACACCACTTACATGGTACATTGCGATCTTAATTTGTCTCAGAAGCAAAGCCGAACACATCGAATTAGTCAGCGACTTGGTCACTGATGCTTTTATAGCGGGCTTGAAGCGCTTTAAGTCCTGAAAAGTGTGGTCAGCGGCGACATGTTCAGTATAGTAACGGCACTCATAATTTTGTTGTTACCAAGAGAAGGTATTCTTGGAAATTTTTTTTGGCTAATTCTCAAAAGCTAATACCTTCTAAACCTCATAGCAATAATTTTTCAAATTTCGTATTGGACTTCAACACCACTTGAAATGGCACTTTTTGCTTCCAAATACCACCCGCTTTGGAGGCCGTGTTAAATCCACGAAGTATCATATTCGTAGGGTACTTGGCAACATCAAATTAAATTTTGAAGAAATGGCCACCTTCCTCACACAAGTCTATTTTAAACTGGCGTCCGTTATGTTTATTATTCCTCAAACGAAGAAGATGCTGTAACATTAGCACATTTTATCATTGACCAACCAATGAAAATGTTTCCCAATCTAGATTCCAAACTAGTATCTCAAAACCGATCATCACGTTGGCAACTCATTCAACAACTAATGCAACATTTTTGGGCTTGTTGGCATGACGAGTACTTAACAACACTACACTGTCGTACCAGTGCGAGAATTAAATAAATCCGTGGCCTCTAGAGTAGTGATCCAAACGTTTAGTAATGGAATTATAATTGAGACCAACATGGCTGAGGACATCGAGTTCTTCTTGAGTAATAGGGCCTTGGAAAGCCCAAATGATTGTATATGACGTGGACCGCTCAGAAAGGTTTAAGCCAAGCAGGGGACAACCACATGAGAAGATCTTAACCTTGGTTTCAAAATTTGGCCTAGAAACAGAAATGACGTTCAGTGGGTCAGTGAGGTGGGTAAAAGCACGAAATACTATTCTACTTAAACGCAAAATAAATTCGGGTAGTTTTCGTGCCGAGTGCCATGCAAAGTAAAATATCATATATTTATGGACACTGGGGTCCATAACTCAGGTGTCGAACATGACTAAAAATCATGTGCAAAGAAAGCGGAAAGAGCTAGAAGTGTTAGCTGAAAAAATGCTAACCAATGTGGAATATGTGCTCAAATGCAGAATATATGCTCAGCATATAACAAGAAATTGAACATGTAGTCATATAGAAAAATGTTTAGAATCTGCCAATTGAGGAATCCTCGTTGAAGAGCTTGTAGCAAGTAGATATTTGTTTGTTATAAACAAAGAAGGTCAACCAAGGACCTATTGTCACAATGGTGAATCAGAGTGGTGAATTGTTGAGAAAAATTACCAATTAGGAAGTTAAAGAAGACTGGATGTCTAATGATCAGCCATAGTCCTAACTTTAAAATCTGTAAGCGCACATGATAGCAAAGAATCCTCAGGCAAGGTTTCTCAATATGCACTTAAAAGTGCAAATTGGTAAAGTTTAAAAACTTGCTAAAAACAACGTGGCAATGTTGGCCAGAAATCATGATACAACGAAGAGCATAAAATAACAAGCTCACTCATCGGTGTCTGTGACAAAACCATAACACTGAAACGTGCTCATTTAGAAAAAATAGATTGGTGGAATAAAAAACTAACCACAAAAAGAGCAATAGTTGCGCAAGGTAGCGTAAGGTATTTCAGAAAGGGAAGGACCATACAGCAAGATTGCTAAAACATTATAGCATGCCCTAATGAATACATGATCGATTTGGAAGAGACCAGCCGGCTAAGTCTGTGGAAGTTTATTTTCAGCGCAGGTACATTTTGAAAATGTGGAGTTTTTCGGAAAGCTTGAAAAAGCGGTAAATCAATCATTATAAATGAAGTGAACGAGAACCTACCGACATAAATCCTATAGGCCAATCCTGCTACTATCAGTTTAGGGTAAATTATTCGATAAATTAATAACTGGCAGGATGATGTGCGTATACCAGAGTAGTGGAAAATATAGTGACAAACGGTTCAAGTTCAGGCAAAATCGGACCATAGAGGATGCTATGGTGAAAATAATCAACACAGCCAAAGGGTTCGAGCAAAAATACGTTTTTGAAGTATTTGTTGAAACTTCCAAGAAACTTTAGAAACATTTTTGCCCTGGTAACTTTAAACAAAGATAATAGCGATTACAGAAAATAGCGCAGACTGCAGCTGTAAGATGGAGCTTTTGTCAGTGAAAACACTTATATGATCTAACTTAAAGGAATGCTCGATATAAAATGCCACCTTTGGAGTCTGTGAATTAAAGTGGTTAAAACAGTAAAATGACTTGGCTTAGATTTGGATGAAATTATGATTTGGACGTCAAATGTCAAAAGAATTGCAGAAAGCAGGAAACAAGTTTTATTCATGCTGGCTTTTAAGGGTGGCCAGAAATATTTTACAAGGATTTTACAATGTTCGGTGATACTGTTTTTATCAGTATATAGTGTCAAGTTCCTTCTAACCATTCTCACTAGACTATGAAATAAACATGCATATATCTACGGACAATAACCGACTAAGGGGCTATATAGTAGAAAAGTATACGCTTCCACGCGTACCACGTGGTAACAGGGTTGTGATGGTAACAGGTTAATGAACCTGGCTAAGCATATTAAGAATACACATATTCTCAAGCAAACAGAACCGTTAAAGATATCTGAAAAAACCTAATTAAAAGAGTGATTTAAAAAGCTGATGGATTGAAGTTACAAACAGCGACAGGACAAAATGCATTGATTAACAGCAAAAAGTATAACATAAAGATTGGGGTGGATCACTTTCGACATGAAGTACTGGTTGCAAATGAATGTCTTCGTGTATTGATTTTTAAGAAGGCGAACGGGTTTTGAGAGAGTTCTTGAAGCTAAGAAAACGTTTATGTGTAGCATCAATCTTGGCGTATCTATGCTATATTCGATTTCAAGTACATTTTGGACACCGAGGCAAGCAATGATGGTATTGGACGAGTGATATCTCAAGAAAAGAATGGTCCAGAAAGAGTAATTGTGTCTTACTCCCAAACAATATCGAAATCAGACCATTACTATCGAGTCACACAAAAAAATTATTTGCTATAAATAGTGGAATGATTTTACCATTTTCATTAATACATCTAAGGCCAAAAATCCCATTTACGAATGGGTTACGGAGCATTACGGTGGCTACTTCGGTTTAAAAATCCAGAGGATGATTATTTCAGCCATAATAGAATATAAGGAGAGCGAAGAATGGTTCGCATGAAGAGAGATAAATGGATTTGGGAAAGCATGGTCAGAAAATATAAGCAATTGTTGATAGTGGTACTAATGAGTCGAATTGCCGAAATTCTAAAGGAGTATTATGTAACAGAAAAAGTGGAGGCCACCTAGGTAATCAACAAGATAGTAGGAAAAGAACACAACATATTGGAGTGGTGCCAAAAATGAGTCCAATGTGCGAAAGTGAAATCCTCGCAAGAAAATGGAAAACCATGCAACAGTATAATGTTGAAGCATCATTCGAAAGAATAGCAACGGATGTGCAGTGCCATTTTCAACTACTAAGAGTGGAAATAAACATGTGCTCATAGTCATGAACTATTCCAACAAGTGCGGCCAGAATTGCATCCAATTTCAAATCTGGTAAACAACAACGAAAGCGGATGCAGTAGTTAACAACTGGTTTAGTAATTTTGGAGTAATTTTAGATTGGCTTACAGCACCTCCTAAAAAGTGGAACGTTTTCGTTAGTAACCGCACATCAGAAATTCTCAACGACATGAACCGATTACGGTGGTGACACGTCATGTCAATCGATAATCCGGCAGTCTACGCTACTAAAGAGGTTTGAGTCTAACACCAGAAGTAATCGCTAGCTTAAACCTGTAGTGTAATAGTTCAGAATCCACTAATTTTACCAGCCAAAATCCGAATTGTTGCAGCATTTGTAAATAAGCACCACCTTACTTGCTGGAGCAACTTTAATAATGGCAACATTACGCATTACGATAATGGATAATCGATTGCAGAACATTTTTTAGAAAATTAATTCACACCTGCATCAGATGTATCAAATATAATGCAAAATAGTTATACATAGAGACATCTATGTAATACTAGCATAAGCAAAATCTGAGTAAAAAATAGCATTCAAAATACAAATTTTTTTTGCTATTGTTAACGGCGTATTATTGTTCATTAAAAATATTAGTGTCATAGCCTCTACCACTATCTTCTTATGAAATAATGATGTTAAAATGTTAATTCTAAATGAATTATTGTGGTATTAAAGTAAAACAGTGTTAAATAGTTGTGCTGTGGATTTATTTGTGGAAAATAAATATTAGGCAGCAATTATACACAAATTGAGTAATACGAACCCGGAATAGGTAAAAACGTAACAATATGTTTCAAAACATAATATCACTATTTATTTAAAACATTAGCGCTCACAAATGATTTTAATATACCAACATTATTCTTTAATATTAAAATAATTAAAATTTTAATTTTACATTTTATTCTAATTAAAAAACGAACTTTTGTGTTTGAACTTTAATAGTAAACACCGATAACAAAAAGAAAAAAAATATAATAAAAATAAAATTTAAATTTACATATACATACACAGCAACAACTTCATACAAACTCAAACTATATCCTCAGTTTTAATTGGTAAAGTTTTTAATTAACTGAAAATATAAAATTAAAAATATGAAAATTAAAATTATTTAATATCAAGCGAATCGCTGAATATGTATATGCTACGATATATATATATATATATATATATATATATATATATATATATATATATATATATATATATATATATATTTATATATATATATATATATATATATATATATATATATATATATATATGTATATATATATATATATATATATATATATATATATATATATATATATATATATATATATATATATATATATATATATATATATATTGATTATGTTTATTGTATGAATGTATAAATAAGTTAATAATTGTAGAAGGATTTGAGGGGGTTGGTGAAAAACTCATTAATGATAATAATTAACTATTTGATTCCAGTGATTCCAGTTTTATATCGTAAGTTATTTTTTAATTGGTTTCAATGTTATTGACGAGAAATCGATTTTATTTTTCATATTTTCTGCGATGAAAACCATTCGAAAAATATCATCGCCAGTACAGCGTTTTCATCCACGTGATTACCTCACCCTCGATTATTTTTAAATTCAATTAGTCTGATTTTATATTTAGTACGTAATTTCAGGGATCCAACCTTACGTAAACGCAAATAAAAATCATTAATTAAATTCCGATGTTACAAAAAAATGCACGGCTCGAAAACAACAGGGTTTTAATGCAATTTTTTAACGACATTGTGTAAGGGATCGTGTTTGAATAAATCAACTTCGATTTTTCGGTTAATGATAATGCCTATATACATTATCTCATTTGGCTTTTCGGATAACGTTTGGAATGTAGTCCTATCTTCATATTTTCAATTTGAAATTTTGGTAAGATGATTTCACCTTTCAGTTAGAACAAAACGGTCCAAACCAAAATAATTAGAAAATATGTATGTAAGTAGAACATCAAATAGCCAACCAAACTAATTCGGTATAGCAAAATGATTGATGATTTCTATTATACAACAACGAAACTGATATTATAGGCAAAGAACATATGGAAATTATAAAACTAACACTAGCTCTCGGGGCAAAATACTCACCAACGGGGCAGTGTACTCAATAAAACATATTCTTAGAGGTATCATTGAGCCCAATCAGACTAGTATTACAGATTTTAGCTATTTTGATTTTTAGACTGCTCGAATTTGAGAAAAAACTGGCAATAAGCATGCTTTTAGACACCCTCTTTCTGGACTCAATAGTGGCAGAACCACTATAAGACGCCTACGCAGGTTCTGGTGAGGTGGTCTGTACCCCTCATTACAGGACATAGAGCCTTTCAAGCAGCACATTCACACCCAGTAGGTTTGATGGGCTGTTAGCTCATTTGAACCCTTCATATTCGCGAGAGGTGGTGGTATTTTACCAGCTCTATTGCAGAAGGATATTGAAGAGATTCTTCCTAGCTTGGTGCAGATTATTCGGGGCAGCTATGCTTTTAACTGTATTTCAAAACTCTAGAGGAAAGTAAATGTGGTCCTTATACCAAAAGGAGGGATTCGTCGCGATACCCAGTCCAAAACATATCGTCCAATTAGCCTCTCGCCGTTTCTACTAAAATTATGGAGAAAGCTTTGGATTATCGTATAAGAAGTGAGGCTCTAAAATGGAATTCATTTAACAAAATCAGTTTGCTTATGATACTGGCAAATCTACGATGAGTTTGATCACTAAAATTGTCCCTTTGACAATACCTCCCATGAGTCTATAGAGAGAACAGCATGCAAAAAGGGAATTGACCTTCCCACAGTCAAGCGGTTCGATACTGATATATAAAATTATTACAGCTCAGTTAGGTAGTGAATCAGTAACCACCAAGGCTGTAAATGGATGTCCCCAGGGGAGGGGGTATTGTCTCCATTACTATAGTCACTGGTTGTTGATGGACTGCTGATCCTTCTGAGTAGCCATAGACTTGATCTCCAGGGTTACACAAATGACTTGACTGTAATAGATAGAGGGAAATTTGACACTTTCGAACTTATGCAGAATGCACTTAGGCTGATATGGTAATGGGGTATTCACGAAGGACTTAATATCAATCCGAATAAAACCATTACTGTTCCTTTTATCAAGAGGACAAAACTTTCGCTTACAGCTCTCTCGCTGAATGGTGTTACTGTTTAATTTTTCAGTGAGGTTAAATATATAGGAGTCATTCTGGATCAAAAACTAAACTGAAAATAACACATACTCAAGGTTCAGAGTAGAACCATTAGGACACTCTGAGCCTATCATAGGTTATATGGACGAACCTGGGGTTTACAATCAAAAATGATCTATTGGTAATTTTTAACTATCATTAGACCCATGGTCACATACGCTGCAATAGTGTGGATGCCTAAAACTGAGAAGGCAACGCAAATATTAATATGTTAGGTTCTCGTTTGGCTTGCCTCGGTATTATGGGAGCAATGAGAACATGCTCCAATGCACCTGCATGTCAAAAAAGAAGCTGCAATTGCAGCCTTGAGGATGCAGGCAGAAGAACATTTTCAACCAAGCAATATGGTTCATCTCTTGAAAATCCTTCGGGATTTCAGGCATACCATTCCATTAGAATGCCTTTCGACAGTATGCCAGCCAAACTGAATTTTGAGCACCATTGAATCAAAACTAGTGCGGTATTGTCTTACCACTTGTCTGGGTGTCAGGACATACTGAAATCGAGGGAAAAGAGGATGCCGATAGCCTTGTCCAGGCGGGTTCTATTTCTCCATTTATTGAGCCAGAGCCCTTCTGCGGTGTCACTAAGACCCATTTATTTTGGTGCAGAATTCCAGGACTACGAAGAGGTTTATTTCACCTTCGATAAATTGAGTTAAAGAACTCCTCGTACTTGTGAAACCTGAGTTGAGGCTACTAACTGGCTTCTTCACAAGCCATGTTTCTCTTTGATATCATTTTAAGAATATGGGTCGAAGTGCGATAGATGCTTGTTGCTTCTGTAATATGGAAGTGGAATCAGCGTGTCCTGTATCAATACGCAGCGATTTTACGCCAACGACAGCAACATTTAGGTGGGAGAATAATGAGGTGGACGGTTGATTAGTAAGGATGCATTAGTGGCTACAACTCCTATATGGACCAAAAAAAAGGAAACAGTTCGATATTAGCAGTTAAAAACTGGTTAAGCGAATTAAATGAAATTTAATACAGTTCATGTTGTTAACAAAACATATTCTTTGATGAGGTATTATTAAGCCCAGTCCGGCCACTATTACAGATTTTGGGCTATTTTGCATCAAAGACATCTCGAATTAAAATAAAAAAGGATACAATTTAGTCTTAGCTAAATATATTTAGTCTTGCTATGCCGAAAAAAAAATTACCATGGTTAAATGTTAATGTTTATATATTACATCTGACTGTTAATATAACAGGTAGTATTAGAATTGGGTCGTTTAGGTTTAAGCACTCGAATGTCTTTTTTTGTGTCATAAAACTATTTCTTATTTCCAACTTACGGTGCTAATTTGTAATATAAAGGATGCTAATCATTTTATCTGTAAATAACACATTTTCATTTAACGACAATTATATCCCGTATAGCATGCAATGCTCGTCAATGTTCCTTACAAATCTACATTAAATTTGGTTAAATGATATACTTAAAACCATAATCCACCCAACAATTAGTATAAAATATCCTATATAATATCCCTAATGTAGGATCTACTCATATTGTTTACACCAAAAGCTAAAAATAAGCCGGAATCCCTCATAAAAAATAAAAAAACAAACATCCTTATATTATACAACATACTTGTAACTAAAGTCTCGAGAAGGAGACGACGACCGAAACGGAAGAACAAAATTATAGTAAAATTTGGACTATAAAAATAATTTTATTTTTATATGCGCCATAAAACGAAAATTTAATGAAATGGAAATGTTTTAATTATATATTTTCCATTATATTTGACGTTGTTCTTGTTGTTGTTGTTGTTGTTGTTGTTTTGTGTCATTTTATTTGTGTGTCGTAATTAAAAATAAAATTTATGATTAAGAAGATTAATTAAAGATGACTAGGATGAAAAAAATAGAAATAAATAAAATGTATATTTATATATTATACGCCATCCATACAAATAAATAAACGAAAAAAAAAAAACAAAAAAAAAATTTTGATAAGACAGATATAGATAATGATAATCGTGGCCAGGGTGGAACACACGTAATTTGATGTGATTACATCATTTACGAACACGTTGAAATGTAATTCGATTATCCGAATTGGTAGTCAATTTTCACAAAAAAAAAAATTATCAAATTAAGAAAATTACCGTGCCATCCATAAAGTTTACCTTATTAATTTACTTCTCACCCATAAGTGTCTCCCTCCACCACCGACAAAAAGGTTTTTTTGTGCGCTGGATACACAAAAAGTAAAAAGCTTTTGTAAACAACATAAATTAAAAATTTGTTTTTGTTTTTCATCGTCTTATCGTCTCGATTCGTTGTTATTAGATTTTGAAGAAAAGAAAATTAGTTTGGTATGTAAGTGTGTACACATCTTTATTTACATGCATACATATAAAATGAAGGTGAGTTGGAGACTCAAATCTAAATTTCATCATGTCTATCTGCAATAGATTATGCTGCTGTTAAACCAGCCCACGTGCCACTGATCTTATAAACATATATACATACTTGGTTTAAGATTTGCGTTGAATGATGATGATTTTATTTGGAAAATTGTTTTATTTTTGATTTCATTTCTTTAAGTTTTGTCTTACATATTCACTTCGTTTTCATTTTCTGACAATAAATTTTCTTATGAATTTATAATGAGATAAGGATTTGATATTTCAACACACTATCATTATATATATATATATATATATATATATATATATATATATATATATATATATATATATATATATATATATATATATATATCAGAGGCGGCTCGTCAACTTTTAAGCTTCGGAAGCAATTTTTTTAAAATTAATAATTTTAGCATGTTTGTTTCATTTTAGTGAAGAAATATTATAAAAAAATTCAGTCAAATTTCAACACTGACGATAAATATTTGAAAAATTTAGAAACTAACGTTTTTAATTAAAATTCGATAAAAATTTCGATAAATTTTCGCTTTTATAACGATATTCTTTATTTTCTTTGAATCAAATTAGACAACAAGGTGCATTTTTATTTTGTCACGCTGACCGGAATTTTGACCGTTTGTTAATAATTTCGCTTCATTCATAAAAAAACCCAATAAAAAAATTGTATTTTTGAAAGCTTTTTATTGTGCACTTACAATGCCTAAATGCTTTTAAATTCTTAAAAATGGAATTTTAAAATAGGAAAGTAAAACTTGTTAAAATACAAAACTTTTTATAATCGATCATTACTAGTAAACAATCAAAGTACAAAAATTTCTAAGCTTACTATACGAAACAAACTTTCAATAACCATCACGAACAAGTGCTTACTTTTTTAAAACAACGCAACAACAACATTTTTGTGTGTGTGTTACATGGTAAAAGATTATTGGAACTAATTTTCTATTTGCTTATTGAAGAAACTTATCACTAATTTTGTAAAATAAGTACGTTTCCGTAATGGGCAGTTCTTGTTTAATTATCAATAATTAATTTAAGAATAATTAAGACTTTTTTCATTATTTTGTTAAAAATTGTTCATTAAAATAAAAAATAAAAAATTATAAAAAAATTATTCTTTCCATAATAAAATATAATTTACAAATATGTATCTCTATATTTTTACTGCGTGTCATTGTACAATTACATATATGCGTGAATATTATTCTCATCGATTATGTTTCCAAATTTCCAATATGATATTGATATGTGGTCAAAACCCTCTCTATTATACAAGCCATATCAGAACCATCTAAACTACAAGCCGAATTTTTTGCATACTCGTGCTATACAATATAACAAAACCCTCTTTACTACAAGTCGTCTTGTAACTTTCGTTGACACACACCATCATGTATTTCTAAAATGTATTTGTGAAAATATATACTTTAGATGTATTAGTAACTATCAAAACTCCATATAAAATTAATAAAAAAAATTCTAAACGCATGCGCATTATTTGATTTTATTGTTTATTTCTTTTACATAATATTCGCTACATATCCCGACACGATTTTCTACTTACAATACAATCAAAGTATATATTTTTGTATAGCATGAGTATGCAAACAATACGGCTTGTAGTAAAGAGGGTTTTGTTTACACTACATTCGACATGTTTTTAACTTACAATACATTCTTATGTTCATATGAATAGATAGCATTAGTATGCGATGAATACAGCTTGTAATAAAGAGGGCTTTGATTGTAAGTGTCGATATATGTTAGCGAATATAGTGTAAAAAACAAAATAACGTTCGCATACTACAATAAAATTAAAAAGGTAAAATAGTAGAGAGAGTAAAATGCTAATTTGTAAATTTAGATACAATGGTGTACGACAATGAAGAGAATCTAAGTTTTTTTATATGGGTTATTTTGATAGAACTAATACTGATCCATTGTTAAATTTACTATGTTAATTGTGATATACTATAAAATAGAAACAAAGTACAGATTTTGTGAAAAACTGGAAAAAAGTGCTTAAATAGACAAAATATTTCGAAACATAAAGACGTATACGTATTTACATTTTTAATTTTTTTTAATAAATAGTTATAATAGAAATTTCTCTGAAAAAACGGAAAACGATAGAGAACGAAGGAGAAAACATAAATAGAAATCAAATATATATATATATATATACATATATATATACAGATCTGCCGTTTTTGTTTTAATGTATAAATTGTATTAGTATATGATAATATTATTTGTATTGTCAAAACCAACACTATTGTATATTATACAAGCCATGAAGCTTGGCTAAGTAAAACATATTATGACTACTATTTGGTGTATGTGTTAGTGAATTTGACTACAGTAAAAATCGAAACAAAAAATTATATTTCGCACTGTCCATACTCCTCTAAATTCAAAGTACATAACATTTCTACAAAAAAAAAACGAAACAAAAATTATATTTTGCGACTGTCCACTCTGCTCTAAATTATTAGTATATAGTATAGTATATAATGAAGTATATAATAATAACAATACTTCTCTCTCTCGTTAAATAATAAATTTGTTTTTTGCTTTGTCTTAAAGAGCGCAACATACTGTTGTCCCATCATTCGTATTCATTTTTTATTTACATCAAAGCATATAATAAAAGTATATACAAATTATACTACGTAACAACACTAATACTTAGGTATAGTAGTCACTTTTTGGCATGAGTATCGCAACTTCATGGCTTGTATATACATTTGTATTGGTTTTGGTTTTGTATATAATATATACTTTGATTGTATTGTAAGTAGAAAATCGTGTCGGGATATGATAGAGAATATTGTGTAAAAGAAATAAACAAGAAAATCAAATAATGCGCATGCGTTTACATTTTTTTTATTAATTTTAAATGGAGTTTTGATATTTACCAATACATCTAAAATATATATTATCACTAATACATTTTAAAAATACATGATGATGTGTGTCAACGAAAGTTACAAGACGGCTTGTAGTAAAGAGGGTTTTGGTTTTGGCCATATTCATTGCATACTAATGTATCATATTTTAACACTGCTTTCCTATTGTAAGCAAAACCCTCTCTACTCCAAGCCATCTTGTAACTTTCGTTGACACAGACAAACAAACAAAACCGATATAAAAAATTGCGTATAGTAGTGCTATCGAAATCCATATAAAAAAAATGTTTTTTTTTACCTCTTTTCTGTTTCTATAGTATGCGAATGTTTATTTTGTTTTACACTACATTCTACTTGTTTTTAACTTACAATACATTCTTATGTTCATATGAATAGATAGCATTAGTATGCGATGAATACAGCTTGTAATAAAGAGGGCTTTGATTGTAAGTGTCGATATATGTTAGCGAATATAGTGTAAAAAACAAAATAACGTTCGCATACTACAATAAAATTTAAAAGGTAAAATAGTAGAGAGAGTAAAATGCTAATTTGTAAATTTAGATACCATGGTGTGCGACAATGAAGAGAATCTAATTTTTTTTTTATATGGGTTATTTTGATAGAACTAATACTGATCCATTGTTAAATTTACTATGTTAATTGTGATATACTATAAAATAGAAACAAAGTACAGATTTTGTGAAAAACTGGAAAAAAGTGCTTAAATAGACAAAATATTTCGAAACATAAAGACGTATACGTATTTACATTTTTAATTTTTTTTTTGCAACTTTTGCAATTTTTAAATTTTTTAAATTAAATTATCAGTGAAGTCAAACAATTGTACTCTTCTGCATTAAATAATTTTGAAGTTATAACATGTCAGTGTGAGAAAAGTAAGCAAGTGACAGATTCGAGACAAAGAACCACATTGCGATGTTTTGGGCGATGCAAAAAGGTGTATCACTACACATATATTGATTGAAATTTTGACAAGTATAAGTCATTGTTTAAGTATTGTGATTATGCTATAGTTGTTTGTGCTGAATTCCTAAATCTTGAGGAGGATACCATCTCTGAAGAGTTTAATAAAATAAACAAATTCCTTGAAAAACTAAAGCAGTATTTATGTGCAAATAATTTGAAGCTTAATAACCAACTATAGTAGATATTAAACCCATATTGAAGAAATCAATAAACCTGCTGAGCCGAACACTTTTGCTGCAGTTGTCAAAACCAATCCTACCAAATTAGTTCTGTTACAGCCAAAGAAACTACAAGAGAGTAAAAAAAAACAAAGAAGATATCATAAGCCAGATTAATCCGAAAAGTATTATTTTAATGAGATATCGAAATGTTTCGAATTGTGAAAGTTTACTTTAATGCGATTCGAATGAAGCAAAAGAAAAATTGAAGAAAATTGGTAAAAATTAGGATTGGCTGAATTTCTAAATAATACATTTGTATCCAGTGTGATTGGCATACATACCAATATTTCGAATGTAAAGGATTTTAATGTATCGAGTACGTATCTTTACACAGTTTCATTCTCCTTTCAAAACCTGACATCTTAAGACATAACCAAAATTATTAATTGTCTGAAGTCAAACGCTGTGATTGATGGTAAATTGCACTATAATGTTGGATGCTATGAAAAATGAAATATTCGCATCAAAATTTACTGATTTAATCAATAAAAGTTTAAATGAAGCTAACATTTCAAGATCATGGAAAATATCAACAGTTATTTTAATACTGAAGACTTCTAAACCAACCACACTCTGCGTTGTGAGGTTTAATAATATGATTAATATATGATTTAAATATGAAAATAAATTTTGTACATACTACAATCGGAAAACAATAATACACACAAGAACAAACGTCAAAAAGGCGACCCAAACACAATTTCCATCGGAATTTGATACTAGATGTCATTACTTGTTTATGCGTTATAGTACATCATAAACATATATGTCGTTTGAAAGCCCTATTCAATACCTTTCAAAATCAGCTAATAGTTTTTGTTTTGATTGTGCACATCCAACCGATTTCAACGATGGAAAATTTATCAAATTTGCGAAAAAACAGCATTTGCGGGAAGTTTTGTTGAGTCAATTTTTCGCAAACAAAAAACGTCGTACGTTTTTGTTTCTTTTCATAACAAGAGTTAGTTTTTTGAACGACATAGTTCACGGAAATCCGTGTGGAATGTCGATTGTATATTGAGAATGATTGCACACTTTTAATTGTTTTGTTATTACGTATTAGTAAAGGCGTTTAAATTTTAATAGGTTATGTTGTTAGTTTTATTAGATTTTAGGATATGAGGATAATTTATTTTTGTTTTTCATGATATAAATCGATATTTAATTTTTTTTTAAATCGTAGGAATTATCTTTATATAACTTCGATAAATGACGTGTAATAATGCAAATTCTTACGGAAGCATTGCTTACTATGACGCTCCGCCACTGATATATATATATATATATATATATATATATATATATATATATATATATATATATATATATATATATATATATATATATATCCAAACATATATATGTAGTTCTTTGATATTTTTCATGAGAACATTGTATAATGTAACGAAAACATATACTGTATATAGTGCAGAGATACATAAAAGTTATGAGAATTAAGAAAATATTCACACATATTGCTACCTGTACGTAGTTAGTAATTTAAATTTTTAGAAGGTGTTTGAGTCTCAATTTTAAAATGATTTTCGTCATCGTTTTACAGTGAGTGGATTGTTATTGTTGTTGTTGTTCTTGTTAGATTTTATGTTATTTTGTGAACGAGTTTATTTTAACATGATAAATGTCGTTGTAATTTGTTAGCTTTACCCACAGCAGGCGAACATGAAGATTAATTATAACATTAAACGTATAACATGTAGCACGATAACATAGAATTTTATGTAAGCTTAATTTGAAATGAGGCTGGTGTGTAACATTAAGGATCTAAAGCAACAAAATTAAATCACGTAATATTTTAATTTCAACTAAATAAAGGAAACTTTCGTTTTATTTAGAAAATGAAATTTAGAAAAATTGTAATTAATATAAAAGTCATATTGTTCTAATCATATATATCTTAACAGGATGTTTTCGAAATCTTACTTTAAATACTTAATTTATATGGAAGTTGTTGAAGAGACCAATAATCTAGCTGTATTACTATAGGGAAAATATTAATTGCTGCTTCAAACATGCCGCTTATTCAGCGTAAAAACAGCACGCGGTATTTTCTGTTTAATGCACCCAAATTTATTTTGTCAAGACACCACCTGCCGATATCGAGTTTAAATATGCATGATATTCTTTGGAATTAGTTTCTAGTAACTTTCAACATAGTTCTTTGCTGTATTAAGAAAACGCATTCGATGCATCAAATAAATCATCGAATAAGTCAGAAGCTCATCCAACTGAAACGTGTTCTGCAACTCAACCATCCACTAATGCTAAGTCAATTTTACAAAACTCAAGCCTAATTGCAATGAATTCACGCAAATCGGTCTATTACCACCAGTGCTAGTATATGTTTATGACTCTACAGGAAAAAAGCATGTGGCAAGCACTCTATTAGACTTAGGTTCCCAGTCCACCTTCATATGCGAAAGTTTAGTCAAATGATTAGATTTCAAACGATTATTCGCAAACGTACAAGTTTCGAGAATTTCGGGAACAAATACTGGAATGACAAAAGGATTAGTAACGCTTATCTTACAGTCAAGTTCGATCAAACTAAACGCTTTAAACTCAAAGCTCTAATCCTCACCAAATTATCAACTGTAATGCCGTCACCAACATTAAGACTCCACTTAGCAAATCTGGCGTATCACATACACCTGGCCAAATTGACTTGTTGCTTGGAGCCGAAATATTTTTTGAAGTGCTGATATCTAATAAAATTAAAATCTTAAAGCAAATTATTGCTCGGTCAAATAAATTCGGATGGGTGCTATCTGAAGTCGTAAAACAACAAAACTGTGAGCTAAAGTCATTCTCAGCTTTTATACAAACAAATGATATATCCAAATCTCTCGAAAGAATCTGGACGTTGGAAGAGGTTCCAATAGGTTTAAATACTGGATCTGAGGCAAGTTGTGAAATCCATTTGATGTGCAGCTATAAGCGAAACTCCAATGGCAAGTATGTTGTAAAACAACCATTCAACATATGGATTCCGGGGAATAAGGGCATTCGAAGTCAGCAGCAATCGGACGATTGAAGTCATTGGAGCGTAAATTTGAGAATAGTTCTGACCTTCATGAACAGTACACCAGTTTTTTTGAAAGAGTATTTGAACTTGAGATAGAACAAGACGAAGACTATAGAAACAGTTTTTTATCTTTACATGATGCGGTAAAACTGTTGGTTGGACCGACGATCCAAAATGATTTAATATCGATTATGTGTAAATTCCGAAAGTACGCTATTACATTTTCATCCGATGTGGTAAAAATGTACTGCCAGATGAAGGTAAACAAATTAGACTAAGACTATTAAAGAAAAGTAAGAAGAAAGGCAGTTAACGAACCCGTAAAAATTTTCTAACTTTAACATGTCCGAACGCTTCATCAGATAGCTGACGATTATAAAGCAACATTGCCGTCAGGTTCTATAATCGTAAAACGAGAATCGCAGTCTTTGCTATGTAAGAAATTTTTGATGTGCAGATTAAAGGTGGGTTCAAAATGCGCAAATGGAAGTCTAGTTCAACTGAGCTGATGAGCAGAGCTCCCACAGAAATTCAAGACGACGGAAGTTCGAACACATTCCATTGAAGTCCTAATGTAAACACATTAGGACTTCAATGGAATCCCGCAAAAGAGACACATTTTCATATATATGAATATTTAATCCGTTGAGCTTGATTTCATCTATTGTAATCGTATTTAAAATATGTCTCGAGAAATGATGGTCTAGGAAATTAAACAAGGACGAGGAGAACTGTTGTTAACAAAGTTGCTCTTCTGGAGATAGTAATTTGTTACTGGTTGTAATGGACTTTATCTCTTAATATTTCCGAAGTATTTGTTTGATATTGACCCAGGGATCTGCGGTGCAAGCTACCATGGAAATTAATTCAGATTTTGGGGAGTTACTGGTTTTCCAGCAGCAACCCACTCAAAATTGTTTTTGGAGCATAGGTTAATTTTTACTTGATTTCATTTGATTGAAAACTCTGGTACATTTTTTTTTTTTGAGAAAATAATACTTAAACGTTTGAAGCCCATTTTGCGGCCAGGAAGCTAATTCAGGAACACTCGTCTAGATTTAGACCATATAAGTCTGCAATAGAAAAAGGACTAGTTGATTGTATACATTTACCAAAGGAAGAAGAAAAAAATACTGGTCTTTATTATTCATGGTCACATCACAAGCTTTTAATAAAGTCTGGCATGTATGATTGTTAATATTGTATCTGATTATATTTTTTTTTGTCATCTGATGACAAGTCTAAACTGCTATGGACGCAATACGAAGTCAATTTGGAAAACCCAGAATTTTAAAAAACTTTATTTCTCAATAGACGCATTGGAGTCGGCAAATAGGTCACTTCCTAAAACAAACCCTAAAACTAATTTGGGAATAACTTCGTAACTGAAAATCAGGATTACAATTGTTCAATGTGCAATGAAACTGACCACTCTCTATTTGCATGCAAGCTGTCCAATCAAATGGATGTTGCATGACACCAAAATCGGGTGAAAACCAATTTCAGATGCTTAAGCTGTTTGAGCCTTCAATAATTAATCGAAAAATGCCCATTAAACCACTGCAACCACTGTTGAAGAAAACACAATACAGTAGTGATACTGTCGAGGATGCCGAATCAAAACCATCTTCAAATTAGTCCTGATCGTCATCTAATAGCGTGGCCAAGATCGTCTTCTTTAAACTACCTTGCAAGATTTGTTATAAAGTTGTCGAATTTTATAAAAAATCTTGCAAGGTAGTTTAAAGAAGACGATCTTGGCCACGCTATTAGACTCGGCTTTTCAAGCAAAAGGGAAAAGAATCCATGATATTACGATCATCAGATCATCCGAAATTTTCATTGCAGGCAGTTGTATTATCTAAAATTACATATAATCTTCGTCCTCAATATATCAAATTCATTGAATTTAGGCATACGCCAGAACTACAATTGGCTGATCCGCAATTTCACTTCCCGAATCGTATTGATGTTTTAATCGATGCTGATTATTTCTTTGAACTATTGGAACCCGGGCAAATACAAAATCCATAATAGAGGTCTAACTCTACAAAATATAGTTTCTGGGAGATAGAATCTATTTCAAGACCTAATCCAATCCTGTCACCAGAAGAATCATTTTGCGAGAAACACTTCAACTTAAATTTAAAGATAGCAAGTGATGGTATTAAAATTATCGTTGTCGTACCTTTAAGAAGTCGCCTCAAAACTTAGGTAAATTGTTAAACTTTGCCATTCACAGATTTAGATTTATGGAACGCTGGTTTCCTCGAGAACCAGAATTTTAGAGACTTTATCACGAGTTTATAAGTCGGTATTAAAATTTGCATAATATGGAGAAAATTCAACCAGCCAAAGATAGTGAGTCTGGATAAAAGTTGTCTTTGATGGGTCTACGAAAACAACAACAGGAACATCACTAAACGATTGCTTAGCTGTAGACAGCCGACGTCGAAAAGATGTATTGGCAAGTTCATCTTGCTCCGTTTATACATTCCATCAAAAAATAGTATAGCATAGTCATTCATCAGAACCAATTCGCCACTTTCATTTGACCACCGCTACTTATGGATTAGCACCCTGCTGCTCTGATGACTAGAGCCTATACTTAAGTCGAATTTATAAGCAATTAAAACAAAGTATCACTGATATGTTATCGCAACATGGGTTTATCCTCCAGAAATGGATGTCGAACTCAAAATTTAATTTGAGTAATAACACCGACGGTACCATTAGCAGTGTAAAACCCACAAATGACAGTCATCATACTGACGTACAACAAGTCACGATACTGGGCGTCAATTTGAACGTCATAATGAAGTTTTCAACAAAACTTATCATATTATATGAAGCCAGCCGTTTATTCGACCCTTTAGAATGGGATAAGCAACTTCCCATCGACGCTTCCAATCGATGGATGAAGATTCGTGTTCAGTTCAATTAGAACAAGTCAAATTTCACTCCAGAAGGAGTCGTTTCTGTGGATCTAATTTCTGACTAAAACTAAGGTGGCTTCGATTCGACAAGTCAGTCCTCCAAGACTTGAATTTTGTGCTGCAGTTTAGTTGATAAGTCTAAACAATTTAGTTTGAAGTGAGACTCACCTGAAAATATCTTAAATCTATATATGAATGGATGGATCCATAGATTGTTTTGGATTGACTCTCTAGCCCTTCTTAGTGCTGGAGCACATTTGTGGTGCAACATAACATTAGCATCATGTTCCTTTATCAGACAATTCAAGTAAATATGGAAACTCAGAACAACATGACTATGGATTCATCGAAGAAGAAACCGTAATGCGTTCACATTTTCCGCAGTATTGGCACTCAATGGTTCGACTGGGTAATCTTCAAATATTCAACCGTGTTAGGATAAATGCTAAGATTTATCAGAAATATGATTGACAAGTAGAAATCTAGCAGTAACCATTTAACTCGAAAATCATTATTTAAAGCTTGCCAGCATGAGCAAAACAAATTCTACATAGATGAGTTGATACAACTGTGAGTAGGGAAAGTAATCACCAAGTCAAGTCGTCTCAAAAAAATTAACCTCTTCTTAAACCACTTCGGACTAATTCATGCTGGAGGTCGTTGGTAAAATCCTAAAATACCATTTTCTATACCAAACACTCTATAATTATGCATTCCAAATCGCAACTCAGTACGATGATAGTCCAAAACATTTATATCAACAATAAGCATGCAGGTCGAACACTGATGCTAGTTATTTCAATGCAAGACTATTTGATTACAAGCGGTCGAAATTTAGTTCGCAAATTTTTAGTCATTGTGTTACATACTCAAAATTCAAGTCCCAAATTAAAAACCAACTAATCCAGCGACGAAGATTTCTGACGGTGATATCACTGATTTAAAGCCTACCTTGACGAGATGGTAAATGGTAAAGTTGCCTAGCCAGCACTTTTGAAAAATAGCATACTAAATACTTAACCTCACTGCAACCAAGAACAAAATGAAGAAAAACGCAAATTTCCGTGAATATCGATGATATTGGAAGATCGATGATGTTATTATGGGAAAACCATAAAGTTGCATATTGGCTATAGCTTATATTATTTTCAGGAGTTGTAGAAAATCCATTTTCCGAAACATTTGGCAAAACTCACTTTTTTTATTCAATTGTTTTCACCGACGTATAAATTTGGCTAATTACTATTTCATGCTTTTAATTACACTATATGGAAGACCGTCATGCTAATGAAAACCTAAAATTGGTATAAATGACGTCATATTAGGGAAAATAATTTCTAATACGAACAAAAATTATAGATTTTATTCCAAAGATAATTGAGGAAAAATGAAATTTTTAGATGTTATCATCACCAAAAAGTTAATTATATTTCATTTATCCGTAAAATATAACCATTAAAAATACACCTAAGCATCATATATATACATTTATATATTGCTGGATATTTATTATGTACAGAAATTCAATGGTAAATAAGGAAAATGGTCTTTCAAACTTTTTCGATCTAAAAACACCAGAGAAACAATTTGTAGTGGAAATAAAAACTGAAATCGGTATATTAATTTGATATAAATGATACAAATTTTCAGTTTGAAAACTTTTTAATACTTTCCGCTCTTCCAACTTGAAAAACTTACATAAAATATTTTCTTGTAATCATATATAATGTACGACGAGTAAATATAGAATGATTAAATTTTTTTGTTGCGTTGTTCGTGTTTTTGCTTGTGAATTTCTTTGTGTGAAGGTGGATATTACTCGTATTATGTATAAACATACTTAAGATTTTTTTTTTCTGTAAGTTGAAAAATATGTTGAGAAATTTGTCATGCTGTGATTAGAACTTTGAAAAGTTGAATTGAATTTCATGTTTCAAAAAAAAAAAAAATATAGCAATAGTAAATTTATACTTAATAAAAATGAAAATCGATTTATAAATTAGGTGTTAGTTTATAATTTACCTTATATGTACATATATGTATTTTGGCAGCCTGTATCTGAAATATAAAATAATATTTATTGATATTAATAATAAAATATAATATAATATGTATTTAAAAATACAAAAACATGGCGAAACACCTTGACGACATGTCACATTTTACGACATGTTAAGTATTTCATTATATACAATATACCATGTCATGATTATTGCGTATCAACATATTTTTATTACGCAAAATAATTTTAATCTTCCTCTGAAATAACTTAAAGGCGTTATCAAGGCGAAAACGACACATAAGTGACATTCAAATCTTTTCGATCACTAACAAGTCCGATCGACAGTAAAAAGGCGTTTGTCTAGGCCTAATTAACCAGGCCTAATGAACGAGGCGGGAAAATAAAAACCAAGGCCACACCGTCTACGAGATCTACAAGTTACGCATACCAGATTTACCTGTAATCCGCTCCAAAGAAGGACAACGCTATGTCAGGTGATACTTCAGGAGTAAGAAATAAATATGCGCTTTTTACACAGACGGCTCGACAACATCTACCAAGACTAGGAGCCCTACAAATGCTCTCGGAGTAACACTATGGTGGAGATTGAACAGATCACTAGAAATCTATCCATGACTACCCAACAACACCGAGCCATGCTGAATTGATTTGGCCATTTTTTCAGAACAATATTACAAAAATCATTCTAAAAGTACGCTGTCAAAAATCCAGGAAATGTTGTATTTGAAAGCATATGTACAACCAGAGGCATGGCTCATTTTGCATACTAGATACGGTAATAAACGGTTATTGGCCTCAACGTATTTCAACATATTAACCTTGTTAAGTCCAACTTACGACATCTAACTTACGGCATCAAATTTAAGAAGCTTGCACAACTGGATTGTGGAAACTATGCATAATATCCAAAATCTTTAATTAGACAATCCATTAGAAGAACTGATGGCGCATATTATCATGAAGAGGGTTGACAATGATAGCCACCATACAGGTTAAGAGTGGAAGTATATGTATTGCCAAAACTTACAATGAGTGTTCCAGCACGGCAAATAAAATAAAACCCATCCAACAAAAAATAGAATTGGTTAGTTGTGGCTGACCCAACCTTTGACTCCTGCTCTTATTGACTTCTTATAAAGCGCTGATGTGTATTGCGATTTTATTAGCAGTCAAATATTAACAGGGAAACTAAGTGCCATTAAGTCTAGATTTCAAGACCGATCCAAGTAGAAACCACGCCTATATTGATCATCGTCCATAGTGTTATGAAGATGGAGACTCGATCACCTATTAACAAATCGTGATTCATTCCAAAACTTTTCAGTTGCGGAACGTATAGGCAATGTATTAAAGCAGAATATAATCGTTGTTTTAATTGTTTGTGAATTAATCATCCCATATTTAGATGCCTCTCGAAACAACGATGTAAGAAGCATCATACGATTCTGCACTTGGACGATTCCAACGAACGATGCCAAAGAGACAAATGCTCATCCTACTATATATCAGCCAACCATATATTACCAATGGCTCTGGTATTAGTAATGGATCAAAGCGGACTGGAACATGAAGGTGTTACTAGAATCGGGTTCCATGTCGAATTTTATATTCAAAAAATTCAAATTGTTGCGGTTACCCAGGCGAAAAAATCGAACCATTGTATCTGTATCTCATATTGGTGAGTCAGTTAATAAATGTATAAAGGGGATTGTCATGCTTAATTTAAAATCATGCGCTGGCAATCAACAATCTATCCAGATTGAAACTCTATAGTTATGCTAAAACTTTGATCAAAGTTATCTGCACAGTCATTTTCATAATTATAAAATGTAAATTTATTCTTAGCTGATCCTAAATTTAATGTTTCGCCGGAAATTGGTTTAATTTTAGAGGTGCAGTATGTATTCAACCTGATGTTGAATGGCAGAACCAAATTTATAAATTTAGTGGCTATAAACAAGATATTTGGTTAGGTTCTACGAGGTGAAGCAGAGGCAGGTATATTGGCACTTACATCAAGCAACGTAGGGCAGGTGATCACGGAGCAAATTAGAGTGGATGAAATGCTAGAACAATTTTGGGAAATTGAGGCGATTCCTAACATAAAACAACTGTCAAACGAAGAAAATAGTTTTCAAAAGTTATTTGTCAAAACATGAAGAGCAGATTCGTTATACAGAAGTGCCATATAGCGTAAGTTAAAGGATCCAGCTTTCAAGAATTTTTATGAGACATGCATGATTGAATATCTTAAGCTGGGGCATATGATACCAGGTAGAAAAATTAAACTATTTATCTTACCACGGAATTTTGAAGTTGAAGACATTAAAATTTCAGCATTAAAATTTAGGATAATATTCGACGCATCCGCTAAAAGCTCATTACGCTGATGATCTACTTATGGTTGCACCTATAATGCATCCAACCCTTTACGAAATCATTCTCCGTTTTTGTCTACACAAAATAGCTATTAGTGCAGACGTGGGAAAGATGTATAGGAAAATTTTAGTAAAGGAAAACCATAGAAACTACCAAGTGATTGTCTGGAGATATGACGAGGACTTAAAGCTCGGCCTTTGGCGACACGAGTTTTAAACATGCAATCAGTAAAAGTATCTATGTGGACGATTTGAAAACGGGCGCAGGAATTACTGAGGATGCTATTCAACTTAAACACCAAATCAGTTCGATCCTTACCGATGCTGGAATGAATTTGAAAAAATGGAACTCTAATTTAGAAGTGTTCCTTCAGCCAATACCATTAGAAGACCGAGCTATGTCAACGAAAAATCTCAGTCAAGACGGATAGGTAAAAGTATTGAGATTGTAATGGAACTCAAAGCTAGAAGTTTTTTCATATCGTGTCAGTATAAGGCCTCCCGTATTAACCAAGAGGAAGTTACTATTCGAAAGTAGCCAAATATTGGACCCTTTAGGATGGTTGTAAATATAGATTGGGACAACGTACTACCGCAGACAATGCAACTAAAATGGTTAGCATTAAAGCAACAACTGCATCATTTAGAAGAATTTAAAATACTAAGATGGCTGCACTCACCTAGTCAAGAAGCTCATTTAGAAGGATTCTGCGATGCATGTGAGCGGGCATACGTGGCAAAATACAAAGTAACCCCAGTAAAAAAGCTGTCCATTACAAGATTAGAACTCCCTTATTAGCAAAGTTATTGTTATTGCGTCAAAGAAATCCTGAAAATTCCTTTATCACTCATAATGTGCTGGACAAACTCAACTATCATCCAGGTTTGATTATCGGATGTACCGATTCGATGGCAAACGTTTGTAGGTAACCGGACATCCCAGGTACCAGAAGTAACGACATGAGATCAATGGCAACATGTTCCTACGAAAGACAATTTGGCCAATTGCGCATCACGGCGCGCGCTGCTTTCGGAAATATTAAACAATGAATTATGGTGGAGCTCATCTAGTTGGCTACGTAGTAATTCCAAAATGTGGCCGATACAGCTCAATCAGAAACTTCTTTGAAGTAAACCTACCACTCTCAGAGTAACTGAGATCCAAACCAACACTAGACAGGATTCATGAAAGCACATCCGATCACCGTATTAGAGGTTTGCGTATTTCCCGGAATGACTGCAAACAAATTAGTGGTCATGGATAGCTGGTGGAATGGGACAAGCTTCTTAATTAATATAGAGCAAAGTCATGACGAACCGTTTTTCGAAAAATCGATGGAAGGGAAAACAACCGTCGCGGCACATCTGCAAATACTAAAAGAAGAATTATATACTCAAACACTAATCAATAACTAGTCATCCTTTAAATGTCTTATCTGAAAAATGATCCTTAAATAGCGAACAAAATTTCGAGGGCCACTACGGCCCTAGGAATGGGACCATGCAATATCAGTGCTATAGTATAAATATCGAAACAATTCGAATAGTCGAATAGTATATATGTCGAAATTTAAAGAAAAACGTTCTGCACTGGAAAATCTGAAAGTTGCGGTCTTTACATCTCTTCTTAGATGAATTTAACATTTTACGGGTTGGAGGCCGGTTTGAGAATTCCCAGCTACTGTATAAAGAACGGCATCACATGATGATACCGTATCAAGGGCAACTTACAAAGCTGCTCTGGGATTGGGCACATCGGGAAACACACGAAAATAATGCATTGACACTATTACATAACCGTAAAAGCTTCTGGATTATTCGAGGAGGTCAAACAGTAAAACATCATATCCGACACTGTTTCATCAAAAATGAAGCCGATAGGGACCTTCAAAGAATAATTTGGAGGGAAAAGAACGATCACCTCCGGAACATAACAAGCATGCTTTTCTACCATAGGCTCTGTCCTACAAACTCTTATTGATCATGGAAGCAATTACCAAATAAGCCGTACCTACTTTAAGTAACGACCTGTTCCAGGGTGACTTATTGTCAGTAGTGATAACATCGATCAAGTGATTGAAATAAGCAAATTCACTCTTTGTGCAAAAAATGTTGCCTGTGTAAATGGGTGTCAAACTCCCAAGAGCTTTTGAGGAATAAACCGTTGGACGCAAACAAGTTATGAAACTATTATTCAGAATTTAGAGAAAACAAATCGTAACAGTACGCTCATGAGACCAGCCAGAAATTGTGTTTTTAATGTTTTAACGCCTGCATTAAACGAACGGGGATTAATACGCTTCAACTCAATGCTAAAAATAGTATATCCTCCTATGCTTTTGGAAACTAAAAAAGAATATTAAATAAAACACAAAAATATTAGATTCTATATAAAAATATAAAAAAACTGCGAATCGCCTTGATGTCACGTCAATTCAGTATGTGTCGCCGACGATTTAGTCGAACTAAAGTTGAATCATCGATAATTTATTAGAATACAAAAATTATCACTTTTATTCGATTGAGTTTCTAAAGTTTTGGTGTTTTGATTAATTGAATGAGAATGAATAAAACAATACATCTTAAAAGCAAATAAATCTTCCAAAATTTTATATTTATCGTCTTCTCATTTTGGGAAAAACTGTTGAATTGTTTTATTCTGGAATTATCATGACTTGATTTTACCCCATCAATTAAACCCATAGAATACAACTGTCAAAATACAATTAAAATTTATAACCATTGAAGATGAAGTGTGGTCGATTATATTGTCTGACTATTTTTTTATACTTAAATTATTTTTTATATAAAAATATATTATTTTATAATGCAATACTTTCAAAAGAAATTTAATTTTCGAGAAATGAAAATTTTTATAGAATCATAAACTCTAATCCGTATTATAAAATTAAAACTAATTGGAATTTTCGTTAAAATTAATTTTCCTATACATAAATACTTTTGTGAAAATATTAAATTATATTTTCCGTATCAATTAGTAGATTTAACCTATAAGAGCACGTTGACCTTAATTAAGCATAAAAAGGATTGTGGCAATGATGATTTTACAGGGTGTGATAAAAGTTTCTAAATTTTTTGTTGAATATTCCCTTTGTGTTAGATAATTATCTAACTGAATAAAGAATTTATAAGATCCCAAATTAGTGCTGCGGTTTCAGAAACTTGGCATTTCTGAGTTGATAACTATTTTTATAGCCATCTGTCAGGGGACAAGTTCACTAATTAAGGCTTCTAGTTAAAATGTTTTGATCGAGTCACGAAATTTACAAGGTACAATTTAAGGTAAATGGCAGTTACAAATAATTTTAACAGAGGGGGTTTAACGTACGAAGTGATACTGATAAAGTTTTATTTGCTTTAATCAAAGAATCCAGGCGTACCATTTCCGTTAGCCAGTTGGGGAACACCATATATATATATATATATATATATATATATATATATATATATATATATATATATATATATATATATATATATATAAATTTATATATATTTATATATATATATATATATATATATATATATATATATATATATATATATATATATATTTATATATATATAAAGGATGTTTTTTTTTGTATAGGCTCACAACTTTGAGTTGGCAACACTGCTTTATTTGACTTTTTGTTTAGTTTGGTTTGACATTTTATTTTGAAATCTTTCGGTTACGAAATTGAGGATGGAATGTGGAATACGGTTTAAGAGGTAACGGGAAACGGAAAACGTTAGTAGAACATTTAGAAATACATGAATACAAAACGTCGCAGTTACAACTAAAAGTTAACGACTCTAAGATGGTTACCGAGCAATTGGCGCAGTGGTTAAAGCTGCGGTGTTTGGGACGGGAGGTACCGGGTTCGAATCCCAACGAGGGAGGGTTGCAAAAGGGATTTTTCATCACCTGATTTCGATCGGTGATGACGATGAACACAACTATGACCCCCTGTTGGAGTGCAGAATCCATGGGCCGAACCATCGTCCATGTCAGTGCAGGCTGGCTGGAGCAATGCAATGTGCAGCTGGATTTAAAATCGAACCTGTATTCGTGCGTCCTCAATTTGGCTGGTGACGGCGTAAGGTAGGACGTTAAAATTTAACTGCGAAAGAGTTGGGAGAGCTTCGGCCCCAGAACAGATTGCAGAGTTCAGAAACAAAAAAAAAAAAAAAAAAAAAGATGGTTATGAGTTGCAACTAAATTTTATAACAAAATAATTTTGATGCAGACGATATAAACGCTTAGACAGCGCAATCGGAAAATGTTATAAGCTAAATTTAACGGAGTTTGAATGACGAATAAATCTTCTAGAACAAAAGAAAGACCTTAAACGTATGCTTAATGAGGAATTATCCGAATTGTCGCGCTACAAAGCAAATAACGATTAGCTGCTACATTCCCGAAAACAGATACTGTCTTAAAATCGATTTAATTTTACTATATACCTCCAGCATTATTAACGTCGGAACAATTTGTTCAAAAAGTTGAATCATTGATGAATATTTACGAAATAAATGAATGAATTATATATTATGTTAACAATCGGGAATAAATAAAAACGATCGGCTAAATTATGGTTTAATTCAGTACAATTCGTGTTTACCAGATGGAGAATATTGGCAGACGAATTGATGATACATTTTAAATTACATATGGGTGAAGCAGAACTACACGACAAGTTACGATCAAAAGTTCGCAAGCGAGACCAAACGATGGTTGAATATTATTACGAAATGTGTGCCATAGGCCAACGTAAAATTGCTGATGAGGCTTTGATCAAATATATAATTTTGGGGCTGAATGATTACCAGTTAAATGCATCGGTACGTATACACAAGTAATAGCTAATGTGGATGAATTGTATCAAGGTATCGAGTGGTATTCGAGTATGTGTCAAGGAAGTGCGCAAAGTACACGTACGATAAATGATGAGGACAGTTCGGGTCGGCAAAAAATACAAAATTATATAAATACGCCGATAAAACCAACCAACCAAATGCGATTAGCTAGAACATTAGAATCTTATAATTGTTTGAAACCTGGACATTTGTATATAAATTATCCTGAACCACCGATACGCGATCGATGCAGAAAATATTCGCGTGTCCATGCGAGAGGACAAATCGAATGTGTCACTGCGACTGGCACTCAGAAATCGTTCAATGGTCGAATAAAAATAGATGGTGCGTGTTCCTATATCAAAACTGTAATTTTGAACGGTAACGTAAACGTTTTGGGACTTTTTGATTGTGGAACTTAATGTTCAATGATACGAACAAGGAACGTGAGGCTTGATATGGGACGCAGCAAATATCACAAGATTTGCAGGTGCCGGTATTGTTTCTAACAAAAAGATTCGTGCGACGTTTCAAATTGATGAAGTTGCCAATGAGATTGAGTTTCTTATTGTTCCTGACCAATATTTAAATACACAATCTCTAATTGGTCAGAAGTTCATTGATTCAGCAACCGTAAGAATGATCAGAGAACACAACACGTGGAAATTTCAAAATCTCAACCCAAGTGATATTTTGTTGGGTAATTGAACTTTGAATATGGCAGAAATATGTGATGGTGGCATTACTTCGAATACCCAAAAAGGAGATGTAAATTAAGCTTTATCGGCTGAAATAAATTTGGATAACTGTATGATTCCGAATTAACGCGAATATTTATTTCAGTTGATAACAAAATTTAGTAGAAGTTTTGCTCGAAATTTAAAAGAAGTTGGGAAAACGGATGTTGATATGGAAATTAAATTAAATAGTAACGAAAAAGTTGCCTATCGAGCTTTTAGACTGTCATACAATCATCGTGTTAAAGTGAAAACCATGATAAGCGAATTTTTGGAACATAAAAAAATACGTGAATCCAAATCACCTTATGCTAGTCCCATAGTCACAACTCCCATAGACAACGTCCTTCCAGGAAGGTATAGAAAATTTGGAACGGTTATTGAGGGTATTACAGAGATGAAGACTAACGTTAAAACTAAAGAAGTTTCTGTTTTTCAAGGAAAACGATGAATTTCTTGGCCATGGAATTGATGCGCATGGTATACGACCAGGTTCAAACAAAACGGACGCAATTTTAACATTTCCAAAGCCTCCAGATAAGCACAAAATAAGGAAATCTATCGGATTAGCAACTTATTTCACTAAATTCGTTAAGAACTTTTTAATTATCGTTGAACCGTTAACTCGATTAACAAAACCTAACGAATCCTTCAACTTGACAAACGAACAAAGAACGGCATTTGAGCTATTAAAGAGCAAGTTGGGAAGTTGCGAAATTTTAACGTTATATAATCCGTAGTTGGAACATGAGGTGTGTACCGATGCGAGTTACAATGGTCTCGCTGGTATACTATTTCATATAGACGAAAAAGGTGAAACGAAGCCTGTTTCATATTTTAGTCGTCGGACAACATGTAATAAATGCAAATATAATTCGTTCGAATTAAAAGCTTTGGCGGTTGTTGAAGCGCTTCAAAGATTCAGGATTTCTTTAATCGGGAAGCCATTTACTTTTAATATATTTTTAACATCACAACAAGATAACTGGCTTTTCGGTATGCAACGTTGCAGGCAAGGATATTCAAAAACTCATCGAAGTTATGAGTAGACAGCGAATTAATTCTGTCTAACGACAGATACATGCAGATTATGCGGTATTTAAAAAACAATTGTACAGTCAAATGATATCGTCAGTGAAGACAGCCAGCTTGATTCTCTCCATGTATTCTGAAACCATATTAGAATGTGATAGATACACCAATCTCTCGATTTCTGCCGCATACTCTTGTCCTATTTCCCTACTCTTTTGATATCGGACTTTTAGCTCCATTTTGTAGAGAATTGTGATCATCTTCATATTTACGCTCCTGCATTTGCATTACTTTACTGTAATCACCACGCTCATTTTTTAGGAACAATCTGTAGAGTGTTAGTTGCAGTTATGTTTAATGCTACAATTAAAAGAGCAATTCAACAATTGCATATCAAGTTTCATATGACCAATTCATTCCATCATGGCAGCTTTTAACTGTAACAGATCGAAATTTCCAGAATTTTTTTAATTCGTTTTAACTAACAATTGTGTTTCTACTACATATTTCTCGACGGTTTCTACTTGTGTAGCCTTACAAAGTCGTAACACCAACTTCTCTTTATTGCTATTAGTTAATAAATCTTGTCGCTGCAATTCCTTTTTTTAATTCCGTAACTCTCAATTCGTAGAGAATCATCATTTTTTTACTACTCACAATCCCACCGTTATCACCATTTGTTACGTTTTTGCCTTTTTTCGGTCTGTATCAATAGATTGTGAATAAATTCCATTGATATTTACTGATAAATAATAATTACTAATAACGTTAAGTGTTTGGTAATCTGTCGCCCATACGTTACCATATATTGAGATCTGAACTAGTATTAAACACTTTGTTCATGTTAAACAAGTAAAATCCTTTCTCAAAAAAATGGTAAACATTTTAAATTTCAATGCATATCTCATTTTGATCGTGTTGTTGATTTTCCTACATATATAATGAAAACTCATAAACGTTTTAAATTGATTTAGATCATAAAATTATAAAAATTTTGTGTTAAAACGAAAACGAATAGCAAGAAAATAAAAAAAAAATCTATTTTGTTTTTCATAATGAAAATGATCGTAAAACATAAACAAAAGACACAAAATAATTTTACGGGTTTTCTCCTTTTTATATTATATCCTCGATACAACATTGATACACGAAAAAATTTACATCACAATATAAAAGGGTGACAATCATCCGTAATATATCCATTAAAACAACAAAAAAAAAATTAACACTGTACACCGTATACAAAAACAAAAAAACGAATTTTATCGTTCTTGGCACTTTGTGTATGTTTCTTGAATCACGGGTACACAGTATAGAATCACATTCTCAAGGAATGGTGCAACGATAAAATTTTATGATTATTAGATGGTTTTTGATATTTTTTGCCTTTATACAGCATACAAAGATTTTATTTTTATATTTGATCATTAATGCTAAAAAAAAAAATGAATAGGGTTTGAAAAGAGGTTTACATAAATCTGATTGTTTACATAATATTTCCAAAACAAAATTAGAATTTTCCCTTTTATGATCGACAAAATTTTCTATTATGATTATTTTTTTGTAGATGTTCGTGTTTAATAGTCCTTTTAAAAACACCCGTTTATATACCTAGCTATTTTTATGTGAATTCGTTAAAAAAAATGTCATCCGCCAATAAATTAGAACGAGGCCTATAGAATTTAAATTTGTTAAATTATAATTTTATTTTTTTTGCGATAAGTCAATACCTGTGGTCGAAGGGTATTTACACATACGTGTATGTGGATCATATGTCGGATCATATGAGTATATGCAGAATGTGATACCAATTCCCATTTTGCATTTTTAAAAGTCTCGGTATTAAACCTAATATTTTGGATATGCGGTTGCCAGCGAATGTTTTCCATTTAGTAGGATAATCCTACAATAAAGTTGTTAGGGTTGCTATAGAGTTTTCAACAAGCAAATCCAGTAAGAGCTGAACTCCGTATAATACCAGCCTAAAACATATCCAATTATTTTATCGCATCATCTTTACTTTTGGATGCAATAATTTGACATGTATCATCCGTACTAGCTCTGCTTCTTTGTTAAGTTTAGCCCTATCTATACCCAAGAGTTAGTTTAATATTTTTGCAATGGCGGCTGGTAGTTCTTGCAACAATAGTGTTTAAAACTAAAGTTTTGAATCTAAAATCTTTGATGCTTTGGAAATTTGTGTTCGTCCATTTGAAATCGTATTTGCAGGCTACCTATGAAAGTGTTCTTTAGTGTATTCCACTTTATACCCTAAATATTAACTTGCGTTTCTTAGATTCCAAGGTTTTTGCCGTTTGGACTCGCTGTATCTGTTAATTCTGATGAGTAAGACATCCATTTTTTTCTTTTATGGCACTTTTCTATACATTTCCTCAATGTCACCAGCCAAAGCAATTTTATGAAAGCGAATTTTTGATAGGGTCGCCCAAAGATTAGGATGTTTTCCAATTTCCATAATTTTCGCTGTTGCTTATAATTGTTAATATTGACATACAAACTAAAGATGCGATCTGTTTTGAATAATGAGGCGATATTACAAGTTACCAGGCATTGAAAACTTTAGTTCTTAATAAATTAGCAGTACGGAGAGCTTGACCACCGATCGTTTTAGGGTCATGTCATAAATCATGATTGTAAGGACACGGAATATATCATCTATGCGACATAATTCTCTTTAGCTAACTGTCTGAAAGCTGGTGATGTAGCAGACGAAAACAGCAATATAGGCTTTCTCCACTTTAGAGCTCTTCGTTTAGATGAGTGGAAGTAAAGTGGTTCAACATAATCGATATCTGTTGTAATGAATGGTTTTACTAACGTCACTTTACTAACTGGAAGACTCACCATCATTGGTTAAAGTATTGCTGGTCCTGTCGGTGACATGGTATACATTCATGGATGAAATATCGAATAGTGTTTTTGCATCAAAGAATCCAAATCTTTTTCGGATTATGCTGATGGCGGAAGGAAAAGTTTTTGATTTGCCACTATATTTAGAGCTGGCCACCATACTATAATACTGTACAGTAGAACAGGTCTAACTACAGAGGGATATAGCCAATGTACGATGCGAAGGTCTAGTTCCCATCTTTTCCCAATGACATTTTTACAGGAGTATAGCGCTATTGTAGCTTTTTTACACTTTACAATATATTAGGTTTCCAGCTTAGTTTGCGGTCCACAATAAGACCCAGGAATTTCACTTTAGCTGTGATATTCAAGCTAACTTCATTAAGAGTGAGTGGGTTCAAAAAAGGAAGTTTGTACTTCCTAGAAAAAGAACTAATTCAGTTTTAAGTTTAGATCGCACCTATTGGTCCATTTTGTAAGGATACCAAGAGCATTTTGCATAAGATCTTTGAAAGTGCTAAGATATTTGCCGAAGGTGCCGATGGCAATATCATAAGCATAAGCGACTGAGCCAGACTCCTTTAGGTTTAGTAACACGTCATTTATAAACAAGATCCAAAGAAGGGAAATACACCACCTTGCGGTGTATACTTCTACTCACAAATTTCTGGACGGATCCCTCACCAAGATTAGCCAAAATAATCCTGTCCCTGAGCATTTGATCAATCTAGCATTCGAGTGACACATTCAGCCCCAAAATTGAATGTGCCTGCATGATCACCTCTGGTTTAACATTGCTAAAGGCTTCTTGAGTCTTTACCGGCTCAATTGAGCCTATAATAAAAGCTTCTTTCAGTCTCATCAGAGTTTTCAAGAAGTTCGAGGATAAGCTAATGGGCCTAAGGTCTTTTGGATCGCAATGAGAGCGTTTTCCCGCCTTAGTTATAAAAATGATCTTTACTTCAGTCCATTTGTTTGGAACATGACCGAGTTCCAGGCTACTTTTACTTCAAGCCAGGGAACCATTAAGTCACTGGTTTGTTAAATGTCGACAGGAATAATGCCATCCGCACCTACTGACTTAAAAGATTTAAAACTGTTTACTGACAACATGATGTTCATTCTGTTGACAATTTTCTCAGTGAGACCCTTAGCCCTATTTGTTTTAGGCAGAACAGTCGGAAATTCGGAACATCCTAGGAATTGAGTTTTTAGTAGGAGCTCTAGAGGTTCTGCCCCTGTCGTAGTACAGATACCATTCGGTCGCTAGAGATAACTTGGAATGGAAGTAGATAGAATCTTACGTAGTCTAGCTGCTTCAGAGGTCTCTTGTGTGTTATCACTGAATAGTCTCCAAGCTTTGGGCACTTCTTAATTCGTATTTATATGATTTAAGGACTTCCTTATGGGAGTCATATTCCATGCCAGCTTTTCTTATCTTTGAGATTTTGAAGAAATTCTTGCATTTCAGCCGTGTTGCTTGTAGCTCCCACGACCACCATAGCGGATGAGATTTGCCTTTAGGCATACTAATAGAGCACGAGCCTAACTTAGCTTCATTGAAAGCATTGGACACCCTGTCGGCCAAGGTATCCAATTCCTGTGTTGATTCAGGAGATTTAGGGACCAATTCTGTTAACGAGTTACCTAGAATTAATATGAAGGTTTTCCAGTTGGTTCTTCTTCTATTCCTAAAGGTTGGAGTTTTAGAATATTTCAAATCTAATCCAAATTGTAGATAGCAATGATCAGGAATGGAGTGTTCTTAACATAGAGTTCGGACACTTTCCAATTAACTAAATTAACATAAAGTTTGAAACAAGGATAATGTCCAAAACTTCCTGTCTATTACTAGCTATAAAAGTAGGCTTACAGTCTATATTACAAATAGAAAGGTTAGTGCTTTGAATGCATCAAGGAGTGACTCACCTCTCTCGTTCGTATCGGTGCTTTTTCAGATCATGTGGTGCGAATTTGCTGACGATGCTTTATAGTGATGTAGATTGACTTGTATAAGCTTTAGCAACTTAACTTAACTGCTTAAAGATCAATTAACACCACAGTAATGCCGAGGTCGTGGAACGATTGCAAAGGTCATAAATAGTTCCGGGTTAACAGATTTGACTCCTTTGTTTTTTTCGTTTCTACAGTTGGAAGCTGCTCGTTTAAAGGACGCACATTATCAGCTTAGGTTCCGTGCAAAGCAGAAGTTCCCGCAACTGATTCTGATGCCCCTAACTTAACAGTCCCATCCTTTTTATTAACTTTCAGCGTGACAGCGCCAGAACCATAGCTAATTAAGCCACATGTCTTACCAAGCGCTGTCAGTGATTCGTTGTTCATTAATATTATAACCTATAATCATTTTTAGCCTCCTCCACCCTGGCCTGTTGTTGGTCGGAAACTCAGGATTACCCATCCTAATCAGCTCCATGATCGTCTTTGGACCACATTCTGATCATAGAAGCGTCCAAAGTTTTTGGAATAATGTTTTTATTTAATTATGTAATAAATGGTTAACCAGCCATGCGGATCCTATAGCCTTAAAGCTTCGGATAACATACCGAAGATTAGTTAGAGTAGGCTCCTATTCCAGGTTAATATTGAAAGAAAAAGTAACTCTTTGAGAATCCCAAAATATTTTTAGTACTTTAACAAACGTCTGGAATTGGTAATATTTCCCGATCTGGGTTTAAGATGTTGCAATTAAATTTGATAAATTTGTAGACCAGTTTCTTAGGTTCCTATACAAGCACTTTCCATGATATGTCCAATTTCTTCCTTTAGATCCATGAGATCAGCTTCCAAATCGGCACAAGTGATGGGGCCGTCAACATATAAGTCTCGTACAATAACAGCAGATGCCAATAAAAAGTTAACTTCACATTCATCGACAAGTTAACGGAGTATTCTTGATGATAAAAAGGGTGCGCTTGAAGATATGTGACGGTCAGTAGACGGTATTCTTATAAGGTATACCGTCTATGGTATATTCTTCTAAGCGGAAGCGCAGTAATTTTTGCTACTGTGGCTGGCCCAGCAAATATATTATTGTAGAGAGATTTGTCTGTGTAGGTCTTGCAGAAATGTCAAATACGACCTGCAGTTTTGTAGTGTGCAGTCTATTTTGATGATGAAATTATGTGGTATAAGTAATATGACTTTTCACGTTGGATATTACTTTCATGTGACGGTACTAGTTCCATATGACCAAGTTTTAGTTATTCCTCCATGTTAGGTATTGTTGCTGTAACTTCGGTTCGTTGCAAAGTCCTTGTTCAACTGCTTGGAGTCTTTTGACGGCTTGTGACTTGGATTTTCCTAGTGGTGGGCATTTTGAATCATAATTTGATCATGTTCAGATGATGTGGCCTTTCCTGATATGAAGAAAAGTCTTTCCTGTGCTACATTGTTAAAATAAATAGCTTACGTTAGCTTTACTTTTATTCCCCAAAGTGATCCTGTGTATATCACAACTCACTAGGTCCTATTAACCGCCAATAAAAAACAAAAATTCTTCAAACCAGAAACGTTATATCAATCCAATCTTATATCTGACTCGAGATCAAAGCCGATGAAGCAGAATTTCTTGATTCGATGTGGTCCAACAATAGCCCGTAAAAATTGTTTAGTTGTTATAATTATTTCTATAAATATATGTGCAAAAAAATTGTTTCCCCAAAAAAATGTTTATGTATGCATTAAAATTAAAATAGTTTATCATCATACAGGATGTAATAAATTTAATAAACACAAACCACAATAGTTACAGTATATGATCCAATTTTGCATTCCACGCCTACACTACATCAAATTATTCATTTCGAAAATAATTTTCCATCGATTGTATTTTTGTTTTTGCCATTTCCATAAGATTAAAACCGATTTTAAATAATACATTTTTTTTATTTAAATTTTGAATTTGCCGTGTTTTCAAAATGATAAAAATTTGGGAAAAACCTCCAAAACACTACCGCACAAATATTGTTTCAATATCATCGTGCATACACATCATGTTTTACAAGCTGTATTGTGGTTAAGAATATTTGCATTTTGGATAAATTTGGATGTTTATACATATAAAATAAATATTTATTTGAGTGGAAATAATAATGTGAAAACTCTTGATATTTTCCAAATTTTTATTTTTCGATTTATTTACCCAAACACTTTTGCAAGTCTATAAAATATTTTATGTACGGATAAACTGTTCAATATGTCATTTTTGTTTAGTATATATATAAACTTATCTCATTTATCAGCTGAATGTTTTCGATAAATTTGTTTATTGATGTAAAGCCTAATATTTTCGTTAATAATGCATCAATCACCGACGACTATACTTTGCACCCACAATGTAACGACAAAATCTAAACGAATCATGTATCATATTCCTATCACTGGGGTATACGAGTGTATGCACATTGCTTTGTATATACTCGTATAGCTAGAGATTTAGAATATATCGATTATCGAACGTAAATTCTTGTTCAATAAGTAGCTTAAAATGTTTTGTTGTAAATCACAGCATATTCGAATTTTGAAGGCTTTAGTATATAGTAAATTGGGGAAATATTATTTTATCCTATTTAGACAGTTCTTTGCGATGATTACTAGATTAAGTAAAGTCTTTGTTGTTCAACTGTTTTGAATTTTCTGCAACATTTCAATAATCCTGAGAAGCCGTTAGGTCTCGATTTCTAAAATTTTTCTGAACTGGTTCGGTATGGATTCCATCATATCATCCAAATTGTTATTTGTGGTCCTAAAATAAATTCAACAACAACGTTGTCAAAGTCTTCTCCACTGTAAAGCAATATATACCATTGGAACACATAGTTTCCACTTTTTGGCCATTGAGACTCGTGTAACGAGTTTTTGGTTTTCCCAGGCGCAGAGACTGTGCGTTCAAAGTGCCAATCCGTACATTTACCGATATCTTGTTAAATGTTGGATCAGTTCTGTTTGTTGAGGAAACATTACATTTTTCAGGATGCGGATAGTCAGTCCAGCGAGCAAACCTTCGTTTAGTCTATACGACAAACGTGGTGGTATTTTTAGGATATCAAGTTCATGTAAAAATACTTTACCATACATTTAGGAGCAGCATAAAAGAAAAAACGAATCTACTACCAGATGTCCTATACCTGCCACTGTATATGTGGTCTCGAGAATTCTACTGCTTTCATCAATCTGCCCCTGTTGGGATTTGAACTCGGTACCTCCAGCTCCAAGCGGCACACCGCTAACCACTGAACCACTCACTCGGTCAAATTTAATGCACTAAATTTGCTATTGGCTGTGCGTGCATTATATATTCATCGCTAAAACACTTACATGATTCGAACTCCTCCGCAGTTAGCGATTGGTTTTTTTGTAGTACCACCATCAAGTAGCTAGAAGGCATCATGTAATTTTGACTTCATAGATTATAGTTTATTCAATTTTAGTTGTTCTGACAGCGATTATCTTATATAATGCAGCTATTGCTAAGTTACGACCCGGAACACGTTGACTAGTTGAAATTGGATGGTTTTGGGCCAGCGCAAAAAACAAATTTAGTCGTTTAGGGGTTTTTGTTTGAGCTGTGTAGTATTTTATGTATTTTGAGTAACCCCTAAATGTATATATATATATATTTTTGCGAAGGCTTTTAGGAATAATTCGATTAGTCGGTGTAGTCTTCTACGTATTTTATGGTTTTGGGCTGGCCCGAAACCATCCACTTTAAACTACTGGTTAAAGTCGATTGAAGTGAGCGAAGTCTAGTCATTTCCATCATTGCTTAAAAAGCCAGATCGGTGAATTCCTCATGGCAAATAATGCTGTTTATAATGTTATTGAATGCCTGAAATTTCTTATCGGTCTTCTTATGGTTTCCAATGTCGACATTTTGTTGTAATAATTTTTGGAGATGCTGTTGGTTTGAATTTATTTTTTCTATCCTATCCTTATAAGCATTGCCAGCACGTTAGTCGAGCATACCAAATAACTCATTGGCAATTGTACCAACAAAGCCAAAAGTATTCTTTTTCGGTTAACTTCATTTACCTAGAGCGTTTATTATTTCATTTTAATCCTTCAACTCAATGTAGAATGTCCTTATTTGCGAAACAATTGCTGCACAATAAGGCCGCAACACCTCAACTTCACTATACGACAGGTCATACGAGGTGTAAGATTATAATATAATATAATCGTCCATCCCCGATTGATAAGATTTCTTTGAACAATTTCGTTAAAGCAGAGGTATGTCCCATCATGCAGATTATTGCAAGCGAACCAAGTAACAGGCTTAGTTTGCTGTTTGCGTTCGTATTTCGTCCGTGTTGCATGGATTGTTTTTATTTTGAAGTATGTAAAGCAGGTGATGCTTACTTAACTTCCGTGTTGTTGTTATTAGCTTTTGGGCAGACTCATTTTTTCCATCTGGTTATTATCCTCAATTAGAAGACAGCTGATTTTGGTGGTTGGTCTTTTAAGCAATCCTTTATCACTGCTTTTTATAAAGTAACAACTCTAACTAAGCCATCTTTTCTTATATGACCTCTTGAACTCTTCCTAAAGGCCGTTTCACTTTAAATAGTTCCCCTTTTGATATATTATCTTAGCTTTTAGTTAATTTACTTCGTTTTTGTAGTAACAACATATATTCGGTTACCCAAACTTCCCAATACTCTTGAATATATTTTTGCTTCCAACGTGTTAAATGGTTCATATTTTTGTTTGAAATGCAGGGTTCTGGCATTGTTCTTGTAGGTTTGCCAATAAAAAAATTTCCGTGTGTTATTGTTGTAAAATCATTATGATCAGATGTCACTGGAAATAGTGGCCGTGAATTCAGGCATGTTTCAATTTGGATGTTACAAACTACCGTAGTAATTTCTTCAAACGTTAATTGCTGTTCTCCAATTATCCTATGTAAATGTTACTTGATGTATTTAACTGCTGATCCCCAAAGTTCACCCATATATGTGGGGCTTTTGGTGGTATGTATTGCCATTGTGTGCCATCCTTTGCAAGCTTTTCTGCCTATTTCCCCAATAGCTTTTTTACGACATGTTTGAATTCATTAGGCATGATTTTGAAGCTCCTATGAAATTGGAACCACAGTCACTATAAAGATACGTGCAAAATCATCAGCGAGCTGTAAAGCATTTAAATGCTGCTATGAAACATGGTGATGACAAATCGCTTACTACTTCTTTGTGAATATTATTTTCCGCGCAACATATGAATACTGCTATGTTGCCCTTTTAGCTTTTTCGACCTCGCACTGGTGAATACTGAAATTAAAAAGGTCTAGGATTATCTACATCAGTATGCATAAATGGTCGTGTCCGATTTACACTAGCCATTGGAAGATTTCCCATAATTTGATTTAAAGTTTGCGCGCGATGCTTGTTGTAGATTAATGTAAGTTTTTACTGCTAATGGACTTTTAATTACCCATCACCTTTGCCGATTAAAACCTAGTGTAAGTGACTTGCCTCCATGTATAAAGGTCATCTTATGTTCGTAGTCTATTAAAAGGCATGTTAAGTGATTCTTATAAAGCAGTACTATTGGATACTATTGGAACTGTTGTGTTAGTTTCAATACTAACATTTGGCTCTCATATGGAGCTTAACAGTTTTAGGTATGTCGGGAACGTTTTGGGACATACCCGATAAAATCTAAGGACCTACCTGATAATTTTTACTCTAATATAAACTTTTCTTCATTGATCGTGGCATCTTCAATCTGCGGTTGTAGAGAGGTATCCTGCGGATATTTAAACCAGGTTGGAGTATTCCACCACAGTTGGTGATTTAGTATCTTTGACGAATTAAGACACTTTGATGCGCAATCTGCCAGATTGTTTTTACATAATTCTCTGGTTTTACATAATTCCACTGTAATGGAGAGAATATAGATTGAATTTCGATGACCCTGCGTTAGCAACAAACGTTTTAAACTTATATGGCTTTCCTCTGACCCAAGTCAAGGTTATCATAGAATCTATCCAAGCAAATGTTTTGATATCAGGCAATTGTAACGCTAGTTTTATTTTTCTTAGTAGTCTTACTAACAGCTCAGTGGCGCACAATTATTCCAATCTGGGAATTGTTAATTTTACTTTTAATGGTGCCACTTGTGTTTTTGCAATCACTATGGACACCTTGCTATAATTGGCCTTACAGTTAGAATTGTAATAAATTACAGCGGCATATGCATCTTCCGATGCGTCATAGAAACCGTGCGGTTCATATGAAATCTTTTTTTGTTTCGAAGTCTTTAGGTAACTGAGTATCCCAGTTTAAGCCTAATGTCCACTGTTGTTGTATGATATTCTTTGCTTTTACGATAAAGGTGGCTAACTATTCTATTGCATCAAACATTTTGGATGTTTTAGATAACACCTTCCTTTTAGTAACCTATGCTTTAGTATCCAAGGATTTGGTTTTTAATTGGAATATGTCCTCTAGTCTAGAGGATTCAAAATGATACCTAAGGTTTTAATTGTTTCGCCAATTTCTATTGTATGGGTGCTTTAATAGCATTATTATTTGTTGTTGCATTAATACCGCTTGTTCTATCGTGTAAACCCGATAGTATGTCATGGTAATAAAAATCGCCAATAATATAAATTGGTAGATTTGATCTTTGGGACACACTCGCACCTGCCTAAACATTTTATCGATGTCGGTCTTAAACACGAATTAGTGTTTTCTCCATCTCAGAAGGATTTCTAATAGCTCTTGTTGTATTGGTGAACCAGTATATATTATATCGTTAAGTTTGACTCCATTTGTAGTTTTTGCCGAATTGTCAAAAATCACTCCTAGCTTAGTTGTTAAACTATCTTCTTCCAGCACTGAATGGTGTATCAGAAATATAATCTTTGTTCACGTGATCCTGATTGTTAATTACTTCCATATGACCAAGCATGATGTGTTCTTCAACGAATGTGGTATATTCGTTCATTTTTTTTAGTTGGTTTTCAAGATCAACATAATATTCCATTGAATGTATTCTGTCGTTTTGGGTGATGTAGCTCTTGTACTTTCCAAGAGCCTCCTTTTATAATATTGTACAAAATGATTTTTGGGTAATAATCGACCCCAAGGAGAATGTCTTTTGAACTTGGTTTATTATAATTATAGGATCTGCGCATCGTCAAGATTGTTGAGATGTTGCCAATCTCTGATTTCCACCTCTTGAACTTGTAGTATAGTTTTATCAGTTTTTGGAATACCAAGGCATCGAAGCGTAGCTCATATTTGGAAGCTATAATTAGTTGAATTTTTAGGATGACTATTTTTCGCACTTCTCCAATGTCATGGTTACCAACTCTCGCTATTTTCGCATGTATTTTATTTACTTTTAGCTTTAGTCGTTGTACTGCTTTAGTTTTGTTTGACTTAGCTGGCGAAAGCTGTTGCTAGCAAGACATTTTCTTTCTGACTATTTATGTCAGAACTATTACGAGGTTAAATTTTTTACATCCGCGCTAAATGATTTTGCTTGCTGCGAGTTTGGCGAATGAAGAATGGTACGGTGTAGACCATTATAAATCGTGTTGCCGCTTCTATACATAAATAGGTGCCTACCTTCTTTACATAAATTATGTAGTAACATAATTTTACTCCTGTCAGACGATGACTGTTTTTTGAATTTTTCACAATTTTCTATAGTATGATTTTTTTGACAATAGACGCAAATACCTTGTACCGTTATTGTAGCGAATTTCTAATTTATTGGTTGATTTTTAGATGGTTGGATATAACTCCTATACGTCTTAAGCATGTGATGCACTCGGTAGTCGAATCATGCATATTCTAATTGCAGATGACGACTCAATTGCAATGGTTGGTTGGTGCAGCAATGCATTTAGGTAAGCTGAGAATCAATTGGTTTTTGTATTGGTTGTTTAATATGCTCCAGGCTTTTGCATACTTATTTGCCGTTGATTCTATAGATGACAAATTAGCTTTACCATAACATTAAGTCAGATGTCATTTATTCAAAATCTTTCGAGAGACAATCAAATGGCAATTGCATTCCTTTTGGCTGTTAAACTCAATAGAAGCAGACACTGCAGAATCATCACCCGAGTAGATATCATATAATGGCCAATGAAAAATATTATTGATTTAGATCAAAAATAAGGTACGTGTCAAGGCTGAGCTTTACCGTACACCAGAATTTATCTCAAGCGAGTTCTATATGAAAAGCCATATAATGCTATCTTGATCGATCATCCTATTAAGTAATTCTCTACCAATCAATAAAAGAACTATTAAGATTAGTTGACCGAATTTTAGTGTTCAGGCATTGATGCCATACTCCATATGAAAAGATTTTGAAACATCTAGAAATCATCTAGAAAATTGTTCTATACTCTGCGATTCTTATATCAAATTCACTAAAGATTCCATTACTTTGGATAAGATCGATAACAAAGCAATTGGGAGGTTTTTGAAAGGATAAGTTTTATAAATTGTTCAGGAACCCGGTGAAAATTAAATGTTTTACAAGTCGAGGATAAAATACCAGACTGAATTGAAACAGTTTGCTATGAGCAATTATTGATTATGTATGAGTCAATATTCCCAAAATAGTTATAATTAACACTATCGATTCAATTAAACAAAAAAATATTTTTTTTTTATTAATAAAGTAACAAAATTGTTTATTAAAATAATTAATTAAACAAATGGAGAGCGACGAATAAAATGAAATTAAAAAAAAATATTTAATGTTAATTAAAATTTTGTTGATATTATTATTGGTTTTAAGTTTTAACTATAACAACATAAATTTTTTGTTATTTTTTTATTTTTTTTTGATAATAGTTTTTACGATTATTATCAATAAATGTTAGTTTAAAAATTTACTAAGCAACCAACTGCTCATTAAAAACTGCTACACCATTATAAAACCCAAATTTTAAAATCCGATTATTTGCTTTGTGACAAAATTAAATACATTGATTAATTTTTCGTGACTATATACTGCTCTGAAGTTTTATTTTAACCTTTTTATATCAGGGTCCATGTTACAAGGTATTCCTGTTTCAGTCGTCCATCCTGCAATCAGAGATGTCCTCATCGCTTTCGTCCTTCAGGTCTTCTAACGTAGACCAATGTTTTAATCGAACTGAACAGTATACACCATCAAATTTTCACTGAGTTTATTCGGCTCCGGAAACGTCAACAATATGATTTCTATCGTTATCAAGCACTTTATCAATTAAATAAGGTCCTCGGTATTATTGAATTAGTTTTCTTGGTGTAGAACTAGGCGCGTGTCCTTCCCATTTTACGAATACAGTGTGCTTTATCAAATCGTTGTTTTTGATGTTTACCAGCTGTCTTTGTTCATTCGCAAACTACCTTGTTGATAGTGGTCAGTTCGTCGTTCGTAAATTTATTAATTAATTAATTTATTAAATTAGCCTTTGAGGTGAAAGTTTTGTTGTATCATTGTTCATTGTGTTTAACGCCCATTGCGTATTTCGTATATTTGCGTCGCATTTCCTATCGTCTTCTCCAACCATTCATTGTTCGTAATATTCTCAAAATTGTTTTGTTGTTCCATTCACACTGGCCGGTAGCTCTTGGCGTTGCAGTAGCATTCAAAATGTGATTGATGTTATTCTCCGACCAATATGTTTCAAATGACTTTAATATGTGAATGTAGTACCACGATCACTAATTAGCCTCGTTGGGACTCCGAAATGAGTAGTCCAGTCATCCATGCGCGATATAACTGGAGCTGTATTCGTTGATTTTGCTTTAGATGTTTTTGGGGAAGGACCCAAGAAATCTACATAGTGTGAAATGGTACTTGCGTTTTGTCGATAGGATACTGTTTACCTTCCTTCATTCTACCTTTCGATTTGGAATAGCCACATTCCAGACACGACGAAATATATTTCTTTACATAAAGTTTCTTATTCAAAAAAAAAAAGTGTCTGCGCTTCCACCGTTTTTTCAATTCAAGGGTGTCCCATATCGTCGTGATTCATTTTAGCTATACGCCACTTTAGTGATGCGGGCACAACCCACATACGTTTACCACGTACAATACGGTATATGAAATGTCGAGAACAAAAGAACTGTAGTTGAGATACAAAAAATGGAGACATTGATAGAAGAAATCATGCACAGTAAGTTCTTATACGCAAAAAAAGTGAAGTTTAAACAATCAAATCAAAACAATCGAAATTAAAACATCAGAGGTTACTGAGCAATCGACCAGCCCTTGAAACTCGCCAGTTGTACTGACTGGAAATAAAGGTGGCAGTCTAAGATTTTGCGTCGATTATAGAATGATCAACACAATAATGAAGAAGGATAGTTATCCCTTACCAAGGATCTAAGACACACTGGATACATCTAATTCCAAAGAAGTATACACTGTTTCGTGACGAGGCCAATATATAATCCCATATTTGGGATACAAAATTACAACACACGGAATACACACAACAGAGGAAATATTTTCAGCAGTAAAGGACTGGTCCAAACTAATGCATGAGCAGATCAAAAATGACCTAGTAAAACACACACGGGAATACCGATCAAGTCGACCATATCTAGTAGATTGCAAACTTTGCATGCAGTACAGTGGGCACAGAAAACAACATCGAGGCAGCCTCATAAAAATGTTACCATCATAGAAGGATGAACTCTCGAAGAAATTAGAAAGAAGTATTTGCGGACGATTTGAATTTTTCAGTAAAAATTTAATGCAAGGACGAAGAGGGCCGCATGGATTGAAATCGCATATAAAAGTCACATAGCAAAAGCATATTGGGTTCAGTGGGATAGTTTGTGGGTTGAAGATGGCTATATAAAGCGCATTTAGTAGAGGTCAGATGGCCAGTCGACGAAATCGTGAATAGTGGATATTTGAGGAATACCACGATGGAATTTTTGACTGTCATTTAGGAATCAATAAAACGCTAGCCAAAATACGAGGAAGATTTTACTAATACACGTGCTGGTAGTAATGGATTACGTCACCAAGAGGCAGAAGGTATATACAATACCAAATCAGGAGATAACGACTACCGCGAATGATCTAATGAACAATTAGATCAGTCGATATGAGGTACTGCCGAAGAATCACTCGGATCAGGGACGGAATTTTGAGTCAGTTGTATTTCAATGGAGAAAAACCAGCGCAACTGGGATCGGACAATTCCCCAATTCCTAATAGCCTATAGATCGGTGGTCCACGATACAACAGAATCTTTTGGTAGTAATGGCCTATAATTCTTTAAGTACTACCTATCTGCAGAAGTAAGCATATTGGGCCTTTTTGAAAATTACAGAATATGAGTAGTTAGTGTTCATTTTTTGGGATTTTTATCTTGCATTTTTCAGAGATTATTCGTTCCCGCCACGCTATTTTTATTTTCTTTGATTAAGTTTACAGCGTGTGCAAAACAAGTTAATACTTTTCTTTACTTTAAACAGGACATTTCGAAACCCACATTTTCTACAAAGAACTTAAAATGCGATTTAGAAAGAATTTATTTATTTATAATGATCTGTTACGTCTACTTTGAAGATATAATCATCTTCGGGGGTAAAACAAAGGCAAAATATTTTGACAATGTCAAAAAAATATTCAAAATTTACGAGATGCCAATCTTTGAGTCAACTTAGACACAACATAATTAAAGAAATATGAGCTCTTAAGAAACTCAGACCACCAGATAGTCTCAAAGAATTGAAAGGATTACTCGGATTAACCTCAAACTATCAACGGTGCATTCGCAAAAAACCGCGATACCTGTCACAAGAAAATCAAAATCGAACTAGGCAACTACGAACTAAAAGCTTTCGAACAAATTTTGTAAATTGTGAAGTGTTCACAATAAATTTGTGAAGATTTTTGCGGATGCTAGTGTTAGCCCAGCGGTCCAACCATCATTTAGTCGCCTCATACAATAATCTAAGGATGCTGGAAAAATGAAAGAAATATATTTTGCAGTGATACCCTACTTTTTACAGTGGGTTTTTTTCTATACCTTTTACCATTAAGTTACCTTGAACATCATTGAATTTGCAATAAATCATTGAATAAGGAAACGACATTTAGGCCGGAATTCTCATTATTGTTTATTCCCAATTATTGCTCTATATCTTTAAATCGCTGAGTACATTAAATCTCTTAAATATTAACTACGCTTTGTCTAGATTAAAATATTCCTATAGCAAAAAAAAAATTGCAAAACCAACCGGAAATAAGAAAAAAACGGTAAAATACAGGAAAACACGTAAAATTACAATGAAAATTACAAAAAAAAAATGAAAATAAGTTATCAACAGATAATTGTTTTTATTTACAAAGACGATAAAGTACAAATTGAAATTGAAAATAATGAATTTTCTGAAAATTTCATCGACAAAAAATTTCCTTGCCAATAGCTTTGAACAGCCAATTGTTTATTACTTTCGTGTGGAAATGGAAAAATTTATTTTTTTTGCTACTGTATTGAGAAGTACTAGAACATTTTTAATTAACTTCAATCCTGATATCATTAGGGAATTAAGGAGCCCCGCGTATAATGAAATATGTTGACTATACTAAAGAGTGGGCCATATATTGTTTTTTTTTAAATCATAGACTATGGAAGCACTTTTCCTACGCTTGAAATTTTAACAGCTGCTCGTAAAAGAGCGCCAAGCGAAAACGCTGTATTAAAATTGGTGAAGAATGTTCGTGAGAAAGTCTTGCTATTGGATAACAAGATCTCAAAGCTAGAACAGCTACACGCATAATTGTAGAGAGACTAATGCATCCACCAAGAGTAACAACTTCTTCGAAAAACTATCAACAGTGCTAGAATTGCTACAGATCTTTGATCTTTGCTTTGTAACTTGATTAAGTCTCCACAACCCACTGATAATGCCTTTTCAGCCAACAGATTTATTTAAGCATAATTTGTTGCACCCGGAATATGAAGAAGAAAATGAAGATAGAAAAGTTTCTGATAGTTCAAAAGAAATCATACAGAATTTCTGTAAAGAGAAAATGTGGAGCCATGCTAAAAGTATATAGTTTATAGTATTACCATCTGCAGCTTGATCTGGAAAGAGGGAAGAGAAAATTGACGTGACATCAGTAGTGCATTGGCTTTTCTAGTTTACGTTAAACTAGTTTAGGAGCGCTGAAGTAACTGACATCGATAAAAGGTCTAATTTTATCACGGATATTTGTTACATTATCACCAGTTCAAACCGCCGTTTGAGCTACATAGTTACGCTATATACTGATCCTTTTTCAAATATGTTGGCGGATATTACCGTATCCATTCCAATGCTATTCTTTATTGTCATTACACTCACATGCTGTCATTATGCTTATCCTTAACGATAAAAAATCGCGTAAGTCATGAGATCATAACATGGCTCCAACATGCTGAGACTGTTGGCAGTTTGGTTTGGAGTTTTTTAAGATTGCGTGAATAAATACGAATTTCGTCAAATTTGACTTTACTTTAACCAACATGCAGCAACCTACACGGAATTGCAAAGATGACAGACGTTACGATTTTAACTACTAATAGAATTATGACGAGTATAACTCTCTAGAAGAAACGTGTCAGCTGTACGGTCTGATAAGGAAAGTCATGATTCCATAGTGATTTCATAAGTACGGATTCTATAAGTGAAGCTCCCGGTAGTATTCAAGTTTAACCCTTGCATTTTAAAACGAAGGGCTACGATCCAGAAGAACTAAGTGAAATAAGCTCATTTCTTTAGTATGTTTGAAGAAGAACGAGGAACAGCATCGCGAGCAAAATTACGAAACAGGAAATAAAGACCATTTTTATTTGGATTGTACTAAATGGAAATTCGGCACTAAAAACATCCCTGCATTTGATAGGGGAAGGGTAAAAATACTAATTGACCTTTCTAACATTGCTATATACGCCAATCGAAATATTTTTGAAATGTTGGACGACAGAAATTCTGAATAACTTTATTATCTGCATCAATTAATATGCGAAAATACTAAGTGATTTGAACCTAATAAAACAGCTTCGGTTTCAAATTTAACAGGACACGATTTTGGGGAAAACCAAAAAATTACGTTGGCTTCTGCATAATCCAAGGACGCAAAGTATGGACATGGTGGTAAGTTTTTATCTATTATAGCCTATTTTGATATTGTCTTCTCGTTTGTTCCATTTTCTTCTTTTTTGAATGGTACGTTTGTAATATGAACTTGTTTCTGGACACGCTGCCAGTGATCGATTCGATTATCTTCTCGTCCGCATATATTTTCGTCAGGGGCTGCAATTAATGGTTTCAATATAAAGAAATGGTCTGCGGAAACAAAGTTTCATTGACTTGATCAGTTACAAGAATGGGCCAAAGAAGGATTGAGTTAAGAATTGATGCAATATGGAAAGTATTGTTTGAAGTTCTTCGTATGTAAAATTATTGATCCCAGTGGCTCGTAATAAATGGTCCAGTTGGTTGAATTATGTGCCATGTAATGCTTTGTGATGACAAATACTTTCCAATTTGATCCTTGTATGGATTTGGGTTCACGGTTTTTTCCATTTGTGATATCCTTCGTTTTGCTCCTAGGAAGTTAGAGTCATTGTCGGAGGAGGGATTTGACGATTTCCCTCTACGCGCTACTAGTCGACGGAAACATTCAATGAATTCTTCTATAGATAGGCTATACATACCACTTCTATACGTGTATAGTGCTTTGGTTACCATGCACACAAACAATATTGGTATTGATTCAGCAAAATCAACTCTAACATTATTAAATGCCTTGAAGGGAGATATTCTAGAATTAGGCAGTTCTCCCATCAATTATGTTTCTGGTCTTCTGCGATATCTGATGCATGTAACACAAACATTGACTATTTTTGGGATAGTAGTACATCTGGCAATGATCTAATAATGTCGCTTCCGTAAAGATGAGAGAAATGATGCACCAGAATGCAGATAACGAAGATGGAAATATTAGATAATTAAAAATGAGACAGAATGTTTTGAAGGTTGGATTATTGGGTGTTTAGTTTCGTAGGAGTTTGTATCATATTGAGTTCTACGGAAAACGACTCTTCTTGAACCCACTTTAACCATTGAGTAGCGAGCTAATTCAAATCTATGCTTTCCAGGAATCTTTTTCTCTTCGGCGTCTTTGACTAGTTGCAGATGATCATTTTAATGTGGTTTTGCTAGTAGTAATAGTGCTCTACAGGGCTCAATCCGAGGTAACGATATTTGCCGCATTGGTGCCACTCGCGTTTTTGCTGTTACCGAGTTGAATATGCACGAGATACCAATTTAAGTCGAATGTAGACTACGGTAGCGAACGTCATTTCACTTGCATCTATAAAACAGTGTCGTACTAATCCTTCTTGGTAGCCACTATCTACGAACGGTATTTCATAATTCGATATTTGAATACTCGTCAGTCCACTTATTTTCTGTTTCTGTGGAAAATTTATTGCCCCATCCAAGCTTTTCCAGCCAACAAAATTTTGATAGCTGTTAACACTGGAACTAATCATCCCATCGGATCATAAATTCTAGATGATTTTGACAGCAAGGTACGTTTTGTAGTTTGCTTTGTTAACGTCGTATTTGATTCCCATTTCCAAAAATTGAACATGGCTTTAATGAGAATGGCTGTTATGTTGGTATGTGTTTCCCTGTCACTTTCAACAATTTCCGCCCAGACTAAATGGTTTGACTAACATGGTTTTGTACTAAAATTTATGCGAATTGGGCATGGCATCAATATTATGAGTCGTGTTTTCAAAGAGATCTTCGAAAGCCAGCAATTTTTCGTAATTTCCGCTAAATTGCGGTATTTATAGTCTTGGAAGTTTGATTTCTTCTGGATTTGAAAAACCAAGCAGTAAAATGCCAAACTTTCGCAGAGAGGATTTCAATTTAAAATATTTTTTATAAAGTTGCGCAACTTCTAAATCCGCAGCAAAACACTTTAGACTCAATAATAATTCTTCTTTTTCCCGAATTTCAACGAAGACTTGTTTTATGTTCTCTAAGAATGTTTGAATCCCCATCATGGTTCCTTTTGCAAAACTACGTTTATGCTTAGCAATCGTAATTTTTCAAACGTTTTTTTATTTGTAAAACTTTAAACGGATAACGATTGTAAACCACAGTTTAGAGCTAGAATAGTACCGTAATATTTAGAAGGAATCCTTGCCTTCAGCAAAATAACTAAATTAATGACTGACTTGGCTTCGCCAGATTATTAATTCTCTCCAATATTATGAAATACAGTAATTTGTATAGTTTGCAAAGGAGAACGCCGCGAAATTTTGAGCGAGCTCGTTTTTTTAAATTATTGCATATGCGGCTTTTTTCCATTAATCGGGCAAAATTACTTTTCTTTACCACATTGGCCAAATCAAATCGAAAAGATAGTTCCACAAAATACCCTTCCGGATATAAAGAGCTCAAAATTAATGAAATAAACTCCTGGAGGAGTGTTACTTTTTAACCTTTGCATGGTACTTTTTAACCGAGTATGAATTTATATTATGACAGGTGCTCTAGGCACAACCCCGAAGCCTGCATTTGACAACTTTCATCTGCAGCTCTACTTTGTAACAATAGTTTTCATAAGGATGGGAGTCCCTTCCTGCGATCCAATTTTCGTTTAGAAATCTTCTTATACGACACGAAAAGGACACTTTGGTGTCCCACTTTGGTATTCTAAGGATATTTAGTCATCAAAACATTTAGTCATCCTTCGGCCCAGAAAAAATAATAAAGAAAAAAGAAATCAATACAAAAACATTTTAATTTAAACTAATTTGGAGAAGCGGTTATACTAAGGACGCTATACTAAATTTTAGCTGAGTTTTTATAATTTCATTATAAATCGCCAAACGATAAAAAACTATTCGTGCGTATGGCAATAAACAATAAAAACATTTTCATTGCTTCCAATAATTGAATTTTATATTGCACCAACCAAAATAAATTTTCCGCTCTAAATACTTATGTACAAGCCACTTGTTTTTATTAAGTCAATTTTCATTTATTATTTACTAAACTATATACATTTGATGTCATTATTCATTTCTCTAAATAGTGTTTCCAACTTTCCATGTACACAATGTCATGTTGGTAAATATGTGTATGTGTTTAGTTAAATAAATACACGGACGTACAAACATAGCTATTTTCTTAATTTGATTAAAATGAGCAAACAAATTTTCCAATTTTTTTCTAAATTTTCCATTTTTTTATTTTTATTTTTTTTTTAATACAAAACATTGATTTGTTCTATACATATACTCGAATATAGGATATATAAATGTGTGTGGTATTTTATCTATTTTTATATGCAATCAATTCCCTCCATTAAATAATCCAAAATGGAATTACAAAAACAATCAAATTAAAACAAAACAGGAGCACTAACAAAAACCTACAGTTGGAAAATAAGTTTTTGCTTCGTTATCAATTTCCTTTTTTTTGCAATATAGTGTGAGAGTATGGGAGTATATTGGGTGGTTTTAGAGGAAAATCATTTTTTTGTTATTGTTGTTTAAAATACAATAGAATTAAATCAAATTAAAAAACATAATAGCAACAACAAAATGTTGATGATTTTTCATGTGATTTATTATTGTCTGTTTTCTAGATAATCTTTTTTATATATATATATTTTAAATTAATTATTGAAAACAAGGAAAATTATTTTTATTTTTAGTTTTTGTTTTTATAGTTTTTCATCTTATATTTTTCGATTATTTTACTATTATCGAAACAGGATAAGGATATGAAACACATTTGAATTTATTTTAAAAATAAATATAATACTATATTTTATGTACAGTGTGGTATAAAACTAAAGCATGAAATCCATACTGCAATTCGGTAAAAGATACCGAGTTCGAATGTCAATGTAGAAAAGGTGATGCTGATAATCACAACTATATGATTATGAACCCCATTGGTATGCAGTATCCATGAAAAAGAATATTTTTCTCGTCAGCACCTGTTTGCTAACCACAGTTTTGCCTGGTTTGATGATAGTATTTTCTAAATAAATTGATTCTGATTAGATGCCCGTAAAATCTGACAGGTTGGCAATCAATTATTTTCCTAACTGTACATGCCTTCTTTGTACCAAAGCCAGAGTTGAGTGGATTGGTATCGTCTTCTCCTTTTCGTCCATACTTCTGTACTTCTGTATAGAAGTCCATACTTCTGTAGAAGTCAATACTGCCTACACCCAGCTTTCTTGAATGCTCGTTGAAATAGCAGTATCCTGCACCTCTACCACTGTTTTTAACTTATTTTTGCAAAGAGAGATCAGAGTTCTGGGGTTCTCCAAGTTCAGTCTTTGCCACAATTTGCTCTCTCACACGTGAAAAATAAGTTCGTTCATTTTTTTTAATGCCAGAGGTTAAGTTATATTCCTAGGCGCTAGTCTACGTGCTAAATATGCCTGTCGACAACTGTTCTATCCAGGTTCAGTTGGATAATCATACCTTGCCTAGGAAGTTCGTCTTCTCTGCCGTCCGAGTGAGAGACCCAGATTATTTGGGTCTTGAAATGATCACTCATCTCGTTAATATAGATGATCAGTAACCCAACGCACATTTTTGACGCTAAAGAAACTCCTCTCATTAACTTGATTGCCGCTTGACTATCCACATATATTAAAATATTATTCGTGGATATAACATTATGTGAAAATGGAACATAAGGCAAGCATAGGTGTTACCCTCAACGCCTCGCTTATAGAAATACAGGTCATTATTGGCAGTTTCTCTATCTTACTTTTTTTAAATTCCTTCTCCAGTACTGGTCACTAAACGGTCACTACAAATATAAAAAATTCTTTTTCTTTTCGCTATAAAGGCGAAATCAGTGTTGCTTATGTTTGCTCGTTCGTTCGTTTCTTCGGTAGTTTGTTTAACCAATATATGTTATTCATTAAAAATAAAGTGTTTTTCTTCCGCAGTTTTTTCATAAAGATGGTTTATATCTACGTTAATGAACGAATATGGCGAAACAGAGAGGTAAATGGTAATGATAGCTATGAAAGAGATGCAAATAAAAAAAACTTTCGAGTACAAATATAAAACGAAAAAAGCAAAATCGTTCTGTGTCCTAAACACCACAGCTGCAACTGAGCCCAACTATACAAGGAGGATCACAAAAAAACCAAGATAACATTGAAGAGCAAGTCCAAGTGATGCTGGACGGTTCATTCACCAGAATTTGATCCACAAGTATCAGAAAACAACAACAAGTGTGAAAAACAACAAAAATTGTTCCAAAACGTCCTCCACCTTTAGTACTTTATAACCCTTCCGCCGAGAAGGCAGCAGAATATTGTAGCTACTGCGGGAGGTCGGCCTAAGATAATATGTGGTGGTAAATCAGTAACAATTATCACTACAAAAATGGAATCCGGGGATGACAGCAGGTGTGCAGGGGCACACCTCTCTTTCAAACCAGTGGAGATCGAGATGACCCTGCGAGAAAACATAAAATAGTTGCTAAGGCGTTGCCAATATTTTTTTAAAATGAGGACTTCTGAAAGAACAAGGATAAACATAATTATGCCACTATTTCAAGTACTTATTGATAAGGACACACCGATCGAGAATATTTTGAGTATTAAGTATTAAAGATATAAGCTACTACAAAGTCACCGGAGAGAAGAAACGTGGTCGGGCCCAATACTTGTGCTATCAAAAAATACTTCGTTGATCGATCATCCGCGAGTCTTACACTAATTTTACTTTGATATTTAAAATCCCATTTAAGATCCAAGCTATACCTGCAAAGGTACTTTGGAACTACTATTAAGATGACTAGCTGAAATTTAAAATTCATGTTCAATAAAATCTTCTAGATATTTCTCTAATCTTTTCCTCTTCTAAAATTGAAGAAAATGCCAACAGGTTATCTAAAATAAACTAACTCGCCCGCAGAAGAAACCATACCTTCCACTCAGCGCAAAAATAACCTTAACATTCCTCAACTGCATTTATTGATTGAGCTTTGCAATTCGAATAATTTGGTTTCACTATAAGTATCCCGGATCTTTCTTAAAAACTGATATCAATTTATATTCCATACTAATTTTCTGTTGGTTCAGTGAACTAAGAAATTTCGAATTCACGAATAAAATACAAAAGATTCCCTATAACACTCCCGAAATATTTTAAGAAATTCGGAAGCTTAACGGTAAAAAACAAAATATCACTTCAATATCCAACGATTCTAACTCTATTATATAACCGAACCAAGTAGCAGAGGAAATCGTTTTTCACTATAAAAAGGTTCATACTCAGAATGAGTACCTGAAACACCCCAATTTTGTACAGTTAGTCAATAAATGTGTCAACAATTTTCTAAACTTCCCTCCTTATAATTCTACCATTGAGATGATAGAAAAATTAAAAGTTGCCAACATTTTTCGGCATCTAAATAAAAGGAAAGCCAAAAAAATTTACCAGATAAAGGTATCACACAGTTCACTGAGATTATTAACGGAATCCTAAAAATAATATACTTTCCAAACTGTTAGAAAATTGGTCTAGAAAATTGTTAGAAAATTTTTCCAGACTGTTAGTCATTCCTATCAATAAATCAGGAAATCCCTCTAATAGTATAGAGCAAATTCACTTCTAAATGTAAGTAAGATCATGGAAATAGCCATTTTCAACTGGTTCTGGCCACTATAAAACCATTTATCCCAGACAAACAATTCGGCTTTAGTACTGGATATTTCGCTATTCAAACAGTACAAAGGCTGAAAAAACCTATTCAATGCAAATCGATTAGGTCGTTTAACCATCGCAGCCTTTCTGGATATAGGAAAGCCTTTTTACACAGTCTGGCATAAAGGTTTAATCTATAATCTCATTCAATGCTATGTTCCATAATTACTACCTAATTAGACTAATCGAGTCATACCTTACAAATAGGAAATTCTACGTTTCTCTAAACCAACACAGTACCAAAGCAATAGCTGAAGAAGTCGCTCAAAGCTCAATCCTAGGGCCACATCTTTCTCATTAGTCCATCATGATACCCTAAAACCTAATACTAAAGAAAACAAAATCCAAATGTACACCGATGACACTACTATATACACATCTTCAATTAGCGCACGCAAGTCGAGCGAAATACATGAACCAGTACTCTAACGGTACTTTTAAGAGATTGCAGATGATCAACTTTTAGTTTTTTAATCGGCAAGCGACCATTGTACAATTGTAGGAAGATTATTAAAGCTTATCGATTTAATTTTTTGATTGGATCATTGCAGCAAATCAAACCGTTCGTCAATAAACCCTAATTTTAAATTAATTTTACCATCAGCTGGTAATCCAAATATTCAACTATGTAAGGTTTAGTCTGTAACCTCGCTTGTCTACAAGACATCAACATAGTCAGCCGGAATATTGATGGTTCTATTTTTAATTTGTCTCTCAATAACCAAATGCATGGAATCTACTTCCATTTGGATGTGGCCTTTTTCGAGTATTTTCTGCACGAGTAAAACATTAGTCGTCATAGCAATGTTTACAAGTGCATTTGAGAGTGTAGAGTTACGGTTTTGGTTGGTACATCACTGTAAAATATCACTTCCTCTACGAAGTTATTTAAATTTGGTACCACTTCGCTTAAAATAAAATGAGAGAGTATCGATAAAAATTCGTTCGACCCAACACCTCCTTCACCTTCATGCCATATAAAGCAATAGCCGTCATGCGTTTTTAAATTGTAAATAGTAAAATTATTAACCATCAATTTAGTTTTATAATAAAGCGATGAAACATTGGATTTCGGACACAGTAAAACGGATTGTAAATCTATGATAAATAAAACTACTTTCTTTATCCTTTAACTTTTCAGCTCGGGCTTGACGTTTTTTTAGTTGATGTTGCTCGTACACTCCATCTTCAATATTTTTGATGGCCCACACAAATGTCACATTGATCTTTTTTAGGCTGAAACTAAGTTAAATTCATACGCTCAATTACACTAGGTGCTATTTTGTTTAGAAACACCAGTTATTTTTATATTCAGCATACAAACGACTTTTGCTCTTCCATTCTGGCTCCAAATATAGTTTACTGGTTGATGCTCTACGGTAATGTGATTCCATTTTAGATAAGCTTTCAAAGAATTGTGTTAATGTATCTTTCACTATTTTAGACTTAGTTTGAAATGTAGTAAGCGTCGCTTCGCTATTTTTTAATATGACCTGTCTGTTTTTTCTTTCAACTTTTGCATTTAACCAGTTAATGATTGTTCCTTGCCTTATGCTGAGAGTATTGACAAACATATTTTTACATACTCTATGAGTGGTGTTGTTAACTTTTCTTAAACAATATATAATTGAAGTGGTTCGTCTCGAAAGTCCATCATTATTATACTTCGTAATCGAATTCTTTGTTTATCTGCTACCTGTGCAAGACCTTTCACAAAAATGGACTTTTCTCCCCACGTCAAAGCCCAAAACTGATTAAACATGGCTAACCGATCCTCTTCCGTGATATTGTTATATTTAATGTTAGATGATGTTTCCTTTTTAGATAGATAGCAGTTACACCTAGGCTTAATAGTTTTAGCGGGTTTAAATAAGTTGTATGTCCATCCTGCATTCGTTTTCTGTTTAGATTTATATGGTTGGCCCTTCTCTCTTCCATTAGCATTTATTTTTACTTTCCATTCCTTTTTATTTACGTCACAGCGTTTGGACTTCGGTTTCTCTGGTGTCAGTTGTATTCTTTCTGAAACTTCAATTAATGGATGATGTATTATTATACAAACAAATAAAAATATACATAAGTACTAATTTAATACTTACTTGGAGAGATAACTTGTTGTTGATTCGGCTATGACTCAATTTCAAAAGTAAAAACTGATTTAATACTAACCTGATAAAATAACTGGTTGTTGATCCGACTTTGACTCGTTTTCAAGAATAAAAACGATTTGATTATCGGATGATAAGTGCTCTGGAGTTTCTGGGTGATAATTCTCTACAAATTCTTTTTCAACTGCGAATACGATAGGAATATCTGTTGATTCATATTTTTCTTTGTATTCCTGTTCCGTATTATCAGAAATCGTCAACGATCCATCATGTTGAATTTTGCAATTTAAAATTAAGTTTTTCTTTCCAAGCTTGAAAATATTTTCCTTTGTCAAATTTTGGCATAGGCCCATATTTAACATTTTTAAGCCCCGAGACATTGTTTATTAAATTCTTTTTTGTATAGAAGCGTCGTGAAAAAGCTTAAATGATGAATAAGATTTTAAAATTATCATCGAAACGAAATTATAGCGAATTTCGTAAGTCACAATTTGTTATAATAAAATAAATTTGCCTCTAGATAAGTCTATAAGAATTTTCAATGTTATTTAGAAATAAATTATTAATTTTGATATAATATACATTATTCGTAAAAATTAAATAATACATCATTAAACTCATAAACACCAATTAAAATCATCAACTTACCTAAATAACATTTAAATTTTAATTTACCACGGAGCAACAAGTTTCGTTCACTATTTCCATACCTACACAAAATTCTAATTGTATTTGGACTTACATAAATTTCTAATTTTGACATAACAAAAAGCGCGGGAAAAATACAAATGAAGCAAAATTTACTTCTCTTTAAAATGATACCAAATTTGCAAAAAGTCCCAAAATTGAGTTTGGTCGGCGAGTTTGGTCGACGATATGTAGTTAAAAGTAGTTTAAGGCAAAAGATATAAGTTAATAATTTAAGATGATAGATGATAAAGTTTAGCCTAAAAATCTTAGTTAAAGATGTTTATGTAAAATATTACCCAAATAAAAAATTTTAAATTTAAAATAATAAATCGTTCTGTGAGCATCATTCAGTCACGATTCATAAAGAAAGAAGTGAAATCGAACCAAGTGGTTTTATCATTTGAAGATGCAGTCAAAATTGGATTGTACATGATGTTACTGTTTAACAAGTTTGGAATTTAAATTAATAATTAGGCTCGTAAACATTGAGTTTCGAAATTCTATAGGGACTTAAAAAACGAACTACAATAAGTTTTTTAAATGATTTATATAAAAATTATTGCATACTTTAAATCGGAAAAATAAATGTAAAAATTGCAGAGAATGGGAAAAATGTTCCTACAAAAGAAAAACTAGATAAATATTTGGAAAAAGTCAATAGCCTCCTAAATTAAATTTTTTTCCTAATCTTATTCCCAAGAAAAACTAGAATCAACCAAATCAAGGGAAGTTTATCTTATTTTCGTAATATTCTTTCGGGAGGTATACTATACACTGACTGTTTTCCGGTTTGAATTTGTGCTGCAGTTCGAGTAAACCCATTGTAAAGCAAGCATCACTACACAGTTAAAGTTTGATGACGAAACACAATTTCTACACTTCAGTTGTTACTCTTAAATTGACACGTACCTTGAAAACTGGTGTCAAAATGTTTTGTACAACACTGTACGAGTATATTCGAAATTATATATGGATATATATATATATATATATATATATATATATATATATATATATATATATATATTATATATATATATATATATATATATATATATATATATATATATATATATATATATATATATATATAACTATTGCGTTTAACGGAAGTATATTATATTGATTTATTTTATGTTCAATGTGAGCTTAACTATTTTATTTAGTGTTTTTATTTATTTTTTTTGACATTACTAAAACTAATATATATTGCATTTTTATGCAGTGATGGCAGTCCGGAACTCAGATATGATTGTTTTTGTTTGTACATATAACCATAAAGTAATAAATATGATATCGACATGTTTTGAATTCAAAATATAGATGATATACATTATGGAAAATGTTTAATGAAATGTGAAACTATTATTTAAATTAGTTGATAGAATAACTAATTGTTTTATGAAGCTTTAAGTTTATAATTACGAAACTATTACAATTTTTATAAAGCATATTTAAATTGGTAATATGATAAAAATACGAACACAATCAATAATTTGTAAAATAAAAGAGTCCTAAAGAAAAATAGTATTAGGCTGCGCTTTTTTAAGAAAATTACATTTTTAAAGTTATTGCAAGGTAATTCGTTAGCTAAATTATAACTTATGCTTCTACTTAATATACTTAAGTGTTCTTAACATCTCTTTTTGATTAAAAGATATTTTAACTGATTAACTAATATTTAGCTTTTATTATAATAATATAATAATATAATAATATAATAATATAATAATATAATAATATAATAATATAATAATATAATAATATAATAATATAATAATATAATAATATAATAATATAATAATATAATAATATAATAATATAATAATATAATAATATAATAATATAATAATATAATAATATAATAATATAATAATATAATAATATAATAATATAATAATATAATAATATAATAATATAATAATATAATAATATAATAATATAATAATATAATAATATAATAATATAATAATATAATAATATAATAATATAATAATATAATAATATAATAATATAATAATATAATAATATAATAATATAATAATATAATAATATAATAATATAATAATATAATAATATAATAATATAATAATATAATAATATAATAATATAATAATATAATAATATAATAATATAATAATATAATAATATAATAATATAATAATATAATAATATAATAATATAATAATATAATAATATAATAATATAATAATATAATAATATAATAATATAATAATATAATAATATAATAATATAATAATATAATAATATAATAATATAATAATATAATAATATAATAATATAATAATATAATAATATAATAATATAATAATATAATAATATAATAATATAATAATATAATAATATAATAATATAATAATATAATAATATAATAATATAATAATATAATAATATAATAATATAATAATATAATAATATAATAATATAATAATATAATAATATAATAATATAATAATATAATAATATAATAATATAATAATATAATAATATAATAATATAATAATATAATAATATAATAATATAATAATATAATAATATAATAATATAATAATATAATAATATAATAATATAATAATATAATAATATAATAATATAATAATATAATAATATAATAATATAATAATATAATAATATAATAATATAATAATATAATAATATAATAATATAATAATATAATAATATAATAATATAATAATATAATAATATAATAATATAATAATATAATAATATAATAATATAATAATATAATAATATAATAATATAATAATATAATAATATAATAATATAATAATATAATAATATAATAATATAATAATATAATAATATAATAATATAATAATATAATAATATAATAATATAATAATATAATAATATAATAATATAATAATATAATAATATAATAATATAATAATATAATAATATAATAATATAATAATATAATAATATAATAATATAATAATATAATAATAATATAATAATATAATAATATAATAATATAATAATATAATAATATAATAATATAATAATATAATAATATAATATAATAATAATATAATAATATATTAAAATAATAATAATATAATAATAAGGTGACTGTCTACGTCTCACCGTCCACGTTGGACCTCCATGGCAACGAAACCTGGCATGAAAACCGCTCCCGGAATATACCAATATTGCTGGACACTATGAGAGTTGGTATAGAAAGTGGATTTCCTTGGATTGATGATTTTATCATTGGAGGCAAGGACCGTCCGCGTCTCTTCGACGTGTCGAGCCGAATGCAGGAAACCGGGTCACACTCAAGCCATCCAAATGCATAGTAGTAATGGCGGAGCGTTTCATTCCCCACAATAGGGCGAGGTTCAAAGAGTTTGGTGTCAGCAACGGTTGGAGCTGGCAGCCTGTCACGGTATTCAAAAGTCATGGCCAAGCCGATTTTACAGTTCAGACACTATTATAGCCTGTCGAAGCTGACCTGGAAGATAAACTGAAACCATCACCTACATAAGAGACGCCACAACTACCCCGATCCGGGTGAGTACCATCGGGAAAAATAGTTAAAGTTATTATACTAGAAGTTCACACTTAGGGCCCATGTCTATCATGAAATAGCACAAATAAAAAACAGACACAATATGGTTTCGGAGAAATCAGTGCCCTTATTACAGTTTTCAATTTTTATAGGATTGTTAGGTGGTTAAGCATTTTAACGACAAACAGTGATTGATGCGATGTAGTAATTGGGGTCTTGATAATGATTAGGTACCACCGGTATGGTAAAATTGGTTAAAAAGCTTCATTGATCCAACCTTATAATTAAATACTAAATGACTAAAAGATGTATAACAGATTTATTTAGAAAAAGTTACATTAAATTGACGCCCTTGGTTTTTTGTCGAGCAAATTGCCCCGTATTATAAAAACTTCATTGCAACCGGCACAATTCACACAACTATTAACATTAAGACTCACAGACGATGGAATAACTACATCTACCGTTAATGTACTCGGTGTGGCGGCACACGATTGTGACAAATCATCCGAAATATTATTATCCATCGCATTCGAACAATAAATGATACGTAAAATTTTTGAACAGTGTGGACATTGTAAACATCGCCCAATCAAATCCGGATCGTGCTCTTTTTTCGATGATGTCTCGCTCACCTCATCCACATTTACGGTGGTGCATTCTGAAATACTGTCGAATTCTTTACTTTTACGTAAACAATTGACATCAATACAATCCTGCAAACACTTTTCCAATTTATCGAGATCACATTGAACCGCACTTAAAATGATCGGTTTGTTCGGATTGTTGGTTAGTAAAAATTTGGCAAGCGTCAGAATTGGTTCGTCGGGCCTCGTTTTTGCTATCATATGAATGCCTTTAAAGAGTAATGGATTTACGTGCCGTTGTAAAAAACAATGAGCCTCCGCACCCACAGCGATCGGTTCAATTACCATATTCGGAAAGAAAAATTTGATTTCAAATCGTGCCTTATCTTCATTCGCACTTCCGTGTACCAAATTATGAAAATAATTGGTTCTACTCCCATATAGAGCTCGTAAACTATTTGGCATTAGTACGCTTGCGTCTATCACACTGTCCGGTCCCATTAAAATTTTCCAATACTTAATTGCCTTTATTTTCGATAAACACATTACGATAATTGGACCCGAACTAAGAGCAACCACTTTCATTGGAAAATCAGTTGTACCATACTCGGATTGATAAAACTCTGAAGCGTGTTCAAAAGTCAATCGAATATTTAGCGATTGGATAATTTGAAAGCCAGCGTCAAGAATACGATTCTTAATTTCTTCGAAATATTCGATGCCATCTGGTTTTACGATAGCGAGAGTTTTATCAATTTTATACGGATTAGGATCTTGACTGTAGTCTTCGAAAAGTTTTTTCGCAATTGCACGCGTCGTAACAGGTTTTTCATAAATTATTTGATCCATTATTTTGTGATGTATATTATATAATGACAACAGCAATAATAGAACTTGCAAATAATCCGCCAACTGCTTTAATTTATGTAAAATTACTGTTAGTATTTGGGGTTCTAGGTTTAAAAATTATAACATTTTTTATACTTTGCTTATAAAATACAAGTAAACAGCCGACCAAACAACGCATAGTTAACCCCCTTATGCAATTTCGATCATTTCATGATAAAAGCTCAAGGCTATCCTGCCAAACTGATTCATTTATATGACATATAGTTCGTGACCCGTAACAATTTAGTTAACTGAACAAAATTGTTACGCTAAATATTTAATTTAAACAAGACGCGCTATCCCCTCCCACAAAGTGATCTTGAGTATCGAAAACTTGTCGCTCCTTCAAATGTGTGGTAACCACTACTAAAATCCAGTGCGTCTTGGTATCTAAACCCAGTAATCATATTTTTTTGTGGACTTATTGATTTTGAGACCAAGAGAAGCTGAGATTCTTGATAGCTTTTTCTCAACTTTGTTTACAATATTGTGGCTGCATTACTGTCATTTTACATAAACGCACGTATTTGTCAGGGATTCCCAGACATCGCAAAGCAAATCATAAGCTATCCCGATTGATTGAGTCATACGCTTGTTGGGAGTCCAAAATCACCAGATGTACGTCATGAGATGTTTCGTAATCTTTGGAAAGATTCAGCTTCTGCAAAAAAAGTTGGTCAGTGACTGACCCATTCGGACCAAAATGTCCTTGGTAGTCACCTACAAAGTGTAAAATTACTGCGATCGTTTTCGAATTGAAAGCAGACTTTTTTTTTAGGGATAGGGCACAACGCAAACACTTTCTATTCATCAGAGATAACTTCCCTTTGCCATACTGCGACCGAAAACATAGCATTGGAATCTGCTTTCAACACAAAATTTTCCAATTTTCGAAAACCCGCAACTTGAATAAAATCCAACGCAACAGGAACCTACGTAACTTTCGACACACGTATAACATGCAAGATCTGTAATCAATCATATCCATGACTGCATGAAATTTAAATCATTGACTTTTTATGAGAAAAATCAACTCGTGTCACTGTTTTAACTTCGCAGGAGCTGACTTAAAAGCAACCACACATTACCGAGTTATATAATCAAAGGCAATTAATAAGCACAAAGTGGGACCACGCAACAAAACTACACGGTTGAAAAAAAAGGTATAAATTTGATCATTTTTTGGTATTCATATAAATCCATCAACAAAATTTTATTAAATTAATATTTTTGCGATTTATTAAACCATGTATTTTTAAGGTTATTAAATAAATATGTACTATCTTATTAAATAGTTAATAAAATGAAAGTATTAGATCAATAATAAACTACGGATAATTTTTAATAAGCTGTATTTATAAATTCAATCATTTGACATATTAAAAAATAAACACCAACGAGATATTAGTTTGATAATTAAGTTTTATTAAATGTTTTAATATACGTTAGTTATTAATTTAATTACTTGTTGTATTAATTTTTTATTTTTTAAGGTTATTAAATCAATAAATAATATTATCCATTTAATAGATAAATGCCTATAAATTGTATATCGAATACTTATTAAAATGTGGGCATTGGACAACATTTAAAGAAAAAATCGGTTAAATTCTTTTAACACTATATATTTTTCATTTTAATAAAATTATAATATGTACATTTAACATTATTCAGCATTTTTATAACCTATGTGAAATTTTTAAATTTATTTAAAATATAATACTTATTCGTCCGCCTTGAAGTTACCATTTCGTAAGAATTTACATTTTCATTAAACTTTAAAATATCAAAAACATGTAAACTGTTTGTGCCGAAATTTTCTTCTACCTCAAATGAATTATGAAATTTATCAAACACATTTGTAATAAATTGTTTACATAAGAGTAGATACCGATTCCTAAATTTAATTATATATTTAATTTGAAAAAAATGGGGTACTGAATTATCGATCAATAAAATGAATAATAATGGACGGTAATGAACAGCATTTTCAAAATACGATACTAAAAATAATGGTTCGTTCTCTAAATAATTAAAAGAACTTAATTCAGAGACTATTTCTTGAAGAATATCTTTAGAAGGCGTACACAGTTTACCTATTTTTAACTCATGTTCCATATTAAAATGCTCCCAAATTGTAACAAATTTTCTTTGATGTCTTTGAGCAAGAGTTTTAGGTAAATTTATGTAATTCTTCAATCTTGTTGATACATTTTTAAAATATTGATGTTTGGATTCATATCGCATTGTGGAATATTGGGTTAGCGGGCCTAATTTTGCCATTCTATTTGGATAGTGTGTAAGTAAATGATGTTTAGGGATTAGTTTCAGTTTGAATCTATTTACAATAATTGACAAATGACTTTCAATTAAATCTTTTAGTTGAGCAATTAGTTTAAAATCGACACTTTTTGAAAACGTAATTTGTAAAATTTCTAGGACGGTTGATATTCCTTCCCAGTAAGCCATTGTGGAAAATGTGATTAAATCCCCAAATATAAAAGGCAAATGGACAGCCAAACACCAGCATTGTGAAGCTGAAAGACCTAAGTTTTCTTTAGTAACATATGATGTAGGTAGTACCTTTCTATACAAATAGCCATAATTAAAAGAATGAATTCTGTCATTTATTAGATGTATGCTTTGTATTTTTGACTCAGAAAAAAAATTAAATAATGCCAATATTATGAAAGGAACTACTCCCTCGAGTAAATCGTGCATAGGATCTACGGTGCCATTATTTAAAATATCGTAGTTTTTTAGCTCGTTAAGTATACATAGACTTTTTACTCCTTTGTTTTGGCTTTTGTCCTCATTTAAAAAATTATTTGTTAAGCTAATAAGAGTCCGCATTTTCTCTTGCTTCTCAAAAAATGTATTTTGTACTTCCAATTTACTTATTTCACAGAATCGACAAAAATAATTTGCATTAAACCCACCTGAAAATCCAAATAATTGATTTGCACCTAAATTATCATGTGTAAAACTTGTAATGGAACCTAAAAGATTATCTCTATTAGTGGAAATGCCACTTATCTCTAGAACTTTCAAATCATCAACCAGAGGTTTAAGAATTTGATTGTAAGTGGTTGAATCTTTAATATCGTTTGAATTAAACAATGCTGCTAAGTGAATATTTTCACAACGTGATAAATAAATTGTTGGAAGATTTAAAATTGTAAAATAAATTGCACCAATTTTATGAATTGTTTTATGACTTCCAATAGGGTTAGTGCATTCGAAATCGTCACAAAAAATAGCATTAGGATGATTTTGATAGAATCGGTTATCTTTAAAAACAGAACCACAAAAAAATTTTGAAAGTTTATTTGGGACACTTACATGTTTTTGGAAATAATAATTATTAAAACTTGTATTTTTGAATAACGCTTTAAGTGTTCCTAATATTGAAATATATTGAAAAGTATTTTGTACCAAACATTTTTTATATGTTTTAAATTTTCTACAATATTTACGATCCCAACGCATACTAGTTGCTATTTCAATTGGCTTTATAAAAATGTCTGACTTCTGAAAACTAGTTGTTCTTTTGTGTTTAGTCAAAAACTTCTTTAAACAACTTTCGTGTTGTCGTTTAATGACTTCAGTTTTTTCTAAAATATCATTCATAGAGGAATTATTTGCCGTTTTAATAATATTAGAGTAGTCAATAGATATAGCTTGAATCAAATCAAAACTGCTACTTAGTATTTTATTGATTGTTGAATCAGGCAAATCTAAATTTTCTAAATTAGAATTAAAAGTAGTTAAACTTGTGTTAAAAATAGATGTAACTGTATTATCTTGCGAGTTTGTTAAAGAGTTTAAATCGGGTTCATAAATATTAACAAAGTCTTTATCAGTTCTTAAATTAATTTCTAATTCAAATAAATTATTTACGTTATTTGCTTCCGAAGAAGAATTGGAATTTTGCTGATCCGCGTTTTTAATAGTTTTGAAACATTTTATTACATGTTTTTTAAGACCTGAGTATGTATTGAATTTCGCAGAACAATTTTCATTGCAAACACAACTTAAGACTAAAAACTTTGATTCCAACAATGAATGTTCTAATTTTAAATGGCTTATTAGTTTATTGATAATATGTGTTTTTTTCTTGCAAACAAAACATGTATAACTATTCATATTTGAATCCATCTTATTAGTTATTATATTTATATATATATTGTATTACACTTAATATATAATATATGTAATAATATAAATTAAATCATAAAATATTTCAATTATAACTAAATAGAACTTAAATAAAACTATAAAATTGTTTTAAAATTATTTACCACTATCTGGCACCAATTTTTTAAATTTTTCGTATAGATCTTGGACAGTAACTGGTGTATTTACAAGATCAATTTTATACAAATATTTTTGTAAAAAACACCAAAATAACCTTAAATTATAATCATATTTAATATCAAACAAGAAGTGTAATTTAAACACCAAATCAAGTGCATCTAAAAATTGTGATTCCCGTAGCGGTATTAAATTGCCATCTATTGTAACCATATATTGTTAAATATTAGCCTTGGTATTCCCTATTGCTACAATGTAAGGAGCACTACTAATGGGATGGCAAATATATTCTTTGTTTGTTAATCCAACCTGTAATTAGTAAAAATAATTAATAAACTATTTAATATCGTAAGACTTTTGAAAATTTGAATAAAAGTATTGAAATTTCTGGCAACATAAAATTAGCCAAGATAAAACATCTTACCGGTTTATGTATAATAAGATTTCCCACAGCCTGTTCATCTGTCATCCTATTGAATTTTAACCGTCCAGCTGGAGATGGTGGTACCAGCCTCAATAAATTTAAAAATGATAGGGTTTGAGTGTCCCAATCTGCAAATAAAATAAATAAGATATCAATTCTTTTTTATGGTAAGTTACATTATAATTACCAATATTTCGATCAATTTCTGTATATAGTATATTTTTTCCTGAATTTTTTACGATTTGAAAAATATTATGCTTATAACAATTCCATTCAATTGATAAATTAATTGAAGCACCATGCCTTAATGCGAAATCATATACAATCTATTTAAATAAAAAAAAAAAATTAGTTTTAAATATCGCGCAAATAAGTTCTTAGATTTTGATCTAAAAAGTGTGATGTGTCGATTTATACATAATGGTATATTCAATAGAAGATCAACAAATGCATTTATAAAACCAAATAATTTCAGAAAAATACTTACTACCTCTGGGCATACAAAGAAATATCTGCACTCTTCATAAATGGAAAATGTCTCCTTGTGGGTTTCCTTCTTTCGATACTCTAAGGTTGCTTCTAGTTTTTCTTTGGCCAAAGGTATTTCTTCTGGAAGATATGCAGATTTTAGAGTATGTAAATCTCGTAAAATTATTTCTGAGTCAATGTTATTGTCAATTTCCATCGGCTTATCGCCATCACATTCGAAATCTTGTTCAATTTTTCTTTTTTTGACCCTCTCATTTTTCAATTTTGTTTGTAAAAAGCCACTATTTGAAGAATTAATCAATATTTCCTAAAGAAAAGTAATAGTATTTTTAATTTAAACCAATATAAGGAATATTTAATAGAATTATAATGGAACCAAACATGAACCAAAAAAAATAACAAATTAATTAAAATGTTACTAGACTTGGTCCTATTATGTCGTTTTCGATTTTCTCATAAAAGCATTAGCTTGTTTGGTTCAGAACTAAACACAAAATATTTTATTTTTAAATTAATATCATAGCACATTTTCAGCAAAATTGAAAACGACACATTATATGGAGCAGTTGATTATTATAAAACTAAAATGCAATACAAACTAGTTTCAAACAAGGAAATAGTTTTATACACGCTTCTGCTACAGCCAATTGTTCTTCTTTTGTTGGCTTGAAACTAAAATTTTCGTGTATAAAAGCTGCTAAGTATGATATGATTTTTCTTCTATGTGCATCTTTTAAGCAACCAGTTTCATAAAAATCTGTTAAAATTTTGGGGCCACCGGTTTTTTTGCTGAGGTAATATTTAATGGACTATGTTAAAAAAACAAAGTTAGTACATGATATAAAATAAGAAATTGTACAAAATAAATGTTTACTTCCGATGTTACGATTAAGCCTAAGCCAATAATAGCATTCGATCGTTTTAATTCCCCTAACATTCTCTCAGATTGTTTGTTATCATCAGTTGTTATTGTAAAATCATAACAATCTGGATTTAAATCTGCCAATTTATTAGTCGATATCAGCATTTCATTATCCAGATCTACTATTAATTTTGTTTTAATTTTCAGAACCAAGCAAGCACAACGATGAGTAATAAATTGCTCCATATATCTAACAAAAATATTTTCGTCGATAACGGCCCCGTAAACATTGAGAAAACAATCGAAATTTTCAATTTTTATATCTGTGTCTTGAAGTACTGTAAGTTGTAGTATTGGACAGTAAAATGTTTTTTTTAATTATAAAATAAGTTAATTGAATGAATTTTTATGTGATTTTAAATAACTAACTATAACGGTTAAAACACACTCAGATTATGGTTAGGTAAATGACAACCATATTATATACACAAGGTTTTAACTTACCTGAATAGACGTAATCCATATATTCTAGATGAGCCGAAGAACCATATTTCACAATTTCTACAATCTTATGAATATTTCCATATTCAATTGTTAAAAAAAATCCACTCATAATAATTAATATAAATAGTTATTGTGACACACTTTAAAATAAAAAGTAAATGAAAATATAATTTATAGAAATATTAGAAATGATTAATTACAAAATTTAATAAATTATTTTTCACATTGCAAAATATCTAGTTGCTTGTAAAATAATGTTTCCTTAATCAATATGTTTAGGGTATAAATTTAAACTATTTGAGTATAAACAGTATTAATTCAAACTCCAAAGGTTTAAAATTAATACCCACAATATATTAATACAATTGTTTTTACCGTAATTTTCTATGTTCTCGAACAATTAATGCATTATCGTTTTTGTTTTAATGCACCGTCGATTTTGATGACGTTGATCAACGGTTGAAAGTACTTATTTTTATAACACACACAATATTTGTTCTTTTGTAGCTTTTTCACTAATATTATTTTTATAAACTTTTATAATTAAATTTGACTATCAAGCTCGATTCATAATGCTAGACGAAAATCCAAAATGTTTGCATCCAACTATTGCTCAAATAATATTGATCTATTTTATGTGTCATTTTTTTTTTTAACATTCATATTCGTTTGGCTTTTACAGTGAATGGAGTGTCATAGATTGTGTTGATTGTTTTTTGTGATTATTAAAATATTTTGTTAGTTTTATTGTTGTGTTGTTAAAATATCTTGTGTTTATATTAATACCGCGCTAATTTTCGATTTTAAATATCTTTTGTTTATATTAATACCGGGGTAGTTTTTGATTTAAATATTTTCTTTTTTTCATTAGATTTTCGGCCGCGTCTTTTAAGTTTCGATACTTTTTTCGCTTGTTTTCAAAATTTTAGAATTTTAATTCGTGTTAATTTTTTTCGTTTAAATTTTTTTCGTGTTCATTGTTTTGAGGGTTTAAAAATGTCTTTATCAAGACAAGATATGACAAATATTGTCATTGGCAATATGCGAATACTGTCGTCCGTGTTTCGCTTGTATTTAGAGCACGAACGACTTCGTAATGCGGAGCAGCGTCGTAGTATCAGACGATTTTCAGTAAATCCAGTGAATCGCAATAGACGACATCAAGGTTTTTACCATAATCTTGTTGCCGAATTGAGGTTAGACGACACAACCAACTACGTCAATTTTCATCGAATGACACCAGCTACATTTGATGAACTATTGTCACTGGTTGGTCCCTTAATTCAAAGGAATAGTATTGGTGATAGATCAATATCAGCCGGTGAACGACTGTCATTAACCCTACGGTAATTATTCCATTATTTATTATTATTTTGATTTTTTTTATAGTTGCATTGATTATTTCAGATATCTTGCGAGTGGAGACAGCATGGTATCTATAGGAAGATATGGTTATAGATTAGGAAAAAGTACCACATCAATGATAATCCGGGAAACGTGTCAAAAGCTGTGGGAAGTTTTGAGGGGCACCGTCTTCCCCGACCCTAGTGAAACGATGTGGCAAAATATAAGCCAGGGTTTTCATGAACAGTGGAATTTTCCCCATTGTTTAGGGGCAATGGACGGAAAACACGTTATAATACAAGTAAGTTAAATACTATAATGAATTATTTCAGTCCAGAATACATTTAGTTTATTTTTAGGCATTTCCAAATTCTGGTTCAATAGACCGGAACTATAAGAACAGCTTTAGTCTTGTGCTCTTTGCCGTATGCGATGCCGACTACAAGTTTGTAATGGTCGACATTGGAGCTTCGGGTCACACTGGAGATAGTAACATTTTCAGACGCAGTAACTTTGGTAGAGATGTCATATGCGGTGGTACAAAATTAAAACTTCCACCTCCTGAGATGCTTGAGGATAACAGAGAATATCCCTTTGTGTTTGTGGGAGATGAAGCATTCCCGTTGCTGCCAAATTTAATGCGCCCATACCCTGGTAGAAATACAGGTAATCTACCTCAGGACAAAAGCGCATACAACTATAGACTCTCTCGAGCCAGGAGAGTAGTTGAAAATGCATTCGGCATCCTTTCAAGTAGATGGCGTATTTACAGACGACCTATTATAGCCAGTAAAACTACTGTATTAGCCATAATAAAGGCCACAGTGGTTTTACACAATTGGCTTCGGGAAAAAAAACTGCAAGAATATGTAGGGCCGGGTTTAGTAGACAGCTACAATGGAGGTACAGTTCAGCCAGGAAGATGGCGACAAGAGCAGAGTGGTGCACTGCAACGTGTGCATCGAGCTAGTTCCAATAATTCAAGTATAATTGCGGTAGAAATAAGAAATAATTTTAAAAAATATTTTAATGAAGTAGATGTACTGCCTTGGCAGTACACTACTATTCATTAGATTAATTTATTTAAATATAATAAATATTATAAAACATAAAAATTCATATAAAATTAAAATTTAAAAATTATTATCACAAATCTTAAATGTTGTAATTAAAAAAAAAATTAAACCATAATAATTCATATAAAATTAAAATTTCAAAAATTGTAATCACAAGTATTAGATGTTATAATTATTAAAATATTAAAACATAAAAATTAAATTTCAAAAATCGTACCTAAAAATTATTAAAAATGAATATCATGAGTGATCTCCAAATCACGTTTCTTATTTTCCAAAATTTTTCCAAACTCTAACAATGTTTGGAGTTGATGTAACATTGGAAATTTGGAAAAATCGTCATCTACCTTTGAGGCAAACAACATCATAAAACTGGTTGGTTTAGGAACAGGCACGGGTTCAGTAGACCGGCGGCTCAGTTCGTCAAGCAGCTTCGATTGGGTACTCAATTCGCTAACCACTGACTCAACCAAAGGATTCATTGGGTTTTCGGCTAATTTTCTTTTTTTGGAGGCTGTTGTCGTTGTGGTTGGTGTTGTTGTTGTTATTGTTGTTGGTGTTATTGTTCTTGTTGATGTTCCTGTTGTTATTGGTGTTGAACTGGATGTTGATGGTGTCGGCTGGTATTCAGAGAAAATGCATTCATCATCCATTATGTCTTTTACGGTTTCATTAAAAAGATTCTGGTAGTTCTCTGGTTCTACAACAAAACTGCTTTCGGTGGGTCTAAAATAAAACAGATAATTAGTTTTATTTTGCTTAATAATTGTTTCTAATTATATATATATATATATATATATATATATATATATATATATATATATATATATATATATATATATATATATATGTATTTATATATATATATATATATATATATATATATATATATATATATATATATATAAATAAATATATATATATATATATATATATATATATATATATATATATATATATATATATATATATATATGTATACATATATATATATATATATATATATATATATATATATATATATATATATATATATATATATATATATATTTATATAAATATATATATATATATATATATATATATATATATATATATATATATATATATATATATATATATATATATATATATATATATATGTATACATATATATATATATATATATATATATATACATATATATATATATATATATATATAATAATAATAAATTCGGTCGGTCATATTATATATTCCATCCTGAAATATGAGCATTTTTGAAATGCCGTTTGACCCAGATCAGTGCATGTCTATATGTTAAAATATTAAATAATTATTAATTAATTATAAAAGATGGGTACAAAATTAAAGAAAACTTACTCGTAGATAAACTGATCCTTTAAAAAATCCATATTTCGGATCAACCAGCTATCTTTACTTTGCAAAGATCCACCTGCACTACCACTTTTGGGCTGTTTTGTTATCCGCACATAACCTGCTCGTAAGATTTTCCATCTTTTTTTGCATATATCTGCCGAAATACCAACGGTTGCGGCAATCTCTGACCATATCATTCTTTTAAGGGTCAAATTTTTATAGTCAGCATGCCCTAAACTATAAAGGACCTCTCGACCAGGTTTTGCCACTTGTTCAATTATTTGGGCATCCATTTGACGGTTGGCCATTTTTAAATTTAGAAAAATTTTTACTTTTTGTCTTAATAAAACTTAAATAATTTAAATACTTATCTAAATTAATTTAAAATTTCTCACAAAATTCACCGTTTATCACAATTTATGTATTTGAACAGATTTGTTTACGTTAAACCAAAAAAAATGTACAACAATAAAAAAATTAAAATGGCTGTTCTATATAAATAATTTAAAATTTATCACAATATATAACAGTTTACAATATATAACAATTAAAAAACACAATTCATTTACGTTAAAGACAAATTTTGTCCAACATTAAAAAAAAATTTAAATGGCTGTCTTCTATATACTAGTAAAATCACAAAATTTAAAAAACAAAACACAACACAATCGTTTTCGCGCACAAAGAAAAATGGTTGTCAACAATAAAAAATGAAATTGCCTGTCATATATAAGCAACAAATAAAATATTTGGGCAATATTTTTGCTATAAATTTTAGTTTTTTTTTTTGTTATGTTGGTCGTTTGTTGGATGTTTTGCCCAAAGTTAAAATTATTTCAACTCAATGGGATTATTGTGGGCGTATATTTTCGTCCGTTTAAATTATTTTATTGGGTAAAAAGTTGGATGCAAACATTTTGGATTTTCGTCTAACATTATGAATCGAGCTTAAATCTAATTCCTTTTTTATTTGAAACTATTTAATGACTTACTCGATTGAATGAACGTTCACTAATAAATTATTTACTGTAGCTCCTGAACAGTTGTAGACTTGTAGGATATTTAATACTTTTTCATGTATAAAATTAATACAATATAAGGTATTGAATTAATAAAATTATCATATGTATTCTTTACATTAACTGTAAAATCAAACATTTAATATGAATAGTTATATTAAATGGATATTAACTATTTATAAATATATATTATATATTTGACTTATTAAATTAATACGATGTTTAATTAAGAATGATCAAAATGTCTATTTGATTTAATAACCATTTTCATATTAAACAACATTGAATATTTTTTTTGTTATTATATTAATAACAAGATTAATATAAATATCATCAATAAATTTATAAAATATAACATTAATAGGAAAAATTATATTTATACGTTTAACACGAATAGACTTATTAAAAAATATACCTAAATTTTCAACCGTGTACCATTAGGCTATCCACAGTACAACATTCCAGCTCCAATAGAGTTACTACTGGAAGCAGACTGTTGAGGTTATCATACTGAATCCGACATACTGAAGCAATACAACAAGCAACCAATTACACAAAAACCCGAGTTAGGGTGAATAAACCTCGGAAAACGTCAGAATCATTTAAACCTAATAATGGTCCATTAGTAAAAACAGTTGATATTGCCAGTATGGAATCCACACTAAATGAAATAAAGAAAACACAGAAAAAAATCTGGGAAATTGAAGACTTACACCCACCAACGAAGCAAACCGTCGAAGAGGAAGAATGTGAACAACCTTTTTAAACCACATTCAGAAGAGCAATAGATGTCAAATACATCGTAAAATTTAAAGTGATGCCGCCACGCATGGAATTGAATGTAATTCGTTTACTAGTCAAACTGCTTTGGGAACAATAGAAATTCAACAAGCACCAACCATGGCGTGGATGGACTCTACAATAGTACTGTCATGGATACAAGGTGACAACTAAAAATACAAAACATTCGGGTGTCGGAAATCAGAAATCTGACAGAACCACATCAATGGCGACAACATCAAATCAAGCAGATAATCTAGCTGATCGTGGTAGTCGAGAAACAAAAACTCATGATTCACAGTCTCTGGTGAACAGAGCCACATTGGTTTATAAAGAACAAAGGCAACTTCCAAATGATAAATTTCAGTGGGACGAGCAAGAAACAATTTAAATAAAAGAAACCAAATCTAACCACCACCAAAAAAAATACGACAGGATATTACTCCTCATAAGCAAAATATCAAATTTCACCAAACTGAGGAGAACCATCAGAATATTGATCTTCTTTGTCAAAAGATGAAGAAAAATGTAAACGGATAAATATGATTTAAACGAAGCGGAAAAAAATATAATATGGCACACAAGGCAGCCGCTGTTGCCATGCTGAGATAATACAACTTAAAAATGACAACCTAATAAACAACAATATCCTCGATAAAGATGGAATGCTGCGTGTAGGTAGACTTCAACAGTTGTTAATAAATTATGAAGAGAAACATCGGGCAATAATTCCCTCCCGCATCAAATCAAAACGATGATCAGCCCATGTACACAATAAAACGATGCATGGAGGAAAACAGCATACTCTCGCATTCATTTAAAATAAAGATCATAATTAGTAAAACCACTACGAAAACAATCATTTCAAAATTTGTTACCTGCCACAGATTCAAGACGAAGCTAGGTGGTAGCCAGCTTATGGGTAACTGGCCGTCTGCAATAATGCAGCCATCTAGACTATTCTCATACACAGGAATTGACTATACAGGCCTTTTGTATTCACATCTGCTGGTTTCGCTTATGTAAAACCTTTTTAGGTAGGATGCTTTTTTGCCATGTCCCGTTAACATTTTTGTAAACGGTGCACTAAGCTCAAGTCTTTTATCCAACCTTTCTTCAATGTTTGGAAGAAAACTAAAAGTTGTTCTTCCATCCAACGTGTGGTTCCATTTATCTTGCCATATTGCGATAGATGCTTTTACGCATCTTCCCTGTAGCAGTATATCAATATGTATTACACCAGCTAGCACAGGAAGTGCATCGGTCGATGCAGTTCTGTAAGCCTTAGTAATACCAATAAGGATACCCCTTTGTGCACTTATCAATGTTCTTCGGTGGTGAAAATTCATTCTGTATGCCCACCCAGCAAAACCTTATGTAATGGAACCACTAGGCCTTCATATATAATCTTGAGTGTTTTTTGTTTAAGACCCCAAGATTCTTTAGCTACTGTTCTTAGTGCATAGAAAACTTTCTTACTGCTTTCTGCAATCGTTTTGACATGCAACGTGACACCGAGCGTCCACAAATGCTACTTCTTGGGCATTGGCGTTCATGCTACTATTGAAATATGTTCCAGAGGTGTGGGCCCAAAACGGACCCCTGTGGGCACCGTTTGGTCGCATTTTTCTATACTGTGCCAAGTTTGTGACAACAGTTGCGAATCTTTCAGAGAACTAGTTATTAATGATGGCCTAAAAATTTGCTGGACAACCTATCTTTTGTTAACTCACTCATAATACTACGCCACCATAGATTGTCAAATGCTCCATATATGTCAAGGAATATAGCAAGAACATATTTTTGCTCCGAATGTTTGACTATGTTGATCATTCTCACCATAGCGTCCTCTGTGAACCGATTCCATCTAAATCCGAACTGTTTTTTCACTGTACCTACCACTACTTTCAAACGGGTACATTAACTTGCCAGTAATTACTTTCTCAAGTAATTTGCCCCAGACTACTAGTAGCATGATTGGCCTATAGGATTTTGGGTCAGGGGGATCTCCTGCACCGCCCTTCCTTAAAATAATTACTTTTCCGTTTTTCCAGGCTTTGGGGAAAACTCCTATTTTAAGACATTTTTTTAGGAAGAGGGTGATACTGGGTGCTATTCTAGGCCATGATTTTGGTACCACTTCGACTTCGATGTTATAAGGCCGGGTGCTTTCATCATCACTGAATTCTTCCACATCACAAGTACTTGGTGATTCATATCTTTGAAGTCTTAAAACTCTATTCGCTTCTGTGTCACTTGGATCAGTGTCATCGGGAAGCAGTGCTCTTAACACACAATTTGTGGTATCCTTCCAACACGTGGTTGTCAGACCATCGCTGTTTGTTAGAGTGCTTAAAACTTCTGGAGTTTTTAGTTTCACAGCACTGAATTTATACACGAAACTACATGGCTCAGCAATTCCGTGCTCTGATATGAATCGTTTTAGACTAACTTGGCTTGCCTTAGTCACATCATTCATGTATTCCTTATGGCACGCTATAATGCCCTTTCTTGAGCAGTCTTACTGCGGGGTCCATCTCTTTTTGATATATTTTTCGCACCTTCGCTACTGTTGCTTTTTTGCTGGTTAGGGGTTATTCCACCAAAGTAATCTTCCTTTATGTGCACGTTTACGTCGTATACTTTTGCCACAGACATCGATCATTGAGCTTGTGATTTTTGCTTTTACTATATCCACGTCCTCTTGTGATGAGCATGTTATATTATATGACCATCCTTGCCAAGATATCTCCAACAAGTTATCGAACTTTTCCTAGTTAGCATACGTTTGAGTGCATCATAAAGTGAAATCTTGCTATAGAAGACTCATTGCTACTATGTGGGCGTACAGAATTTAAAGTTAGAACAATAGCTCGGTGATCATTAGAAGTCGAGTCTTCTTTTACTTCCCAGTTGGTAATCTTTCTCAACACCCCACCTCTCACAAGTGTTAGATCTATATTTGATTCTGGCAATAGATTGTGGCAATAGGTGCATGGATGACCTTCTTTGTTTATAACAAAGAGGTCTCTTCTTGTAATAAATTCATTTGTGTCCTTATTATGCCATAGTTAGGACTTAGCGTTGAAGTCGCCAGTTATGATAATTGGAAGGTTTTTGAGACCTTCCATAATTTTATCGAGCCTATTGATGTAATCCACAGGTTTCTCAGAGAATTGACAGTAGATGCTGGTTAGATAAAAATTACCTAGAGCAGATCTGACTTCAATACATACACAATGTGAATCGCAGAATTATGAGTCCCTTATTACCTCTAGGTCATTATTAAAGATGCCTATAGCAGCCTTTATATTGTCACCACCACCAGTGACAAATTTTGTTGATGTTGCCAAATCACCCACTCTTTTTTTAGCCATATAGGGTTCTTAATTGTCATAAACAGTTTTCCATACGACTAAGTTCAGAGCCTGTTTATATGCTGAGCATATTCTGCTTTTTGAGGAATGATTGTAGGCTTTGTTGGATCTTTTACAGCTCACTCACTTCGCCCCTTCCGCTTTTTTTGGACATGATTTGTGGTCATGTCTAACCTCAGCATGCAGTGCTCACAAATTGTATCTTGTACTTTGCAGAATTTGGCAATATGTCCAAATACATGGCACTTAAAGCACCTTGAGATTCTGACAAAGTTGGTTAAACTCTGCACGAAGACCATCAAATATATACTTTGCGTTTGTTTAGAAGAGTATTCCGGGCTTTTGGCGACACCTCTATGACCCACTGGGCGACCTCGCTGTTTCTGGGTTCAGTTTTGAACCCAAGCTTAAGGTCTTCTTTCGTGATTTCACTGGAGGTTGTGACAGACTGCACAACGAAGAGGTGTTTATTACTGCTCTAAAACGATTCACCTCTAGGCGAGGTATTTGCAGCGATATTAACAGAAACCTCATCTTCCGGTTTGCTGTGATCATCTTCCAATTTGCTGTGAGCTACTGTTCGAAAATGATAGCAATAGAATGATTGAGACAACACAAACATTCATCGAAGGGGAGGGAATTCTAACACTGAATCTATTTCCCGTTTTGAAAAGAGATACTTTGGATCCATCATGATAATATTGAGGGAGAGTATATGAAAGCGTATTAACCATCTACCATCAATTCTAAGCAGATATGGATCATCGATCTTTGAACGGAGCCCCGCAGATGTTGCTGTTTACTCATGCGATGGCTTCTTAGGGTAGATAATGCGAGCAATTTTAAGTTTACTAGAATAATACGAAGGTTATGGATCGAACCCGATGAAGCCAGATTGTTAATGTTATATGGTCGAGCAAGATTCTGTAAAACCGCTTATTAATATTATTCCTAAAGCTTATCGATATAGTCTCACAAAACTACACAAAAAAAAACATACAGAACTCTTCCCTATATACGTTCAGGTACGTCTTTTAACTTGCGATTTTAAATGCACAGTTTATCCTGTTATAAATAAGATACAACAATAACAAAAAAAAAGTTATGTTGAGCTTTTTGTTCTTCTATATATTAAGTTAAATAAAATGCATAAATAAAATTATACCTGAGCACAAAATATGAGTATCATAATGCTCGTATATAGAAAATATCTATAGCGTAAGTAAAAATGAAAAGCTCACAGTATAAATAAAACGAAATGTCAAGAGTTTGAACATCAGAAATGTTTCTATATAAAACTGTAAGGAAACAAAAAAAATGTAAAGCTTTTTTTTTTTTTTTGTTATATTTTTATTATGCTCGCGGGTCTAGTAAAAAAGTTTATTTTTTTCCCATTTTACTTTTCATTTTCTGTGCGATCTAATAAAAAAAAAATTTTTTTTTCCAAAAATTGTAATTTTATTTATTTTACACACAGCTTGGTGTAAAATGTTAAAGGATTGACTTTTTATTTTATTATTCGTTTTTGGTTGCGTTGGATTGAGCTTAAATATTATATCGTTGTTGCCTTAATTAAATTCCTGGTATTATATGAGCGCTACCATGCAAGTTCTTAGAGTCGTTTTGGCTTTTTTAATTTTTTTTTATTTTTTGTTTCGGTAAAAACTTTTCTTAATTAATTTTCAAATTCAATTACTTATTTATAATAAACTGAATTTCGGTTTTATCCAAAGAAATTGACAAACAGTAGGGGGTGCGGGTGGTAAAGGCAACAACACAAAAGTTTTTATTAAAAATTTACATTTAAAAAAAAAATAAAAAATACTGGCCACGTTCGTTGTTGGTTGGATGACCTAAAATATTTTTTCTCAATAATTCACTCAGAAATTAATGTGTGGTGTTGTTGTGTTTCTGGTAAAAACAGGATTTAGAACTTTAGGGTATTCAATAAACATTTTTTTTTTGTCTTAATGTCGTATAATTTAAAAATAATATAAGTTGCGAATTTTAATTTTTTTTTTAATTATGAAATTCGGCTATCGAAGTTTTGGTTTAAAATTCTGGTAATTTTAGTTAATTAAAAAACAAAATTAAATTAAATGCTTCTATATAAAAATGAGAACAATAGGCAAATTGGTTTATTGTTATAGCAACTGATCTGAACGAGGAAACATGAACGAAAAAGTGATTTGAATTTTTTTTAACTTTTTAAGTTATGATATTTTGATTAATGCTTACTTATATGACAATTTGATTGCGTAGACCAAATGGGGTTGTAATTGCCGGTTTATGAACGCCTTCAATGGACAAGTTACTGGTGTTGAAGAAGGACGACAGATGCATTCTATGGTATTATCTGCATTGATGGGTAGCTGAGTCACTAAATCCACCATCCGTTTGTTCTTAAAATAAAAAAAAAATACGAATTTGCTTAAGAAATCAACGACAATGATTGGACGATTCACTGCTGATAAGAAGAAAGAGCATGCGTGAAAGTTCTCTTAAGCCTGATATCTATCTGGAGAAATTTTGTTCCTTATAGGTATTTATGATTGAGCCATTGCTCGCTGATAAACCTAGATTTGTATTTCTATTGAAAATGGTAAAAAAATGTTTATAATTATTTGCTGGGATGACCGAAAGGTCAGCGCCGGTATCAACTAAGTAGGTTAGTTTGTTTATTCTGTCATAAGTGAATAAGCGAGATGTAAATTGTGTGAGATGAATAAATCTAATGCTCTTGTTTCATTAAAATTATATGGATTGGCGCATTTTTTAGCATTGTAGCCGAATGTGGCATATATAGTAAGGGCAATGGCCCTACCGGCGGATGCTATTATTGGAGCTGCGTGATTGACTGTGTTTTCTAGAAAACCTTTTTGGACGGCAAGATCTTGATTGAGATTGTTTACCTTTAAGGTAACTGTCTATTTTTGCTTCGAGGTGTGCTAGGCGACGTCCGACTATATTCGATGGGTAATGGCTCGGTGAGTCTTGATGGGACCAGCCGCGTGGTGGATTTGTATAAAATGACGTGCTGTATGGTAAGTTGTGCTATTTGAGAATCTAGGATCATTGCTTCATGCACCCTATCCGTTGTGTTTGTGCTAAGTCTTTTGGTGCCAATGACTATGGCTCGGCAAGCATTGCAATTTTATACATTTCTGGCAGTTTCCTGATCTATGTGATCATATTGCTCTCGTCGGGAATTTTTTACCTCCCGCAGAGACTTTATGTATTCTATCGGTAATAGATCGGATGGGCGTCTATTACCTTTGTTATCCGCCGAAATCAAGGTTTCGTGGCGCTTCTCATCTGAAAGTGCCAACCGGCTGAGGAAGGCAGTTTTAAGTGTCACGTACAAATTATTTTCGGGTGGTTCCACGAGAAAGTCGGCGAAGATTTTGCACGAGGTTGATGATTTGCATTTTTGGATGATGATGCCATCATTTGCCTACAATTGGCGAAAGAGATAAATCAAAATGGCGAAAGGTTTAATGACTGTCTCACTATAAATTTCGGGTACCATTGTGCAGGGGGTTTTACGATCGGTATCAAAATATTTTTTATGAAAATATCAACCAGCTTATCCAGGACTACCTTTGAAAAGTGTATATACGAAAACTAAAGCCTCACGAAACAGTCATGACAGGATCATGGTATCTAGCTTGGAGTTTATTTCAAACTTTACGATCCCCATCACAGGTGATCTAGGGAATGATTCATTAAATTAGTGATAAGGTAAAGGAATCGGATTCGAAACAGATTTTTCTGCTGAAATTTAAAACACCACAAAAAGCCAGATTTGTACGACATGTGTGAACCGACGTTCGATCCAACGTGCTCTCCAGCAATCGTTCAAAAGTAGAATTCTGCATTCTACTTTTGAACGATTGCTGCAGATTGCTATTTTCATTTCATGAAATTTTCAATAATGAACAATATTTTCAATTCATGGCTACTGGCCTTCAATAACTGGATTCAATATCATTTACTGGCAATCGGCACAACTTAAGGGCCGCTCCAGTAAACCGTTTGGTGTTTTGATCATTGCTACCAGATTTGGTTTATATCTGTTACATTAGAAGCATCTATGGATTATCTGGCTTGCGACAAGTTTTGCTCGTTTTGCAGCTTCAATGGGTAGTGTTTTTTTGGTATGATTGGTCCTCACAAATTTATTTTATTTTATTTTTTGCCTGACAAAAAGCAAATTGAGAAGAAGACGGCATCTAGGTTTTTATTCCACTTGATGCTGGCAAGCTGCTTTTTTAATATGGTCCTTATCTTAGAGCTGTTTAAATGAATTTAGTCGCTTTGGAATATTATAATACGTTTTCAAGTGCTGCCTGTTTAATACATGTTTTAGATAAGAACGAAGCTGGTGCGTTAACTTTTTTAATGCATATTGTTAAATGGGGTTAATATCCACCAGCGCTGATTGGACGGTTGTCTCGTTTTCAATAAACTATTTAATGACTCTCCACTTACATCTTTTGAAGACGGATCAAACACAATTTATAACTTCGTAATTGTGCTGGTTTTCTTCCATATGAAGTGGTAAAAAAGGCATTCTTGAAACAAATGAAAATGATATTACAAATTGTCTTAGCATAGAACAGTTGGATGCTAGTTTCGTTAATTTGTCGCTAACCGGTGATTTAACTTTCGATTTTCCATCTTTGTTTCTTTATGATGTTCTTCCAAACCACTTTCAAAGTAGTCTTCTTCCTCGATGAGATCGTTGGTCATTGGAATGCCCTCAATTTTTCAAAATTTAAGCAGAGTGTTATCTACCTCCGTTGTGATATTTAAGGTCATGACATCTATCTCCTGATCGTCACCTGAAATATGTCACAAATTATTCAGCCAAATCTTGCTTTCTGGTCAACCAGCCTACAGATAGATATGTAAATGTTGGTTTTCTATTAGTGTGAGGAAAACCTAAACGCCTAACAATATATAAATATTTTCGTTTTTGTAGAATTTCAGATCAGAAATTTGATGAATTTAGCTTCATGAATTTTATCTTATTGAGTTCTGCACTTCCTATTTTAGATAACTACTTCAACGTTGTGATTTTTGAAATGACGTAAACTTGCATATTTTAATTTTAGGTTCTGATTTTGATTTAGACAACTACATAACTCATGGCTGCTGGAACAACACCAATAATACCTATAGAGCCACATGGGCGACAAAAATATTCAATTCGTCTCATACGGAGTTCACAACATCAGGAAATATTTATTACTATTTACAATGCAACTGTTCACAAGATTTTAATATTTTGCTTTTCATTTACAGACTTACCTCATTGAAACATAAGGTAAGTATTTCTTTGAGTTTGTAGGCCATTGCAAAGTAGAAGTACCTTTTTCCCATTATCAGTTCCCTGTTCATATAAGTTTGGTTGAACGAACTTATATTTCCTTAACATTTCAATCACTAATTTGACGTCGTGTCCTTTTGGAGATTCTATCAAATCATATGAAATATTGCTTTAAAATATGTCTTTATTTATTGCACCTGTTATCATTAGTATTGGCGTGTAACCAAATGGTTGTTAAATGGAATGAGTCTTACACCACCCTACGCTATAGTAGTCATATTACACAGAAATTAATTATTAGCAGCCTTTATTTAAAAACCATTAGTATATTACCATAGACTTTAATATTATCACAACTTTAAAATATTATTACCATCCATATATGTATGTATACCTGTTACATACATTTTATTTGTGTTCAACAAAACTATAAATAAAATGAGATACCCAAATTTGTGTAATACATATTAAAAATAACATAAAACTATTTTTGTAATTTAATATATAATATGAAACAAAAACTACAACATAATTAATTTCCATTTATAATTAAATTTAAAAAAAAAATTTCGTTTTACACATATATGTGGTAAAATGGTGATGTACCCATCGTAGTACATATTATGCAACAAATTAGAAATTAAATAACATTTAGCCTCGTTTTAAAAATAAAGTTAACCGGGTTTTTCAGGCCATGGTTGACCGTTTTGAGTACGAGTTACCATCATCGTTTTGTGTAATAACCAAGAACATCCAAGAACAACTACAATTGTTCATTGACAATGTAAATATTCCCGAAGAAAGAAATCTCACCGAAGACGAGATAATCATCGAAAAATGCTTTAAGGAAAATCTAAAGGGCAATCCAGATGGACGGTACACAATGAAGATTCCATTTAAGTCAAGCCAGCACAACTTAGGTAAGTAAAGAAAAATAGCCGTAGCCAGATTGCTACAGCTCGAGAGAAAATTTACAAAGGATGAATCATTCAAACAGATGTATCACCAATTCATGCAAGAATATCTGGACCTAATACACATGGAGTTAGTCCGGTGGGAGCCTAAAGATATCAAAATTATTCAAATGTATTATAAAATTAAATGTATTATATATCACATCACGGTGTGCTCAAGGAAGACAGTACAACAACTAAACTCCGAGTTGTATTCGATGCTTCAGCGAAGACCACCATGGGACGACATAAATTCATACTGACTGCAGATATCGATAAAATGTATAGACTGGTATGGATTCACGAGGCAGATCGAGATTATCAGAGAATATTATGGATATACGATCCCGGTTAACCTATGGCTACCTACAGTTTGAATACGGTTACCTATGGGACTGCAGCAGCCAGTTCCCTGGCAGTACAAGCCTTGTTGCAACTGGCACAAGATGGTAGCAGCACTTATCCAACAGCATCTAAGATCCTGTCATCAGATTTTTACGTTGAAGACATGCTAACTGGATGAGATACTCTAGTGGAAGCATTTTCAACTATAAAGGAACTATAAAGGAATTAAGAGAACTCGCGGAGAAAGGTGGTTTGAACCTGAGAAAATGGACTTCCAACTCCGAGAAAATTTTGGAGCATATCCCAAGCGAATTATATCATAAGGGCAACGTACAAATCAAAGTATCTGACAGCATAAAAACTTTAGGGATCGTGTATCATCCCTCTACAGATGCGTTTGAGTTCGAAGTTTCAAGATTGCAACTATCACATGGTCAACCAACCAAGCGGTCATTGTTGGATTCATCCAAATTATTCGACCCCATAGAGTAGCTGTTACGCATAACCATCACAGCCAAGCTAATAATGCAAGAAGCATGGACAATTGGAATAGGATGGAATGATTGGCTACCAGCTAAGCTAAACGCTAGATGGATGAACTACAAGGGGGAAATGCATATAATGAAGCAGATAATGGTTCCTCGGTGGATTGAACCAACAACAGAATCATCAATTGAGTTGCATGGATTTTCTGACGCATTCGAGTCTGCATATGCTGCGGTAGTATACTGTCAAACAACTGACAATATGGGCCACATTGCAACACACCAACACACCTACTCACAGCAAAAACACGAGTCGCTCCTATAAAGGCCAAATTATCAATCCCACGCACGGAGCTTAACGCATCCTTGCTACTAGTGAAGCTTATAATCCATACTCAATGTACCCTGAAACTCAATGATATCAAGACTTTTGCCTGGACATTGCTTATTGCGTTGTACTGGATCAGAGAGGAACCAAACCGTTTCAAAACATGTTTAGCCAATAGGATTTCTGCAATAAAAAGTATGCTACTAACAACTACATGGCACCATGTAAGGTCATTGGAAAATTCGGCAGACATAGAGTCGCGTGAAACAACCCGTTAAGCTCTCGCTAACAGTATCTTATGATGGAGGGGTCCACATTTTCTTCATGAGGAATTATGGTTGGATCTTTATGTTTTCACACCAAACAACATTCCTAATGATTTACATCTGGAGGAATTAAAAGAAAAATCAATAGTTAATCTGGCTAGCGTAAGAGAAGTCAACCCATTCTTACAATTATTTGAGCGTTCTTACAATTAAAACGCATCGTCGCGTATTGTAGACGATTTATCTACCACAAAATGCTCACAGTCAACAAGTCAGGTACACCATCGACTAAAGAACTTCCAGATGCAAAAATTACAATACTTAAAATCATCCAGGAGCAAGACTTCCACAACGAAATTCACCGCCTCAAATCCTTTAGGCAGTTAGACAAAAGAAATAGACTTTTATTTTTGCATCCGGTATTAGATAATAACGGAATGCTAAGAGTGCATGGTCGACTTCAAAATTCAAACCTGACGCCTGCCAGCCGAAGCCCAAATATCTTGGACAAGCACGACATAATAACGACACGAATAATCAAAGATGCCCACCATAGCACTGCGTATGGTGGCATTCAATTAACCTTGTCACATTTAAGGAACGAATTCTGGATTATTGATGGCAGGTGGACGGTGCGAAGCGTGATTCAAAAATGTCTAAAATGTTTCCGCCACAAGCAACATACGTCAGAATAACTAATGGGAACTTTGCCAGCTGCCAGACTGCAACCAAGAAGAGCATTTTCCAAAAAAGGAATCGATTATGCCGGCCACATCCAATTGATAACAACAAAAATAAGGGGGCACAAGGCCCACAAGGGATACATAGCGCTAAAAAATAACTATCGCACGGCCATGACAACATTATTGAGTGACATTGAAGCTATGTTAGCTATTTATGGAATCAATTGGCACTTCATTCCGCCTCGCGCGCCCCATTTTGGAGGTATCTGGGAGGCAGGTATACAATCAGTAAAACTTTATTTCAAGAGGGTTATTGGTTAATCACCAATAACCCTCTTGAAATAAAATTAACGTTCGAAGAACTGTACACGGTAACAACTCAAACTGAAGCGTGTCTTAACTCTCGGCCTTTAACACCACTCACAAATGATGTCTCTGACTTAACAGTAATAAATCCAGGGCACTTTTTAATTGGCGATTTACTGAAAGCGCCACCATGTGCAAACATCGAAGCTATGGGGTTGGAAACAAGATGGCACCTGATCGAACAATTAGTACATTTCTGGAAACGATGGTCTTCTGAATATATTTACCAACTTCAGTAGCGAACCAAGTGGACAAAGACTCAGCCTAACTTGTTGGAAAATGACTTAAATATTACAAATCAATTGAATTAACCGTTTTATGACAAATACCAGAGGACATCAAAGAGGCTATCATAAAGAAATTGAGAACAAAATTGGGGCAAAATAAACAAATTGAAGAAAATACTTTAGGCTTGGTTTTAAAACCAGGACCATTTCTCGAGAAGCAGTATATCATTGTTTATGATAATTAAAAATCAAATAAACTGTCCATTGAGGATGGTCTAACTTAATAAGCAAAATGCCAGAATTGTAGGACAAGAAACTAGACATAGTTTACAAAAAAATAAGGCGAGATACTCTACATGCAGGAATCTCACATGGTTAAAAGTAGAGAGACGATGATAATGCAACAGATGCGTGTTGTAAGGTCCCATCTTGGTAAGTTTTATCTAATTAGTATACAGTATCAATACTCTGATAAACCAGTGGACTACATCAATAAGCTTGATAAAACCATAGTGAACCTTTCAATTATCATCACTGGCAATTTCAATATGATAAGCTTACTCATCAGTGTCAGTGACATAAGTTTATCATGAAAACGTGATCACAAAGGTAAAATATACCTAGGTGGAGAAACGAGTTAACCTCGAAAAAAGCAATAGCTATTTCGAGGTTAACTCGTTAAATTAAAGGACCGTACAACAAGACTGAAAATGAAATGCAGCTATGTAGCATGCCGTTATGAATGCTTCAATATGAATAGAACAAAACAGATTGGTCTGGAAAAGTGTATTTATAGAGCATGGTAATGCAGATTCATGGGGCTTCACGTATAAACCCAGCATGGGAAGGATTAAAACTACTGAAGTACTGCGAGTACCTTAACAAACAAAAAATGTTTGTTGGGTGCGCTGTTTCCTGATGACACTATGACAAATAATACAGAAGCGCATAAAATAGTCCGCATATATAGCACCAAGAACTTGCGGTGCGAAGGGATTTAGCAATGATGAAACCACATTAATAATGTTAATGAAATGGAACAAAGCATTTGGTTTTGATAATATTGAAATCGAAGTGATATAAAGAGCATGGCCTATAATAAGGCCTGGTATCACGCGCGTCCTGAACAAATGTTTAAACAACGGTAAGTGAACGAGATGCCACCGAACTGAAATTTCATATGCCGATTTTACTACGACAAGTTTTAGGAAAGTTACTCGATAATAACTGATAGGTTAATGTGAGAGCTCTTTTTCGCATGTTATTATCTTCGCTGGTAATTTTAGAAAAGGCGTTTAGAAAGTGACGCAGTGTGGTATCAACAAAATGACTATGATTGGGGTTGCAGCTATGGAATAGAGATTTCTTCAGAACAAACACTTATAATCCAACTTAATGGTACACTCGCTATCAGAAGATCCTTTGTGGTGCCTGTGAACGGTGTGAGAGTTAACATGGCTAAAACTTTCATGTCACGTCTCTCTCACGTTACATGTCAAAAACATTTTAGGAAGTAGTAAAAACGTTTTCTTTACTCTGAAACGACTAAATAAACTTGGGCCCTAAACAAAGTACCCTCAAAACTATATATAAAGGCCGAGTGGTTACAGTATTTATATATACTAGTACCGGGTGGACTAACATAATGAGTTGTCACCACCGTAAAACTTTAATAAGCGCAGATGAAAAGAACTATATATTGCAATGTGGTAAAAGAGATGAAACAATTCGATGGAAGGGTAACAACCTATAGTTTTTTTTCAAATTTCGAAGCAAGCATCAAAAAAGAGATTTGCGCTAAGTGCACCATTTACTGAAATGTTAACATAAATCTCTTATATAACTTTATAAAAGTTTAAATCCATCTTCTCGTCTAATGCAATGGCGTATCAATATGGATGAATACAACTACGAAATTCAATATAAGTCTGGTAAATCGAATATAAACGTAGACGCCTTAGGTCGTAGTAACTCTAATGACAAAAAACAAATTTTCGCGAATCAAATAAATGTATTAACTTGAACTCAATCAAAACAATAAAATTTAACCAATTTATAATGTCACTCAATCACCAGAAATGACTTCGACTGTGAATTGTGACACCAAATTAAATAAATTATTTTGTCAGATGAAAGTGAAATAAATAAAATTATAAGTGATTTTCAGGTCAATCCCTTAGGTGGACATCAAGGAATTGTGAGTACTTCTAAAAGAATTAGTTCCTATTAACAATTTCCCCACATGTTGAGGAAAATTCGCAAATTTATTTCCAAGTGCGAGCTATGTCAAAAAAATAAAGTTACTCGAACCAGCAAATGTCATATATGAAAATAACTTCCACTTCAAAATTACCATTTAAGAAGGTTTTTCTTGATATAGTTGGACCATTACCTAAAACTCATCTAGGACATAAAGTAATTTGACTATGAAAGCTGATCTAACGAAATACTCGATAGCCATTCCATTGCACGATCAAGAAAGTGAGACAGTCTCACGAGCCTTTGTTGAGGAGTTAATATGCAAACATGGTACACCAAAATCTATAGTAACGGATCAAGGCTCAAATTTTATGAGTATTTTATTTACTGATGTTTGTAAACTTTTAAACTAAATAAATACTACAGCCCAGAGTCGAACGGGGCTCTTGAACGTTCCCGTAGAACTTTTTCTGAATATTTGAGAAATTACTGTTAGGAAGATAAAAATAATCGGCATCTATGGCTTCCATTTGCCATTTTAATTTTTAATTCTACACCACATTCAGCTACTTTATACATGCCATTTGAATTATTATATGGATATAAGCCTACATTACCATTTTTACTAAAATCTTCTCCTGATTCAGTTTACAACTATGATTCTGATTGTACAGAATTAAAATTTAGGTTACAAAGTTCTTGGAGTATAGCAAGGCAAAAACTAATTAATTTGAAATTTTGAAACGTTATTTTAACAAAAACTCTAAATCATTAAAACTCTTTTTATCAAGAATTAATAAAAAGTTATTATAATATAGTAAATAAAATAATAATAAAAGAAATATAAAATTAAATAAATTAATTTCATTTTTATTTAAAACCACCCAAACTGTACATAACACATATGCTGCTAAAGTACTTGTACTACCCATATTAGCATCTACTTCTCTAATATATTCGGAGCTGTGGTAACTAATTATGTCACACTCCAAAATAGTGGAATTATTACCACAAAAAACCCTAAAGGCCATATCTCTTGGTATTGGTGATATTTAAGAAGTAGAATAAGGTAATGTTCTTTGCTAGGCAACATTTTCGGAAACGAGATTAAATACGAAGGCATCGTGGTTAAACTTAATTAAGCTTATTAACAAGAATCCTTCTTGGCATCACCTTATATAAGTCCGTTAAAGCAACGATATAACTTTGCCTCCAAGTGATAAATACGGAAAGCGTTTAACAATTACTTTTTCAAGACAGATTGAACAATTCGATAGATGGAAAGGCAACATTTAGCCGAATCAAGCTTTGATGTACGAGTCATATGACTGTCTCTCGACAACAGTGGCTTAATTACTATTAATACCGACAACATTTCTAATAATTTTATTTTCGTTTGGTTGTGGTGCAATATATACGGTTGAATGAATAAACGGTGGTGGCCATCCAGTTGAATATATTTTTAGAATTTAACTTAATAAAAATGATTATTTTCCTGATTTTCATATATCTGCCTGTTTCAGTTTCGCAAATTTTACACCAACCATATATATATATATATATATATACATGCAGAAAATTTTCTTTTTATTAAATAAACGATTTCCCCCATTTCAGAATACGATAACAAATTAAAATGCTGAAGTAGCAACATTATTATTATTCAACCAGTAAAATCCAGATTTTAACGAAAAAAAAAAAATATTTTGCTGGTATCATATCACACAGACTAAATATAGCGTCTGAGGAAAATTGGGATATTTAGCTCTCTCAAGTTTTTACTTTAAAATGTTTTTAATTGCACGAGTGAGACATGAGCTGCAATATAAATTAATAAAAATAATTTGGTGCTTTTGAAAAAAAAAAAAAAAAATCTCATTCTTACTCTGGTGGTATGGTATATGATGTTGGCCTGGCTGTTGGCCATAAATACCAACAATGTGCATACAAAATAAAAACTTTTTTTTTTTTGCGGTGGAATTTTATTTTTCATTATTTCTTGTTTTGGGCAAAAACGTTTTAATCGTTTTTTTTTTTTTTTTTTGATGTTGTTTGTAGCTTGAGCACATGCACGTAATGGTATTTGGATTGCGATACGGGTCATATAAAGTGGAATAATTAATCTGACAGGATTTAATAACAAAGCGTGACATTTATACCATTTATTAAAATATTTGAACTGTTTATTGCAGAAGATCATTATATGCAGCTCTATGGCCTAAGGTTGTCAACCTTATACAATTTGTATACTAAGTAGTCATGTTTTTAATTCGTTTTTCGTCATGCTTGTTTGTCACACACTTAGGCTAATTATTTTATATGGAAATGATGGTATTTGCAAGCGGTTAACTACAGACTGCGGTGATGTGCATAGAGTACTCATCCTACGAGAAATTCACACTGGCCTTGCAGACACTAAAACAAAACTATTCCCCTGTGGTTGATTGTATTAATTGCGACCACATGATATTCGAAAGGGATACTTTGTGTAACTACCTTTTCGACCTTATTCGATTAGAGCAAATCGAATATTGAAGAGAATCACTCCCCTGGCGGAGGAAATTGTAGGTGACTACTAAGGACGATTTCGCCCAAATTAGTCAGTTACTGATCAAGTTTTTTTGCTGAGGATGATTCTTTCTAAATATTATGAAATATCTCGTGATGTACATCAGGTGTTCTTGGATTTTTAGCAAACCTATGACCCAATCGATCGGAATAGCTTATGGTTTGCTTTGTGATGTCTGGGAATACCTGACAAGTATTTGCGTTTATTTAAAATGACAGTTGTGTAATTATAATGTTGTGTCAAAGTTGAGAACAAGCTATTAGGAATTTTTACGGCAAGGAAATACTTTGTCCCCGATAGTCTTTAATTTAATGTTAGAATTTATCTTTTGTAAACGTGAAATATATCAGGACAATATCTAGTATCATCAGTCCAACCAAGTTCTGTCGTATGCAGATGATATCTGTGTAATTGGACTGAATGGAAAAGGTGTCAAATAAATAATGGATTCACTTGTATGATTCTCATTCCCCGTTGGTCTCAAAATCAATGAGTTTAATAGTGGTTACCACATTTGAGGGAGTGATTAGTTTCCAATACCTCGGGTTTCTTGTCACTCATGATATCTAAGTGGAAGAGTACTACAACTCAATTAGTGCAAGGTTTTGATCAGACCCATTGTCACGTTAATAATGTCATGAAAGATGGTTATGGAAATATGGAATACCAGTATGGAATCATTAATAAAATTTGAAATCCATAAAAAAATATTTGTTTCAAAATATAGCAATTCAAACTTGTCAGTATGGCAACAACAAGAAGGCAGTCGGGTGGCGATCAAAAAGAGGAACTACGTGCACTGGAAATATAACTAATTGACATTCCAGAAATAATGGCGGTCTTCCAGTTAAAGATAAATATATCCGTATTAAGGCTCAGATGATAAGCACCAAACTTTATAATGGAACTAATTATGGAAATTATTGCAGTTTGAAAGCCTCACCAGTTTGGATACCGCGATTTAAAAATCGGCAATCTCTGGTTGCACGGCGACAAACGACAAAATTTCATCAGGATATTTTTGATATTATTGAACGACATAAAATTGAAATTTTAAAAATATTATCAACTTCGGCCAAGTGCCGCGATATTTTGAAGCTAAGCTGAAAATTACTATTACGTCTAAAGCGAGTCGGGAAGTATTAATCCACACAGCATCGTCATTATAGAAACGTTTTGCAGCGACATTTGCTGAGGGAATAGATGGAAAAATGTATGACTCGCATTTACTATTTTCTAATTTAAATAAAACGCCAAATGTTGCTGAGAGGTGCTTGGTTAACGTCAATTATACTGACATGTGGAACGACGCAATTAGAAAATACAGACAAAATCGGACTACTTAAGAGTACCGCCATATTTTATAGAGGTATCTCAGTGAGTTTTGGATTGGGCAGCAATTCAGACTATTGAGTGGATAACCTCAGGCATTTAAAATTTGTATAAGTGGGCCAAAAGAAAAATTTATTTTTGTATCGCCCCAATTTCAACCAAATGAGAGGGCGATTTGATGAAATTATAGTAATAATTAACTTCCCAAGTAGGGGGAATAAAAACTCACTAATTATGTACAATATAATTATTGTAAAATTATTTATTTTATTTTTAACACACGTAAATAATCTTGGATATGAATTTACTTTTGTACACAAAATAATTAAATTAATTAATTAATTATTGTTATTGTTGTTATTTGATAATGACGATGGTGATGGTGATAATACTTTCCTGACGAGAAATGTCTCGATCGACTTCAAAAATTGAAATGTGGTAGAATTAAATTTTTCATCTCTGAATGCGATCACACCATCTAGTGGTCAACACTAAAACCATAATTATTGTCAGCCAAGTTGGAAACAAGTTGTCAGAAATAATGCTAAACATATTAATCGTTGTTCAGCAGGTGCTGAAATATATAAATCGTGTTTGACTTCAAGTCGATCGAATGTCAATGTTTACTAAACAAATGGCCGACATTTACATGTCTTGAATTTAATATGTGTGAAGGGATAATTATGTTAATTATTTGTTTACATAACTATTTGTGCGGATGAGTATGGTATACTCAACCGCTACAGAACTTCAACCCGAGTGACGATGTTTGTAGATGACAACGGGAGATAAATTATATCATGATCGCGGTAGCACACGGGAACTAGTTGCTACCGTGGTTTTGTGGAAACAACAGTGTTGTTTCGTTTGATTGTGACAGAGGCAACATTTTTGCTTGTGCATCCTCGTTGCTTGTAGTACTCACTAGGGCCTAGTGACTTCGGGATGTGTATGTCCGTTTGTTTGGATACACCAGTGTTTGTGGGCAGTTTCATTGTTTGTCCGTAGACAAGCTCAGCTGGGGAACATTTGAGATCCTCCTTTACTGTAGCTCGGATACCTAGTAGTACTATGGGTACCTCGGAGCTCCAATGCACAGTGTTACATAGGGCTTTTAATAAAATTTTTAGCTGGCGATGAAAACGCTCAACCAAACCTTTTTAATGTGGGTGGTTCGGATCCGGTTGGAACCTAAAAGCTTAGTTTGCTCACCAAAGAGTTTGGATTCAAACTACGCAACTTAGTATCTTAATTGGTCGTGACGTCAACCGGTACTCCGAATCTGGAGATGTAGTTCTCAACCAAAGTTCGGGCAATTGTGACTGCAGAGATGTTTGTTATGTAGCACGCTTCTGTCCATCATGTGAAACGATCGACACAGCTAAGTAAGTATCTATATTTTATCTATATTTTTGGGATCTTTGGCAGGATAAACAGGATTTCATCCAGTGGGCTACGTCCTAATTTATACTATGCCAGAAATATCTAGTAGATATTAGCTTACGAGTGGCTCGGCTGCGTGGATGCGAAATGTTATGCAGTACATCAAAAATGGTTCGTCGCAGTAGTGGTTTTGCAAGAAACGGACGGTTATTGCCCGTTCAAATTTCGCAGTAAATCGCTACGTCAACTAATTTAAAACGTTCTAATTTCCAAGTGGAATTTGATTGTTTTAAGGAACCAGAACGTATATCCTGAAATTCCGTGTCAGCTTCTTGCGATTTGTTTCATGTCAAAGACAGTCTCGGCAGATGAGGTTTCGTGGTTTGGTGCTCGAGGCAGTGTATCGGCAACCACGTTATCCTTCCCTTGGATGTGCTGTATGCCCGTGATGAATTGGGACATAAAATCCAAGTGGCGAGTTTTTCGCGGGCTGTTTATCGCTCAAATGAGCGGTTTGTGGTCGGTGTAGACTGTAAAATCTCGACCTTCGTCATAGTATCAAAAATGTTTTACCGCTTGGTAGATAGTTAGTAGGTCTCTAACGAATGCGGAATATTTTTTTTCAGCATTCGAAAGTTTGTTTGAGAAAGAACCAAGCGGCTCCCAATCCCTATTATTACATTTTTGCAACATAGCGCCAACAGTAGTGCCCGGGGAGTCGGTTGTGACACTAATGCTAAAAGTGGGTTTTAGCTGGTCAAGTGCCTGTTGAGGTTCGTCTGGCTAGAAGAAGTTTTTCGGCGTTGTGGGCTTATTTAGTAAAGTAGCCAAATGTGGATAGGGGCTAAGGTCTCCGCTATCATAGGCATTAACTTGTGATAGTAGTTTATCATGCCGATAAATTGCTGTATATAAGCCTGATTGTGTTAGTGGAGCTGGAAATTCCTGAATGGCGTTAATTCGTCCAGTGGACGGCAGAATACTATTTGGGGTAATTTTATGACTAAGGAAGTCTAAGGAGAAACTTAGTGCCGAAAACGCATTTCGAACAGTTGATGGTCACCTTGTATTCAAAAAGTTTCTGAAACAATGTTTCTAGGTGAAACATATGTTGTACTTCCGAAGTTGAGGGTACAAGTACGTCGTAAATACAAAGACGACCACGTTGATGAACCATTGGAACGACTGTGCGGCATTTCATAGACCAAATGGCATTCAAGCAAACTCGAATAAACCAAATGGAATAGTAATTGCCGTCTTATGAATATCGTCAGGTGCGACTGGGATAAGATGATAAGCTCGAACCAAGTCGATTTTCGAAAATATCTTGCAATCTTGTAGGTGCCTGGGGAAGTTCTGACTGGTGATGCCGATGGATGGATGACACGTTTCCAGCTTTATCATGTGTTGGAACTCCGTTGTAGCCACTTTGTGGCGGATTCAATACAATCTTCTTGGTTTGGACACGAGAAGATGACCTGTTGTCACTATATGGTGTACTACATTCTACTTAATGGGCGCGTTGTAATTCGGCGGGACTGTTCAAGAAGGAAACTTCTTTAGTAGCTTGCCGTACTCGTTGTCAATCGGAAAGTTTCTGGTCGAAGGTGTGTTTGCTTGTGTCAGTGACATATTGATTGACAGTTGTGTGAGTGGATCAATCAGCTTCCTATTCTTAAGGTCAACTATTAAGCCGTACTTCTTAAGAAAGTCTGCACTAATGAAGGACGATTCACGTTCGCAATAGTGAATGCGTGCGGAAAGTTCCGTCTTAGACCTATATGTACTTGCAGCAATTTCCTTTCGTAGGTATTATTAGCTGCATCATTGGCGGCTGACAAAAGTAAGTGGGTGTTGATTCTGATTTTGTGGTTACACAATTTGTATAGGAAATAGCGCTTATGACAGCGCCAGTATCTATCAGAAACGTAAGTTTGTTCTGATAGTCTTTTCTAAATAGGCGGCTAGTGTATTTTTAAGGTACGTGAACCTGTCGATTGCAGGAGGCTCCCGTAAGACGTCGTCGATCATCACCACTTGTTGGAGCAATAAACAACGTACTGATCACTTGTGCAATCTTTTGTTTATCGCTCGTGGCTTTGTTCACGTCGAACAATATCTCGATTGTCTTAAACCAGCATTCAGGTTTAATAGCCCAAAGTTCTGATAGACGAATGCATCACAATTCTCTATCGCATATTTTTTTTATAGGTAGAGAGAATTTGCTTACTATTGATATAAAAGGACTAGTTCTTATATTTCGTAAAATTCTAAAATCGCAATCTTTTCTGCGAGCTGATCCTAAACGAATGTTTCCGTTTAGCAGAGGTCGCGACGATGGCTACTTGGTGAACCACTTGTGTTTTATCTAGAACAATACGAAGAAGAAGCTTGGGATCAAATCCTATGGAGCCAGAATTTTAATGCGGTATAGGCCAGTAAAGTCCGTAAAAATCAAATATATTATTATTATCATCTTTTAGAAGTTCCACTTGCAGTGCATAGTTTGTTTTACAAAAAAAACAAATTTTATAAAATATTTTATGGTTGAATGCTTTCAAAGTAGTTAGCCTATACATTTTATCCAATTTAGTTATCCTAATTTTCAGACATGCACAAGTTATGTGACCCTTTAAATAAAATATTTCATTTTTTGAATATAATGATAATAGTAATACTCAAGTATTTTATCTCAGCGATGAGTGAGGTATAACAATCAATTTCCATCTTAATATTAATATATAATATAGTTACTTACTATCCCTAATTTGATTTTGATTTGATATCAAAAAATATTGCTAACAATCAATCAACAAGAAAACCACAACAAAAAAAAAATCTTAGATCCGACAAAGTGTAATGAAATATTACTTGAAATAAATTTCAATTAGTTCGCGACTTGAAACCGAATTTCATTTTCTTACTTTATATTTTTCTTAATAAATTAATTTAAATTAAAAAAAAACTTTTGTTGCTGCGGCTGTTTGTTTCTGTGTGTGTGTGTGTCGAGTTGAGTTGGCATCATTGAATCCACAAACTAATACAATCCACAAAAAAAAAAAAAAAAAGACGGGAGGGAAAATTAAATGAACAAATTTATTTTCATTGGATTGTGAGCGGTTGTGAAAAATGGAGAATTCCACTTCCACCCACTGTATAAAGATATATATATATATAAAAACGGATATTTCAATTTGTTCTGTTCATTTTGTAGTTTTTTTTTTCATTTTTGGCTGTCGTTTATTTTTTAGTTTGGACATAGTTTAAGTGGTCATTTACAACAAAACAAAAACAAATTCGAGGAAAAATAATTTTTATCTCTTTTCGTATATCTACTCGTAGTTCAACATCCATGGATAACAAAAAATGACAACAGCACAACACAATGTACGAGTTTATTGTAAATATTAAGTTGATTAAAAAATTTTGGGCTTACCCTCTTCGGTTGAAATTCATCCAATTCTTGGTTCATGTGTGGTTACCATTTCATGTTAATATCGAACCCAATATAAGTGTAATATATGTATACTAACCGACAAAAAAATAAAAGACATTAAACACATCCTTATATTCATCTGAGACAACGGTCATATAGTTACCGCTTCAACACAACATATTACATAAAACTATACACAATATGGTGGTCGGCATGTTCTGTTTATTAATTTTGATAACAAAAATTTAATGTTGTGAGGATGAAAGTATTCGCCAAATACAAAAAAAAAAAAAAAAAAAAAAAAAAAAAAACAAACAGAAGATTAGGAAAAACTAAACTTTATTATCTAACCCACTTTTCTGGTTAATTTGTGTCAAATATATTAAATGGTGTTGTTTTTTTTGCCAGAATTAAATACAGTTACAGTTAGAAAGACGATTAATTTTAATTCTTATGGCTCAAAATATAAATGAAAAAATGTGTGCGAAACCATTTAAATTGATGGCGATTAACCTTAACTAACAGTGTTTATGGATGGAGGGTCACATGTAAAGTCTGTTAATGATTTGGTCGTAAGAGTGCCTTTAAAAATATTAAATTTAATATGTATGATATTATGTTATATACAGGGTGTTGTAAAATTCGCGGAAACGGGTGGTACCGTTAGATACCTTACTCAAAATGGAGTTGAGTTAAGTTCTATTACTTTGCTTTAGGAGACCATTCTGTATCAAGTTATAAGCGTTTTAAAAGAAGGCTTCCCTAGAAGACGTCTAAACAAAGGTTTGATCGAGGGATTGCTTGGGCTTAGCCCCTGTGGAGCTCTTCCATGCCTCGTAAAAAATTTCTAAACGAGCATGTTATCCGTATAATTCTACCACAACATCCTTGGCTTGTCGCAGGAGGCGTCTAATACAAAGGTTTGCTCGCTGGGCTGATTAACCGCATATGTTAACGGACACGCAGTTTAGAACGAGAAACATGCAGTCACTTAGAGAACAGGCGCATTTGTTGTAGAGTATCGTTTTTAACTCGTTGCTCTCCAAGGAATTCGATGGTCAAAAAGTGGAAATTGCTTTACAGTGGAAATGCTCTAGGCAATCTTGGTGTTAGTTTTCTTCCAAGGTGAAAAAGTTTGTTTTGGATTTCAAACCAGTTGATGGTTGTATGTGTAAGTTTAGTTTACTCATGTGACTAGCCAACATGGCAATCATTTGGTTTCATGCGCCCACTGATGTAAGATAATCCAAATTTTACAACAATTTGAATGATCTGATGGTATCCATACCGGAGCACGATGTCAGAATAGTAATTGGTGACTTTAATGCTCGAGCTGGCAAAAATCAGACTGACTTATATGAAAATATAGGTACTGCCGATACGATATAGCGATCGATATTGGATATCCACTTGGAAACATGCGAGACACCCTCTTAAGACGTCTCGAAGTCAAATTGACCATGTGTTAATTTCTAAGAGAAGGTCTCATGTCATCCAAAATGAGAAATCTTATCGGTCGGCTGCTAAATTTGTTGGGATCTTAGTGATCTTAAGTTTAACATCCCCGTTCCTATTAAGAAGTTACTGAGAGATGACCTGTATGGCGGTTTGATCACTGAAAAAATAGTCAAAGGGAAACTAAATGCAATCAAGGCATGGCTGGTGAAAAAATCTTTCAGACTTGATCAGCTAGGCAGCCAACAATCACTGCAGCGATACCCCCAACTGGAAAATAAATTAGGCTCCAACCACAAATTGCGAAAACCGTATAACAAGTAAGTATAACATTCACTGGAAGATATCATCTACTCCATTACCCGGTAGTAACAAAAACACCAGAATCAACAAAGATCCGAGTGGTTTCCGATGCGTCAATGAAAAACTTGAAAGGTCCGTATTTTAAAAGACATCATGTAAGTAGGTCCCTCACTACAAGCTGATTTATGGACCATCCTTTTAAGGAGGAGGATTCAAAGATCAGTTATTTTTACAGATGTTGCAAAAATATATCGACAAATTAAAATGCAAGATAAAAATCATCCAAATCAAACCACCCTGTAGGGGTAGCACGAAAATTTGCCTCTACAAGAATACTAACTAACCACAGTATCCTACGGACATCGGCCGCCTCCTACCTGGCCATTCAAAATCTCCATCAACAATCAGATGACGAAAGCACCATTCATCGGAAGCCAGCCACATTTTAAAAAACGACTTCTACGTAGATGATGTACTAACCGGTGCCGACACAGTAGAAGAAAGTCAACATATACAGTCAATACTAATCAATTTAATACACAAAGGTAGAATCGAGCTGGTGAAGTGGACCACTAATTATCCAGATCTCCTACAATGAATTCCGGAGGCTAAAATGTCCGAAATTGGATAATAAATATTTTACGATCCAAGTTTTCAAACAGATGGGATCGACGAGAGCCGAGAGCCACTCAGAACCGAGAGCCACTCAGCAATGCATCCAATATTCCAAAATCAATGGCACATTTGAGCTTCTTGGGTTTTGCGACGCTTCCGAGCACGCATATGCCTGATAGTGAAATCAAAGGTTGCGCCGATCCAGACGAAGCTGAAAACCCCAAGGAAACAATTATGTGGACCTTTACTACTAAGCTGACTAATCCAACAAATCATTAAGGCAATGGAGGTAAACACAAGAAAAACTACTTTGTGGTCCGATTTAACCATCACATTTGCATTGATACGAAAACATCCATTCAGCCTAACTAATCAAAAACCGGTCAAACGTCTTATCCACATAACGATTCATCTCCTAAGATGGCAAAAAAAGCATAGGGGAATTGTACAAACAGAAGAATGGGACCACGCGCTATCATTCTTAGTCCGAGCAGTACAACATTTGAAATTCAAAGAAGAACAAACCACACTGGAAAAAACAAAGACCGACTGAAGAACTTCTAGTTGCAGTCATTACATCCTCTCTTAGATTATCGCAACACCATTCGAGCCGAGGTCGGCTACATAATTTGCAATTATCCTACGAAGAGCAACATTCTATGATTCTATCGTAAACGAGTTAGGTCACGAATATGAAATTGGATTGGGGTCATCGAGAAACGTTACACGGCGGCAATGCCTTAAAATTAGCATTCATCCACAAACACTTTTGGATCACGAAAGGAGTACAAGCAGTAACGCAGCATAATAGCCATTGTGTGCGATGTCATTGCTTTAATGTTAAAAGGTCGGAACAACTGATGGGAGACCTTTCGAGCCCTTATCTTGTTACATAATATTTAGACTTCAAGTGCTTGTCACGGGTGAGGGCTATGACCTCCGATTAGTTGTAACTGTTGAAACAATGATGATTGTTGAACATGAAGCGGTAGAACATGTTTCTTTATGGATGACTCGGAATTGGCGATCAGAGAAGTATGATTCAAGCAGCTGGCAATAGTTTTGTGGTAGCATTTTGCTCATTGATTGATATTCAATTCATTGTGCCAAACACTATCAAGGGCCTGGGATACATCCAGAAATATGGCGGGGCAATATTTGTTTCTTCTAACCTTGCTTAATTACCGTAGTTATTCGATGGACTTGATTCATTGTGGAGTGGTTATTACTAAATCCAAATTGAAAATTAGGAACCTTTACCATTGGATTTAGACGTTTTAGTAGTATTTTTTCAAACAGCTTTGATAAGGTCGGAAGCAGTGAAATTGGTCTGTATGATGTTACTTCTTCATCTGGTTTACTTGGTTTCTTCAGTATAATTATTTGTGCCGTGTCGAAGAATTTGGGTACATATACTTCAATATTATTGAAATACTGTTGCTTTGTGTTGAGCATGTTGAGCAAGGAGTACCGCTTTTTCTTTGTCTTGTTGAACCCAACTAGTTGGCCTAGCCTGCTTAAGTAGTTGTCGAAGCAATCCTGTTTGAAGCTTTTGATTAGCCTATTGACTTTGTTACTTATTCGATTGAAAGTTGTATTGTCAGCGGGAATTCTAGTGAGATGCCATATTCTCCTTGCCGTTATTCTTTCCTTTATTTGTTCCCTAATATCAGCTGGGTATTTGATTTTAATCTCCACTTTGTCCTTTAATTCTGGAGTAGCTAGACTGGCGGCCATACGAGTAGATTCAGTGAAATTGTTTGTTTGTTGTTCCAATTTTTCATTATTTTTAATACTAACTTTTAATTCAACTAGCTTTTCCAATTTTTCTCTAAATAGATTCCAATGTTAGTAAGGGTTTGCTTTTTTTTTTTTGATGACTATAGGGCCTACTGACAAAAGTACAGGAATGAGATCCGATTTTAAGTCGTTAATTCTTTCGACTCCAGTATAACTGGATGAAATACCTTTTATAACGAAGAAATCAAATAGATCTGGTATTTTTCCTGCATCTGTTGGCCAATACATTGACCCCCTGGAGACAGGTATTCACATGTCTGCTTTGATTTCATCGTGACTAATGGAAAATTGTAAGCCTCTGATTACCACTCTATAAGCCTTTTCGCTCTTCAGCTGGTTTTTCTGTTGATTGTTAATGTTTACACTTTGTGTAATATTTTTTGGAGGAGTTTTCGTTTTAATACGCCTACGTTTCTTAGAATTTCTGTGATCAGCACTGGAAACTTCGTTTTCCAGTTCTTCCTCATCTGTGTAATACTCTTTTTGACTCAGAACATTGAATCTATTATTCTTTTGATAGATTGGACTTTGAAATCGGCGAAGCGTGGATTGCCATCTAACGAGAAAAGGCAAATAATGGTGGGACGATTATTATCATCGATGCTGCTACCTGATGAAACAAATAATGCGAACGATCATTATGAAGCTAGCGTACAAGATGATTTATCTATCGACCATAAATCTGGAAGTACGGAAAATTCGTACAGGAATATCGAAATTATTGAAAGGAATATGATTGAACGTGAAAAAGAGATGTTTTAATGAGAACGCGAATTATTAAATGTTGAACGACGCAATTTAATTCAACCAAGACGAGATAATGTAAAACCCATATTGTCGGCACGAGACGTGGTAGAATTTTTACAGGAATTTAATCCAATTAATATAAAATATTTGTCGACCCAATGGTTAAAGCGAGTCGAAGCAATTCGAGATATTTACAATATTGATGAGAAATTATTATTATTTGCCATACAATCCAAATTATTTGGACGAAAATGTGGTTTTCAAATATTCAGGAAAAATGTGATAATTTCTATTATTTCATGGCTTACGATTGTCTTATCGGGAGGGAATTTATTATGTATCCAAATGTAAGTTTTAACATTTTAAACAATTATGGAGTAACTGTATGTTATGAGTATGAGTATGATAGAAAACTTGTATGCAATGCCCCCTAAAACCAACCCGGATGTTAAACAAGAATTAAATATTGAATTAACGACCGAAAAGCCAATTCGTCGATCCCCTAAAAGACTATCGATAAGAGAGGAACAAGTCTTAACGAAATCTTAAATGATTTGTTAAGTAACAATGTTATAAGACTGAGTAAAAGTGATTATTTCAGTAGAATAGTCCTTGTTACCAAACGAAATGGTTCTTATCGTATATGTGTCAACTATCAACCGTTAAATCAAATCACGGTTAAGGATCGATTCCCTCTACCAATAATAGATGATTGTCTTGATAAATTGCATAGCAACAAAGTATTCTCTTTGATAGACTTAAAAAGTGGTTGTCACTACATAAAAGTAAACGAAAAGTCAATTAAATATACGGCTTTTGTCATTACAAACGGACAGTTTGAATTACTAAAAACGCCTTTTGGTCTCACGAATTTCAAAGATTTGTTGTGAGTGTGTTTAAGAATCTAATTATTAACGGCAATGTTATTATTTATATTGACGATATCCTTATCGCGACTGAAACCGTTGAACAACATTTCGAAATTTTAGACAAAGTCTTAAACCTTGTTTAGAAATCCAACCAACTAAATGTAGTTTCTTTCAAACTAAAGTAGACTATCTCGGATATAAGATAGCCGAAAACGAAATTCGAATGTCATCAAGATAAATCGATGCAATTCAAGACTATTCTATTCCTTTAAATGTTCACGAGTTACAACGGTTCATTGGTTTAGTTGGTTTTTTTAGACGATTCATACAGAACTTCTCAATATTAGCGAAACCGGTTATATGATTTTTTGAAAAAGGATTCAAATTTTATAATGGGAAAAGCCGAGCTAGAAAGGCAGGCTGATTAACAGCTTCATCCAGTTTTATTCTATAGTAAACGTACAACCGAACCTGAATACGATTTATTTGAACTCGAAACGCTTGCGATCATCTATGCATTGAAACGATTTCATGTTTATGTTCATGGAATTCACATCAAAGTTGTTACTGATGGTAATTCTTTGAAATTGGATAAAGTTAATGCAAATAATAGAATTATGCGATGGACGTTGTTTTTAGAGAATTACCATTATGGAATTGTACATCGGGCGAACAATAAAATGACGCTTTGAGTCGAGCCTCTACAATTTTAATTTTTGAGTGTACTCTTTCACAAAATTTAGCAAGATTTCAGCTGGTTTATGACTAAATTCAAGAAAATGGAGATGATAAATATTATGAGATACGTGATAATCTTTTATATAGAAAATATAATGAACAGATTCTTTTGGTAATACCTGATATGTTTGTAGACGAAATTATATGACAACATTATGATGCAGGGCATGTAGGGGTTAATAAAACATTAAAAATGATACAAAGAAGCTTTTGGTTTTCAAATATGACCGAACGTGTGAATGAGTTTATTAAACATTTTTTGAAATGTTTATTGTTCAAACCAAAATCTCACAAGGAAGGTTTCCAATATTTTTGATAAATTCGATCATCCATTCCACACTTTACATATATCGACCATGAAGTTACAATGAATTGAACGAGAAAAGGGAATAAATACATTTTTGCGGTTGTGGATGGATTTACAAAATATACAAAACTTTTTGCTACCAAAACGACTGCAACGCGTAAAGTACTTGTCCAAGGTACTTCAGCCAGTTTAGTGTACCAACCCGAATAGTATCAGATCGTGGAACATTTTTCACTCCTACATCGTTTAGAAAATTTTAAACGGAACACCAAGTTCAACATGTTCTCAAGGCGACAAATTCTCCTCATTCGAACTGGCAAGTCGAACGAATAAATCGAACTTTGAAATCTATTTTAGCCAAGATTTGTGATTCAGAACCAAGCAAATGTTAGGATTTACTTTTATTTGATACGGAATTCATGATTAATAATACCTTAAATTTAACTATTCAAACGACACCTTCAGTAGCTTTATTTCGTGTAAACCAGATTCAGAGTAATGATTTATTAAAACAATCTATTAGTTCCCAGAACACAAATGTCGAAAGAAATCTTAGTGACCTCCGAAACAGTCGAAATTACGTCGACAAATCAAGGGAAATATAAGAAGAATTTTGATAAAAAACGAATTCATGCGTATGAATACAAAATTGGCGACTTTGTTTTGATCAAAAATATGGTTAACGAAATCGGTATGTGTGACAAACTCTTACCCAAATTTAAAGGTCCATACGTAGTTAAACGCTTATACTGCCGAACGAGCGATATGTGGTGTAAGACATTCCTGGACAGCGTTTATTACAGAAGATATTTCATGGTATTTTGGCCGCATTGCCGAATTTGAGAATAGTTTACCGAATTTGAGAATGTAGCGTGTAGTTAGTGATAACTGCGTTCAGTATATAAAATCAACTAGCTTTTATTTTCAACGAAACAATATAAGTTACGACACTTGTTTATTTTATCCATGCGTTTTGTTGTTTATAGTGTTATTACACTCGCCTCTAGAAGTTCAGCCGTTGTGATACATTAACCATGCAAGACAACGTTGTCCAGGTGCTGCCGCGTGGAGGTAAACTAAAGACAGTTGATGATTTCTAAATAGTTACAACGTTGGAATATAAACCAATGTATAATTGGCTATACACGGTAAAACGCCTACCCTATTGAAATACACTCAAGACATCCAAATTAAAATATGAACAATGTTAATTTTTAAAACATTAAAATTATTTTAAAAAAAAATATGAACAATGTTAATTTTTTAACAATCGAATTTAATTTATTATTTTTTAATTACATGTTTTGATTGGCCGACAGCTTTTGTAATAATGAATAAAAATATCAATTATTTTTCCTTTTACGAAAAATAATTGTTTTTCCGAATGTTACTATTGGAAACGTTTATACTCTTCCATAATTAACTGAACGGTTTTTTTTTTATTTTAAAAACCGAAACATGTCGGAACAATGTTCCGACAATGTTAAAATAACACAACTACTTGTGTTATTTTAACATTGTCGGAACATTGTTATTCAAAAATTGATAATTTAAAACCGAATATTTAATAATAAACATCGAATGAGTATCCACCACAAATTAAACTAAATCAGTTTACATAAAACAAACGAATTGATAAATGGCTAAATTTTCCATAAGAATGTACTTGTTAGATGGACATACATACACATTTATATAACAGCCATATACTTTTAAACGAATATTTTACAGTGCTCAAATAGGAAAAGTTCTCAGTTGTTTTTATGTGCTTTTTTCCATATTTAAATATTATAATGCAGATATTATTACTACGAGAAGACTAAGAATTACAGACTTACATTGGATGTATATACGTGCACTATACACGTAATGAACGTTTTATTTGAATATATTAAAACATTTCTATATATTTTAGTTTTGAAAATAGTTTTTGATTCATTAAAATTAATATGTATATGATGCTGTTATTGCTATAATATTTGCATTTTTTTAAAAATTATGAATTATTAATTTTATTGTTGCGCTGCTGTGTAGCAAAAAAAAAATTATGATTAATAATTGGATTTTATGTTTGCCATGTAATTTATATGATGTAAAGACTCACATGAGACTATCATAATTACTTTTGGAGTTTAATCCGTGTAATTATTTATCCATATATTATATTAGGTGGATTTATAATTTTTTGCCAATGAGCTTAATAGGTCCCACGTAGTTTAAGCTGTCTGTATCTCTTTTAAATAGGTAAAATTATCGTAATTTTATTATATGACCTTTTAAATAACATGTGGAAGAGGGGTGTAAAATTAAGTTTTTTTGAGGTTTTAAAGGTTGGTAAATATGTTATTGAAATATTTTTATTGTAGTACATTTCTCACGACTCAAAAATTTATATAGTAAACATTTTCCAGTTTTTTTTTATATTTTCATTTTTATAAACCAACTACCCATAGCGCTATCAAATTACCATACAAGACCGACGATCCTTAAGAATTTAAATATAATAAATTTACATTTCTCGAGTATTTTTCTTGAAATGAAAATTATGTTTTTGTCATGCTCTTATGTAAATACATACATACATAATATCAGCGAAATATGTATAAAAGAGTAATTTTCAGTTATTGTATAAATTTCGTATTTTAGCATAATACAGCGCAGTACTATAACATAGTAAAAAGTTTACCTTAAAAGTTAAATAACAACACAGGAGTATATATGGTGAAGTAGCGTGGGGCATTTTTATTTTACAAATAAAATATCATTTATGCTACAAAAAAAAAAAATACAAATTCCCAAAATATATAAATGCAAACTCCCAAAAAAAATGTCATAAATTAATGAAAGCTACATTTATCATAATGATGAATACACATAAATACATACCTACATGTGAATTTATGATACAAATTTTTGTTGTAATTTATTTGTAATTCATTTAAATTTAATTTGTGGATTGCTATTTGGGTGGTACTTTATGCGCGTCCACAATTACAAAATACTAATAAATTTTTAATTAATGTTTAATTAACAAAAAAAAAAACGGTATTAATGCACCACGATTATCAGCTGTGTATGATAATCTAGAAAATTTGTGGAAAACTAATGGGTATTTTTCATATTTGGGTAAACATTATTTTATGTTTAGAATTTATTTAAAAATGTATGAAGCTAAAAACTAATTCCGTATGATCTCCTCATCATTGGTATGATCTCCCAGTTTTGGATTCTATGGTTAAAAGTACGTAGGATTTCCTTGCAACATTTGTTTCCATTCATGATAGATGGCGCTGTAATAAACGATATTACATTATTTTCGATTTCATTAAAATTAACACGTTTCCAATGTAAATACTCGAAATTAGTCTTAAACAATTGAATGTCTTAAATTTTTAATTACTTAAAAATGACTTGTCAAGAAACTCCTATTATCGTAACCCAGGAACATGCGACTAAATTTGCTTTCGAATAAATGATTGTATTTTGTATTAAAAATATCGATTAAGTTCGAAGATTACTTCGAAAAAAAAATCAGTTTGCGTTAGGCTACCACAATACAAAATGGAGTATTTAACTGTACAAGAAAAAATTGAAATTCAAGAACTTTCCAGAACTTTTTAAAAAAAGTCATTTTTAAATTTTATTTTTATCTTATACGTATCGAATTTCATCATAATCGGTTAAGAACTCGCCGAGTTCCTTTCTAATTGGCCATACTCCAGAACTTTCCTAAAAATCATTTTAAGTTTAAATCACATGTCGAAATATCCTGTTTTGAAATATCCAGTTTTGTACCATACCTCGTTTTGTACCTTATCTCGTTTTAAAATATCCAGTTTTGAAATATCCAGTTTTGTACCATATCTCGTTTTGTACCTTATCTCGTTTTAAAATATCCAGTTTTGAATTATCCTGTTTCGTGAAATCCACTTGTAAAATGTCCAGTTTCGACAGGTACCCTGCAGAATGTTATGCATATGTTCTAAGTAGAATCGAAAAAAATTTAATATCGTCTATTACAGCGCCATCTATCATGAATCGAAAAAAATATTTCAACGAAATCCTACGTCCTAGCCGTAGAATCCTAATCTGCAATAAAAAATAGAGGTTCCTAATTTATTTTTAAAGTTACCCCCAGCCCCACCTACAAGAAGAGGAAGGGGGTACTAATTTAAGCACTAATGTATATCCCCTTCGGAATGAATAAAATTTGATATGCTTCATTTTTTTTCGTAGAGTGCTTATTTCCGAAATATTTGAAAGTTCAATCTTAAAAAGAACACCCGGTATAAAAAAACGTTGGTGTGTATAAATGTTTAACGATCACGGCTTAACTACTGAAGCTATCCTACTTATATACTCACCACATATTCATGTGGTCGTCCGGATGGTTTTTGTATATGTTAAACCTCCTAGGTGGCGCTGAGTCACTTTGAAAATTTGCTTTCTCTATACCCCCGGAAACATAAAATTTCTATAAATTTATTTTATGGTAGATGAAGAAAAGCAGTCTAACCTCCGTTGCGAGTACAATCACATTCAAGTAATACAGGAACGTGCTATCATAACACATTTAGAAATATTTTTGTAATTATTAGGTGAAGTAACGAATAAAAATTTAGCGCCATGAATTTCTATGCACACAGGCTTATGATTCGGAATAATATATTCATATAGGCAATCACATTAAAATTCAGATATTTCGACCATCAATTTATTGTCGATATGATCGATATGTAAATCCTATAATGAAAGGGGTCAAATGTGCATCCTACCTTCGTCATACACTGAAAGTCCTCGGCATATGGAGGAAGATTTTCAAGATGGAATGGCCTTATATATACTTGCATATGACGGACCCGCACTGTGACGAAATCAAAAAATATTCTTTATTCAGTTGTACCAACTTATTTACTAGGAATACGTTTAAAAATCTGGGCACCCCGTAAAAGAGGTAAACCTCTCACTGAATATCCAGGAAATTTTTCTACGAATGCATTAGGCAGGCTTCTACTTCCGATCGCCATTAGTTAAAGTCCCAGGAGCAACAGTTCTAATCCTCATCAGTTTAGTGCTTTATTTGCATTTAATGCATTTTTAGGAAAATTAGAAAACTTATGCCTGATTATTTCAAATGAATCACTCATTACATTATAATTCATCACCCAATCGTTCGACAAGTGACTTATTTAATCGAGATTTACAATGAGAATATTATTGATGATGTGAATGAGTATATTCAAACAGATGAACCATAATTATTTGCAAAACTGCAAAAGAAGGTGGATTCTTCTTTTTGGATGTTCAACGTAGCACTGATAAACATTTTTGATTTCCCTTATCTTGGCTAAAATACGATCTCAAGTTTCAGATAATTGGTACGATACACGCTTCAACAACGCATTAAAATTGTTAAAATTTACTACAAATGGTTAAAAATTTGAGATGATGGGACAAGTTAGTGATGTGAAGAATCTAAACCGTGTGCATTGCTCAAGAACAACTAAGAATATTGCTGCTGTAGCCCGTGGTGTTGAAGAAAACCCAGGTTTGTCGATTCCTGGTCATTCTTTGGAGTTAGACATTCCACAACCAACATTACACAGAATTTTACATAAAGACTTAGGTCTTAAGGCTTTTAAAGTACAGTTAACACAAGAACTCAAGCCGATCGATCACCATAAACGGTGTATCTTCGCTGATTGGGTCCTCTTCAAATGCATCAAAATGATCCGAATTTTCATCGAAAAATCATCTTTAGTGATGAGGCCCATTTTCACCTCGGAGGCTACGTTAGTAAGCAGAATTCTCGCATTTGGGGCTCAGAAAATTCAAGAATGATTGTTGAAAAGCCTCTCCATCCTCAACGAGTTACTGATTGGTGCGGTTTTGGGGCTGGCGGTGTGATTGGACCTTATTTTTTCGAAAATAGGGCTGGTGCAACTGTTACGGTGAATGGATTGCACTACTGAGCTATGATTAATGATTTTGTATGGCCGGAATTGGAAGAAATTGATGTGGACGATGTTTATTTTCAGCAAGAGGCGCTACGTGCCACACAAGCAACGAAACCACCGCAATTTTACAAGAAAAGTTTCCTGACCGTGTTATTTTTCGAAGAGGTGATCACAATTGGCCACCAAGATCTGTAATTTAACATATTTTGACGTAAAAGATAAGGCCAATGCCAATGCTCCATATTCGATTCAAGACCTTAAAGATGGAATGAAGTTATGGAGGACATACAGCCGCATATGTGCGGATTGGTCATGGAAGATTTCATGAAAAGAATATGGTGCTGCAAGCGTAGCCGTGGCGGCCATTTGGCTGACATCGTTGTCAAATGTTAATGGCATATCTTCCTCTTTACAATGACATAAACATTCATTGATTTCTCTTAAAAAATACTCATTTTTTTATATCAAAATAAAACCTTTTATTGGAAAACCCGTTATAAATTATAGAAATGCAGTCACCTTGCTGTGTATAATAATTTAGAACAAACTATCATGCATTTTTACGATCGGCTCTGGTGTACGATCAGCTCTGGCAAGGAGACGCTCTGTCCCGATACCCTATAATCTCATGTTAGAATTTTACATCCATAAAAGTAAAGTCCAATATTTATTATTGTTAGCCGAACCAGGTACTTTTTAAGCAAATGATATCATTGAGATGATTCTGTTATGATTCTCAGTTTCTGTTGGTTTTAAAATCAAAGAGTCTAAACCGAAATATATGATTACAGGTTTTAGATACGAAGACGAAATAAGTTTAAGTAGTGGTGACCATACATTTAAAGAAGTGACTTTGGTTTCCGATACCTCGCATCTCTTAATACTCAGATATTTCTGTGGGAGAGGATATAAAACCATGCCTTGTCGCTGGAAACCGTGCTTTGTGTGTCTTGCGTTCACTCCTAATGTTAAAATACCTTACAAATGCCGACAAGCTAAAGTTGTACAAGGAGTTGATCAGATCTTTTGTCATGTATAGGTTAAACGTAGTATAAATGCATATATCCATTGATCTAAAGGAGAACTCTTATTAGCTGCTAATACAAAAATTTTGCAAACATCCGATTCAATTATAGAACCGGTGAGGTTGTAAGAACTAAATCAAATGTATAAAAATAAATGTAAAATTCAGAGCAGAAATATGAATTGTAAGTGAAACATAAAACATGATTCAATTACTTCAAGCGATATTATGGTACATAATGACAGATCACTGTCTTAAAATCAATAACAATATAAAATTAAGTTTGAATATTATGTATATAAAAATTTGATATTTTATTGAAAATTCAAACGGAAACTTGATACATCCTGCATAGTACGTTTGTGTATAGTAAAATATAGGAAACATAATTCTATGTTTTATACACATAGACAACAAAATATTTACGTAAATTAAAAAATAAAGTCCTTTACTATTTACAAATTGCTTTCGTATATGGAAAATTATTTATAATTAATTTTTCATAAACCACACAAAATTTGTTACCAGATAATTCATCTTCAAAAAAAAAAAAATTGAAAATATGAAAATGATACTATGCATATAGTTTTCATTTCGTTTGTGCAAAACAAAACTACACTTTGTACTGCTTTAGTAACAAAGTGATTGTAAAGCTAACATTTTTTTGTTGGTATATACATTGTACTTTTCTTATTTCTCAAAAGTGTTTTATTTGCAATTATTTTCTTTTTTTCCTATTTTCTTTATACACATATATCATACATACGGTTGTAAAATTAAATAAAAAGGAAAAACCCAACCAAAACAATAAGAAAATTTTGTTTTAGTTATTTTTGTCAAAGATAACATATGGAACAAATGAAACTTTTTGTCTTTAAGTTAGATAAAGCTTTTTTTTGTGTCTCCTTCTCTTGGTTCGTTTAATTCGTTTGATAGTTAGGTTTTTTTTGCAGTGCATGCACCAAAGAAGTACGTTCATGAGAAAGAACAGTGGCGCAAAGTATGTATAAATATATGCAAACACAAAAAAAAAACATATCAAGTAAATCTTTTTATATACCACCAAACATATGGTGTACAAAACATATATAATATACAAGCTTTTTGTATGCTTTTATATTTGTATATATATATATATATATATATATATATATATATATATATATATATATATATATATATATATATATATATATATATATATATATATATACATATATATATATATATATATATATATATATATATATATATATATATATATATATATATATATATATATATATATATATATATATATATATATATATATATATATATATATATATATATATATATATATATATATATATATATATATAATCTTTAAGCTAGATGATCAATGATTAAGTCCACAGTGTAATTCACAAATTTAATGAGACTACGTCGTGGACATAGTTGGTGTAAGTCCGAAAGCACGAGTTTTTAACAGGAGTGCAATACTTTCTTTTTTTAATAATCAGTCAAACAAAATTGTCTCTTTTCAGATATTTTTTGACTAATAATATTGATAAAAAAGAAATGTTTAAGTGGTGTTAGGGCACTTTCAACTGCGTTAATTCTTCTATTAGAAGGATATTGAAATTGTTGTTTACTTACCAAGATGAACCGCAAGGTTCATCTTTGTCGCCTACCTTATTTTTGATCTATATCAATGATATTTTTAAATTGGCATCATGTGATATCCACTCTTTTGCTAATGATACTACAGTGTCTGCTTCTATTGAGTTTAATAGCCAAAAGGACTGTAATCCTAAATTATCTTGCTCTCGTCAAATTATGAATAATTCACTTCTTACTTGCATTGACAAGGTCATTGAATGGGGCAGATCTAATAGGGTAGAATTTAATCCACAGAAATTCCAAGCGTGTATTTTTTCACAAAAAAAATTCAAAATTATGTTCCACCCATAATAAACGGCATTCAAATTAATAGGTCGTCCTCTCTTAGAATGTTGGACTTAAACATTTCGAGTGATCTTTCTTGGAAAGAACATATATATTCTATTGCAAAAAAAGCTAGTCAGTGTCTGGGTTTGATTAGACGGTGTAACTTTTATTTTACCCCTATAGAAGTTCTTAAGTTATACAAGGCTTATGTTAGGCCCATTATGGAATTTAATTCATTTGTCTGTGGTGGTGCTCCAAGATCAAATCTCAAATGTCTCGATAGAATTCAAAATAGAGTTATTCACATGATTAACGATAAAAATATTGCTTTATCAATTGACTCATTAGAGCACAGACGCAAAGTAGGTGCTTTATCGCTTTTTTACAAATATTATTTTGGTCACTGTTCTTCCGAAATTAAATCTCTAATACCAGCGGCGTTTGTCAACAGGGCTCCCACTCGTTTTGGTTCAAAGCAACATAGCTTCGCCTTAGATATAACCAGATGTAGAACTAACCATTTTAAATCTTCATTTTTCCCTAGAGTCACCTCTCTGTGGAATCAAATAGATCCGTCGGTCTTTCCTGCAATATTTAATTTACAGGTGTTCAAGAGGAACCTACACGCCTACTTAAAGAAACAAGCAACCCGAGAAGATTAAATATTGTTTTATTTTTACTTGTAATATTTTCTCGGTCAGGGTTTTATGTAGTTTTCCCTGACCATAATGCATTGATAAAATTGATTTTAATGTGTCGGCCGTTGTATTTTCGTGAGCGTTATTCACCTTAAAATGAAAATCAATGCATTACAGAAATCTGAGAAAATAAATTGAAACCGGCTACATACGTGATGAATGTAATGTTTATTGTAAATTACATTCATTCAGTCTTTAAATTAATTGTAATAAAGGGTTTTAACCCACCATGTTGCCGTGGCGTAAGCCATTAAGGGAATTATCCCTAGGCAATGTGATAATTTAAAAAAAAAAAAATTGAGGATGTATACTAAAACAGTTGATTGAAATTTGCTTAATATATATTTGTTTCGTGGTGTCCAATCGTGAGCACAATATCACCACCTGGATTGGTAAATTGTATACTGCTTAATTAATAATTAAATTTTATAACCTTTATTTTATTTTCAATCGTTATAATTTTTATTTTAATTGACTTGTAGAAAATTATAGATTTATTTGATGAATTCTCGAAAATAATGTTGTCAGCATTATGATGAACCGTTAGCAAGCATAACTTCTGTATCGGTCGTTTTAAGTCACCGGATTTGGTTTTTAGTGTTACGACTCGGACTTCGCCGTCGGCCCCGGGGTGAAGATGTACTACCTTGACAAGCAACCATTGGTTTTGTGGCATATTGTCCCTTATGACGACAACATTGTTTATTTGTATGTTTGGTTTCGGGTGTTTCCATTTCGTTCTCTGCTCTGCTGTAGTGATGTAAGATATTCATTTTGCCATCGTTTCCAGAAATGTTGTGTCATTTGCTGAACCATTTTTCATCGACTGAGGTAATTCGATTTAATCTCTGAGATATTCAGTTCGGGAATCTTTGTTAGTGGACGTCCAACAATGAAATGTGCTGGCGTTAATAGGTCGATTTCGTCGGCTAATAAAACACAAACAGGCCTATAATTTAAACCACTTTCTATCTCGGTTAACAACGTAGTCATCTCCTCCATTGTTAAAAAAGTTTTACCTATCACTCGTCTTAAGGGAAATTTCGCTGATTTCACCGCAGCTTCTCAAAAGCCGCCGAAATGAGGCTTGGGAGTATGAAATGCCCAAGCCTCATTTCGGCACTTGGGAGTATGAAATGCCATGAGATGGAATTTCTTGAAAGAAACTGAGAAAGATTAGTAGATTTCGTCACTCTTTCAAATTCTGCCTGTATAGTGTTGCTGGCTCCGACGAAATTTGTCCCGTTGTCAGAGTGGATTTCTGATGATAATCCTCTTCTTGCTGCGAACCTCTTAAGAGCCGCAATGAATGATTCGCCTGATAGATCTCCTACCAGCTCTAAATGTATTGCCCTTGTGCTCAGACACACAAAGCAACAAAGTTGGTCCAGCATGATTATGGGTTCTATGAAGATCTTCCAAAATTAATCTGATTAAAATGGATCTTGGAGATAATATTATCGGATGTTTTGTGCTGTATAGGTTTTCTTGATCTAAAAACGGATTTAATGAATTTAAGCTGCTTGACTTGTTGTTAACAGTACCGATACTTTTAAGAGTGAGCATTTCTTCATGATATGATTTTTCTTGCTCGTATGCACATATAATTTTAAGAAAGAAAGGTGCAACTCGTGTGGTCTTAAAAATTGTCCAACAATTCTTTGCGTCTTTTGTTTTGCCCTCGAATTGTTAATAAAATTAATGATATATGCGATAACCCGTTAAAGTTTAAAATACGATGAATATTTGAACAACAGTCGAGTAGTTCATTTGTCAGGAACACTCCGAACACTTTGATCTTTGTTGGCCGTTCTTCTTGGTTGTTTCCATAACTGCATTCTTGTCGTGGCTAATGTTCATCAACTTGGCTAATAGCACGGCAGCGCAAAATTCCAGTCTAGCTAACGATAACTGTTTAATGAGTGCTACTTTAGTTTTGGATGTCACTAGCTGCACGTACACATCTTGAGACGTAGTGATTTTGAAATAAACCACAGATGCGTACGCCCTCTCGCTGGCGTCGCAAATTCCGTGAATGTCAACGATGTTATGGTTTGACGAATATATGAATCTTGGGATGGTAATGAGTTCTACTACTTGCAGATTAGACCGAATTCTTTCCCACTGCTGCTTCTGCTCGTTGGGTAAGAATTCATCCCATTTCAGAAGCAGATCCAAAGTTTCAGCATACATTTTTTTATTAGAACGACGACAGGTGAGAGCCAGCCAAGAGAGTCGAATAATAGCTTGCTTCGGAGAGAACGACTAATTTTGTGACATTTGGTGTGATTTTGGAGAGATGCTTTGAATGTAAAATTGTCATTTTTAGATCCCAGGAAACGCCTAGAATCATATGTGGTATAGAACCCATAGTTAGTTCGAGGTGTAATTCTTTAATTTTTACTGTCTTCTCGGTTGGGCATGGAATTTAACACTTCTGAACAATTTGAGGACCATTTTCTCAATTGAAATTCACATTGAGCTAAAATTTTACTGATATCTTGTCCTAGTTGTATTCCTTCTTGATTTTCACCAACCATTGAGGTTTGCACTTAGCAACATAAATAATGATGCCAAATTAAAAAGTTGGAAGAATATAGATACGAACTGATTTAAAAACCTGGCTACAATAATAACTTTGCTGATACTATTTCAAGATTGAAACTAGAAGCAAACACGCTGTCTTTTGAGGGAACAATTTTAGAAATCTCCTCTTACCAACAAAAAGGTTTTTAGCGGTATCCATATTCCTTTTTCAACAAAAAGGAATATGGATACCGCTAAAAATATACCAAATCAACGCTTATGATATAGTACACGCAGATTAGGTTTGGTACGTGGAACGTGTAGTCGCTAAGAAAACAAGGCGCGTTGAATGGTACGGTATTAGACAAGAAAGAGTATTGCTTATGGAACTTGTTGCTTTCCAGGTAACTCGATGGCCAAAAAGTGGAGACCATGTGTCCTAAGGCTATACATATGCTACGTTTACCCATGTGACTAGCCAACTTGTCAATCATTGGTGTTCATTCCCGCAGTCAAATTGACCATGTGAAAATTACTAAGGATTATTCTAAAGGGTCCAAGATGTGAGATTTTATCGGTCGGCTACCAAATTTGTAGCTGATGGGGTGAACGCTCTATGGGAGTTATTAAAAACTTTGTTTCTCGGTGCTGCTCAAACGACTGTAGGTATAGTAAAAATTAAACCCACAAATGATTAGTTTAATGTATAGTGTCGTCTTGCTGTCGAGCAACAGAATACCGCCTATAAAAAAGCACGAATACGTTTTACAATCGCACGGAAGAACAAAGCAGTCCTTGCTAGTAGAACCACCAAGCGAATTTGTAGACAGAAAAAGTACTCCTCATCTCGTTCATGAAATAAAAGTACAGCGAGTACGCTGGCTTCGTCACGTTCTGCAAGCCGATTCTAAGCAGATGCTGCAGCACTCTCTGAGAGGGGAACCACCATTTGGTAGGCGCAGATTTTGCTGTTGGTGACGATGGCTCCTCGGGCTAGAGAATGACTTGTCTTCTTTGGGTTGTATAGAGCAAATCCAAAGAGATGAAGCACAAGCTGGGGATTGAATCCGGGGGAGCCAGACTGTTGAATCGGTATGGACCACTAATGACGTGCAAAAGCACGTTTTATTATTATGAAAAGCTGTGATCCTGAAATTTTCCACGTATTTTCTGAGTTTTGAAAAATTTCGATTTGTGGCATATTTTTTACAGTTTAACGGGCTAAAATCAAAATATTCGATTTTTGCAACATTTCAGTTTTGACAGGCAATTATGTGTTCTTTTAATAAATATATAAATAGATTTAACAAAAGGATTCTTATCTTTTTATGATAAAATTCGTCAAAAAAACAAAAAGTAAATTTAAATGTTATTTAGAAATTAGAACTAACCTGATAATGATGATCATCACCACATCTTGACAATTCTTTTAAAATTAGCAATTAACACTGAACTTATTAGCTATGGCATAGAGTCCGTAATCGATCCTAACCGTGTGTTTAAAGATACTTTTTAAGCCACTTGTTATACGATTTCAATTAAATAACACTTCTATACATATTTTTTTTTACATATTATCACTAAAATATAACAATATTTACAATAACAAAACACTATAGTAAAACATTTAATCACTAGCATACAATTAATCAATTGTATTTTTTTAATTGACACTTTTTTTCGAATTAGAAAAAGTGACGGCAAAACCTGAAATTAGAAACAAAAATTTTAATTTATAAATTTTGAAATGGAAAAACAATTATTTATTTTAAAATCCGGACTGTTCTAAGAACTGTTCAGACTGTGTCTGAAACCCATGCTAAATATATGTGAATACAAATTTATATCATTTATTTGAAAAATATTCCCACGAATCCCCAATTTTTTATTACGCAGTAACATCGTGAATGCACGGGCCAACCATTAGCCAATCGTTTAAGCTATTTTCGGAACTTGATTTGGCCGACGCCTCAAATACCACTCTCAACTTTGAAGTGGTACTACTTTCTTTAAGTACTCCATGGTGTGGTAAATAAAAGTGACGCTGTTTATTTATATCTACCTTTGGGATGACCACCATGTATTTAAGGTTTTCATAATCCTTCATGAACGAGATGGATCTTTCTTTGAATTTCTCGTCTCTTTTAATCTGCGTTCCATTGCCGGCAAACGTTGCATGGCGTTGAATGGTCTACTAGAACCAACTGCAACATTTAAATCCTTAAATGGTAACTTTACCTGGAATCGACCGTTGATAGTTTTACCGACAGTATCACTAAGATGTTTTTCACAAGCTAGTTCTTCTTCTGTAAACTTCGGTTTGAATGGCACTTTTCAATTTCCCAGAATTTTTTTAGTAAGATATCTAAATTCATTTTCATAAGTAAGTTCGTGCCAAACTCAATGAAATTCAAACTCGTGGTTGGCGCTTGCCCGGCAATAACCCAGCCAAAAATTGAGGCTTGGGCTTGTATGATTCCTTGTTTATCTACTATACGATCTGGCTTAAGAATATTGAAAAAATATTCTGATCTAATCAATATATCAATTTTTCCAGGTATATGGAAGTTGGGATCTGGTAGCTCTGATTTGTTTAAATGGTCTAGTTCAGAAATATCAATTTCGACCATCGAGAGGTGTGATGTCACCTTTCGAAGAACAACAGCCTCTACACTAAGACGAGCATTACAGTTATGAACTAATATCAAGACTTGTCAACCCAGTCGCTACACCAATACTTGTTGAACCTAACCCAGTTAGTGGAAATCTTGTGTTTTCCTTTGGTAAGCGTAGTCGTCTTAAGCACGATTCTTTGATGATCGTAATTTGCGATCCTGAATCTAAGAGGCATCTGCACAAATTTTGATCACCTAGTCCGTTAGTAACATTAACCAACACTGTTGGTAGGTTTTTACCCTAGTTGACTTTTGTAACACTTGATAATTTATAATTGAAGACGTGAGTGTGATTTAGCAAGTGTAGTACTTTAATTTTTTGATTTATAAATGAATTAATAATTAAAAATAGTAAATAGTGTTTAATATAAGTGAAAATTCATAATGTTATGTGTGATATGCTAAAGAATATAAACAAAGTACAGATTTGGTGAAAAACTGAAAAGAAAGTGCTAAACAGACAAAATATATAGAATCATTTAAATAAAGACGTACACGTATTACATTATTATAATATAAATTTTTTTTTTTTTTTGCAACTCTTGCAATTTTTAAATTTTTTAAATTAAATTATCAGTGAAGTCAAACAATTGTATACTGTTGTGCATTAAATAATTTTGAATTTATAATGTCTCAGTGTGAGAAATGTAAGCAAGTGACAGATTCAAGACAAAGAACCACTTTGCGATGTTTTGGGCGATGCAAAAAGGTGTATCACTACACATGCATTGATTGGAATTTCGACAAGTATAAGTCGTTGTTTAGGGATTGTGCTTATGCTAGATTTGTTTGTGCTGAATGCCAAAATCACGAGGAGGATACCATATATGAAGAGTTTAATAAAATTAACAAATTTGTTGAAGAACTAAAACAGCATTTATGTGCAAATAATTCGAAGCTTAATAAGCAACTAATAGACATTAAAACCCATGTTGAAGAAATTCATAATAAACCTGCTGAGCCGAACACTTTTGCTTCAGTTGTAAAAACCAATCCTACCAAATTAGTTCTTTTACAGCCTAAGAAACCACAAGAAAGTAAAAAAACCAAAGAAGATATCGTAAGCCAGATTGACCCGAAAAGTATTCCTTTAATGGGATATCGAAATGTTTCGAATGGTGGAATTATACTTCAGTGCGATTCGAATGAAGCAAAAGAAAAACTGAAGAAAATTGCTACAGATAAATTAGGAACTCAATATGAGATTAAATTACCTGCAGAACTCAAGCCTAGAGTGAAGATATTGGGAATGTCGGAACAACTAGAAAGTGATGAAATAATATCAGCGTTGAAGCAACAAAATTTGTTTTTGGCTAATACGGAAATAAAAGTTGTAACAACCTATCGAAGAAGACATACACATAAAGTAGATACCATCATTGAAGTTGATGCCACTTCTTATAAGAAAATATTGGAGGCTGAAAAGTTAAATATAACTTTTGATAGATGCCATGTAGTAGAGTCCATTGGCTTAACAAGATGTTACAAATGTAATGGTTATTCACATCATGGTGATAAGTGTACTAGTAAGATAACATGCCCAAAATGTACTGGAGAGCACAAATATATTGAATGTAACAGCACAGAAACCAAATGTAGCAACTGCGTTGAAACAAATAAAAAACTCAATCTAAATATTGATGTAAATCATGCTACATGGGATAGTACTTGCACGGTATATCAACGTAAACTGAAAATACTAAGAAACCAAATCAATTATCAATAGCAGTTTCGCAAACAAGATGCACTATACACCAATATCCGAAGTCTATCATCAAATTTCATAGAATTACAAGAAATTTTATTCAGTTATAAACCAGCCTTAGTATTACTCAGTGAAACCAGAACAACTGAAGAAATGTACGATTCTGAATTTCATATTGATAACTATAAATTTATACGCTGCGATTCGGATAGTCGATATACAGGTGGAGTTGCTATGTATATTCAAGAAAACATAAATTTTAAAATAATTTCAAACTGTGAAAAGGATCGCACTTGGTTTTTAGCAATACAAATCATAAAAGGATATCATACGACTGGGATATTTGGGGTAGTATACAGATCATTTCAAACAACGAGAGCAGTCTTCTTAAATAAATTTGATGAATGGATGGAAAATATCATAAACCATAACAAAAATAATTTTATATTCGGGGATTTTAATATTGATGTCAAATCCAATGAATATTACAGTGTAAAATTTAAGAATTTGATAAGAGATCATAGACTAATGCAGGTGGTTAAAGAATATAGTAGAGTAACAGCAACCAGTGAAAGTTTAATAGATTTAGTAATAACTAATTCTAAAAATGTGCAATGCGAAATAGTTAAGGAACAGCAAATTAGTGACCATTATATGTTAAGCGTTAATTTAAATTATGGGAAGACAAAGTCTACAGAAAATTGTGAACCGATAGAAATACGTTCGCTAAAAAATTATTCTCCAGAATCACTTAACTATGCTTTAAATCAACAATTGATGATATGCCAAGAAGTTAACTTAAACGAAAAAAACATTGAATTAAACGAAGCAGCTGATAATTTAGTGTTAAAGCTAAAAACTTGTGTGAATGAATTAACTTGTATAAAGGTTATTAATAAAACAAGCAAGCTACCATGGTTCTCCGAAAATTTGAAATTACTGAAGCAAGAAAAACTTCGATCTTATGGAATTATGAAAATAATAAATTCAAAGGCGAGCTGGGATAACTACAAAAGAGCCAGAGACATATATAAACAATCTTTAAGGAAGGAGCAGTCTACTTATTTTAAAAACAAATTTGTAGAAAACCAAAACAATCCAAAAGAACTATGGAGAACATTAAAAGCTATGTATAAAACTAAAACCACAACACAGTGGAATATTCAATTTAATAATAAAGTATTAACCGACAAATTAGAATTGGCCGAATCTCTAAATAATACGTTTGTATCAAGTGTGATTGACATACATAACAATATTCCGAATATAAAGAATTTTAATGTATCGAATACGTATCTTTACACAGTTCCATTCTCCTTTCAAAACATTACATGTCAAGACATAACCAAAACTATTAAAAGTCTGAAGTTAAACGCTGGGATTGATGGTATAAATCGCACTGTAATGTTGGATGCTATGAACAATGAAATATTCGCATTAAAATTTACTGATTTAATCAATAAAAGTTTAAATGAAGCTAAAATTCCGAGATCATGGAAAATATCAACAGTTATTCCAATTCCGAAAACTTCTAAACCAACCAAACCAGAAGAACTACGTCCGATAAATATGCTACCAACCTATGAAGCTGTGTTAGAACGAGTAGTTAAAACTCAACTAGTAAATCACATTAACAACAACAATATACTATCGACCAACAATCTGGGTATCGAGAATTCCATTCATGTGAAACTGCGTTAAACTTAATGTTGGATGGTTGGAAATCTGAAATAGATGACAAGAAAGTAGTAGTAGCACTCTTTTTAGATTTTAAACGAGCTTTTGAAACAATCGATAGACAAATCTTATTAAACAAATTAAACAAATATGGAATCCAAGGCACATAATTTGAATGGTTCAATAATTATCTTCACGAAAGACAACAATATACAAAAGTCGATAGCTGTATCTCTAAGCCAATACTAAATAATCTCGGAGTGCCACAGGGTTCTACGTTAGGACCATTGCTTTTCATCTTGTACATTAACGATATAGTGGATGTTATAAAAAATTGTAAAGTGAATATGTTTGCCGATGATACTTTGATTACGATTGCTGCACCAACCCTTATTAAAGCTGTACAAAAAATAAACGAAGATTTGAAAAATCTGAGAAAATGGTTAATGTTCCATAAGTTATCTCTTAACATTTCTAAAACAAAGTACATGGTTTTGTCAATAAAAATAAAACTAGAATGTAATCAAAATATATTAATTGATCATGAAGTCATTGAACGTGTAAAACAATATAAATACCTTGGTGTTATCATAGATGAAAATTTAAATTTTAACGATCATTTGGATTATATTGCTAAAAAAATGAATAAAAAGCTGGGCCTTTTTAATAGACTTAAGGATAAAATGCCACGGGAGACAAAAATTATATATTTCAAATCACTTGTTGCACCGCATATTGATTATTGTTCATCAGTGTTATTCATAATGAATCAATCACAACTATATCGTCTCCAAAAAATACAGAACAAATTTATGCGAGGTATTTTAAAAGCAGAAAATAGGAAACATATAAGTGAAATGCTTGAAGTATTAGGGTGGAAGTCTATAAACCAAAGAATACATTACAATGTCTTGAAGTTAATGTTTCGCCTTGAAAACGGAGATCTACCAAAATACCTAGACTCAATGTTATATTCAAATAGAGAAGTCCACAACTATAATACCAGAAACACTCATTATAGATTACCAATGTACAGTAAATCTTTTTCACAACGATCATTAGGGTATAATGGCGTAAAATTGTATAATTCGCTGAGCAATTTCTACACATTGAGCGAATTACGCGAATTAAAATGCAATCATTTTTTACGACTATTGAGTGTATTCATTAAAGAAAACATTAGTATTTAGTAAATAATATGTAATAAGAAAAATAATTATGCTCTATTTAATTAATTCAAAAATATTATAATAAAAAAAAATGTCAATATTGATAAATAAATAAATAAATAAAATAAATAAAATAATATTTATGTCAGTAGTGATGCCTTTCTTCTGTTGAAGCGATACTGCAATACATATATTTTGACCATTTGACCCATCGTTTTATCTTTGTAACCTTTGCTCATCTAAATGCAAAAGTTCATGATGTCTTCACCGACACTTAGTACCCTTGCGGTTAACTCTACACTTGAAAACCAGAAGATCTGGGCTCATGCAATTGAAACATCGATAACTGCTTTTCACTAATTTCTTGCGATCATGAACGTTTAGTTTTTGGAATACAGTACAGTCAGGTAGCGAATGAGTTTGACCTTGACATAATGGACAGTTTGCATCTGTATACTTATATGTACTGACCTTAGTGGATAAACTCGGCACGTAGTTTTGCGTGCATTTGACTTGAAAGATTCTAACGCGTCACATCCGCTCGTCATGAATTTTATGTAGTCGCCAATTTTTGGATATCCCTCATTTACAGAATGAAATGCCCACAAAAATTGGCTGTCGTCGTCTCGGCTTCTAGTCCCATAGCTTTCAATGCTCTAATGACTTCATCGCACTGGCCGGTTAATTGACGCAATGACGTAGCCGTTACAACTTTCACATCGTAATGATGTGTTTATTTTTGTCGTACCGAACCTTAAATTTTTAGAACGCCCCCATATAATGTTTAAAATGTTTTAGCAAATTATAGGTCTCACCCTTGCGGCAACCTATCGACAATTGAAATTTTTGTGCGGCGGATAGTGATGCATTTCCGTGAACCGATTTTGAATAAAGATCGAAAAAGTATTGCCAATCTTTATAATTGCCGTTGCCATAAAATTTCCTACCCTGATGCGAGCATTCAATTTTGAAAGTGCATCATAGTACAACTCTTCCAATTCTATTAAACTGCTTTTTTTGCTAGGATCTTTTGTGATAACCTTGTCTTCAGCTTCAACAATCTTGTGGTAGAACGACAATGCATGAGAAACACGCTTTTTCATATTTTCGCTCGGCGTGGCATTAGTAACGGAATCTACGAACCTTTGAAGGTTTTTCATGGAGTCCATGCCTATTGTGCGTTTTTTCTTGTAGCTCTCCATTCTTTGAAAGGTTTAATTCACCTTGTCTTTATCACACGGAATTTCATTATTTAACGATTCACTTCACTTTACTCTAAATTTTTTACCAAAAAATAATAAAAGTCAGGGATTGATTCACCAACACAAAGTTCGAATAAAAGGGAATTAATTATCAAAATTTCACAACCCAATTATTTAATTCAAAATTCAGTTAAACGTAAAGTTATAGTCCTTTATTATTTTCAATTTTCAGAAAACTAATAACTGTTTCAAAGATCTGGCTCGAAGGACCAAAAAATGTTGCGGAGCGTATGAAGACAATAATAACTCGAACTTATTTCGATTTTAACTTAGAATATTATTTTTGATAGAATTTAAGTCTTTCTTTTAAATTTGAAACTTTGTCACTTTTGCTTTGAAAGCTTTAATTAGAATGAATCACCAGCAAATTTTTATTGTGCTAACTTATCGCCTTAAAACAACACTAGCGACATCTATATAAGTCGACATCGTATTTAATATTCAATTTCGACATCGAATATAATTTTAATTTATATAGTGACATCTTTCTGTAACTAGCCAAACTATATTTTATGTTCCACGAATAACTAACTGAATTTATATAATGGAAATGATCTTAACAAAAATAAATGTTATTATATAATTCAACTCTTCTTATTAGGGTAGTTTTATTCATTTTTTTTTGCATGATGACATCATAGACTGCAAACTTTGTGCGAGAATTTTCTAAAAAATTTGTGTCCGCGAAAGGGTTAATTATTTATTGAAATTGTCATGGCAACGAAAGAGTTCAAATTTTTTTTAAATGGTTTTTGAATGCGGTATAGTAAACAAAACTCAGTAGTGAATTTTATATGTTTAATTGTATATATCCGAGTGTGCTACGCGATGACCTTGCCTTTTATTATAGAAAATTTTGGTATTTGTCAAAAACTATCATAGCAACTGGCCGTGATAATTTGGAAGTCTTCAATTTAAGTAAATGTTTAAGTAAATGTCAAAAATTTGTATTCACAAATATTTTTCATGGGTTTCGGGCACGGTCTTAGAAAACTAATATTAAAAAAATACAAATTTTCCAAAATAAAGTGTTACGTGAAAAATTAAACGATCCTTGGTACATAACAAATGAAAACCTACATACGGAATAACACATTTAGTTTTAAAGAAAATTTATTTGAATTCCACATTTAATATTTAATTTTAAATTTATTCTAATTTGTCGGAAATTTACATACAAAAAAAAAATTAAATTATGGATTTTCATTCAGGACCGTTTTTATAATTTTTATTTAAATTATATATTTTCCAAAAAAAAATAAAAAATAAGTAAAAAATTAAATTTTACGTAATAATCCTTTTTTATATTCTTTGTAATACAATATAACATTAATTTGTGTATATACGAGAGTACATGGTATATATATAAAAAGGAGCAGGAATATAATCATGTTTCAAAGAATCCTTTTAAATATTTAAGTTAAATTTATTTTATGCTGTCTGCAAAGAAAATTATATACATTTTATTCTTGTAACATTTTTTTTAGTTGTTGTTGTTGTTGTTTTGGTAGTCATCTTAATTAATTCACGTAATAATAATAATAATGTAAAAAAGAAGAGGTCGGGTGGGAGAATGATAAAATTTTGTCGTGTCTACGCGACCATTAATTTTTTTTTTAAACTCTTTTTGCAAATTTTTAATTATTTTAATTATTTGATTTAAATTTTTAAAAATGATTTAATTATACAGATTAACTAAGTTTTATATCGTTATCAACGACTTATCGTGTGCTTATCATCGAATTACAAGATTTTGAGGAGCTTAAGTATTTATTTATTACTAATTGATCGTATAACATACAAAAGTAACTAAAAAAGATTTAAACAATGCAAATTAAGAAAAGAATCTCATGGAATTTTTAAAATCTTTTTGACTTTTTTTTTTTTAAGGTACAAACATCTTGTAAAATTTCAGTAATTCCTTAGTAATTCATTATTTGATGTGATGTTACTGACGCAGAAATAAAGAAAGCACGTAACTGTAATTATTTATTTTCTACTGTCTAATTTTGGTCAACGGCGATGAGCCCATAGCTTGGTAAGAAAGTATCTTGACCATTTTGCTATACTACATGTGAATTTTAAAATGATAATCTAAAATCGCACACAGTCTTGATTATTGCATGTGGGAGAGATTCTGAAGGAAATTGTCCCGCGCAGCTTGCTGATGTCAACGGTAAATTCGATCCTTCTATATGGCGCCAAGATTTTGGCGGAGGCTCTTTCAATGTAGATGCACCGTAAACGACTGACCCAAGTACAACAAAGAGCAGCTATTCGGGTTAAAGCTGCATATCTTACGGTGTCTGGACCTGCAGTATTGGTAATCGCTAGCGCAATTCCTATTGAGCTACTCGTGATGGCACGCCAAGCGATTTATCAAAGGAAAAATCATGTTACAACGGAGCGAAAAAGGGAGGAGAGATTTAAGACCCTGGATTGGAAGCAAGCACGGGGATGTAAATTACTAATTTACTCAGTTTCTTAGTGGGCACAATTACTTTATGGCATACCTTAATAAAATTGGGTAAGCAGTCAGTGGACTGCTTATACTGCGATTGAGGGGTGCTGGACAATGCCAAACACACTCTCTTAGACTGCAGGAAATGGTCGCAAATAAGAGAAAAATTGGAGAGGACAGTCGGAGTCGCATTAAGTAGCCATAACGTAGTCTGAATCCTTTTAAAAGGAGATCAAAAAAAATGATTTGCTCACCAAAAAAGATGAGAGCCCTCCGAGGGAAACATAAAAGTGGGAGGTGTATTTTTGTTAATTAAAAAAAGAAAAATGGTCTTACTGAAGTAATGTGCAAAAACAATACCAGATAACGCCAGACGAAAGAGCAGGTGTTTTAATGGGTATGTCAATCTTGAAAAATCCCACACTCCACTCATAAAGAGATTTACCTCCTGTTAAAAAGAAAAAGAAAAAGTTATATTATTATATTTTTATATTGGTCGTACACTCCAAATCAATCAATCAAACGCTTGTATTTTTGATTTGATTGTGATTTTTAGTTTTTCTGTGGTTGCTGGTGCGGATTTTTTGGCTTACCGCTAAACTTTTATTAAATATTGGCTACTGGTTTATGGAAATTGTTTACCTCTCTCTCTCTGGCTTTCACATCCCATGAAGGGGTTTTGCCGCCCGCACTAAGGTCCTCCATTTATCTCGATCCATCGCTCTTGCCCTCCAGTTTCGACATCCTAATGCATGAAGATCTTATTTGACGTCATCACGCCGGCGCAATCGGGGTCTTTCTCTACGACGAACACCGGCTGGTTGTTGATGGAACACTTTATCGGTCATTCGTTGTTGTGGAGATCGTATAACGTAGCCGAGCCATCTAACTCGATTGGATTTGATGAATCCGATAATATCGCGGCCTCCAAGAAGTTACCTTATCCGTGGTTCATACGAATCCGATATTCATTGTCTGCGACTTTGATTGGACCAGAGATTGAGCGAATGACCTTCCTTTCGAAGGTAGATAACAATTTACAATCGTTAGGGGTTATGGTCTAGGTCTCGTTTTCGAAAGCCAGCACAGGTTTTATGAGTTCTTTATAAAATGCAACCATGCATGACTGCGATATATGTTTAGATCGCAATAATTTCGATTGGGCGTAGAAAACTCATTGTGCGGCAGCGATTCGGGCTTTTATTTCTGCCTGCATATCATTCTACGATGTTATAACTATGACCCGAGGTATTTAAAGTTTTTGGCGCTATCAAAGTTTTGGTCGGCAATTCCGAGATATACTATGAAGATGTTCCTGGGTGTTGATAACAATTTTGCTTTGCTGCTGTTCACCTCCAAACCAAGTTTTCTTGCGCAGCGGTTGAGCTGTATTAAGCTGTCCTTGATGTCTCTAGGTCTTCGGCCAAGAAGCACGATATCATCTGCATATCCAAGAATTTGGCCTGATTTATTAAATATACAGCGCGAAGTTTCAATGTTGCTTTTTCTCACTATGTACTCATGTTATTTCAAAGGGGTCTGACACAGCTCCCTCAATTACGAGTCTACATACAGACCTAGAAGTTGTTAATTAGCACAGAGAATCGAGTTTCTCTGAAATTCCTAGGCATATGAGCGCGGCCCATAAGTTTTCGCGGTTTATACTGTCATATGCCTGTCTGAAGTCTATATACAGTTGGTGTATGGTTATGTTGTCCAACTTCCAATATTTTTCCAAGATCATCCTCATGGTAAAACATGAGTCAGTGGTCGATCGGTTGGGACGAAAACCACACGGATAGTCGCAATGGTGTTTTCTGCAAGAGGGATTAGTCTGTCAATTACAACGATACCACGATAGTTTCCACATTTAAGACGGTCTCCTTCTTTGTGCAGCGAACATATGAGTGCGGTCTTCCAATTTTCCGGCAACTCTTTTTGGTCCCAAATAGAGACGATGAGATCGTATAGATTTGTTGCAAGAGTAGCGCCTCCAAGCTTAATCAATTCTGCGGGGTTTTCGTCGAGACCGGGTGCCTTTCCATTTTTTAATCTACTAATAGCTGCATCTACTTCCTCTATTGTGGGATATTTAACAAGGACCCCTTCACCTGGAGGAGCTATTGCTCTAATGGAGGTCACTTCGTCGTTCCGATTTAGCAGATTTTGAAAGTAGGTTTGCCATATGAAGAGAACCTCAGCCACGTTTGTTCTCAGCTCTCCATTTCCATCTTTGAAGGCTGTTCTTCTTGGGTGGAAGTCTTTATTTAGATTTCTGGCGTTAGTAAAACAGTCCCTTGAGTTTCCTATTTCCGCTTGGAATCTGATGTTTTCGATGCAAGATCTCATATGATCGCGCTTCTTTTGTCGAAGGTATTTAGTCGTAGCTTTCCTAGCGCGGAGATATTCTGCTAGAGTGCTTCTAGTGTTGCGAGCCAATAATTTTTCATGGTGCTTTCGTTTATTTTCGATGACTCTTCGGCATTGATCATCGAACTGAACATTGCGGGATCTCGGAGACCTTCTACCGATGGAACTTTGCACCGCGGTGGTTATGGCTGACTGTATAGCGTGCCACTGCTCCTGGATGTTAGGAGGAGCTTCTTCGTTGTTATTAGGCCGGTTTAAATAATTAGTGACAACTGATTGGTAACTCTGCGGTGACGCTTGGTCTTTTAAAGCATCGATATTCCATCAAACGGTTTTTTGTGCTTGTCTGTTGAACGTAGATGACAGTTTGCACTTATACTTAAATATGACAAGCACATGATCGCTGTCCATGTCTGCACCTCTTTAGAGATTCCGTTCTTCCATCATTCGACCTCCACGTTACTTTGTTGATTCTCTTGTGTGGGAAAAACGTACTTGATACAACTAAGTTGTACGTTATTGCCAGGTCGGTGACGCGTTAGCCGTTGTTGTTACTAGTTGGGTACAGGCTGTTAGGACCGATGTACGATGTATGTTCTGCACTCCTACCGATTTTTACGTTAAAGTCGCCTACGATGATTTTAATATCGTGGTGCATTATGTTATTGATGACTTTCTCCAGCTCGACAAAGAAGAGATCTTTGATGTCAACAGATTTATTTTCGGTGGGTGCATGTACATTAACGATCGTGATGTTGAATTTCTTAGTGACCGTGCATATCGGCATGTTGATAGGGTGGAAGTCGATGATATGATGCTTCGCGCGCTAATGGATAAGGAAGCCAACTCTAAATTCTCCTCCATTCTGATGGCCGCTGTAATGAAGAATGTAACCATTGGTCATCGATCCTAATCTCTGTCCATCTAAGCTCTTGTAGTGCAAGCACGTGTAATGTGTAACTATTTGCTTGGTTCGAAAGGATCTGGAGATCTCCAGGTTTTAAGAGGCTAAGCACGTTCCATGCTCCCATTTTTAAAGCGTTGTCATTGTACAATTTCCGAGGTCGGTTTTGTGAGGAATCCGAAATGGTAATCCGAGATTAACTTTCGATAATAAAATAGCTTTCAGTTTACTTCGGATTATGGATTCTTGTAATTGAAATGTTTGGCCTAAACCTAGGTTTTCTTTCCATCAGTTGTTTTTATTTTCGACTAGGTTTAATGACTTGAAGATTAATGATTTTTTTAATAAAAGATCGTTAAAATAATAAAAAATTCTTTATAGATTTTCTTAGTAAAATTGGTTTATTAGTTTGCGGCGGTCTCTTTCTGTTAAGGACAGTTTTGCAACTAAATTTTTTATCGGGAAATACCCTTATATCAAGGAAATTATTATTTTTTGTTTTTGATTGAATTAAAGAGCGAACATTTCATTCAATATTTCACTCTGTTTAAAAACGCCGCATGATTATTTTTCTGTAGACGACAGATGTAAGATATGATAGAAACTCGTCTAGACGGCACATATCATAGCGTAAAATTTTAAATGGAAATTGTTTTAAAAAAAAAAATATTTGACATAATGTCTTTAAGTCAAAAAAGAAGTTAAATTAATTCTAACCATATATAGTAATTGAATGTGTTACAAAAATTAAGTTTTTTATAGTTTTATGTTTTGTAAAATAACTTTTAAATCATTAGAGTGCAAAAAATCTTGAAGTTTTCTTACCATTGCCACACAACAACAAAACATTTTTTTTGGTGGAAAATAAAATTCCACTCTTAAAAATCGTTCGTTTTCATTTTGAACTTAAAATATAATAAAAATTAAATTACAGTTCAACAATAAAACAATTAAAAGCCACTTTAAGCTTTTGTTCTAGTTTGAACAAAGTACATAAATTTTACTCAGCTTATATATTTGATTTATATTTTGTATTTGGGTTTGTTGTTTACTGTAACTATCCAAGCTTTTTCATATTGTTGACATTTTTTTTAATGTAATTACAAAAAAAAAATTTTCTTCAGCATACATATATACAAGAAAAGAGTCAACATTTTCCATCGTTGTTTATCTTTTTTTTTTGTTCGTCCTATATACTTATGGTACAATGTATTCGGTATTATATGTATTTGTCATATAAATAAGATTATTTGATCACGAAGGTTTTTCATCGCTCGCGTATACATAGTTGAACTAATTGTTGTTAGTTAATAATATTGTAATTTGACGAAAATTACTTCCCGAGCTTTAGCGAAACTTTATATACACATATATAGTAAACGTTATTTGACAAAAATAAAATTTGTAAATATACAAAAAAATAAAAATACGTCTTCGATAAGTTTATAAAGGACGGAAACAGGAAATTAAAAAAAAAAATAAAATAAAATTCACAAAAATCTTTCCACTTAAAATCACTTTGAAAAATCACATTTCAACTTTTCTATTCCAATCGTATATGTATACAGTATAGCTATATGTATGTAGCTATGAAGAAAATGTAGATTACTTTTAGATAAAATTGAACGTGATTTCACATTTCCTTCGATTTTTTTTTCTTGATTTTATATTTTAAAATTAAAATCGATTCATATGTATATAAGATGAGATGAGTTACTTTCGAAATTATTATTATTAACATTTGACAGGTCAAATCTCATTCGAAAACATTTAAATCTTAAATGTATATAAAGTAAAAGAAGAAACAAAATATTGTAAAATGTAAATTTCTGCTGCCATTTCGTTCGTGTACGCATCCCAAACTCGAAGATAAATATACTTCAATTTAAGTGTTTCGTTTAAAAAAATATTTAGATTGGGGATACCAAATAACCTTGGAGTATATAGCCGAAAGACAAAAAAAAAACAGAGTCTTAAAGGATATAAATTATACATATCTGAATATATCTATGTATTTTGAGCGTAGAGAATATACATTTTTTATATCGCGTTAAATATAATTCAGATATATATCTTTGGCCACAAACCATAACCACTTATAATATATACACTTAAGTGATTGTATGTCGTGTTATATCTCGTTTGTATCAGTTTAACAAATTCTATGTCAGTCATTGATGTTGATGTACATTAAATATTTTAAATGTATCCAATGGTACAAGTTTTTAGTTCCAAGTTCAAAATCTACAAAGTATTTACATTTTAACCAGGATCCTAAATGCAATGTTTCTAATCGTGTGCACACATTGTAGTTTACTTATTTATAAACACATCAAAAGTGTACAAGGAACACATGGTTTTAGGTTGTCATCCGCTTGAAATTGGTTAGATTTTGATTGCACATACAATTGCGTAGGAATTTTTAGGAAAAACGGTAAAATAGTTTTTTCTTTTAATGGTAGAGAAAGACCAATTTAAGAATTTTGAACCATTCAGAATTTTTTTTATGTCATTTGATTGCATTAAATTAGTACAGTTATTTTTTTTCCTAATAAATGGTGTTACCTCCTCTTTAGGACTGATTGGCATCTTCTGGGCATGAAGCTAATCAACGTATTGAGGTTGTCTTGTGGAACTTGTCTCCAGTGATCTTGAAGGTTAGTTGCACTCGCATGGCTGGTCATGGTGACATACAGATTTCCTGCGCTTCCAACGGGCTGGCAATGTCATGCATTAAGACTAATTCTGATCCGATTTGTGATGCTAAGGGAAGCACGACAGGTTCCAGTATCTCATTGTTGTTACTGGAGGCCGATAAGTTACCTTCAGGAAAAACGAGATCAGTTCTTTTACCAATCATAATTCCAGCGCATACCATAACAGTGCCTCTACTATAGCTGTGTACTTCTTGTGCACCGATATTCTTGTGCAACAGGCGGCGAGCGTAGATGTTGTTTTCGTGTAGTCTATTTCTAACGTTTTGATCACTATCATAAATGATTTCATTAGTCCATAAGCGTGACTGTAATTGTCGGGCAGTTAAAGTTGGTTCTCGGCGGATTTGCAGTTAAATATAACGGTCCTTTGCTAAAGTTGTAACTCTTTATCGACCTGAACGCTGCACATAGAGACTCCCAGTCATACATTGATGTTGCCATAACCTGCATATAACGCTCCAGGACACATTAAAATAACGGGCAACATTTGCTTGGCTTCTTTCACTTCGAATCATTCCTACTGCTTTGTCCATTTCACTACGAGTTAGATTATGTCGTGTATTGCTGTACTCTATATTTCTAAACAAAATTTTAAAATATCTTTTTTAGGAGCTAAAACTGAATAAAGTTTGAGGTAACAATTCAACTCAAATAGACTAAAATCCCTGAAATTGTTGATATTGTATTTGGAATCGATGGATCTCCTAGAAACGAAAAAAAAATCGAACCAAATTCAAGGGGATGACAACCTAAAAACCATGTATTCCTTGTTACACACAAATTAAGATGTTATCCTTAGATTTTTACAACAGCAACCTTGGCTTGTCGTAGGAGCCAGCTAAACAGAGGTTGGAACGCTGAATGACTATTGCCATCATTAAAAACTTGATTGTTAAAATTATCAACAAAAGAAAATATGGATAACGCTAAAATTTAATCAGGCTCTGCTTATGTTAATGGATACGCGGTTTTGCATTTGTACTTGGAAGTCGATAAGAAAACTAATCGCATTTGATGGAACTATCAGCCATGAAAGAGATCACTAATTTCGACTTGTTGCTCTTCAAGAAATTCGATCTAGCCAACCCAAAGTTAAAGTCTAATTCTACAACCATTTGGATAATCTGTTGGGATCCATACCCAAGCATGACGTCAGAATAGTGATTGGTGACTTTAATGCTAGAGCTAGCAAAAAAAGGAAAAAAGACTGACTTATATGAAAACATAGGTCTGTATTCCCGACATGATCTAGCAGACCAAACTGCTTTTACACAGCTTACAAATTACTATCTTACAAAATATTGGAGAGAATCACTCCCCTGGCGGAGGAAATTGTAGGTGACTACCGAAGTGGATTTCGGCCCAATCGGTCAGTCACTGATCAAGTTTTTTCGTTGAGGATGATTCTTTCTAAATATTAAGAGATATTTCTCTGGTGTCCGTCTTATCGCTGGCAAGGATTTTTTGTGTTCCAAATCTTCTTCATTCCACCTCGAGTATTCATTAAGTGAAGAGTATTCCAGAAGACAACAGGAACTTTTCATTATTAAATTTCAAAGATGATACGTCAGCAGTTTCAATTCTAGGATTGAGTAATTCTCCTAGTAATGTTACATTTGGATTCAAGGTTCAATTAGGGGACGAAACACTAACGAAGCGAAAAATGTGGTCTGAATCGTCAACAATTTTTGACCCGATTGGATGGTGGTCGCCAGCTACAATCAAACTAAAAACACTGTTTCAAAAAACTATGAATTGAAGGTGTATACTGGGCTGACGAGCTGCCAACTTTGATTCGAGAGGAATATATTTCGATCAGGAATTGGATTTCTGAACTGGAAGATCTGGAAGATGGCTTTATACTCATGGGCACATACTGGAAGATACTGGAAGATGGCTTTATACTCATGGGCAAGAAGTCGAACTTCACAGATTTGTAAACGCTTCCAAAAATGGGTATGCTGCAGTAATTTATAGTAGAGTGAAAACAGTTACGGGGTTTTTGATAAACATAGTGAGCGCAAAAACGAGAGTAGCGCCAATTAAATCAATAAGCGATCCTCGGCCCGAGCTTGGTGCGGCGGTATTACTAACGGAACTGATGCTGTCATTAATAGAATCTCTAGGCGGTAAAAGTAAAATTAAATATAATCTTTGGACTGACTCAACTTTAGTCCTAAACTGGATTTCATTTTGTCCAAGAAGATGGCAAACTTACGTGGCTAACAGAGTGTCGTATATCTTACAAAATACAAATAGAAATCAGTGGTATCTCGTAAAATCTACAGAAAATCCAGCTGATTGTGCATCACGAGGATTGTTTCCAGACGAGTTAGTGTCATTTAAGTTATGGTGGAGTGGCCCAAATTGGTTGAAACGTCCGGAAGCTCATTGGACATTGCAAAGAGCATTGACGTTTGAATTCCCAGATGTTGCATTGATCGAGGAAAAGAAGAACACTATTTTATTGATCAACGTAGACATTCAAGATGATAAATCGCAGTCAGACCATTATGAATTTGTTCAACGATTATTAGAACGTTGTTGATGAATTCAATTAATAGAACGTAGCGGATTGAATTTGGTAAGTTGTTCAAAAATAAACGATTAAGCGGCGGTGAAGTTAGTACTACCTGTTATACCGAGATAACCACCGAAGCTTTTTACTTCATAATTAGAGCTGTACAACGAAATGTGTTTGAGGCAGAGTTAGATACACTTACTAGTTGCAAACAAATTAGTAATAAATCTAATCTAATGTCATTATTTCCGTTTGTAGATAAAACTGGATTGCTGAGAGTTGGAGGAAGATTACAAAATGCAAACGTACCGTATGAGTTAAAGCATCCAATGACCTTACCAGCAAAGCACCGTATTACAACACTAATTATAAGGGATGAGCATTTGAAGCATCTACATGGTGGTCCAGCTCTACTAGCTTCGATAATCAAACAGCAATATCATATACTTAGAGAAAAACAGTAAATACGTCAAATAATCGGAAGATGTATTATTTGCTGCAGACTAAACGCAAAACAACAAACGCAATTGATGGGTCAGCTGCCGAGATGTCGAGTAGCACAGTATCGTCCATTTTATATGACCGGCAATAATTACGCGGGTCCGTTTAAATTAAAGGCATAGTTTACGAGTGGCAAAAGTATTAAAGTTATATCTAGCTTTATTCATCTGTATGACTACTAAGGCTCTACATTTGGAATTAGTTTCAAATATGACAACTGACGCATTTCTAGCTACGCTTCGAAGGTTCTAGGCCAGGCGAAGTATATGCGGACATATATACAGCGACAATGGCCAAAATTTTTTTGGAGCTGAGAGAGAATTAAGCAAAACTCTAGCGATGGTATCAAAGGATGCAGTCTTAATGCAGTATATGACCACAGATAAAATTATATGGCATTTTATACCTCCAACTTCACCAAACTTCGGCAGGTGACAAACTTCTGGCCGAGGTGGAACACAGAATATTTGCTCAATCTTCAACAACGTCACAAATGGCAAACTAAATCAGATAATCTGAAAATTTGAAAATTGGTGATTTGGTTGTATTTATGGAAAAGGACATTCCACCAACCAAATGGGTACTGGGAAGAGTCAAAGAACTAATACACGAAAAGGATTCACTGGTACGAGTTATATTGATCAAAACAAAACTTGAGTTGATGAAGCGGCCAATTACCAAAATACGCATTTTACCTGTTGACTCGGTCGAGCCAATGGGCGCGGGATGTTCCGAACCATCTAAGTGGAATGAAGAAGATGAAACCAAATCCCAACTACAATAATGAATTCCTAAAATTAATAAAATATTATTATTATTATTATTGATTGTACACAAAAATAATTGTACTTATATTTTGTTGTTAGTTTTGACAGATATTCTGTAACACATTTATACGCAGTAGCTCTGTTTTATTAAAATACTGTCAATTAAAATGTAATTAAAATGATAGAGTCAGCTAGTTGTCAAAAGAGAACAATAATAGAAATTTAAGTGAGAATCTTATTCAACTAGATCGATTTGTAAAATATACTACATAGATGTCACCAGTGGATTAACAAGCCAGTGGATTGGATTTAGCAAGTCATCGCGCTTGAGAAGATTATCATTCTTTTTTTAATGAAGAGCTGGATACAAAAACGCATTCAGAGTGAAAACATATTTTGTTAAAAAATTAAAGTTTATATCGTTAAATAATAAATAATAAAACCAGATTTGGATATTTATTCTGAAGAATATTTGGGAAATACAGCATCCGAACAATCACTTAGTATTCCTTACGTCCACTGCTAGAATAAAAATACCTTGCAAATGCCGATATCCTGAAGTTATACATGGTGTTTATCAGCCCCGTTGTAATGTGTGGGTGTGAGAGTTGAACCCTGACAGTGGATTTTATTCAACCACGAGATCAGGAATTTAATGAAAATTTTCTGATCTCGTTCATGAAATAAAAGGACCGCGAGTACGCTGGCTCGGTCACGTTTCTCGAGCCGATCATAAGCGGATGGTTCAGCGATCTCTGAGAGGAGAGCCGCCATTTGCCAGAAGCAGAGGTCACTGTCGGTGACTATGGCTCCTCGGGGAAGGAAATAACTTGTCTTCTTCCGGTTGACTGGAACAATAAGAGAACAAGCGCGGGATCGAATCCGTTGGAGCCAGATTGTTGACTCGGTACGATCCAGTAATGGCCTGTAAAAGCCGTTTGATTATTTTAATATTTGGAAGCACTGTCTTTTCGAATAGTATGGTGAAGCAACGTACATCCTTGATTGGAAAGTTGCCGCTTAAAACCTTTTCTTAAGAAAACAGATCATTTGAAGGGAATAACTTCCCTGCCGGAAGAAATTGTAGGTGACTGCCAAATAATATTTCCTCTGAATCGGTCAGTTAATGATCAAGTTTTTGGACTGAAAATGATTCCGTCTAATTATTACTAACCACCTTTTGCTGTAGATCAGGTGTTTTTCAATTTACAGCAAGCATATGACTTACTCGATTAGAAAATATTATGGTTTTATCTTAATGGTGTATAAGATTACCTGAAAAATATGTGCGGTTGTGTAAAATAAAAGTAATGCAGTCACAATGTTATGTCAAAGTAAGGAACAAGCTATCAGAAATTTTGGCAATTAATTCTGGTGTATGGTAAGGAAATGCTGTTCCCGATAATTTTATGTAAGAATCCATTTTTCGTAAAAGTGAAACGTCTTAAGACAACAAGTTGCACCGTCAGTCTATCCAGTCCCAATAGCATATATGCAGATGGTATCTTTGTGATTGGACTGAATTCTGACAATAAGCTTAAACTGAACTACCATGTCGATATGATCAAAGCCAAAAAATAAAGTTTTTAACAAATTTTAGCCCGAAGATCTTTAATTTTTTTTTTATGTTTTATTCTATGCTATCTTTTTTGAAGCTGAAGTCCTTCAATTATTCGTCTGGACTTTGCATAGCTATAATAAACAGCGAGCCATAGATATGTTTTCAAAACACATCTTTTTCATCCTTGATACTTTACGGCTCAACCGCTTGATTTGCTTAACACAATTCAACATCAAAATTACCTCGTTTCAAATACAAAAACATCAATTACTGTCACCACATCAATTCGACAATAATTACGCTAATTTGACCATTAAATATGATATAATTGTACCTATTCAATTATGTTGATCGGAAATACCAAAACAATGTCACGCAATAATATTTAAGACAATTTCCCGCGATATTATATGTCGCGCGACAATGTAAAACATATATAACAAAAGCAAACTTGAAATTATTTTCATAATTACTTAATAGCTTAATAATTTATTTAAATTTAAATATAAATAAAAATTAATTTCATTAAAATTAATAATCGTAAATTTTATTTTTAATTACCGTCACCGTGTAAATTTTTTTTTTTGTAATGTTTATAACAACACAACCTTATATAGGAATAATTATTCTAATGGAAAACATGAATTATATTTTCGTACCAAGATTTTGTGCACGAACGACGACAAAAACGAAACCTAAACATTGATGGTACATCATGTATATATGTAGGTATGTTTCGTAACAGGTGAATTATGGGGACGGGTACATTTTTGGGGTGGTGAAAACATTTATTTTATGTGATATTATTAAAATTAATTTATGAGATATTTACAATGTATATAAGTTTATAGCCGCCATATACATTGCTAATGGTTTTATGTATACTGTCATATTAAAAGCAACAAATACGAGCCGCTTTTGTCGACGTCTTTTTAATATTTTGCGATAAAAAATTATTAAATACCGAAATTAACATTTTAATCGAAAAATATAAATAATTTAAGTTAGTTTTTGTAAATCGTGAAGTAGTTGGTTAATAATTTCGTTCATGTATCGCTACATACAAGCTTTTATATTGCAAAATAATTTTATTTTTGATATAGCTAGGAGCATTCTGTTAATAGCAAAAATAAAATATATTCGATTGACCTTTATTAATATATGGATACCATTTTTCATACTTTTTGCTCTTCGTGTTCTATACATTTATGCCATCCATATGACTAATGTAGAACAATGACTTATATTATACTTTTTAAGAAAATAAATTGTCCTTTTTACTAATAAAAATCTTCGCAAATTTGTCATCTTAACTCATATTCATATTTCATTATCCGTTTCTATCGAGTGTCCAAAAAATGTTAGGACATTTTCTGTTTTGACATTAAAAATGGTTTGGTCTATGGATTCTGCACTCAGGTTTATGGCGGTAAGTTATTTGAAAATTAAATAGGATGCAAATTCAGCTGAATCTAATGCTCTGGCGAAATAACTAGATACAGATGTTGCACCAGCGAAAACTTTCTCCGCCAGGGAACCAGTTTTCTCCAAAATTATGTAAGGCAGTAATTTATATGCTGTGAAAAGGTATAAATACCTCTAAACTGCGACAGTTTTTGTATTTTGAGCGATCTCTTTTTATTCAGGATAGGGTATAACACGACCACTTACAATTCATCAGCATAACTTTGCTGTGCCATAATACTAATAAGGACGAAAAAGTGATTCCACAAAATATCCCTCTTGGAATCGACTCTCTTTGCATATTTCCGCAGTCGATGACTCCTTAAAGAAACTAACCTTCACACTTTTTTCGTCTACAAATTCGCTTGTTGGTTCTCCTAGCAATGACCATTTTGCTGTTTCCACAATCATTTTTGGTTTTAGTTTTTACCATACAAAGAGTCACCAAGAGTAACGGCACTGTTAACTACAGTTTTCGATACCTTCCATAGAGCTTTTACTAAAACTAATTTGAAACCATTTTGGGAAGTTATAACAAGGCTGGTTAGGACGACAAAGTTTAATTCAGGAAGAAAAAACGTAATTCTAAGTCTCTAAATTTTTAAGGTCCAGAAAAAGGTGATCGAACTATGTAAACGCTGTAAAGCCACGCAACATCATCAAATATCGGATTCAAGGAAATTCGAAGGAACGTTTAAGTAAACATTTTAAAAATCCGACAAAGTAAACCTTAATAACTTTTGGGATAAGCTTCAAAAAGTCCACATTTTTACGTACACCTTATATTGTAATAAAAATTATCACTAGAATGGTTCAAAATCAAAAAAACTTTCTACATATAAGACGTGTTTCTATGCCGAAATCAAATATCACTGCACGGTAAATTATATTCCTTTGCTTAGTCTACCGCGACTGAAAGTGCTTTGATTTTCGGTTGGATCCTCTTCATTTTGGATCCTTTTTACGTTAGATATATGATTATTTTCTTCTATTTCAAAATTAACGTATCTTTCGTTGCCCAGTCTATTATTTCGTTCTCCGTTAAATTATTTTCATTTTACTTTACAGTAAAATAATTAGCCGGTGATTATTTCGTGGCAATGCTTGATTTAAAAGTTCAAAATTTTGTATGAATAATTTATAAACTACATTTAGGCACATATAGACATATAGCACCGGGCAGTAAGATGATGGTAACGAGACTTATGCTTCAAGAGATATTATGTTAAAAACTACACAACTAGCATTAAATAAATGAAATACATCCATCTCACGATCCACTTTATTATGTTTTACTATTTTTCACAGGTTCGTTAGGTTACCATTTGCAAATAGATTATCGTAATCTAACCGCCCGTGGAAAATTTTTTAGAGTATTTTATACTTATATCGACTAATGTATAGAATTGCCAAGGAAATTTTACATCGCTCCCATAGACTTTTTTCAAAATATATTGTAGATTGTTATGCAAAACAACAAGCCACGAGATTACTTTTTATTATAAGAAACTAAACTGCGGTACGAGTAGAAGTGTATCAAGGAGTTCCAGATGCCATTGAAAAAAAAAAAAATTATCGTCTTCTTTTACTGACTAACCCCATCCGTATTTTTAAGTGCTATGTCTATCGTTAGAAAATTTGGCAAACCATCTTCCTTCATATCTTTTACAGGAAATTTTCAAACGGGGATTCAATTAAATACATGCATTAGAGATCTTAAATGAAACCAATCATCTTTATGATGTTGATTATATGACCAAATTGTATATTGTGAAGTTCTCAATACACAAAAGGTTATCCGTTTCCAGATTTGTATAGTATTGTTACAAAAGGTTAATTTACTCTGCAAATCCTAGTTTATGGTTTACGCAGAAAAGAAAATGTTCAAAAGTGTTACGCAAAATTTCCAGTGTTAAGTAAAAATAAGCTTCCTATCATATATATGATAATTTGAATATGATAATAATTGGCCGTTACATAGCTCAAGAAAAATGCGTCTGACTAACATTAGCCTTTAAAATTCAAGATCATTTTTCAGGTGTTTCCATACTGGCTTTACATTTAGAACAGCACCAACAACAGCATCTAAAATGATGCATCACACAATCAATTACAAATTTTACTAGAATGAAGCTCATGGTGCAATAAATGCTATCCCGGTTTCGAATTTCATGTTTCATCCAAACCTTTCTGATCAGTGGCTATTTAAAATCACTAATAAAATTGCAATAATATTCATAAACAATGATGGAAAGCCGCCTTTCGAACGTGACATTCTTGTGTGTCCAAAAAATCAATACAACTTGCAAAAACCGTTTATTAGCATGAATATAGTCTATACATTTGAAGCCTATAATTTTGAAGGAATGTCATTAATGTCACTTTTGCAGGATATCTACAAACATGCGAAATTAATATCAAAATCTATACAACAATTGGTTGTTGAATGTTGGGTTAGAAATGTTGCCGAATATTTCTAAACTTCCTATGAATTCTAATAAAATCTCTTTTCACATATGATGATGGATGATGATGGATGAAGATACATCTTTAAAATTAACAACCAGAACTTGCACCAAATTGCTGTCGAATAACTTGTTAAAAGAGTGGTTTTGGCACTAACCAATAAAGAGACAATTGATATGAAACCCAAAATCATCGAACAACTGCCTGGAAATCTTTAAATATATTATAGTTCAGATTCTATCATTTCGGAAGATCCTGCTGACGTCTTGAATTATACACCAAATTCTTTGGGCGTTCAAACATCTTCAAGAATGCCACCTCAAACAACCAAGTTAGCCGACGATTTTCAGTTGCCATAAGTATACCATGATGATCAACAAGCTCCAAGGCAAAACTTTCGAATGTTATGGTATTTACCTATATAAATGAAATAATGAATGCTGAATTGCGACATAAATTTGGGTTATTAATTAGGCGAATAAAAAGCTTTGAACATAATCTTAGCAATTTTAAAAATAAACTTGAATTTGTATCTACTGAAAATGCTGGTCCTCATTAGGAACATCGAAAATTATGGTCTCAATTCAAACACTAAAAAAATATTGTTTAAACCTGGGGTTTAAACCGAACCCAAATCTGAACTCGTTCTGATTCAAAGATTTTTTCATAGGTTTGTTAACCCAAACCTGAACCAAAGCAATATTCGGGTTCGAGTTTAAGTTAATTTTTATTTTAAAAATAAAAAATTTAAAATAATTACAAATATGGATCGACAAAACAATTGGGGAAAATTTGTTTATTTCTGGAATATTCTCCAGTTCATCGGACGTTGAAAATAACCGCAACGTGAAAAAATTCTTGAAGACCAAAAAAAATAGTTTAATGTCAGCTACAGAAAGCCAAGAAAATGACAACTGCGTTGATTTTGTTATTAAAAAGGAGTTTGTTGTATATCAAACTTTTTGAAGAGTTCCAAAGCAAAAATGTTTTGGATTTCTGAGAAAACCATAAATTGGATACCTCATTACTATATGAAGTTACTCAGATTGTGATTGCTGTTCCAACAACATAGGGCAGTGTGAAGCAGTTTTTTGCCCTTAAATTAATTTTAACGCCACAACGTGCCCAATCGTATAAAAATTCCTTAAAAAATATGTAATTTGTTCGTTTTTTTTTGAACAAACAAAATAATTTAAATTTTTTTTTGATCCCGAACTCGAATCTAAGCCCGAACCCAATATATTTCGGAAACTTGTTTTATAAACCCTGCGGATGCTAGTGAGGTTGGTGGCATAATTGCGAATTAATGTCTAGAATAATAGCTGTGAAATGTTTAAAAGTAACAAACACACTTTTGTTCCGAGTTTAGTCCATTTTTTAATCAATCCGTTGCAACAGACGACGCTCCTGATTCCTTTAAAACCGATTTCGTTGCTACCAATACTATTAAGCCTAGACAAATATCTCAGATCAATTGTTATCTTAATAAATTTAATATTATTAGTAACAGTCAATATGATTTCCGGCCCAGTAAAAATACCGAATCAGCCCGAATTGAATTCTTAAATGGAGCTCATTCCAATTGTAATGTAAAGAAATTCGTTAGCAATGTTTTTATCGACATTAAAAAAGCCTTTTATAAAGGCCTTTTACAAGCCAGTATGGTTGACCGTGGGTTACTGTTGCATAAACTATTTTTACTGGGTGTTAGAAGTGTATCGTATAAATGGTTAAATCATCTTAGGTGAAAAATATAAAAATCATTTGTTTCAGACCAGCTGGTGATCCTTATTTTAGTTATGTTCCTAATATTTTATATTACAAGCTTAGTTGTAATTCTTTAAATTGCAGTAGCTTATATGTTTAAAAATTATACACATTATACACATTTAGGTACAGTTAACCCTCGTATAACGCGGTAGTTGGGTTCCGGAAAAAGTTCGCGTTATATGAGACTTGGATTTTATGCAAAATATGGGGTTGTGATCCATAATATTTAAAAATAAAACCATTCATCTAAGCTGATCGTATATCTCCAAAAGTGATTCTAGCTGGTAATATAGCATTAAAACTGTTTCGAACTGTCTCTGAAATGTTCCAGAGTGATCCATGGAGAAAACGTTTTTCATTAAAAAGATCATCAAGCTTCTAGCTTAGTCTAATATTTCTCTTAATTTATTTAAATTTAATTCTGGTACTACAGTATTTCTGACATAACTGTCTTCATCGATATTTTTATTTGGAACATATTCATTTATAATTTGCTCCAGATTTTCTCCATTTAAATCGAGTGCTCTTTCAATTAATTCTTGAATCTAGGATTTCAACCATATTATTCAATTCATCTCCACCTAAATTGTGGACTACCTCTATTATGCGATAAAATTATTTTTCTAATGATGGTATTGCGTTTTCTTCTAAAACTACGTCAGGCCATAAGTTTTTGCAGCACGCTTTAAGTGTGAAACAAATTTAACACAATTTAAACTCGTTAAATTTTTCGACAATTGAGGTACTGTTATAGTATCTGGATTTAACAAAATGGTTGAAACGTTCGACCAACATAATAAGAGTTAAATGTGACTATTATTCCTTGGCCCAACGATTGAATGAGTGCTGTGGTATTAGGTGATGAAAAAATTATTTTGACAATCAGATGCGTTAAATTTATAGGGTGGCCAGGTGCGTTATATTAAATCAATAAGATTTTGAAGTTGATGATTTTTGGATGTGTAACTTTTGGCTTCGGTATCGAAAGTTTCAAAAACAAATCTTGAAACATGCTATTTATTATCGATTCCTTCTTATTTACGCGCCAATGACCAAGTAGGGTGGTTTTGTTTATTTCTTTCATGAATCATGGATCCTTTCATGGATTTCAAAATCGCTTATACTGGGTACATAAGACATTTTCCATTATACTGGGTACATAAGACATTTTTAGTTTTTTTTCATTAAAATGTTGCGTGCTCGTGCAACACGTTTTGCTCTTACATTGGATCCAGCATAAAAATGTTGTTATTTTCTATTGTTTTAATTTTTTCATACGAACCGTTGAATTATTTAAGTAAAGTATCTTAGCAATAACACCATTTTCTTCCATTTTTAGGGGATCAATGTGGTAATTTTTTAATATTTAAAAAAAAAATGTGTGTGTTAATTCTAAATTTAGTTATGGATTATCTTGTTGAGGTGGGTATTATTTTGACATATTAGAACCTTTATTTATTTTGTAGAAGTGAGCACCGTTTACTGAGGAAGATTACTAGCTATAACATTCGTAATAATCCGCATAAAAATTTGTTTTCTGTTCCAAGCTTTTTTGCTTCTTAAGTTTTTCGCAAATACTGTATATCGCCCACTTTTTCCGTTAGCCGCTTAATTTACGTTAGTAACTAAATTGTAGAAATTATTCAAGTTTGATTAAAAATTGGTTTCTTGAAAATAAAAATATTTAGGTTATGTTTGCTAAATAAATGTCTATGGGGCACCCATCTCCCAAATAGCAGCATTGGTTTTTCCGAGAATTACGATCATAAAATCTGAACAAGTCTATTAATATTTTCCTAATTGATCTATATTAGTCAAACACTATCATGTAGCCATTTAAATTATCATTCCCTCCCAACCAACGTATATATGTAGATATAATTATTTAATAAACCGAATAAACTCATTTCACTCAAGAAAATTTACCAATCCAGATCTTTTTGGATACACGATAAATTTTGTACGCATATAAACTAGCTGCCGAAAGGTTGAATGAATTTATGAATAATACTTAAGATTTTTATTCAATATAAAATTATTGAAAGACATAACGTTTATGAATTTTTATGGCCCAAAATAAATGGTATAGATAAATAAATAAACCATTTATCTTGCGACAGATCTTAAAAGGAACAGTATCTTTTTAAACTTAGATAAATTTTATAAATTAAAGGTTTTAACGTTTTAAATTTATAAATAAATCTATAAGGTCTGATATTTTATTTGGTTTCATATATGCCACTATGTTGGTTTACCTCCAGAATAATCTATAGGCATTTAGATGCTTGACATGTGGTAAAAATTTTTTTTCTTTGTGGATTGTTAGTCTTGATTTCGAAAATGCTTTTTTGGAGTTAAAATCACTCTCAATAATAAAATTGAACGATTGAAAGTTCTCTTTATTTAGCTTATGATTTGGATGGCATAACTTTCAGGAGACACTGTATTTTTTTTTTGTTATTTAGTTGAAAATTGACTATGACTGCACTTTTACAAATATTGCTAGTCCTCTTTCTTTTTCTGCATGCGAACAACAATAACCATAAGTATTTTAGTAAATTAACTTTTGGTCAAGTGGAATATGTTGCATTAGCTCATTTGCATTTCAGGTGACTATTCTTTATCTACTATTTATTTCTTGTATTAACCAAATGTTAAAGGCTTCTATGACTCATAAAAACTTTTCAAGAATGAAACTAGTTTGAAGTTTACTATCGTGTGGTTCGGAAGTAAAATAAAACAAACGATAATCCCTGTTTATTCACAAAGAAAACGAAGTCCGAGATCTGCTCCTGCTGACAGGAGCAAAATGACACGGACTAAACTAGGTGTTAACCAAATACCAAATTTACTGATTCTCTAGTTCAAAGGTCGATGACATCAATTCAACGCCGAAATTGAAAAATGAGAAACCACTTCCAATTTACTTACGGGTAATAATGAACTGGTTAACAGAATCGCAATATTAACAGATTCTAAATTTTATATTTCTCCGCTCAAAAGAGAAATTATGAAGCCGTCGATTTCGATAATCTTTGTTTAAAGATTATCGAAATCGACGGCTTCAGAGCCATATTTAAACATTTTGACGAAGTTGGTAAAAGATACTACACATACCAGCTAAAAAGAGGCTGACTGTTGTGGTAAAAGGAATTGAAAGCTGCGTAGATGTCAGCGACATACAAGTTGCAC